>JBBBVM010000012.1:0-600000 GCA_037355625.1 Petunia x hybrida
AATTTTTGACTAGGCCGTGCGGGCACCCCGACATCCTCCCCTAGACCCGTCGGGCGAACCCTTACCCAATTAAATCAGAAAAATAAATATAACAATTCATAATAAGGACAAGACTTAAAAGAAATCATAGACATACTGATACTCTAAGCTGTACAAAAGAAATTACAGCTGACTACCCAATATACTGTTTAGGGCTATCCAGACCAGACATCTAAGAGTACAAAAGAAGACAGATACCTCTTGAAGGGAGCAAAATGCAACTGAAATAATGAACAATACACTGGTGGCCATCCGGAATAAATCTGGCTCACCCTGACAGCAGAAGTCGTCTTCGCTCCTGAAAACGCGGCGAACTCAATCCTGGAGTGAACCTGCCGAAACGAAATAGTAGAAGACAAGAAACAAACAACAAACAAGGGTGAGTCAAAAAGACTCAATAAGTGGGGCAGACTAGCCACCTCAAGAATAGGATAGCTAGCCGGGAGAAGAAACAAATAAACCAAATTCCTTTTATTTAAATTCTGAAAAGGCAGAGCCAATTAATAACTAGAAACACGTATGGAATCACAAACTCATTAAAACCAGGAATGTAAGATAGCCAGAACGTATAGGTATCCCGAATATATCAACAATCAGAAAATACTTTCTGTTGCGGCGTGCAACCCGATCCATATATTCATCCTGTCGCGGCGTGCAACCCGATCCCCGCAACTCAATACAAGCCAGAAATATATAGGCAAACTGAAATATGTCCACCATATGGTATACATACTGCTTACATAAAACACAGCATGATAGTCACACAATAGTCAGCACGCGATGCAATGAAATGGGATGAATGCAGTATGATGCAATGGGTCACATGTGCCAAATAGATGGAGCGGAATCCTCCTGCTCCGAGGGCGGAAATCCTCCTACCCTCCAATATGATGCAATGGAGCGGAATCCTCCTGCTCCGGGCGGAATCCTCCTACCCTCAATATGATGCAATGGAGCGGAATCCTCCTGCTCCGAGGCGGAATCCTCCTACCCTCAATATGATGCAATGTGCATACGAATGCAACATGATGCAATAATAACCCATCACCAGCGCGGGACTCTCATCGACAGCTGGAAAGTATATACCAACTCACAGCCAAAGTATAATACTCAGATTCTCAATGCAATACCAATAACAGGACATAACATAATATAGAATATAAATACAAAGCTAAGGCGTAATGAGTACGCCTATCGGCAGCTACACACGTAAGGAACACGTGGTAGAAAATCCACGAGGCCAGGTGCCTCCAAAGAAATGGATATAAACACTTACCTCTTCCCAAAAGTTAACACCAGCCTCTCAATAACCGCTTTTGTCCTTTGGTTTCATTGCCAAACGATCCCACTCTATTCAATAAGTAGAAAAATATATCAAATTAGGCTAAAGACTTCCTTCCTCACATCTTAGGGCAAACCGATTAGGAACCTGATACCCTATTCGCATACGCAATACGCAGGCCAGGCCTATATACAGGGTTTAGGGTCACATGACCAAATCCTAAATAAATTACATTATAAGTTGCCCATAACTCGCTGAGCACGAATACATAATCAATTTCATTATCGGGGTCCATTTGACCCTTTAAACTATCAATTTACGTCATTAGGGCGATGTCTAATATTTCCTATTTTTACCGCAAAAATATATTTAAACACACGTAATAAACTCAAATACTATATTAGGATCATTACCTGAATGTTTCGGGGTAAAAATTCTATCTTTTTCTGGCTCTTTTCTCATTTTCCGGCATTTTTTTACCTCACTGCATTTTTTCGTTCACTGTTCTCGTGTCGCCTTTGATTTTCAATGTTTCAGCTCGTCATTCCATCTTCAATGTTGACCCACCGCCATTCATTTCTTTAAATGTTAATCTTTCATTTTTTGTCTTTTGCTTTTGTCTTTTTTTTGTTTTCATTTTATTTTCTTTTCTTTTCGCGATGGAAAATTAAAACGGAAACCCTACGATATTCGAAATAATTCCAACTTTTGCATACAAGTTATACAAAATATATGTAACATACTCGCAAAGGTGGATCTCAAATCAGACTCCCGAAACTCAAGATGCGAATTTAAATGAAAAGAAGTCAAATTATTTAACTTTCGGCATTTTAGCGGAAACTAGCCGAACAACATCGAAATTCAATTTCGAAAGCTTACGAAAATCACAAATAATCATACGAACCTAACGGCGCTTTCGGATTCGAAATCGGAGCTCATTCGGCAAAACCGAGCTCGAAAATCTCTTTTTAATATTTATCGCCAATAAAAACTGAAACCTTCTTCCGATGCCTACCAAACGAGGTCTGATTTAGCTCAAATTTTACAGACAGGTTTTAATGGACATTACAAATATTTTAAAATTATCGGCACGCCAATCGGAGTCCTAACTTCCGAAACGACTGACCGAGGTCGTTTCATTCTCCTCCACTTAAACTCTCGTTCGTCCTCGAACGAGCCTAAATCTAAAGCAAGATTTACGCAGATAACAAGAGAACTTGCACAACCTTCATAAACTACTCCACGGACATTATCTCATAATTACAGAATCAGAGTTATAACACGCACATCAAACTCTTGGATAAAATATATTTGGATAATATGATAACATCATTGCCCAACTTATTCGGACTAAGCCGACCCTTTCTCAATCATGAGAGAGGAGTTTTATATTTTCGAAACAAAGATACACGAAACTTTGAATGGGTTAACATGATTCAGCCGATAATTACCTCTTCGATATATACCTTTCGATATAGAACAGGTCGATGGAACTAAGAATTAGCTTACGCTTCAGCAACGCCTTAGAGATTTGATATTATGATTCGGTATCAATTGGAGGAAGACTCCTCCACTTAAAGCACAAACTCATGCAGCTATTTGAATAGGAATAACCATCCTCGCACAGTCTGCTGGACTAAAGAAGATTTAGCTAAAAGCTGAACGTAGTTAGACCTAAGCTACCAACTACCCTTTCGAGTTGCCAAACAGCTGCAACTCTCAAGTTCACAACTCCATACCTTTGCTGTAAACACCACCGCCTGATGAATGGTACTTCTATATAAAAATTTCGGCAGAGTTTCCCCTGAAACTGGATGATCCGCAAAAACAGACCAGCACTATACTATACATGGGAATGGATACCCGGATAAACTGATAACATAAACATGTTAAGCGGATAACAAGATGAGACAACTGGATGACATAACAAATCAGCAGATAGAATGTCTGGACAGCACCACTGTCCTGATTTTCAACCTAAACAATAATATGCTTACCCGGTTACCTTGACATGCACTCTGGCTCAACACAGGGAACATCACAATAGGTTACTGATCGCCTAAGCTCACTAGTGCCGGACGAAGAAGAAATGGAAATGGATCGAGGATAGAAATAATTAGAGCTTCAGGAAGTTCATCTTATTATTTGCTTGGCTACCAAAGCTAGACTAGTTCCGAGTCAGGCGAGCCAAAGAATTGCAATTGAAGAGATAGACATTAAATAAGCTTTATGGAAAAAACATCCATTTATAACTAAGACAAGCTCATAGAATAACATGATTCTACTAGAATCTCGAACCAAGAGGAGACACATAGATCGAGCATTACTTACCAGCCACTTTACACCGGAAGAAACAACGACACTTCCTGATGGTGATGAATAAGAATCCTGCATCCTACCAACACTGATTTCCGAGGAGAGAGGTAAACTGATTTGACATAATAAGAGAAAGTGATACAACAGGATGCTAAGCAGGCAATACCGACACTCTCTCTCAAATTTCTCACATTTAACCAGATAAACTAGTAGGGTCTCACAAATTCACTGAATAAATCATACTAGAAGCTCACCCCTCTACCACAATCGATTCTTAATAGAGACAATATCCAAGGATGCCATGGAAACATGGTAAGATAAACGAAGTTCAGACCGATCGGAAGAATCAAATCTTACTCACATATACTGGAAGAAGAATTACATGGGTGTACTACATCGGATGCCTCAGCATCCTGCCAGACTAGCAGTTCATGGAACTGCCTCTGCAGCTGAGCTGAGCCACTACCCTGATAATCACCTTCTGAATAACCACTGCCACCACGCTCTCAACTTCTACTTTGTGACATTTCTCTGGCTGATTGAGATCTAAATGAAATCTCATGCGACTGTGCAGGTGCCTGATGACGAGAGAAAGGACGACTGCCCACTTGTCGGAGTAAGGGAAAACTCCTCAAAGGATAGCCGGACTCATGACAATGATACCACATTTTCACTGAAAAATAGAAGCTGGAATGATTGTTGATAGCTGTAAAGAAAACACTGAACCTGATCTTGACGAGCTACTGGCGCACTCTAAGAATCACGCGCCACAAGCTAAGATAACCTGGCAGGTGACCTCCCAAAATAATCAGAACTCTTACCTCCAAATGAGGTACCATGGTTGCCCACTAGGGCCATGGGATCTCTTGCTCTCCCATTCTAACTCTTCCCGCTCTAACTTATGGTATGCCCTGTACCTTCGAACAATATCAACAACGACATCAAATAAAGTCACAACATCAATTTTTCGAGCCATCTGGGATCTCAAGGAAAAAGAAAGGTCATCAATAAATCTTTGAATCTCTCGAAAGACTCATGAACTAGTTCAAATGCATATTCGGCCATTTTATAGAATTCAATCTTATATTCTGAAACCAACAGGCTAACCGATAGGCTACCCTGTCAAATCCACTCGAACTGGTAACACTTTTCATCTCGCTCGCTACTCGAAGGAACTTTCCACGAATCTAGAAGAATAACCGAACCAAGTTAGCTAATAAGAGAGCGGCCTACCAATCCAAGGCTGGACCCTGAAACTGGAAAGCAGAATAATCAACACCATACCGCTCGATATAATCAAGAGCCAGAAGGATACGCTGACATCATTTTATTTTAAAAAACTTACACAGGGATTATCTAATGCATTGCTTGGGAATATCGGGATATTCAACCGCGTAAAATAATATACCCTCTTTGGGCACTCGGACCGAACTGTTACCTCGGCTAGGTAACCAGCCAGAACAATTGGTGGTGCAACACATGCTGCCTCTGGAACATAATTTACTGGGGTAACATCAGGAACTGGAACTGGAACAAGAACTCTCTAAGTCCGAACATCTGCATCTGTGGCAACCTGATAAGCCGCCTAGCGAATAATAGGTTCTTGCAGTATATGCATTGCCAAGATTCTCGTAAAAACATCGTAGAGAGCCAAGGGAACCACAAGGCCCTGCTCCCTTGCCCATCGCGAGCTCGTATAGCTAGGACCTCCCTAACTAGATCGTCAGCACGAAAAAGCCTCTCGGAGCTTCGTCAGTGCTAGTCCCAAGCTAGACTGCTTCGTCTTGAACTCATACCATTTGCTGATTCGTCGCACGAGGGTTCACAATTACCACGAAGGAATTAACGAAAATACTTTTGAATCCTAGACCGACGCACGATCAGAAAAGAAGGAAGTGAAACTTCCTAAATGCCATCATAGCCCCTCGTAGATAAGTACGGACGTCTACGTACCCATCATCGAGACTCTACTAGACACTGCCTTAGTCTGGATAGACTCTAAACTGGGCTCTGATACCAACTGACACGACCCAAATTTTTGACTAGGCCGTGCGGGCACCCCGACATCCTCCCCTAGACCCGTCGGGCGAACCCTTACCAATTAAATCAGAAAAATAAATATAACAATTCATAAATAAGGACAAGACTTAAAAGAAATCATAGACATACTGATACCTCTAAGCTGTACAAAAGAAATTACAGCTGACTACCCAATATACTAGGTTTAGGGCTATCCAGACCAGACATCTAAGAGTACAAAAGAAGACAGATACCTCTTGAAGGGAGCAAAATGCAACTGAAATAATGAACAATACACTGGTGGCCATCCGGAATAAATCTGGCTCACCCTGACAGCAGAAGTCGTCTTCGCTCCTGAACAACGCGGCGAACTCAATCCTGGAGTGAACCTGCCGAAACGAAATAGATAGACAAGAAACAAACAACAAACAAGGGTGAGTCAAAAAGACTCAATAAGTGGGGCAGACTAGCCACCTCAAAGAATAGGATAGCTAGCCAGGGAGAAGAAACAAATAAACCAAATTCCTTTTATTTAAATTATGAAAAGGCAGAGCCAATTAATAACTAGAAACACGTATGGAATCACAAACTCATTAAAACCAGGAATGTAAGATAGCCAGAACGTATAGGTATCCCGAATATATCAACAATCAGAAATACTTTCTGTTGCGGCGTGCAACCCGATCCATATATTCATCCTGTCGCGGCGTGCAACCCGATCCCCGCAACTCAGAATACAAGCCAGAAATATATAGGCAAACTGAAATATGTCCACCAAATGGTATACATACTGCTTACATAAAACACAGCATGATAGTCACACAATAGTCAGCACGCGATGCAATGAAATGGGATGAATGCAGTATGATGCAATGGTGTCACATGTGCCAAATAGATGGAGCGGAATCCTCCTGCTCCGAGGGCGGAATCCTCCTACCCTCAATATGATGCAATGGAGCGGAATCCTCCTGCTCCGAGGGCGGAATCCTCCTACCCTCAATATGATGCAATGGAGCGGAATCCTCCTGCTCCGAGAGCGGAATCCTCCTACCCTCAATATGATGCAATGGAGCGGAATCCTCCTGCTCCGAGGGCGGAATCCTCCTACCCTCAATATGATGCAATGTGCATACGAATGCAACATGATGCAATAATAACCCATCACCAGCGCGGGACTCTCATCGACAGCTGGAAAGTATATACCAACTCACAGCCAAAGTATAATACTCAGATTCTCAATGCAATACCAATAACAGGACATAACATATAATATAGAATATAAATACAAAGCTAAGGCGTAATGAGTACGCCTATCGGCAGCTACACACGTAAGGAACACGTGGTAGAAAATCCACGAGGCCAGGTGCCTCCAAAGAAATGGATATAAACACTTACCTCTTCCAAAAGTTAACACAGCCTCTCAATAACCGCTTTGTCCTTTGGTTTCATTGCCAAACGATCCCACTCTATTCAATAAGTAGAAAAATATATCAAATTAGGCTAAAGACTTCCTTCCTCACATCTTAGGGCAAACCGATTAGGAACCTGATACCCTATTCGCATACGCAATACGCAGGCCAGGCCTATATACAGGGTTTAGGGTCACATGACCAAATCCTAAATAAATTACATTTATAAGTTGCCCATAACTCGCTGAGCACGAATACATAATCAATTTCATTATCGGGGTCCATTTGACCCTTTAAACTATCAATTTACGTCATTAGGGCGATGTCTAATATTCCTATTTTTACCGCAAAAATATATTTAAACACACGTAATAAACTCAAATACTATATTAGGATCATTACCTGAATGTTTCGGGGTAAAAATTCTATCTTTTTCTGGCTCTTTTCTCATTTTCCGGCATTTTTTTTACCTCACTGCATTTTTTCGTTCACTGTTCTCGTGTCGCCTTTGATTTTCAATGTTTCAGCTCGTCATTCCATCTTTCAATGTTGACCCACCGCCATTCATTTCTTTAAATGTTAATCTTTCATTTTTGTCTTTTGCTTTTGTCTTTTTTTTCTTTTCATTTTATTTTCTTTTCTTTTCACGATGAAAATTAAAACGGAACCCTACGATATTCGAAATAATTCCAACTTTTGCATACAAGTTATACAAAATATATGTAACATACTCGCAAAGGTGGATCTCAAATCAGACTCCCGAAACTCAAGATGCGAATTTAAATGAAAAGAAGTCAAATTATTTAACTTTCGGCATTTTAGCGGAAACTAGCCGAACAACATCGAAATTCAATTTCGAAAGCTTACAAAAATCACAAATAATCATACGAACCTAACGGCGCTTTCGGATTTCGAATCGGAGCTCATTCGGCAAAACCGAGCTCGAAAATCTCTTTTTAATATTTATCGCCAATAAAAACTGAAACCTTCTTCCGATGCCTACCAAACGAGGTCTGATTTAGCTCAAATTTTACAGACAGGTTTTAATGGACATTACAAATATTTTAAAATTATCGGCACGCCAATCGGAGTCCTAACTTCCGAAACGACTGACCGAGGTCGTTTCAGATAAGCTAGCAACCTGATCATATATACGTACCTATCTGCTGAAAGTATAAAGTCTGGAAAGATGACATGACTTTAACTTGCTGGCAATTAGAACACTGAGCCACAAATTCTGCTATGTCACACTTCATTCCGTCCCACCAAGAAATCTACTTAAGATTATGGAACATCTTAGTCGAACCTGGATGAACAGTGTATTTGGGATAATGTGCCTTTATTATATATGAGAACACCGTCAGTAGTAACCCTGTATGGTGACTCCGGTTTTCTTCTGGCTATTTGTCTGTATTCAACTAGAACTGGATCCTCATACTGACGCTGTTTTACTTCATGAAAATTTAGAGTTAAAGGTCTTATGCAGCTTGTCGACAATCCATCATTGGTATGTATATCCCCTTCACACCTCAACTCTTTGAGAAGTTACTTTAGCGTTATAAGTGCACATGTAATCAACTTTGTTGCTGGAATTCTGCCTCAGCTCATGGTCCAACTACATGTCCCTTTTATTTTCACTTTTTCAAGTCATGATATTTCCAATTCAAAAACAATACCCTGAAGTAGATGTTCTGTCTGAAGATCATTCCTAGTCTGCATCATACTATCCAGAAGTATTTGCATGATCCTTATCCTTATATGATAGACCCTGTTCAGATGAACCTTTGTCATACATTAGGGTATGAGTAACTACATTCCCATAAGGAGCTTGCGGAACAACACTAACATCAACTGAGATGTTGTATAGTGCGTTCGTAAAAATAATATAGCTTGCATCAAATCTTCTATAGTGTGTAGTGATAAGGTACCTCAAAAGTTTCCCCTATTGCATCAAGTGTGAGCTAATTCTTTGTTTCATCGACCTGTTCTATATCAAAAGTATATCGACAAGGTGATTCGTTGGTAGACTCATGTTAGCCCATCAAGAGTTGTGTGTATCTTCATTTCGAAAATATAGAACTCCTCTCTCATGATCGAGAAAGGGTCGGCTTAGTCCGAATAAGTTGGGCAATGATGTTATCATATTATACAAATATATTTTATTCCAAGAGTTCGGTGTTCGTGTTATAATTCTGATTCTGCAATCATGAGATAATGTCCGTGGAGTAGCTTATGAAGGTCGTGCAAGTTCTTTTGTTATATGTGCAAATTTTTCTTTAGGCTTAGGCTCGTTCGAGGACGAACGAGAGTTTAAGTGGAGGAGAATGAAACGACCTCGGTTAGTCGTTTCGGAAGTTAGGATTCCGATTGGCGTGCCGATAATTTTAAAATATTCGTAAGGCCCATTGAGACCTATCTGTAAAATTTGAGCTAAATCAGACCTCATTTGGTAGGCATCGGAAGAAGGTTTCAGTTTTTACTGTCGATAAATATTAAAAAGAGATTTCTGAGCTCGTTTAGGCGAATGAGCTCCGATTTGAAATCCGAAAGCACCGTTAGGTTCGTATGATTATTTGTGACTTTTATGAACTTTCGAAAGTGAATTTCGATGTTGTTCGGCTAGTTTCCGCTAAAATGCCGAAAGTTAAATAATTTGACTCCTTTTGCATTTAATTTTCATATTGAGTTTCGGGAGTCCAATTTGAGATCCGCCTTCGCAAATATGTTAAATATATTTTGTATAACTTGTATGCAAAAATTGGAATTATTTCAAATATCGTAGGGTACCGTTTTAATTTTCGTTAAGAAAAGAAAAGAAAATAAAGTAAAAGAAAACAAAAAAAAGGGAAAAAGACAAAATTAAAGAAGATAAACAAAGGACAAGAGGCGGTGGCATATATGCTGAGAGCATATATGCTCATTGCAAAACAGAAACATAACAACGAGAATAAGGATTGAAACAGAAAACGCGGAGAAGGAAAAAAAATGCCGGAAAATGGGAAAAGGGGCCGGAGAAAAGTAGAATTTTTACCCTGAAACATTCAGGTAATGATCCTAATATAGTATTTGAGTTTATTACGTGTGTTTAAATATATTTTGACGGTAGAAATTGAGATATTAGACATCGTCCTAATAAGTTCAATTAATTGTTTATAGGGTCAAATGGACCCCGATAATGGAATTGAATATATATATTCGTACTCAGTGAGTTATGGGCAACATATAAATGTAATTTATTTGGCGTTTGGTTATGTGACCTTAAACCCTGTACATAGGTCTGGCCTGCGTATTGCGTATGCGAATAGGGTATCGGGTTCCTAACCGGATTGCCCTAAGATGTGAGGAATGAAGCCTTTAGTCTAAATTGATATATTTTTCTGCTTATTGAATAGAGTGGGATCGTTTGGCAAGGAAACCAAAGGATAAAGCGGTTGTTGATTAGCCGTACTAACTGTTGGAAGAGGTAAGTGATTATATCCATTTCTTTGGAGGCACCTGGCCTCGTGGATTTTCCACCACATGTTTCCTTACGTGTGTAGCTACCGATATGCGTATTCATTACGCCTTAGCTTTGAATTTACATTGTATATTATATGTTATGCCCTGTTGTTGGTATTGCATTGAACATATGAGCATTGCACTCTGGTTTTGAGCATTGCATATACTTCCCGGTTGGCGATGAGAGGCCCGCACCGGCGAAGGGTCATTATTGCATATACTTCCCGGTTGGCGATGAGAGTCCCGCACCGGTGAAGGGTCATTATTGCATATACTTCCCGGTAATCGATGAGAGTCCCGAGCCAGTGAAGGGTCATCATTGTATATACTTCCCGGTAATCGATGAGAGTCCCGAGCCGGTGAAGGGTCATCTTTGCATATATTTCCTGGTAGACGATAAGAGTCCCGCGCCTGAGACAGGTATCAGGCATATGCGACTACATTGCATTATACCGCATTCATCTCATCTCGTTGCAGCGCATACTGACTATTGTGTGTATTGTCTTGTGTTTTATCTATGCGGTATGTATACTATGTTGTGGACATATCTCAGTTTGCGTATATATTTCTGGTTCGTATATATGGTTGCGGGGATCGGGTTGCACGCCGCAACGGTATAAATATATGGATCGGGTTGCACGCAGCAACGGTATAATTATATGAATCAGGTTGTACATCACAACGGTATAAATATATGGATCGGGTTGCACGCCGCAACGGTATAAATATATGGATCGGGTTGTACGCCGCAACAGGATGAATATATGGATTGGGTTGCACGCTGCAACAGGATGTATTTCTGATTGTTGATATGTTGGGGATACCTATATGTTCTGGCTATCTTACGTTCCCGGTTGTTAATGAGTTTGTCATTCCATATGTGTTTCTAGTTATTATCTGGCTCCGCCTTTTCATAATTTAAATAAGAGGAATTTGGTTTATCTGTTTCTTTTCTCCCTGGCTAGCTATCCTATCCTTTGAGGTGGCTAGTCTGCCCCACTTATTGAGTCCTTTTGACTCACCATTGTTTGTTGTTTTTTTCTTGTCTTTCTATTTCGTTTCGGTAGGTTGGCTCCAGGATTGAGTTCGCCACGTTGAGAAGGAGCGAAGACGACTTCAGCTGTCAGGGTGAGCCAGCATTTATTCCGGATGGCCACCAGTTTATTAGTTATTATTTCAGCTGCATTTTGCTCCCTTCAGGAGGTATATGTCTTCTTTGTACTGTTAGATGTCTAGTCTGGATAGCCCTAAACCTAGTATGATGGGTAGTCAGTTGTAATTTCTTTTGTACAGCTTAGAGATATCAGTATGTCTGTATTTTTGTTTTAAGTCTTGTCCTTATTTATGAATTGTTACATTTATTTTCCTAATTTAATTTGTAAGGGTTCGCCCGACAGGTCTAAGGGAGAATGTCGGGTGCCCGCATGGCCTAGTCGAAATCCGGGTCGTGTCAGGTTTTGACGAGCGGGTTGTGAAAGGTCTCTTCTAGGCCGGAAGGATTCTAGAGGCCACAATAGGAAGACTCGACCATAATTATATTTGTGTTGGGAAAGTGAAGTGGAAATACCCGTTGGTTGGAAATCACTATTAGTTGTTTACATCCCTAGTCTCTTAATATCAAATCAACTTACTTGCTTTAATTTGTATGCCTTGTAGCTAATCGTAGTGTTATTTATATCAAACTCCACTTCTAGGACTCAACATTAAACTTCATTTGAATTTCTATTTGCGACTCTCTTACTCGACAAGCTAGTTCCCTTGGGAAATCGACCCCGACTCACATCGGGTATCATACTTTGACGACCGCCCCTCACCATTAAAGGTGTAGGATTGAGCGTGGATCAGATTTTGGCGCCGTTACCGGGGAACTACGGTTTCTATATTGAGTTGCATTAGTTAATCTAAGTTGTTTAGTTTGCAAGTCCTAGCATTTTACTTTTGGTTTTGGTTTTACCTTGTGTAGGTGAACATGTCTTATAGGAGAAATCCTAATCGGAGTTTGCGGAACCCCAATTACAATCATTATTATAACCAACAACATGGGTATCCGCAGGGCTATGAAGAAGAATATGATGAAGAGTTCCATAAAGAACTCAACCAAGAGGGCTATCCATTCCATGTCGAACAAGTGGACGAACATGTGATACAAGAGGAAGCTAATGATCCTCAAGTTGAGAATGTGGACCCTCAAGATGACAACCCTTTTGGCCAAGAAAATGCGGGGGACCAAGCAAATTAAGAAGGAAATCTTGGAGAAAATAAAGGAGTTGCGGGTAATGCTAATCGGGGTGGAAACAATACAAACCGAGGCGGCTGAGGTGTGAACCAAGGGGGTCGAGGTGTAAACCGTGGAGGTAGAGCAAATGTCAACCGAGGGGGCAATGCCAATAGAGTTAATGCTCGCAATGTCAACCGAAATCAAGAGTATGCTAGAGGTGCTCGGGACTATCAACAAGAGATGCGAGACTATGGAGATAATGAGGAGGTCGAAGAAGAAATTGATATGAATTGTTTTGCAAGTGCCATAGTTCCTCCTCCTATTCATGGCAATGCTAGTTTTAGTATTCCAAATGTAATTCTTCAAGTCTTGAACAATATGGTTGCTTTGGTGGTAGTAAGAATGAAGATGCAAATGATCACTTGAGAAATTTTGTACAAACTTATAATCTCTACAAGTCGGCAAGGATATCGGAAGAGTCATTGAGGTTGAGAGTGTTCCCTTACTCTCTCACCGGAAAAGCTAAAGATTGGTTGAACAAGTTGCCGAGAAACTCCATTTTCACTTGGTAAGAGTTAGTAAAACAATTCCTAGGGAAGTTTTCACCAAAAGGAAAGCAAACGGCATTGAGGGACAAGATCTACATGTTTGAGCAAGAGGCATCCGATTCTTTGACCGAGGCTTGGGAAGCTTTCCAACATGGGTTGCTCTGGTGTCCTAATCATTGTTTGAATGGAAGTATGTTGTTGCAAAGCTTCTATCAAGGCTTAAACAAGATTAACCAATCCGCCTTGGATACTTTATGTGATGGTGTCACCATGGACAAGAGGTATGAAGAGGTGAAAGATATCCTAGACAAAGTGACTAAGAGATTTGAAGAGTGGCAATCAAGAGCTAAGAATCCGGTAAGAGAAGTTGGGATTAGTCCAATGATGATGGGAAGACTTGAAGCCCAAGATGAGAAAATGGCGAGAATCTTAACATCGGTGGAACTCATGAACAAGAACTCAAAGGTCGATAGGGAAGCCAATGAAAAGAAGTTGCACAAGGTGGAGAATATCCACGCCACAAATACCGGGTATCAAGTGGCCTCAATGGGTTATGTGACTCCCGGAGGTGTTCCTTTGTCCCTTCTCCAACATGGGCAAGAAGGATACTATCCGGAACAATGCTACCATATGCAAGATGGAGAAGAAGCAAATTATGTGGGTAACTACCAAGGGCAAAGAGGGTATGATCAAGGGGGTTATCAAAGACCTTATCAACAACCCTACCAACAACCATATCAATAAGCCTACCAACAACAAGGGCAGTGGAGGCCGAGTCAAGGAAGAAGTAATTGGAGTAGCAACCAAGAGGGGAGAGGAGCTGGTTCTTCTCAACAATATGATCCAAGACCTCCGTTTAAGCAAAATGATCAAGAAACAAAGGCTCCCACAAAATTGGAAGAAATGATGAGTCAAATGCTTCAAAATCAACAAGGTTACTCCGGAGACATGAAGCAAACTATGACTTCGCATTCCACATCTATCAAGGAGCTTGAGTCGCAAATGAGCTAACTATTACATCAAGTCAATCAAAGACCACAAGGAGCATTACCAAGTGATACGATTGTGAATCCTAAAAGAGGCGGTAAGGACCAAGTAATGGCAATTAAAACTCGAAGTGGAAAGAGATGGGAAGACCCAAAAGCCAAAAGTAATGATGATGCGGAGTTGAGAATGCAAGATGATCATGTGGGTGCCAAGTGGAATGATAATGAAGCTATTGGAGAGGAGATGGTGAAAAAAGAAATGGAGAGGCAAGGTGATGTGTTGGTGCAAGAGCATGATGATGATGTTCAAGAAGTCACTAAAAAGCCTAACCCCGAAAACACCACTACCCAAATAGCCAAACCAAAGAACACTCCACAACCCAAAGGAAGCCCTTCCAATCCAAGCGACATTCCTAAAATACCCCTTCCTTTCCTATAAAAGAGCAACAAACAAAGAGAAATATCCCATGCAAAGAAGATTTGGAAGAAAATAGCAAGTACTTCCATCAACATTCCATTGGTTGATGCTTTGGGACAAATGCCCAATATTGCTAAATTCATGAAATACTTGGTGACCAAGAAGACATATGGAGATTTCGAGACAATCAAGGTGACTCATCAAGTGAGTGCAAAACACATGGCTCCAAAGATGGAAGATCCCGGGGCTTTTATCATTCCATTCACAATTGGTGGAAGACACTTCAAGAAGGCTTTGTGTGACCTAGGTGCAAGTATCAACTTAATGCCATATGCGGTGTATAAGACATTAGACACCAGAGCACCTAGACCAACAACTATGAACCTACAAATGGCCGATCACTCAATGAAAAGCTCGATTGGGATTATTGACAATGTGTTGGTGAAGGTAGACAAATTCGTCTTCCCGACGGATTTTGTTATTCTTGATTGCCCCGTAGATTTTGAAGTACCTATCATTCTTGGGAGACCATTCTTGGCAACTGGAAGAGCTCTTTGTGATGTGGAAAGAGATGAACTTACTTTTAGGTTCAATGGAGAGAAGGCCGTATTTCATATTTGCAAGGCTTTGAAACAACCAATGGAAGATGATGCGACTTGTTCTTATGTCGATTTCGTGGTTGATGCCCTAGTGGAAAAAGGAGAGTGTCCTAGCTAGTCAAGAAGACACATTGGCGGCGGTAATTTAGAACATGGATGTGGAAGATGAAGAGAGTGTAGCGGAGGTGGTGAAGGCATTAGAAGGACTTGGATCAAAACCCTATGTACCTAAAAAGCTATCCTTAGACCTTGAAAACTGAGAAACCCCACCTACAAAACCATCCATCGAAGAACCACCGAAATTTGAATTGAAAATCCCACCATCCCATTTGAGATACACCTTCCTTGGTCCCAACTCCACTCTACCCATAATCATTTCATCCCACTTGACCAAAACTCAAGAATCTAAACTTGTTGAAAGTGGTAAGGAGGAGAATTAAAGCTATAGGGTGGACCTTGGCGGATATAAGAGGGATTGACCTGGGGGTATGCACTCATAAAAGCTTGCTTGAATAGGGGTGTAGGCCAAGTGTGGAACACCAAAGGAGGTTGAATCCTCCTATGCAAGAAGTGGTGAAGAAAGAAATCATAATATGGCTAGACGCGGGTGTGATAGTTCCATTGTCCAATAGCAAGTGGGTGTCACCCGTGCAATGTGTTCCCAAGAAAGGGGGATGAAGGTGATTCTAAATGACAAGGGAGAATCCAATGCAACTAGACCCGTAACCGGGTGGAGAGTGTGTATGGATTATTGGAAGCTCAACACCGCTACAAGGAAGGATCATTTTCCTTTCCCATTTATTGATCAAATGCTTGATCGGTTGTTGGGACGTGCTTACTACTGTTTCTTGGATGGGTACTCCGGCTATAACCAAATATCCATTGAGGTCGAGGATCAAGACAAGACAACTTTCACTTGCCCCTAGGGCACCATTGTATTCCACAAATTTCTATTTGGTCTTTGTAATGCCCCCGCCACATTCCAAAGGTTCATGCTAGCTCATTTCCACGACATTGTAGAAAATTTTTTTGAGGTTTTCATGGATGATTTTCGGTGGTTGGAGATTCATTCGATGATTGCTTGTCAAACTTGGAGAGGGTGCTAGAGAGATGCGAAGAAATAAGGCTTGTGCTCAATTGGAGAAATGTCACTTCCTAGTACAAGAAGGCATAGTGTTGGGACACAAAGTCTCCAAAAAAGGCATCGAAGTAGATCAAGCAAATATTGAGGTGATTTCAAAAGTTCCACCTCCAATGACCGTGAAGGGTGTCTGAAGTTTCTTGGGGCATGCGGGATTTTATCGCCGCTTTATCAAGGACTTCTCCAAAGTTGTGAATCCTATGTGCAAACATTTGGAGAAGGATGCCGAGTTCGTGTTTGACAAGGCTTGCCTAGGATCTTTTGAAGAAGTGAAGTAGAGATTAACAATCGCACCGATAATTGTGTCCTAATTGGGAGCTTCCATTCGAGCTCATATGTGACGCTAGTGACTTGGCTTTGGGGGCTGTGCTAGGTCAACAGGGTGAACAAGATGTTTCATCGCATCTACTATGCAAGTAAGACAATGAATGGAGCTCAATTGAATTATACAGTGATGGATAAGGAGCTCTTGGCTATTGTGTTCGTATTTGAAAAATTCTGATCATATTTGGTGGGGTCAAAGACAATTGTTCACACCGATCACTTTGCCATCCGGTATTTGATGGCGAAGAAAGACTCCAAAGAAAGGCTTATCCGGTGGGTGTTACTTCTTCAAGAGTTTGATATTGAGGTGCTTAATCGAAAAGGGACCGAAAATCAAGTGGCGGACCACTTGTCCCGCTTGGAGAAGGAGGGTAGGCCAAAAGAAGAGATAGAAATGAATGATGCATTTCTGGATGAGAGGATCTTGGCTTTGTCTTAGGAATCAATCCCTTGGTATGGCGACCTAGCTAATTTCATAGTTGGGGGAAGTCTGTCTTGAAGACTTCACATTCTATCAAAAGAAGAAGTTAGCCAAGGATGCAAGATTCTATTATTCGGATGAATCCTATCTCTTTAGGGTATGTATGGATGGGATCATCCAAAGATGTGTTGCCGAGTCTGAACAAGAGGCTATTATGGAAGGGTGTCACTCTTCTCCTTATGTAGGACATCATGGTGGAATGAGACGGCAACCAAGGTATTACAATGTGGTTTCCTTTGGCCAACTTTGCCCAAATATGCCCACGCTTGGGTGAAAAATTGTGATTAATGTCAAAGGATGGGTGGAGTATCAAGGAAGCACGAGATGTCGATGAATCTCATTGTTGAAGTTGAGTTGTTTGATGTGTGGGGCATTGAATTTATAGGGCCGATTTTGAGTTCCTATGGCAAGAAATACATCTTGGTAGCGGTTGATTATGTGTCCAAATGGGTGGAAGCGGTTGTGCTCCCCAATAATGAAGCCAAGAGTGTGTTGGGGTTCTTGAAAAAAAATATTTTCTCATGATTCTGGACCCCGAGGGCGATCATTAGTGATGGTGGGATCCATTTTTGCAACCGAGCTTTTGCAAGCCTCCTCCAAAAATACGGAGTGAAACACAAAATTGCAATGCCCTACCACCCTCAAACAAGTGGGCAAGTTGAAGTCTCAAATTGGGAAGTGAAGAACATTCTACCCAAGACGGTTAATGCAAATAGAATTAAGAAAGCTTGATGAATCTTTATGGGCTTACCGAACCGCCTACAAAACTCCGATTGGGATGTCTCCATTCAAATTTGGTATTCGGTAAAGCTTGTCATTTACTGGTTGAGCTTGAGCACAAAGCCTTGTGGGCATTGAAGAAGTTGAATATGGACTGGAGCGATGCCGCAAATTCAATAGTGTCGAACTTGCATGAAATTGATAAATTTCGGTTCTTGGCCTATGAAAATGCGATGATTTACAAAGAAAAAATGAAGAGGCTTCATGATTCGAGAATTTGGAACTGGACATTCAAGGAGGGAGATTTAGTGTTGTTGTTCAACACCCGCTTGAAATTGTTCCCTAGGGAAGCTCAAACCTAAATTGAAGGGTCCGTTTAAGGTGGTCGGTGTTACACCTTATGGCTCGATTGATTTGCAATCGAAGAAAGGAGGAAGAACTTTCCGAATCAATGGGAATGGGGTGAAGCACTATTTGGGACGTGACGCCGAGGTTGGTGAAGTTGCGTGCATATATTTTAATGAACCGTGAGTGGAAAAGTCATCACCGTCGTGCCGCGACGTTAAATTAGGCGCTTCTTGGGAGGCAACACATGTGTTTAGCATAACTAGTTGTTACATGTGCAGGTACCCGAGTTGAGTAAAGTGCGAAGCGAGGAAGTGAAGGAAGTAAGCACAAAAAGGAGTCTGGAACAGCTATAGGCAGACCGCCTCTTTTCATAGAGGCGGACCGCCTCCAAAAAGTCCAGAGAGCATGCAAAAAGGGAATTTTCAAGAATTCCGGCTAAGTATAAAATAGGCGGACCGCCCAGGTAAGTGTGATGCATGTTAGAACATAGAAAACACATAAAAGAGAAATAGGCGCACCCCCCGTTTGTAATAGGCGGACCGCCCGTTTTAACTTGGACCCGACCCGGCGGGTTTAAAGCCTAAAATAGGCGGACCACTCGCCTACTACTCCTTTCTTTCATTATTTCACCAACTGAACAAACTAAAAGGACCCCTTTAGCCAAAAATCATCACCCCACTCCATAAGATCAATTTAATCCATCTAAAACACACACAAATCACTTCACCATCATTTTAATCTTCATTTTTTCTCTATTTCGGGTATGTGCACATAATCTTTTAAATTTTTGGTTTAATTTTCTTTAACTTAGTGAAACAATATTTTTAGGTTTAGATGTAGTTAATAGTAGACTAAATTAGTATTTAAATTGTTCCTTGTACTTAAATGCTACATATTGATGTTGATAAATTTAGAAAGTTAGGATTTAGGTTTGAAAAATGGGAATTTTGATAAAATTTTGAACCCATGGCTTGAATACCCTACAAATTGGTTGCTTGAATTGTTTGGAATATAGGAATGCTATTGTCACGCTTTGAATGCTCAAATTTGTCAATCCATTAGTTGAGGGAAGCAAAAATTCATGAAAATTGCAATGCGCACTTGAAGTTGGAAGTGAGTGTGAAGTTTTAAGCTTGTATGATTGTTTGAATTGTTCTAGGTTCCTGGTTTTGATTGTGTAACTGAGTTTAGAGCCTTCCTAGGTAAATCGTTTGTTGAAAGTGCTTGGAAATCTTTCAAGTGTGTGCATAATGAAACTCATGAAACTTGAGTGCTAGTTAATTAATTGAATTGTGAGTGTGAATTATTCTTGATGTTTTTGGCGAGCTTGATAGCCTCATGAGTATTCTTGATAGTTTGAACTTGCAAAAGTGCGTTCAATTCATGAACTCACTAGTTTGGGAAAATTGAAGTTCACAAAAATGCAAATTGAAGCTTAAAATTGAAAGTGAATTTGAAATCCTAAATATGTGCACTTGTTGTGAGCGCTTGTGCATGTTTAGAAGCTTTGATGATGAATGGTTTGAGGATGTTTGAAATTCCTTCAAGTTTGCACATAATAAATATTATGAGTCGATTATTAGTTGATTGATTGAATTGCGAGCTTGAAATGTCTTGGTGTTGTCTCATATGCTTTGTGTTATTATGTTGAAGTGACTTGAATTGTTTCGTGCAAACCACATGATCTCCGTAAATATACTTGTGAGTGCCCCGTGAGAGTGGTCTGTGGGAATGCTCGATGTTGATTTCAATCAAGCTGAGATTTTTCTGTTAGGCCGCATGTTTTTAATAATCGCTGCACTACTATGAAGTTGGGACAGGCGGACTGCCTGGTTGATAGGGGCGGGCCGCCTGTTTTGTCTAGAGCTATCTGTTTCTCTAACAGGTGAACCTTCTGTTCCTGCAACTTGTCCTTCGGATTTTGTTTCCTTTTTCTTGCCTTATGCGATGCTTCCAATTGTGACTAACACCCATTCTTATATGCATTTACAGAGACCATGGGCAAGAAAGCAGTAAAAAGGAAGCCGGAAGCCCCACCTCCTCCTCTTGATGATGAAACACGGGATGATGTACCATTGGTAAACTTGGCTACATAATCTAAAAGTAAGTCGAGAAAGAAAACAAGGCAAGAAACTTCTCCCTCTATGCAACTGGTACAAGAACAAGTCGAGGAGGAACAAGCTCAAGAGGTAAAGGAGGAGCAAACCCAAGAGGTAGAGGAGGAGGAACATGGGCAACCGGAGGCCCAAGCGGAGGTGTTGGATGAAGAAGAGATGAATGAGGAATTGAAATTCAACTTTTGTTCAAGAAAGACACTCAGATTCTTTGTGAAACGGTTTCAAAAATAGAGTCTCAATCCGGAAAGAGTTATTAGCATGAAAGATGTGGATGTCAAGAATCTCGACATCTACCACCGATATGTAGCAACCGGATGGGAGACAACTTTGAAGAAAACGTTGAGGGAATCAAATGAGCAATTGGTCGCGGAGTTCTATGCCAACCTAGCTACCACGGCAAAGGGGAACAACAAAGTGTATTGCCGAGGTAGATATGTTTATATTTCTACGAGTGCATTAAATGTACACTTGGATCTTCCGCATTTAAATCCATCTCAACATGTTAAAAAATTGAAACTTTCCCGGCAAGAGCAAAGAGAGTGGCTTATACCTATCATTGGTAGAAAGGCGAACCCGGGATGGAAAAAATTGGGAATTCAAATTGTGAGGGCCGACCTTAATTTTGAAGCAAAGGGTTGGCAATACATTGTCATATCACGGGTGCGGGCAACAAGACAAGATAACAAGTTAACTTTGAAGAGAGCCATAACGTTTGGTTGATTGATGAAAGGTATCAAAGTGAAATTGGGAGCGGAAATGCTTAAACACATGCGAGAAGTTGTCAACTATGAGAAGGGTAACCTAGCATTCTACTCTACATTGACTGATTATTTGCTGAAATGTGGTTGCTCGGAGCAACCAGGGGACTTGAAATCGCCTCCTAAATCTGCCTTCTATTGGTATGCTTTCAAGGACACCCCACCAGAGGCTTCCTCAGGTACTGTTCTTTCTGATGATCGTGATGATGTACCACCCACATTTGAGGCAGCCCCTCAGCATGAGGCAGGCTCCTTTACTTCAGGTATTGGCACCGGCACTATCCCCGAGGATGTGCGTAATCTTGGTGCCCAGTTGGATGAGCTTAGGGCTCTTATTTCCAACTTACCACAGGTGCAGCCCCCACCTCCACCCCCTGAAGTCTCTACTGAGCAGCTTAGTGAGTTGGTTCAAGTCTTGAAGGCTCATTCCAAGACTATTGAGAGCGACACCAGAGCTGTGGAAGCTAACACATTGGCCCTCCAGGCTCACACAGAGGATGTTCGTGCCATAAAGACATCCTTGTCTGACCTTGCTACCCATTACTCTGTGTTGGACAAGAAGGTTAGCAAGGCGCTAGGTGTACCTTCCGGAGGGATTATCATTCCGCAGAGCTCACCCCCTCCACAGCCCCAGCCTAAGGGCCCAGTCACATCTACTGCCCCTATTGCTACTTATGTTCGACGTGGTTCTGCTAAGGCCACTACTTCAGCCTCCCTTGCTACTACATCTACTCCACTTGGTTCTACTGTTGCTCCAGCTTCTATTTCATCCTCTTCACTACCATCACAGCCGTCTTCAGTTGCACACCGAGCATCTAGTTCAATAGCTTCTAAGCCTCCAACCAAAAAATCAAGGAAAGCTCAGCAACAAGAGGACGAGGACTTACTCGAGGACATTGAGGCTACTGAGGCCATGGACTTTGATATTGATGATGATGCTCTTGATCCAGTCTCAGGGAATGTTGGTGATCTCACCTTATTGCCCGAGAAGATGCAGGTTGACATTGCTACACGGAGATCTATTGAGACAGCACGCCGAGCAGCGGAGAGAAGACATGCACCACTAGCCGTGCCCGCACTTGCCCCTGTAGCGGGCAAAGGGAAGGGCATTGCTTGAGCATACAGGGAGTCCCCTCTATACCCCTTTTTTGTAATTTACTTTGCTCTGCTTAGCATGTGGGGACAATGCTAGAGTCTTTAGTTGGGGGAGGGGTTCAGACGTATATGTGCATCTTTAGATAGTGATAGTACTTGTGCTTATAATGTCCATGTATACGTTCGAACCATTTTGATGTATACACATTTTATGTTGTTAGTTTTAACTTGTCTTCTTTGCTATGTTCCAAAGTTGTTTTTAGTTTCAAATAAGCCTCCTATTTTCTTCACTTGGTTCTTTCCAGAGGTTCTTTTTGAACCAAGTTTGTACATAAAACCTTTTGAAAATATATTAGAGGATTATGTGGTACTACCTATTGTTACATTACTTTTATGGCAACTTTGACAAATGAATGTGTACTTTGAATGGCATGGCGTGAGTTGTAGACCACGAGGTTCTCTAGTTAACTTAATTGTGTTGTTGGCGTGGTTTAAAATTTGAACCATTATATGCTTTGTGAGTGAGTGTCCTTAGTGTGTGTTTAGACTTGAACTTGAAAGATTACTTGCATGTGTGGTGAGCTCTTGAATAATAATCTTGTGTGTGTGACTTGGAAGTTTGGAACTTACCCTTAATGTATTTTGAGATAAAATCCTAGGTGAAACTTGATTTGAGATATGATTTTAGGCTATCTTTGGACCGCTACAATCCTAAATTGCCTACCCGTACGTACTCATCCCAGTTAGCCCCTCTGATCCTTAACCTTTCATTTGGCAGCTTCTTGTGTGCTAAGGCACCAACCCTCTTTTTGGTCCTGACCTCCAAGCGTGCATTGAAAAACGTTTGGGGGAGACAGTAAAAGCTGAAATCTCATTGTGAATGTCAAATTGAAGTGCATGATAGAAAAGAAAAAAAGGGAAGTAAAGAAAAGAGAAGAAAATGAATCCAAAAGGGATTAATTAATGTTGAAAAATAAAAGGAGAAAAGAAAAAAAAGAAAAAGAAGAAGAGAACAGTGTTGAATAAAGAAGGGATTAATTGGCACCGTCTTCTAAAGAAAGGTAGAATGAGCCTAATGGAAAGAAAAGAAAGTTGCACAAAAGAAAGCAAGATGATGTAGTGCTGTGGAGGTATAACTCACTAATTAGCCAAATCTACCACATAAACCAAAAGCCTACATTACAACCATACGAAGTCCTAATTGATGTCTAGTCAAGTGGCGCTATATTAGTGGAGAAGTACAAGAAGAGCAAGTCTTTGAATTTTTGAGAAGCACACATGAGCATTCCTTTGTGAGAGTGAGAGTTCAAATTTTTGGATTCCAAATTTTGTATTAAAAAAGAAAAGTATTTTGTGAGTGAAGGACTCCATTCTTTTTCGTGAGGAAGCAAGTAACTTTTGAGCAAGGGGTTTGAATGCATATTGGGGCTCATGAACAACCGAAGCAAGCCGATGACCTTGAGATAACACTAAAGGCTCATGAGTTTCCTTTTCGCCATAGTCCGAGTAAAGTGCATAGTTTCTTGTCAATTTTTCATTTTAGTATGTGTGACTAGTTTGTACCAATGAATTCATTAATGCAAAAATATTGTTTGTGAAGTTCGAAATGTGGAACATGCCTTGGTGTCAAGCTTAAAATGGAACAAGCTTTGGTCTCGTGATTTTGAGTTGCTTGAGGACAAGCAAAGACTTAAGTTTGGGGGAGTTGATAAGTAGGTATTTTACCAACTTAAAGACTACGCTAAACTTTCGTTTTTGAATCCAAGAGCGACATTTTGTGTCATTAACGTCGTGAATTGCTTAGTTTCAGGTTATAATGAATTCACATGGATACTAGTTGAAGATTGAAGCTAGAGAGAAAGAATTCGAGCCAAAGTGCGAAAGAAAGGACATCAAGAAAGAGTTGGAAAATTTGAAGCCAGAAAGAGGCGCCCCGACTGTTTTACAAAGGCGGGTGCCTACTGAAAATCCAGAGAGTGATTAAAAAAGGGACGGGCCGCCTACTCTAGTAGGTTGGCCGCCTACTCCACTGTGTTCTACATTTTTCTCTCTTGTATAAATAGCTTAAGCTAGGGCTTGAACACACATTCGATAGTTACGTTTTGTATTGAATTTGAGGCAATTTTGGGAGCCAAGTAGAGGTCTTAACATCATTTTGTAAGCTTCTAAACTTGTATCTTTGAATCTTAATTCATATATCAATCCAATATCTATGTTTGAATTCATTACATCTTTGATTGTTTTGATTAAATCCCTAGTTGTGAGTAGCTAAACTCATAACTAGGGCTGTAAATATGCTATAGTGATTGAAAATCAATGGGTGTTGTTCTATTTCACTAAGTGTAACATAAGTATCAATTATCCAACTGCCCATTGCAATAACATTAAAATTTCAAAGTCATTGATACTTGGTATTTCTTGTCTACATTACTAGTTAAAGACTCGGAAGAGATTAATTAGCATAGAATAGTGGAGTTGGCGAGGATTTGGGTTGATAGGCTATTCATATAGACTAACCCATCTAAAAGGAGTTACGCTCGGAAGAGGTCTCCTTTCCTCGGGTCTTGGAGTAGTACCTCGAGCATTCAACTAAGGCTTTAACGAGCGGGTTGTGAAAGGTCTCTTCTAGGCCGGAAGGATTCTAGAGACAACAATAGGAAGACTCGACCATAATTATATTTGTGTTGGGAAAGTGAAGTGGAAATACCCGTTGGTTGGAAATCACTATTAGTTGTTTACATCCCTAGTCTCTTAATATCAAATCAACTTACTTGCTTTAATTTGTATGCCTTGTAGCTAATCATAGTGTTATTTATATCAAAACCCACTTCTAGGACTCAACAGTAAACTTCATTTGAATTTCTATTTGTGACTCTCTGACTCGACAAGCTAGTTCCCTTGGAAAATCGACCCCGACTCACATCGGATATTATACTTTGACGACCGCCCCTTACCATTAAAGGTGTAGGATTGAGCATGGATCACATACCAGGGCACAGAAAATCCTCCAGAGGAAGGAGGATATATTCGAAGTCAAACAACGGCTCGGCGATCCCATTAAAGACTTCTTGGAGCGTTTCCACGCCGAACGGATGGAGTTGCCATCCATGGATGACACCTTGGCCATCATGGTGTTTGAAAAATGCATTAACGTTCGAAACTCTGAGGCTGCCGCCAAACTGAGGAAAGAGCTCCAGCAATATCAAACCTTGACATGGGTTGATTTGCACAACAGAGAATACACCAAGATAAGGTTGGAGGAAGCCGAGTGGAAAAACAACAACTGGGGCTTCAATTACAACAATCGATCGAAATCCTCATATCATGCCTAGACGCCACGAGGAAATTCAAATGGAAGGTACGAACCATACACTTCATCGAGGCAGCCTGTTAGTCAAAGGCTTGGAAGTTCGCATGTGAGCCAACGGTTCGGTGGAAAGGCTTATCCCAACACGAACCAAAGAAATCCCTCGAGCCCAGTTTTGGTTTCAAAGAATAAAGAATTACCCCGGATCCCCGATTACAACTTCAACATATCGACCTCGGAGTTGGTCAATATAGTAAAGGGGATAGTTGGGATGAGAGCACCGAAGGATATGAGTAGTTGGGATGAGAGCACCGAAGGATATGAGGACTCCTGGTGACAAGAGAGATTAAAGTTTGCATTGTAAGTTTTATGCGGACTACGGTCACCGCACCGAGGACTGCAAAGCCTTGCCCCTCGAGGTGGCGCATTTGCTGAAGAAGGGCGTACTGGCTGAATTCCTCACTGATAAGGGGAAGGAAAACTATACAAAGAACCGAAGTGATGGACAGCCACCTCAGGGCCACCCCCTGAAAGAGTTGTGAATGTGATCACCGGGAGGTCAGAGGTGAATGGGGTGAACTTTGCAGCTGCCAAGAAGTTTGAAAAATTGTCGATTACTATGGAGAAAAGAACTCGAGTTGGAGGCTCGGGAAAGGAAATTGTGTTCGACGACAATGACTGTGATGAGATGATGTTCCCTCATCATGATGCTTTGGTCATCATGCTAAGGATAAACGATTTGGATATCAAACGAGTCTTGATCGACCCCGGTAGATTTGCTAACATAATCAGCTACGGGGCCATAAAAAAGATGTGGTTGAAGGGAGAGTCCATCCCAAAAGCAACTGTGTTGACTGGCTTCAACAGCTCTACCGAAAAGACATTGGGCAAAATTACGCTCAACACATATGCCGAAGGGGTTTGCAAGGAAACACTGTTTCAAGTTCTGCCCGAGGACGTGGCATATAATGTGATCCTCGGTAGACCATGGATCCATTCTATGGAGGCTGTCCCATCCACTCTCTACCAAGTCATCAAATTCCCTACCCCATGGGGAATTCGATTGATTAAAGGAGAACAACGAGTAGCCAGAGAATGCTATTCACTTGTGCTGAAGAGTGAGGTCGTCCCGTCAGGACCAAAGAAATAGCAACCAATGCAATCGGGGTCAAACGAAGAGGGGGGGGTCAAGTTCCCAAGACGACCTCCGAGGAGAAATTGAGAAGATCCCGGTATGCATTCAAGAACCTCGGAAACAAAAACCCGAGGATTCAACTGTTGAGGAGTTGGAATCTTTCACGTTATCGAAAGATTTTCTAGAGAGGAAAGTATTTGTAAACTCGGAGTTGGAACAAGAGTCGAAGAGAGTTATAATCGAAGTCTTGAACTCCAACTATGATTGCTTTACTTGGTCCCATTTAGATATGGTCGGTATCGATCCGGAGATCATGACCAATAAATTGAATGTGGATCCACAATTTACCCCGGTAAAACAAAAGAAAAGGCCGCACGCCGGTTAAAAAAAAAAAGCGATCGAAGATGAGACTATGAAGTTGCAAGAGAATGGCTTCATAAGAGAGGTGAAGTACCCTGAATTGCTGGCTAATGTCGTTGTTTTGCCTAAAAAGAATGGCAAGTAGAGAATGTGTGTAGATTATACAGATCTAAACGAAGCTTTTCCCAAGAACTCTTATCCACTGCCACAGATAGACAGGTTAATATACTCCGCGGTTGGACACAAATTATTAACCTTCTTGGATGCTTATTCGGGGTATAATCAAATTTTTATGGACCCGAAGGATGAAGAAAAGACCTCGTTCATCACTGACCGAGGTACCTTCTGCTACAAGATCAGCCCTTCGGTCTGAAGAACATTGGGGCGACATACTAAAGGCTAGTGTGTCTCATGTTCAAAGATTACACCGGAAAGTCCATGGAGGTTTACATAGACAACATGTTGATCAAATCTGTTCGGGTGGAGGACCACCTAAGCCATCTGAGAGAAGCCTTCGTCGTTCTAAGGCAATACCACATGAAGCTAAATCCTGAAAAGTGCGCCTTCGGTGTGGGTTCGGGAAAATTTTTGGGATTCATAGTCTCTGAGCGTGGGATCGAAGCCAATCCAAACAAGATCAAAGCCATCGAAGAAATCCTCGATGAGTTAACCGGGGTGAAGGAAGTTCAGCGCTTGACTGGCCGAGTCGCTGCCTTGAGTAGATTTATCTCAAGATCATCGGAGCGATGCCACAAATTCTTCTCAGTTCTAAGAAAGAACAGTCACTTCGAGTGGACACCGGAGTGTAAAGAAGCACTGAAGGAATTGAAATGCTATTTGGCTAATGCATCGTTTCTCGCCAAGCCAAAGGATGGAGAAAATTTTCTATTTTACCTAGCCGCGTCCGAGGTGGCAGTCACCTCCGTGTTTGTTCGGGAAGAGGATGGCAAGCAGTAGCCTATTTACTAAATGAGCAAAATACTCCTCGATGCTGAAACCAGGTACCTTCACTTGGAAAAACTAGCACTTTCTTTAATTGTTATTGCTTAGAAGCATTGACCCTATTTTCAATTCATCCAATAGCAGTAGTTACCACCTTCCCTTTAAGGAGTATATTGCATAAACCGGAGTTGTCGGGGAGGTTATCTAAATGGGCGGTAGAATTAAGTGAATATGATATCACCTATTAATCCCGAATAGCCATTAAATTCCAAGTCTTGGCTGACTTCGTGGCTGACTTTAGTGTTGGGATCTTACCGAAGCTGAAAAGGAGAACTTGATGTCGAAGGGATCGACTTTAGAATTATGGGTACTCTACACCGATGGGGCGACTAATTCTAAGGGTTCGACATTAGGCATAGTATTGATAGCACCTACTGAGGAGAAAGTCAGTCACTCAGTTCGATTCAAAAAATTGACCAACAACGAGGCCGAATAAAAAGCGGCCTTAGCAGGCTTAGAACTGGCCAAAGAGATGGGGATGGAAAGAGTTGAATTAAGGTGCGATTTGCAGTTGCTGGTAAATCAAGTGCTCGGTGAATATACTGCTCGTGAGCCCAGAATGCAGCAATTCTTGATCCGAGCACAAAGAATCTTGGCTCAATTCCATGAATGGCGAGTCAAACAAGTACCTCGAGAAGAAAATGCCAAAGCCAATGCCTTAGCAAACTTGGGTTCGGCGGTGGACGAAGAACACTCGGGGACTGATTCAGTGGTTTGGTTGCTTTCCGCACAAATGAGGGAAATGAAATTGGAAGTCAACTCGGTGGACCACAAATGGGATTGGTGAAGCAAGTTTATCTTTTGCTTTGACTCGGGGACTCTCTCCCAAGATAAGAAAGAAGCAAAGAAATTAAGGACTCAAGCACCTTCATACTCAATAATTTTGGGAAAGCTATATAGAATATTTTACAGCGGCCCGATGGCCAAGTGTTTGGGTCCGGAT
Source organism: Petunia x hybrida (assembly GCA_037355625.1). Classification (NCBI taxonomy): domain Eukaryota; kingdom Viridiplantae; phylum Streptophyta; class Magnoliopsida; order Solanales; family Solanaceae; genus Petunia; species Petunia x hybrida. The sequence continues at coordinate 29,064 of JBBBVM010000012.1, forward strand.
GAAGCTAGATATGTAATGGTAGAAGTACACGAGAGCGAGTGTGGCAACCACTCGGGGGGAAAATTCTAAGTGCGCAAATTACTTCGAGCTGGGTATTATTGGCCACCATCAGCGCAGATGCGAAGGCTTTCGTGAAAAAATGTGATAAGTGTCAGCACCACGCCCGAATGATTTATCAGCAAGCTGAACCACTACATTTGGACGTGTCATTGTGGCCCTTCATGAAGTAGGGAATGGATATCATTGGCCCCTTACCGAAGGGAAAATGAGGTGTTCAGTTTATTCTTTTCTTGACTGATTACTTCACAAAGTAGGTGGAAGTAGGAGCTTTCACCGAGGTTAGACAGAAAGAGGTAATCGACTTTATCAAGAAGAACATCATCTACAAGTTCGGTATCCCAAAGGAGATCACTTGTGACAATGGTCCACAATTCATGGGGCAGCTATCACTGATTTCCTTAAGTAGTGGGGAATAAAAAGAATAGTATCGACTCCTTACCATCGAAGTGCCAATGGGCAAGCCGAATCCTCGAACAGATTAATAGTTGAAAATCTCAAGAAGAGGTTTGATGAGAAAAAAGGTCCTTGGCCCGAAGAGTTACCAGGGGTGTTGTGGGCAATGCGAATAACGGAGAAGAACAGCACCGGTGAAACCCCATTTTCCCTTGCTTATGACATGGATTCACCTATCCTCGTGGAAGTGGGCGAACCAAGTCTTCCGTACCAAGCATGCGCATAGAGTTAGACTTGCTCGAGGAGAAAAGAGAGCTAGCCTTCGTTCGGTTAGCAGCACAAAAAAGGCAAATGGAGGCATATCTCAACAGGAAGGCCAAACTAAGGGATTTCAAAGTTGGTGATTATGTGTTAAAGGCTTCAAATCAATCAACGAAGGAAAAGATTGGGGGAAACTCATAGCAAATTGGGAAGGGCCTTACAAAGGTAGAGCAATTGTGGGAAAGGGATATTATCAGATCGAAGACTTGCGAGGCAAACCCGAGCCCTTATTGCCTCGCCCTTAAATTGGAACATCTCCAATTTAAAGCGGTGTTATGTTTAACATCAGGGTGCACATTCCTTGATCATTTCACATTTACCTACAGCCTCGAGCCGAAAAATGATCCAAAGGCTTTGGTCGAAATATTTAACTTACTCCTCATCTTTTTTTTTTGCTTGACCCTTTTAGGAAACGGATAAGACGATCTCCAGTGCTCGGATCTTCATCAAGATTCACACCTGAACACTGGAAGAAGTGAGAGGCGGGGTGCAATCGAGGTCGACACTGAACCTCTCCTGCCGAAGCCTGTCTATTCAGCACTCGGGGACTAACGTCCGAAGAGTAGATTAGCGCTACGTATTTTCTTCCATTAGTGACGTTTTCTAAATTTGTTTTTGCGCCTAAGCCTTGTTTAAGCTAGGCCCTATGTAAAGACCTTCGGGACTCAACTGATATCATCAATGAAATGAACTTGATCCAAAGTCTCTTTATTTCTACGATTATCATCGAATTGTTGTTAATTTGTGTCGGTTCGGGACGAGACGTCGTTCCAAGCTAGCATCGATTTTACGCGATTAAATGTTACAAACAAACTACTCTAAGTGTTCGGCTCAAAAATCCTCAAAAGGCAAAACAAAAGCTAACACTTAAAGCATAAAATGTAGATTCATTCATTAAAACCCTGAAGGTTACAAATTCATCTACATAAAAAAGGACCCGAAGGTCCAAAGTGTACATATCAAAGGGCCCAAAGGTCTAAATAAAAACAGAAATCACAAAGGATAAACAAGCATGAAGAACAAGTCAAGATTGAGACTGCCCTCCCCTAAGGGTTCCCCTCTTCGGCACCTTCATCATCCTTCTCGGCGTTCTCCTCACCCTCTTCATCCTCTTCGGATTCGCCGTCATCCGAGCCCTCGCTCGATGAAAGCTCATCCACAATCTTTTGAGCCTCGGCGGCGTCTTCCTGCTCTTTGACAATCTCCTCCTCGAGGACTATTCTCCCAGCCTTGACTTCTTCCAAGGTATCGAGCCTGGTCTTAACTACAGCCCACGCTTCCTGGAACTTAGCTCTCGTAGCTTTAACCTCGGCACGATGGTTAAGACCAGCAATCTTCTCCTAATGTTTTGAAATTTTGCCCCGAAGAGCAGGCACCTTACCTACATGGCTTTGCAACCCATTGACTTTGGCATTATACTCCTCTAACTTGCCATAGTACCTTTCGCCCACCTCGAGCACTTCAGCTTTGGCGCGAAAAATTTCAGCCTCGAGCCGTTCATCCTCCAAACTCAACCTCGAGCGCTCACTCATGAACTCATTTGTCAAGGCCTGAACCCTCACCTCTGCAGAATCCCGAACTCCCTGCAAAGTCTGCTTCGGCTCTAGCTGCTGCCTCATTAGCACACCCCAAGTCCTTATTCAAAGAGAAGAATCGGGCCTTCAGTTCGGCGATCCTCTCCCCAAGTAGCTGTCGCCGCTTGAACTTGCTTAGCTCGTTCGCTCTCTAAATAGACAGCCTTTAACTCGAGGACCAAACTCTGCACAAGGTCAAAAAATTTTAGCATCGGATATGAGGAGATGATAAAATATACGAGCAGGAATGCGGAGAAATTTACTCGGAGGGAAGAGGCAGCTGAAACACCTATCAGACTCATAGGGCTAAGCTTGCTAAGAGCACGAGTCTTAGTGGATCCGAGAAAAATGTCGATGGTGACGATATCCTCTTTGGTAGCATCCAACAGATTGGATTCAGGAGAAATATCAAAAGCCCGAGGGGTAGCATCCAAAGCTTGAACAGAGGCTCGAGAAGCTTTGACCATGTTCTCAATCAGGCCCTCCTTCACCATGGCTTTTCCTTTCCGGTTGGCGGCTTCTTGATCAGAATCCTCGACAGTTATCACCTCGGTTTCTTTAGGGGCCTCGGGGACTGGTTCAGAAGCTACCTCGGGAGCAATGCCATGAGTCTCTTCATCACTAGGCTCGTCAATGAGGCCCCGGTGTCTTTCAGTTACCGCCTCGAAAGCGGGGGTAGCAGTCTCCTCAATCCGAGGTCCTTTTGCCTTAGTGGCCCTCTTCGACATAGCTCTCTTCCTCTTTGAGCCTGGGGAAGGAAGAGAAGAAAGCTCATAAATATGAGAGGAAATAGAAGTTGGAATATACGTAAACCAACCCAGAAAGATGCCATCACCTCGGCAACCCACTCGAGTAACTTCTCCGGCGGGTTAACTAGGACCTTGTTGGCTACATATCAAGTAAGAAAATAGGTAAGAACAAGTTACGATGACCGAAGAAAGAAACAAGGACGAGAATACATATGCTGAGCATTCCATTCTTCGGGGAAACTGGGGTTGACTGATAATAGCCTCGTTTGGATAAGCAGATAACAGTGACACCAACCTCGGTCACCGTGATCCTCACTCTTGCTTAAGATGGCATAAGATCCACGGGGCAAGAAAGCCACAACCCCAGCTTTGTGGAAATATGGATAATAGAGAGAAATCAAATGCTGGAAGGTGAAATGCAATCCAGCTAATCGACTCAAAATACTCGAGGGCCTGCACAACTCTCCAAACTCTGGGGCCCAACTGAGCCAAGCACAAATTATAAGATCGACAAAACGTGTCGATTATAGGGTGAAAAGGTAGACCAAAGCCTACGGCAAAAGGGTATGTAAAAATCTAAGAGTACCCTGGGACATGGGTGGAAGCAGCCGCGTCCGAGGCTGGAATCCTTATCTCCACCTCGGGCCCCCAACGATAGTCCGCCCGAACAGTTTCAATCAAATCTTCGATTATCACACTCGGGGTGACGTGCACTTGTATGTTCCTCTTTTTATCTCGTTGGGCATCAGGCTGAGTTTGAACCTTAAGGTCCTTGTAATTATTGAAATCCGAAGGGATAACCAACCGAGGTTCTATCTCCATGTCGATAGGAATTTTCTACCTAAATTTTTTTGAGGCAACAGCTTCTGTCTTGGACCCCTCTTTGTTGACCTCAGCATCGCCTCTTGGGCTACTTACTTCTTTAACACTGATGACGTCGTCGCCTTTGACGTCATCCTTATCACTAGCGTGGTCGTCACCACCAACGCCAGCGTCGACGCTGACTTCCACTCTGTCGTGCCCTGCCCTCGCTTTGCGCCGCCTAGAGCCACCAGCCAAAGATGTCACCTCCCCACCACCCTTTGCCTCGACAACTTGCAGTGCCGACACGGTGGTGATAAAGTCACCGCTGGCTATCATGGCGGCAAGGCGTGAGGCTTTTTCGCATGAATAACTGGAACCTGCGCCAGAATTTGTAGCAGACATGGTGAAAAAAAGCCTGAAGGAGGAGCTTGCTAAAAAAATGGAAGGATTAAACTCAAAATGGCATGGAACGAAATTGTTGTTGATGGCAAATTTCTCTTTTTCACTACTGTTGATATTGTAAAATGGAGAAGAAGAAGACTCAAAATAAGAGGTATTTATAGGGGTGAGCAAATGCAAGTGGAGAAGCAATGATGACTTGAAACATTGGAAATGCAAATAATTCAGCGTGACCGTTCGGTGGCCAATGAACGGTCACCACGTAATGCAGAACGGTAATCTGAAAAGACTTGCGACGTTTTGAAATCCTTGGATAGGGATGAGCCACGTCGCCTTCCCGCTTAAATTCGCTCCACCCCTCGGTGACTCTGACACTCATCCGATGGGTGGGGGGACTATCTGTATTGGGTAAAATTCGGTATGCTCGGATAGCACTTCGGTGGAACAAACCCAGGTCAATTGAACCTACGCTCAGAGGGATGAAGATTGGAGCAAATGATAAAATCACCGAGGATGGAGCTCAAAGCCCATCACCGAAGGTGAATCTCAAGCTATGGTTTGGTGCAGATTCCCTGCAACCGAATAGCGAGACAGTATCACCGAGATTGTGAACTTGGACCTCGGTGAAATACCCCGGTTCCGGCGGCATAATCGCTCACCACTTCAATCCACTAACTCCACTATCGAGAATGCTGAATGTGGGCCTGAAGATGGGCAATTAAGGAGAATGTGGGCTAGAACTATTTCTTCTACAAATAGCCTCAGTTTTCATATTGTAGTCATTCAGAAATACATACAGAAACTCTGTCAAAATTTGTACTCACTGGCATGTATTGAAATCTCGTTCTTTTACTTCTATTTTCGTCCGTTGTTGAAGGATGAGTTTGAACATGACAAAGGACCTGGTGCTAAGTAAACCATGAAAAGGTTCACAGTTGAAGTAAGAAGACTAAGTTGTTAAATGGGTTAATCGAGTTAGAGTTGAAGAAGGAGAAAAAGAACAGCTAGAGTCAAAGTTCCAATCCTACTGGGAAGAGGAGAAGTGAAAAGCAGTGCAGAAAAGAGACGCGATTCCTAAACGAAGAAGGATTGAAAACTAAGGCTAATTAACTTCGGTTTTAAATAAGGCAATATGGGCAAACCTTGTTTGAAACGGATTCCAAATTGGAAAAGGAGTTCTAAACTGATGCAGCCCGAACACGTGCTGATCAAGTGTTCGATCCACCAAGGAGACCGATGACAAGAAGCCAAGCCAAGCTGCTGCACGATGTGCACATTCACTTAGCCTGGCCGAAGGAAAACAATTGCTCCGAAGCTGAGTGGCCGAGCTCAAAAACCGAAGGCGTCATCTTCAGGTTTTAGCCCGAAGGCAAAGTGACCGAGGACAATGAGCTCGAAGGCAAGCGAGCGTCCGAGGACAACAAGTTCGAGCAAGAAACCGAGAACCGAAGTCAAGGCTGCCGAACACAAACTTGTCTCAGCCCTGTGTGGCTTGTTTTTATTAGTCACTTGTGACTATTTACTATTCAGCCCTTAGCATAGCTTATTAATACTTGATTTTATTTCATTGTAAAGGATCCAGTTTTGAGTTTATGAAAAATATAGCAAGTGCTATTGAAAGTCTCCGATGGAGTTGAACCCCAACGTGGGCTATTAAGAACTTGTGTCAACCGGTGTTATTCGATTGAACAATTTCTTCTTGATCATTCAATTTGCAAGAAACGGATCTTTCTTGAGGATTGTTGCATAGTATAGGTGCGTCTTGATTTCCCTTCGATCGAGCTTTGAGACAGGTTCCTCACTGTTCTTTCGAATCGAAGCAAGATTTGTCTTGCTTCTACCTTTTCTTTCTTTTTATTTATCTTCCGCGTTCGTGTTTAGCAATTCCCTCGGGTTTGCTTGCACCATCTTGGTATCAGAGCACGGTTTGGGCTTGTTTTTACAACCCCAAATCCTGTTCAAGTATCTTTATTCTTCCTGCGTTTGTGTCTTTGTTTCCGTTTCGTTTTCTTGATTTTGTTGTGATATTGTTGTTGTTATTACAGTACAAAAAAAAGGGTGTTAAAGAAAATTCAAAAATTGTGTTTGATTGTTGGTTGTTTGGATTAAACAACCATTGATTCTTGTTCACCATTGTTTCCTGATTCCAACAAGTACCCGACGTACTAATTTTGTGACTAGGGTTTCTTGGTGAAATTTTGGACTGTTTTGAACTTTAATGGTGACTGGAACTCGAACCCCCATCGAGTTTGGTTGAAACCGATGAAGATTGGTGGTTCTTGAGTGATTTGGGTTTGTTTGTGCTTAAATTTCCGAAGTTCCGTGTTGAAATCGTTGTCCGTACGCCGGAAACTTGTTACGATTTGTAACAGTGTGCGATACGAAGGAGCTGGAATCTTAGCTCAGAAACTCTGTTTGAATTCCTCCGTTGTTGTTTGAAACCGGAGTTGAAGAAACAACCCAGATCTTGTTAGATTCGTGGTCAGTGAACCGAAGCTGTTCATCCATGCGCCGGAGCAAGGTTCCACTGTTCCATTGAAGAAGAAAGGGGTAAAGTGTAAACATCAAAACCCCAGGTGAAAAGTTGTCGGCTGAGAAAAGGAAAGTGGATAAGGTAAAACCCTATCCGTACCAAGGAGGGACCACTCTTGTACGGACAAGAGTTGGTGTGTTCGAAAGAGATTCCAAAAGGGAATCAAAGGGTAGATTCTCCTAGGTTTTCACTTTTCTTCTATCTAAAATTTCTAGTTAGTAGATCTTTGGAGTAATTGTTCTACTCGAGGTCGTACTAACTCGTTTGAGCTGATAAGAACTCGTGCGTGGGTGACCGAAGTCCATCTTCGTAGAGAATTCTTTGACTTCCGAAGTGCAAGAATAAATAGTTGTCCATTCCATCTAGTCAAATCAACTCACTCTTCCCTAAGTAAGACATCGCAGATTGTCAAATTCGAAGGAATTGAGAGAGGTTGATCAACCGAGGAAGCCATTGGCTACAAGTTCTTGAGTGACTAAAACTGAACCCGTAAATTGAGTGGACCCGAGTACCACCCATCAAAGGTGAGGGAGAGTGTGAGGTGATTACTAACCCTAACATCGTTGGTCTTTGAATTGTGCAGGTACCATGGCTGGGAATGGAGGCGATGGCAAAGGCATTGAGAGGCCCGAGGTATCAATGGCCGATCTCATGGCTGCGATACAAGGCATCAATGCCGAAGTAAGAGGAGTGAGTGCTCGAGTAGCTAACCTCAAGCAAGGGAGCGTGTCCGTGGCCATGCATGGGTCCGGCGCTGGAACTAGCCAATCCACTCCAATGAAACCTGAGCTGTATGCTGAGCTTGTACGACAACATCAGTTGACAAGTGAGGCAATTCGAAGAGAACTTAACTTGGGAAATCCCCAAGCTGGCTATCAAAACTTGGGCATTCCCCGAGGAGAAAAGATACCACTTCCAAAGGCCCGAAGAGATCTTGGAGCCGTTGCCGAAGAGGTTGATGAAGAGGAATTTCCCGAGGACGAATATGAGCATGAGCCGCCATTCGCTCAACGTAGGCAAGCTCACCGAGGTCGTGGAAATTTCCGAGGTCGAGGCCGAGGCGCAAATGTTGGAAGGAATCTTGAGCGTGAGGCTGATGATCGTGATGATGAGTATCCCGAATAGGTTCGTGGTGTTCGAGACTCAAACTTGAACAGTGTCAAGATCACTATTCCACCCTTTAAAGGAACTAGTGATCCAGATGAATATCTTGAATGGAAGCTTAAAATGGAGCGCATCTTCGAAACCAATGAGATGACCGATGAGAGAAAAGCTGCCCATGCGATTGCTTCGTTCGAAGCTTATGCATCTACATGGTGGGAAACTGACAAGAGGCATAGACGAAGAAATGACTATCCAGTAGTCAATACTTGGCCACAATTGAAGAGAGCAATGGATGCTAAGTATTTGAGTGCCAAGTACAGGCAAACTCAAATGCAAAAGCTCTATGAGCTAAAGCAAGGGTCCAAGTCAGTTCAAGAGTACCATGATGAATTTGAAAAGGTTCGACTGAATCTTGATCTGACCGAAGACGAGGAACAAGCCATTATCCGGTTCAAAAATGGCTTGGCTAGGGATGTGTCATCTCAGTTGAGGCTACACGTGTACCACACGTTGGAAGATTTGTTCGATGCTGCTACCGAAGCTGAAAAATTGGTGAAGGAAGAAAATGCAAACCGGTATCGAGGAGTCACTACTTCTACTTCCTTGAACCGAGGAAAAGAATGGAAGAATCCTAACCAAGCAAGTGCCAACACTGTTCGAGATTCGAAGAAACCCTTCGAGAGGGGTGTGACTGTTAACCAACCCAGAGAAGTGGGAGGTAAAGTGCAACTAAACTCTCCTAGTGCTTCAAATATTCAATGTCACAAATGTAAGGGTTATGGTCACATGGCAAAAGAGTGTCCAACTCGCAAAGTTATGCTTCTGCTCGAAGATGGAACCATCCATGAGCAATCGAGTGACACCGAGGAGGAATTTATCGAGGAGACTGACCGAGCTGAAGGTGATGATGATCATGAGGCTGCCGAAGCTGATCATCCGAAAATGTTTCTTGTGGTTTGAAGGAATTTGAGCTGCATAACTCTTGAAGAAGAGGACAACCAAAGAGAAAACCTCTTTCATGCCCGATGTCGAGTGAGGGGAAATGTGTGTTCGATGATCATTGATTCTGGTAGTTGTGCCAATGTGGTGAGGCAAACTTTGGTTTCACAAATGGGACTATCTACGATGAAGCATCCCCACCCTTACAAGTTACAATGGCTGAATGAGTGTGGAGAATTGAGAGTTGTCAAACAAGTGTGGATCAAGTTCAGAATCGGGGAGTATCAAGATGAAATGATATTTGATGTGGTGCCGATGCAAGCTTGTCATTTGCTATTGGGAAGACCGTGGCAGTATGACCGGTCAGTTGTTCACAATGGGAGATCCAACACTTACACTGTAAAGCTCGAAGGGAAGAGTTTCATACTCAAACCCTTGTCTCCAAAACAAGTCACCGAGGACTATAAACGGATGAAAGAATTGAAAGAAGCGGCCAAAGCTAAGCTTCCGATGGGAGCAAAATTGGGGCCCGAAGAGACAAACTCACCGCCCGGAGTGAAAGGAATCTGTGCAATCATGCAACCGGGTGAGATTCTACGAGGCAACGCCAACGATCAAATGATGATTTGCCTCGTGCACAAGGGTATCTTTCTAAACTCTAATGATGATTTTACTAACGATAACCCTTTGCCTAGTGCTGTACAAAGTGTTTTGCAGGACTTCGGAGACATGTTTCCCTAGGAAATGCCAGGTGGATTACCTCCGTTGAGAGGAATCGAGCACCAAATTGACTTCGTACCGGGGTCTCAAATCCCCAACAAACCTGCATACCGGTGTAATCCCGAAGACACCAAAGTGCTCCAAAGGCAGGTTGATGAGTTGCTGAACAAGGGCCTTGTTCGAGAGAGCTTGAGTCCTTGCGCCGTTCCTGTTATCCTTGTTCCGAAGAAGGATGGAACATGGCGAATGTGCGTTGACTGTCGAGCAGTCAACAAAATAACGGTAAAGTATCGTCATCCTATCCCTCCGATTAGATGACATGCTAGATGAATTGAGTGGTTCTTCATGCTTTACAAAGATTGACCTCAGGTCCGGTTACCACCAAATCCGAATGAAACCCGGAGACGAGTGGAAAACCGCATTCAAGACCAAATTCGGTCTCTATGAATGGTTGGTAATGCCTTTTGGCTTATCCAATGCACCGAGCACATTCATGCGATTGATGAACCATGTGCTCAAACAGTTCATAAACAAGTTCGTTGTCGTTTATTTCGATGACATACTTGTTTATAGCAAAACCGTGGATGAACACATCGAACACTTGAGGCTAGTGCTTGATAAACTTCGAGAGGAGAAGTTATATGCTAACTTCAAAAAGTGTGCCTTTTGTGTCGAGCGTGTAGTCTTTCTTGGATTCGTTGTCAGTGCTAATGGTGTCGAGGTCGACGAGTCAAAGGTCGAAGCCATCAAATATTGGCCAACTCCAACCTCGGTATCACAAGTTCGTAGCTTCCATGGCTTAGCCATCTTTTATCGAAGGTTTGTTCGTGACTTTAGCACCGTGGCAGCTCCTTTAACCGAGCTGGTTAAGAAAGACAATCCATTTGTGTGGGGAGAGTCCCAAGAAAGGGCTTTCCAAGAGTTGAAACAGAGGCTTTGTTCTGCCCCGTTGTTGCAACTCCCTGACTTCGGCAAAGCATTCGAAGTCGAGTGTGATGCATCTGGAGTTGGGATCGGAGGAGTGCTGATGCAAGAATCAAAGCCAATCGCTCACTTTAGCGAAAAGCTCAAGGGTGCAAGTTTGAATTACTCCACGTATGACAAAGAGTTGTATGCCCTCGTTCGAGCACTCGCCCATTGGCCCAAAATGCGACGAGATGTGGAAAAGCTTTGCAACGCTTGTCTCGTTTGCAAGAAAGCTAAATCGAAGTCCAACCCTCATGGTTTGTACACCCCGTTGCCTGTGCCTGATCGACCTTGGGTTGATATATCCATGGACTTTGTCTTGGGGTTACCGAGGTCGGGGGGAGGACATGATAGCATCTTCATTGTGGTTGACCGTTTTTCCAAAATGGCTCACTTTATTCCTTGCAGCACAGCATGTAGCTACATTGTTTGTTTCTAATGTGTTGAAATTGCATGGTGTACCTCGTACTATTGTAAGTGATCGAGACTCAAAATTCTTGAGTCATTTTTGGAAGTGTTTGTGGAGTGCCCTCGGCACCAAGCTACTATTCTCGACGTCTCACCATCCTCAGACTGATGGACAGACCGAGGTAGTTAACCGAACCTTGGGATCTTTGCTTCGAGAAATGACCAAAGGGAAGGTTGGGAACTGGGCTGATCGGTTGCCCATGATGGAGTTTGCATACAATCGAACGGTGCATCGAATGATAAACCTGACCCCGTTCGAATGTGTGTATGGTTTTAATCCTTTGATTCCAGTTGATTTAACCCCATTGCCTCGAGATTCTATTCTTGATTTTGAAGGTACTCAACGAGCAGCTGCTTTGATCGAATTGCATAAAAAGGTGAAGAAGAACCTCGAGGAAGCCTATGCAAAGGTTGCCTTGAAGAAAAACAAGGGGCGTAAAAAATTGGAATTAAAGAAGGGAGATTGGGTTTGGGTTCACTTTCGAAAGGAACGCTTCCCGAACCAAAGGAAAGGAAAGTTGGCTCCTCGAGGGGATGGTCCATTTCAAGTGTTGACCAAAATCAACAACAATGCTTACGTGATCGACCTCCCTGGTGAGTATAATGTGTCCAACACCTTTAATGTTGCTAACTTAGTTCCTTGTGTTGTAGGTCAAACTTCGGAGGACGAGGAGGGCTCAATTTCGAGGACAAAATCTCCTCAAGAAGGGGAGGATGATGCAGCCCGAACTCGTGCTGATCAAGTGTTCGATCCACCAAGGAGACCGATGACAAGAAGCCAAGCCAAGCTGCTGCACGATGTGCACATTCACTTAGCCTGGCCGAAGGAAAACAATTGCTCCGAAGCTGAGTGGCCGAGCTCAAAAACCGAAGGCGTCATCTTCAGGATTGATCCCGAAGGCAAAGTGACCGAGGACAATGAGCTCGAAGGCAAGTGAGCGTCCGAGGACAACAAGTTCGAGCAAGCAACCGAGAACCGAAGTCAAGGCTGCCGAACACAAACTTGTCTCAGCCCTGTGTGGCTTGTTTTTATTAGTCACTTGTGACTATTTACTATTCAGCCCTTAGCATAGCTTATTAATACTTGATTTTATTTCATTGTAAAGGATCCAGTTTTGAGTTTATGAAAAATATAGCAAGTGCTATTGAAAGTCTCCGATGGAGCTGAACCCCGACGTGGGCTATTAAGAATTTGTGTCAACCGGTGTTATTCGATTGAACAATTTCTTCTTGATCATTCAATTTGCAAGAAGCGGGTCTTTCTTGAGGATTTTTGCATAGTATAGGTGCGTCTTGATTTCTCTTCGATCGAGCTTTGAGACAGGTTCCTCACTGTTCTTTCGAATCGAAGCAAGATTTGTCTTGCTTCTACCTTTTCTTTCTTGTTATTTATCTTCCGCGTTCGTGTTTAGAAATTCCCTCGGATTTGCTTGCACCATAAACTTAGTTGGATTCGGCTAAGTCAAACTCCTATATATACAAGTTAATTTGGCCAGAATCATTACGCACAAAAGACATCTCAACAGAGCAAATCAAGAACAATCAGATCGTGAGAGGCTTTGTGTGTAAGAACAAAGGCTGAGCAGCAGAACTTTATGAAGGAGCAGTTTCATAGTTAAGTCTGTTGTTTTAGTTTTTGTTATTGGCTATCGAGTTGTAAACTATCAGATTGTTTAGAAGCATATAGTAGAGGTTACTCTTTTGGTGAAGTAGAGGAAACCTTACAAGCTAACGTGTGGATTGGGAGGTTCTAGGTACTAGGGGGTTCTAGTTCCTTGATTACATTACGTTGTAGTCTAAAACTTACTCGGGTTTTCCTTTAGTGGAAGAGTTGAAATCCCAAGAGTTTGGGTCGTGGTTTTTTATCCCTTGAGCAAGGATTTTTCCACGTAAAAATCTCTGTGTTATTTACGTTTCCGCATTGTGTTTAAGTTTCAAAGATAGGTGAAACTTGCAAGGAACCTGGTTCTTTGTAAGTTAGGCGATAAAAGTTAAAAGCAAGTTTTAGGATTTAAAAATCGGGTAAGGATACTGCACTAAGTGCAACAAGTGGTATTAGAGCAGGTTCTCTCGAATAAAGATTAACATTTTGAGAAGGATCTGAACAATGAGTGCACCACCATTCATGCCCGAAGGACATTCTATCAGCAAGCCTCCGCAGTTCAATGGTCAACACTGCAAATTCTGGAAGTTTAGGATGGAAACCTTTCAACAGTTAAAAAATTAACAGTTATGGAGGATTACACAGAATGGTCCTTTGATTCCCACGAAGATTGATACATCAGGGAACAAAGTTCAAAATCCTGTAGAAGAAGAATTTAATGAAAGGGACTTCAAACTACTTCAGATGAATGCTGAAGCTATGAAGATTCTTCAGTGTGGATTAGGATTTAATATATGTTCACGTATTCCCAAGTGCTCAACTGCAAAGGAAATCTGGGATATGCTAGACAGTGTATACAATGAAGAAACAACAAAGTCAGAAGAGAGTTCAATCAAGGTCATTCCTGTTGAGAATAGCACAGTAGAGAATCTGAATTACTCAGGATGTTTCAAGTGTGGCGAAAGGGACCATGTTATTAAACATTGTCCAACATGGGGACCTTCTGAAAGCGAAAGTGATGAAGAAGAAAAAGAACCTGAAGATGACTTTCCACTGGCACTTATGACTCTTGATTATGACTCTTGATGATGAACCTTCTACTGATGATCCACCTGAGGTAAGTCTCGATGAACTAAATACTAGGTCTGTGAGGTTATTTGAAAGAAGTGCAGGTTGGTCAGTGAGATGCCTGGTGTGTTCTCTGTTGGAGTCTATGGAGTTGTTTCAGGGAGTTTTTTTTGTGAGATTGGAAAGGAGAGTTCAAGTGGTCTGAGTGAGGAAGTTCAGGTGGCTTCTTTCTGTGAGTAAATGCAGGTTATTCAGTCCTAAGGTTGGCTTTAAAATTAGTTTCAGGTGAGTGCATAATCAGTATCTGAGTGGTTGGTTCTGTCCAGGTGAGAGTTGAGGATGCTGTTAGTAGCCGAGGTAGTGAGGGAGTTTCTAGTCGAGTGTTCAGGTCCTGAGGAAGGGAATTAGAGGTGCTGATTTTCTTTAGTAGAAGTGAGGGAGTAGTTCAGGCAGTAGGAGTTAGTGTTCAGGTTGTTTGTTTCTGGTTTCTATAGGCTGAAAAAAGGTCAGTTGTTAAAGCTTGGTTTTGGTCCAGAATCTGATGTTTGTTTCTTGTTTCTTGATTCTTCTTGGACTGATTTTTCTTTAAACTTCCTTAGTCCTCGGTTGATGCATGTATTCTGTACCATGTGAATCAAGTTTTAACTTCCTCTTGGTCTATTTGAATTCTGTTAGTGCTTTTATGTTTAAAGTTATAACCTTTGAATGATTATTTCTGAAGGTGTATACAAGTAAAATAGTAAACTATCCCTTTGGTAAACTTCAGCCTTTTCCCTATGACTAAGTTTGCTAGAATTAAGTTAATCAAGTCTTGACTAGGATAACGTCTCTTTGGAATCTTTTGCTATTTGCTTTTTGGTCAATATGATATGCTGCTACTAAAGTCTATTTTAGCCATGATAAAAATGTCTTCTTTGTTCGAAATAGTCTTATTTCAGAGATGCTAACTGTAGAGTTAAACTTCTGTCAAGTTTGAGTTAAATTAGTGAATCTTTCTTGTCCGGTGCTTGAGTACTTAAGTCAGGTTTTCTTTGTAACTCACATGAAAATTTTCATCCCTTTTTGAAAGACTCTAAAGAAAGTCAAGCCTAACATGATAATCTGCCCAAATCCCTGAAATGAGATTGCAACAGCTTATTAAAGTTGCATCTTATCCAAATGTTTCCGTTTTCAGTTCATTATCATGTGTTTCAGCTCTAAAGTCAATTCTATATGTGTAGCTGTTTGTAACTTGAATTCTTTAGTTCTTTAGTTCACCTTTTAGTTATATGACGTTGGCCATTTTTGTTTATAGCTTGAGTAGAATTTTTGAGTGTTGGCATTGACAGATATTTCTTTATAATGAACCGACTTGAATCCATTTCTCCTTTAACTTATTGAAATAATAGTTATATGGGTAGCTCATTTATATTGCCGATGGGTATGGTTTTGTTCAAATTTGGCAGTCAGCATCCTGATCCAAACCTAAGCATGCTAATTAATATTTTGTTTCCTATGGTAAACTACAGATAGGGTATCCTTCTGTACTACTTATTTTATGTTAAACTCCTCAGTCTAATCCTTATTTCCTTGTTTTCTTCACATGAACAACTTGGGAATGAGTTGATCAAAACTCACCAATTGGGATTGGCTTATTGGCTTGGAGTTGCATTGGGGTCGAGTCCGGGCTCAAGATTCAAGACCTATAGAAATTTAAAATGCTTTGTTGAGCCATGTGATGTTTTAGGCTCATGGGCATAAATGTATAAAAATTAAGTAAATAAATTCAAGGCTCCCGTGAGTTTTCCGAATTTCCGGGTTCTTCTTCTAAACCTCCTCTTTTCCCATCCTTAGAAATTGCATGTCTATAGGAATTCCCCGTAGATAATTATTTATTTGATTGATTATGAATGAATGTTTAGTTATTTATTGAGTTATTTTGTGAATATTTTATTTCTTTAGAATCTCCATCTTATTTACGAATTGTGCATCTTTTAGTTAAATAATGCGTGCAATTAAAATTCGAATTTAATAAAAAGTAACTCATTTTTTTTATCCATGAAAGTACAACTTCTTTCCAATTAATTGGTTTTCCTATTTTAGCAAAAATTATTTATTTATTTATTTATTTTTCTTTCTTTCTTTCTTTCCTTTTCAAGTCTAAGTTTATTTAAATTCATATTTCTTTAAAGTATAATTTATTATAATCTTAGATTTTGATATTAATCTTAAACCATTTTATCGACATATTGAAAATTAACATTTTGAGCTATTTTGTGAAAACCGAAGGATTAACCGTAATTTTACGGATTTTCGAAAGTTCTTTCAAATTGAAACCTTCTTTCGAAAGTAATTGAACCTCTTACTTAGAATCTCTGAAATAGACCATTTTCCTTAAAACGGAGTGCTTGCACGCACTATTTAATTAATTGGTTCCTAATTCTCCTAAATTAGGTGGCGACTCCAAAGAAGCCCTTTGGAGTCCCATTTTGTTGAACATTATACCCGAAACCTATCTTTTCTTTAAGAAAGGGTAATTTTTGGGGTTCAACAAAGAGTATATGGTATACCAAAAAGGTATACTAAATTCAAAATAGAAAATTTTGAAACATTCATTTGTTCGATAGCAACTCACAAACATTAAAGTTGTGTACCAAAAAAGTATACAATATAGCAAAAACATATATTTTATTTAAAAGAGCAAAAAAACTAAAACACCGGTTTGTTCTATAGAGCTCACACTTTGATCGAAACACTAAAATGTGTATAACATATGTCAAAAAGGTATACTATATTTAAAATGAAAAAGAATAATAATTTGGAGTATATTATTTCAAACATAGAATTCTTCAAAGAAAAAAATAAGACTATATACAGTAAAAGCATACAATATACTCTAAAAGTATACGGTTATAACAAAAAATCTGAGTATACTATTTCAAAGCATACATTCTTCAAAGATAAAAATAGCATTCTATACTATCAAATAATACAGTAAATCAAGGTTATATAGTATACTCTAAGGGTATAGTGATAACAAAAAATTTGTGTATACTATTTCAAAACTTACATATTAAAATAAAGAATAATACTATATACTATAAAGTATACAATATACTATAAATGTATACGGTTATAGTAAATTATATACCACATCAATATACTATTTTAATAAATTAATGCAGTATACAATTGAAGTATAAGTGTAAAAAATTATATACTATAATAGTATATTGTCACAATTTACTGCAACAGTATACTATTGTAGTATACAGTTTATACACTTTCTTCTTTGATTTTCAACTCATAAATTCAATCTCAAGCACCTCGAATCAGCTCCAAATTCGATCAAATTTTAGCATGAATTTTTCAAAGATATTAGAGACAATATTCTACAACACCCAGGTCGAAACAAATAACAAATAAATAAAAAAAATTCATATTCAAGAGCTTCAAGAATCATCTCCGAAACACCTCAATTCAACTCCAAAAGAGATGAAAAATTGGCATGAACTTTTCAAAATATACTAGAAACAATATTTTACTACACCCGTTGTAAAGACGCGCATCCGTACAGAAAGTATGCCTAGAATCAAACTATAAATAAAAAAATTAAAATTTTACATTCAAGAGCTTCGAGCTCAACAATGGTGGATATTCGAAAACCATCTTCCAAACACCTCAAATCAACTCCAAAGGCAGCCAAAATTTAGTATGAACTTTCTCAAAGCAATAGAAATAATATTTCGTGACGCCCACTTCAAATCAAACAACAAATTTGAGACACCCACTTCAAATCAAACAAAAAATTTGATTTGAAATGAATTCTTCAAACACATGTAGTAAGCAATCATTAGAACCCTCACACATTAACTATAAATACATAAATCTCCATCAATTTCAATGAATTATGCAATAATCAAAAGATGAGAATTTGAGAGAAACAAAAAGTAATTGGGTTATGTAAAGGAAGAAGAGAAGAGAGTCATTAATTTCAATGACTTTTTGCAATAATCAAAAGATGAGAATGGGAGAGAAATAAAAAGTAAGTGGATTTTGTAAAGGAAGAAAGAGAAATAGAGGAGAGAAGAACGACTTATATTTTTTTCAAGGAATGAGTGCAATGGGTAGGTGTGTAATTATTATAGATTTATTGGGTACATAAGTTTGATAGGGGTAAGTGGGGTAATTTCTTTAGGTTGTATGGGCACACAGTGTAAATGTCCCTAAAGCGAAATATGGTGTAAATCGAGCTGAAGCCGAATTAAAATAAATTGAATGGAATTGAAGTATAAAAAGTATGGTCTTTCCACACACCTCCAAATAACCGAATACCAAAGTACTGAACTAAAGTTTTCGAAAACCGGCTGAATCCCTAGTCTATCCTTGCGAAATTAAATTTGATTATGTGATATAAACATAAAACTAATACTAAATTTAATAATTCCAACGGATTTATGTAATTTTACTTACTTGCCCATTGTTCCTTAAATAGTTAAATCTCCACTAGATTTTGTACAGAATGCTGCGGCTCCTCGCTAATGGAGATATTATTTGGTTATTCAAATTGAAAATATTTTTAACACTAACAGCTAATGCAAAGCCACAATCAGTTACCATTTGCAACTAACCGTCAAAACATTTCTTACATCTTCTCCTTCAAAATTCCCTATGGCCAGATCGCCTATGGCAAACTGGGCAGAACTGCCTAACGATCTCCTTAGCCAGATCGCAAAGCGTGTTAAGGTGATGGAAGATTTCATTGCTTTTGGTGGTGTTTGTACCTCTTGGCGTGCTGCTGCCTCTAAGGACAACTTCGATGTGCTGTCGCCTCAAGTTCCGCTGCTTATGCTTCCTGACAAAGGTGAGGATTATCGAGAATTTTACTCTCTTTCCAAGGAAAAAGTGTCACGCATTGTATATCTCCCTGAAGCTAGAGGGCGAGAGTGTTTTCCATCACAAGGATGGCTCTGCACCGTGCATGAGGGAGAGATGAACTTGTTGCATCCTTTCTCTCGTACCCAAATTCATCTTCCTTCCGAAGAAGCCTTGTTGGAGGCTTTTTTATGTGCTGATGATGATAGTATTCCTCCATTTTTAGATGAAAAAATAATTCGTTCCCACAGAATTACCAACGTTGTCTTATCTGCAAGTCCTTGTCTTACGTCAGATTATGTACTGGCGGTTTCCTGTTATGCAAATAATGTATCCATTTTAACTACTTGGCGACCTGGAGACCTTAACTGGACTTTTATTAAGTGCGTGCGTGACTACGCAACCGACGTCTCCAATTTGGCTTACTATAAGGGCCGATTTTATTGTGCGGATAATCATTGTTGCCAAGTCTGGGTTTTTGATGCTCACGGTGTCCTTGAACAAGTTATAGATGAATACCTGCTTGATTCGCTGCGATATGATGTATTGATAGACCCTGTTTGGTTCTACCTAGTCGAGGTATCTGGTGCACTATTACTTGTTGCCAGGTATCACGATATTCAATGGTCGAGTTGGGACACCACTAAATTTAAAGTGTGGGAACTAGATGTAATGAAAGGTGAATTTAAGGAGGAGATTAAAAGCTTGAGAGATTACGCTATATTTTTGGGTCTTGGTGGTGCAACTTCCATTGCCACCGACTCCTCCTCTAGCGGAGTCAAGCCTAATCACATATATTTTACTGATGAGTGGTATTGCGAAAAAAGGCACATCAATGGTGGTGGAAGAGATATAGGGGCTTACAATCTTGAAGATGGAAAAATTCATTCGTTTTACCCTGGATTGTCAATAAGCCCAATTTGTCCACCTGCTTGGGTCACACCTTCATTCTTATAATATTTGATTATTGCACTCACCTCCATGTTATTGGTGATTAATAATTGTTTCAAAATTGTAAGTTTGAAGTTTAGTTGGATATAATATTTTCCTATGGATGATGTTTGAATTTTATGTATTTAATCAACTCTAGTTGTGCTTGATCGAGGCTTATGATATTCGGTTTGCAACTCATCACATTCCCACTTTCTATCTCCTTCTAGCATGTCATTTTAGTTGTTTGCCATGTTCTTTTATCGATCCTGCTTTAACGAAGTTGAATAGCAACAACTTTGTAGTAATTAAGAGAAATACACGGCCTACACTAAAGTGTTAATAGTTTAGAGGTTGAGGATGAAGCAGGTCCGACCTCCTCTAATGAATGCATTTTGATTTCCTGCAACTAGTTTATCCACAACCTTCTTTAGTGTTTCTGTGTGAATCTCTAACAGAATCTTATATATGCCCTGGAGGATAATAGGTCGATTATCTTTAATTCCCCGTTTCTTTCTTATTAAGAAGGAGGCGTACAAAGGTTAATTTAATTTGCTATCATATCAGAGATTCATAAGCCATAACAAGACAAAGTCTGTTCTTTAATTGGCATTTTTCATGAACCGTGGCTACTACTGTCATCTCTCCTACATTACAGTCGTCTCAGATTCTTGCTCCTGGAACTAAACGAGTTGACACACATAATGGCACCTTTCATTGTGATGAAGCTCTTGGTTGCTTCATGATTCGTCTCATGTTCCAGTTTCAAGATGCGCAAGTTGTTTGCACTCATGATCCTCAGGTACTTTATTGCTTATCAACTTCGCTTTGTGATGTATGATAAATATAGCCAATTACTAGTCCAGATAAAAGAAGACAGTTGCAGTAAGCTTGAAAACCAGCATAAAATAGTCAAAGTTGATATTGATCTTTCATTGTATTAGAAGTATGTTTTTCATGCGATGTTTTGGCTATAATCTGAAGTAGTTTGAATACCTAATGGTTTGAAACTCCGTGTGGTCCCAAATATTAGTGAATTTTGCAAACTAAATTGTTTTTTAATATTTTACTTATAAGAAAAAAAAAAAGAAGTCAGTATTACTTCTATTTAATCTACCCTAACTGTTCTAATTAGTATCAATTAGATGAGATGTTAAAGAAAGATAAATTGTAGCTTAGACTGATAATGAGGTGTGCAAGAACATTATATGGCTGATAATGCGGACAGGAGGTGTATCTACCGGATCTTCTTGATGCTATCCAAGAAATCTATACTTCATCCATAGAAAATGGACAGGAGGTATAAGTGACTTACAGAAAGTATGGATTGAGAAAAGCAAACAAGTCTAGACAAAGAACTCAGTTTTTTGGGGGAACCAAGACATTGATTATACATAATTGATTGTCTTCATGGGACATAATTAACCTCACTGTACTAACCATGATGTTCCAGGTGAATGGCTCTTCTTCTAGTGAATATCCACAAGTTGCTGTTTCAAAGCATCTTGCAGCAGTAAAACCAAGTGCTTCTGGTGTCCAGGCACCCATAATTTCAGTCTTCTGTGAAGTCCACTGTGCTTGAATGACTTGCTTGAATTTGTCTGCCTAGAGGGCACGGTATTTGGACTAGAGTGCCTCTCATCATGAGGCTGAAAAATCACACCGACACAGAGGTTTGCGTGGAGTTCAATGGAAAATCAGTCCCAACAGATGAAGTTCATGTCGCAGAGGCTACTGTTCTTGCAGCTAATGCGATTGCAGGACATGGAAAGAGTATATCCCTTTCACACTCATAGTGAAGAAAAATGGTGTTCCCGACTTGATTATGGTGGATTTGCCTGGAATAACTAATGTCCTGGTTCATGGACATCCAAAATATATTTTGGACAAGTTTCAGGTATTATTATGAATATATATACACCAGAGGAAAGCATTTTCTTGAATGTTCTATCAGCCACAGTTAAGTTCC
Organism: Petunia x hybrida; assembly: GCA_037355625.1. Classification (NCBI taxonomy): domain Eukaryota; kingdom Viridiplantae; phylum Streptophyta; class Magnoliopsida; order Solanales; family Solanaceae; genus Petunia; species Petunia x hybrida. Next base: position 50,518 of record JBBBVM010000012.1, read on the forward strand.
CTACTTGTGAATCCATTAGAATGTCCAAAAAGGTGGACAAAACTGGGGAAAGGACTCTTGCAGTTGTGACCAAGATAGATAAAGATCCTGAAGATCTGCTGGAGAAGGTTCTGCAAATGATGTGAATATAGGACTTGGTTATGTTTGTGTTAGGAATAGAACTGGCCAACTGGCTTTTCAAAACTCACTTTTATCCAGAATAAACAAGTCCATGGTTAGCGTTCCCATTCTGGCACATAAGTTAGTGCAAATTCAAACAAACATTATCTCCAAATGCGTGCCAGATATTGTGAGAAAGATAAATGAAAAACTTGCTTCCAATGTTGCAGCTCTCGATGAGTTACCACAGCATTGGGTTTATGATGTTCCACACCCGGGACCTTGCGACATTCTTCAACCAATTGTAGAGCCATCTGTGCTTGATTCGCTGGGGAGATATTTCAAGGGGTGTTTTGGTTCTACCTAGTCGAGGTATGCAGTGCACTATTACTTAAGTAATGAAAGGTGAATTGGAGGAGGAGATTATGCAGCTTTTTTGGGTCTCGGTGGTGCAGCTAGTTCCATCGACTCTTCTGGAGTCAAAACTAATCACAAATATTTTACTGATGAAGGTGGTGGTGGAAAAGCTATGGGAACATACAATCTTGAAGATGGATTGTCAATAAGCCCGATTTCCCCACCAGCTTGGGTCACACCTTCACTTTTATAGTAATTTGATGATTGCACTCACCTCCATTATTGTCTCTTTTTCAGTTTGGTAATTAAGCATTATTGTTTCATTATTCTAAGCCTAAAGTTAAGTTGGGTGTACTATTTTTCTATGGATGGTGTTTCAATGTTTTGGTATTTAATCAATTTTATTTGTGCGATCGAGGCTTATGTATTTGGTTTGCAAAGTGTTACTAGCCTAGAGTGGAGGATGAAGCAGGTCTAATGAATGCATTTTGCATTTTGATTTCCTGCAATTAGTTTATCTATAAACTTTGTTCAATCTTTCTGTGTGAACCTAAAAGAATTTCATATACACCCGAGGCCTAATAGGTCTACAATCACTTTTTTCTTATAAAGAATGATGCCTCTAAAGGTTAATTCAATCTGGTATCATATCAGAGATTCAGAAGTCATAGCAAAGGCAATCTTTGTTCTTTATTTGACATTTTTCATCAACCTCAGCTACATGTCAAAGGTGAAGAGGTCTGTCGGACTAATCAATTTTTTTATCCAAACACAGTGGAGCCTAGGATCCCTAGAATCAATTTCTTATTAGTTTGTTGGACCATTTACTACAAAAATAAATCAAGCCTAAAGCCAAAGGGGGAAAAATGGAAGGAAGTCAATGAAGATTGCCAACAAAAATTGACCAGCGGTGCTGTTTTTTCCCTGCACCACCCTCCAAAGATAAACAAAACAAGAAACTGCCATATCAAATTAGCATCAATCTGAGGAAATTACTTACTGTGGACTTGTACAAAATGAATAAAAGTCCCTGAATCTCTGAACACATATTCCTTGTTGTCAAGAGAGAGAATATTTGGGTGGCATAATCAACGACTAAGTTGAAAATAAAACAGGTATGTTCCCTTCTTTCACATTTAATAACTGTGGATGGATGTCAATTTCTGAATCATTTTCCTTTTTTCTTGAGATTTTGATTTTTTTACATTTCCCCATATGCTTCCACCATACATTGAAAATAGTACAACATCTGTCTTGCCACCATCTTCTTCTTGATCTACACAACCACCTATTTATTTTCTTTTCCTGATAACATGATTGGTTGTATATACAAAAGTTAATCTTGTTTTCATATAAATCGCTTGCCTATGTTATATTTCATTGATCACCTTTGTTACATTTGGTGGTCGCCTATGTTATAATTTGATAATCACATATTTTTAAATCAGCTATTCTTTCTCTTCGTCGTTGCAGTCGATAGGAAGTTGATCAAATAGAGCACCTCAAATGTACCAGTGATAAGCATGGTAATTTATAGGACCCTCTTAATATCTTCTTGGTCTAATTTGACTGCCGCAACAATCAATGGGGAACTGGGCAGAACTGCCGCGCGATCTCCTTAGCCTGATTGCGAAGCGGGTGAAAGTGATGGAAGATTTCATTGCTTTTGGTGCTGTTTGTACCTCTTGGCGAGCTGCTGCTTCCAAGGAAGTTTTTGATGTGCTTTCGCCCCAAGTTCCGCTGCTTATGCTTGCTAACAAAGACGAGGATTATCGATAATTTTATTCTCTTTCCAAGGAGAAAGTCACACGGATATTTCTTCCGGAAGCTAGAGGGCGAGAGTGTTTTCCATCTGAGGGATGGCTCTGCACCGTGTCAAATACAGGAGAGATGAACTTGTTGCATCCTTTCTCACGTACCCAAATTCAGCTTCCTCCTGAAGAATCCTTATTGGCATTTTCTAAAGAAAAAGAAGTCGATTATCACAAATTTGGCAATGTTGTCTTATCCGCAAGTCCTTGTCTTACATCAGATTATGTACTGGCGGTTTCCTATAATGCAGGTAGTGAATGCATTATAGCTACTTGGCGTCCTGGAGATCTCAACTGGACTTGTATTGGTTACTTGGTTGACGTTTGGAATATGATTTACTATAAGGGCCGATTTTATGCTGTGGATAATATGACTTCCCAAGTCTGGGTTTTTGACGTTCAAGGCATTCTTCAACCAATTATAAACCCAGATGTGCGTGTTTTGATACAAGAAGTTATATTCAATGAGAGGGTTCGATTGTACCTAGTCGAGGTATCCGGTGCACTATTACTTATTGGCAGGCTTCCGGGTGAATGGCCGGCCGAATGGGAGACCGTTAGTTTTGGAGTGTATGAATTAGATGTAATGAAAGGTGTACTGAAGGAGGAGATTAAAACTTTTGGAGATTATGCAATTTTCTTGGGTCTTGGTGGTGCAACATCCATTGACTCCTCTTCCTATAAGTTTATCAAGCCTAATCATATATATTTTACTGATGAGTGGTATTACGAAAAAAGGAACCTGGAAGGTGGTGGGGGAAGAGATATGAGAGCTTACAATCTTGAAGATGGAAAAATTCATTCTTTTTATCCTGGATTTTCAATAAGCCCGATTTCCCCTCCAACTTGGGTCACACCTTCATTCTTATAATATGGGATTATTGCACTCACCTCCGTGCGCAGCGTTTTTGGTGATTAATTATTGTTTCAAAATTGTCTGTTTAAAGTTAAGCTGGATATAGGATATTCCTATGGATGATGTTTGGAGGTTATGGTATTAATCAATTCTAGTTGTTCTTTAGCGAGATGATCGAGTTTCTGATATTCGATTTGTAAATATAGACTCATTAATTTGATTAGCCTCCCATATAATAAGAGAAATACATGGCCTAGGTCAAAGTGTTAGTAGCTTAGAGATTGAGGATGAAGCAGGTCAGACCCCCTCTAGTGAGTGCATTTTGATTGTCTGCAACTAGTTTATCCACAATTTGTGTGCGAATCTCTACCAGAACTTCATGTTTACGTATCAGATATTCAGAAGCCATAACAAGGCAAACTTTGTTCTTTAATTGGCATTTTTCATCAACTGTCATCTCTCCAACATTAGAGTCATCTCAGATTCTTGCTCCTGTATATTAAAGAGCTGGCACACCTTCTATTATGATATATGAATCTCTTGGTTGTTTCATAATTCATCTCATGTCCAAGTTTGATGATGCACAAGTTGTGATCCTCAGGTTCTTTTTTGCTTACCAACTTATATTCGACCAAATATAGCCAATTCCAAGTCCAGATTAGTAACTGTTAAATGAGATAATCGAACTGTTCCAACATATTCTTTCAACATTTTGTGGGTGATTATGGCGATGGAATCAATCAGTGCGACAGGGACAAGCCCCTGAATTATCTAGTAAACACATAATTGCTTTGAAGAGTTTCGACATTCAGCTTGAATTGGAATGACACTGAGCAGTCCCCACAAAAGGAGAATCAAGGCTTCGAACGTTCTATGAAATTGGCTGGTGCTGAATTTCTAGAAGTAAGTTTCTCTTAACAGACATCTTTTAGTTCTTTTGGGCCATTTTCCATTAACCTATCTATGGTAATATATATTGTCTTACCTAAATGTCCTTGTTGATACTTGGCAAACAGGTTTATTGCCACCAGTGTGTTAATTACCACACAAAATCGTGGCTACCAGCAAGGTCAATTGTCAAGGAAACTCTTCTGAAAAGAAAGGATGACGGCCAAAGTGGAGAAATCATGGTTTTATCTAGAACTTGTCCTGTAAATTCTAATTTTCACTACATTTTCTTTACCGAAATATTTTTACTTTTATCCTAGTTATAAGTACATACTTAGCACAAGAAAGGACCCAATTACACTTACACTTACTTTTAATTCTTCAATGCGCATCTACCTTGTGTTGCTGTGGAAACCTCACTTATTTGAGCTCAAGAAGGAGATGAAGATTGATCCAACAATTAAATATGTTCTATTTCACGTGTCATCCTATTTTTTACTCAAGCCTCAGTTATAGTGTATTTAGTGTAATTAGTTGTTATCCTATCTGTTTCATTTCATGTGAATCTTTAGAGTAAGACAAGGTGTTTAAGAAAGAAAAAAAATACTTTTGAAATCTTATGATCGAAGAGGATTTAAACCATGACTAGATTAACTGAAGACGTTGTCTTCTCTACTATTTTTAGATTTCGCTGTTCCACTTTAAGTGTTGCTGTAATTAACCGAAGGCATGGATACCTTGACCACAGATATGGCGGTCGTGATGTCTTGGGTGAAGACACAAGCAGCCCAATACATACTCAACAAGGAGAGACCTCTCAAACCCCTTTTATCAGTGTACGGTGGCCAAAACAGGGCCTAAAAATGTTGGATATGGTTTGCTACTCTAACCCCACAACTTGAACACCTGTCCTTAATGTAAGAATCTCTTCAAATTATTAGTAACATTTCTTGTTTTGCATTTGGTTTGTTTTGCTGCTTTTTACCCATTCTTTAGTATATCTTCGCCTGCTACATCAAGTGACATTTGTTAAAACTGGGAGTAAATTGAAAAGTTCAAGTCCAACCAACATTTATATTGGTTTTCAACCTTGTGGTCTCTAGTGGAAGGGGAGAACTGACATTACAAGTTCACAACTACAGCACATGAATGCAAAAGTTAGCAAGTGTTAACTTCAACAGCACCACCAAGTCAAACCACCACTAATTAATCAATAGTTGTCTTTTTGGATATTGGATGTGTTCTTTCAGATATTGGATGTGCAATATGGCCTTTTGTTTTCTTGACTAAGCCAAACTTATGGGAAACATCACATATAATAGGCATAAGCCTATTTGGAAATACTTGGCAGGCAAATATACTTGGCGCCCAAGGATTACTTATGCGGTGGAGGATTTTTCATCAATTCTCTTTTTCCTTTATTTTGTGCTTGGAGGCCAAGTTTGGTCTCCTATAAAAGGAGAGTCATTCTTCCCTTTAGACACACCAACAATTGAGAGTTTCTCTTTGTCTACTCCTATTCTTTTATAGAGAGTATTTTGTATGAGAGTTTGTGTGTTGGGAAATACTTGTGTGAACCTCTTTGTGAGTGAATTGTGAGGTTATTCTCTCTTGGGTATTTGGGATTAATTAGAGTTTAACTCTAATGTTGTACTCTCTATTTTATATCCGTTGGTATAGTAAAATTGTTCCTCTTCGCCCGTGGATTAGGTCTTTTTGACTGAACCACGTATATTTTGTGTCTCCTTTATTTGTTTTAGTTGTCGTTATAATCAACTTTCGATATCCTTGTTATTGTCACTATAACGCTGCTTTATCGTATTCCGCACTAACCCGGGTCTCGATCCTAACAAATTGGTATCAGAGCCGGATCAAACCAGGTTATTTATTAGTAGCCAAGATGACGGTAACAAAGGTTTATGTTGAGAAATTTGATCGAAGTACAAATTTCGCAATGTGGCAACTAAAAATGGAAGCTATCCTCATTCAGGATGGTCTTGATATAGCGTTGGAAGGAAAGGAGAATAAATCTGAAAAAATGATGGAGGAGGAATTTGCTAGCCTTGATAAAAAGGCTAAATCAAGTATTATATTAAATCTCTCTGATGAGGTTTTGCGTGAAGTAGCTTCTGAAACCACTGCTAAAGGCATGTGGGAAAAATTGAAGGCCCTGTATATGAAGAGGACAGTGGAAAATAGATTATATTTAAAGCAGAAGCTTTACATGCTTCGTATGGATGAAGGTACTTCTATACTCTCACATCTTGACACATTTGATTCCATTCTTATGGATTTGAGTAATATTGAAGTTAAGATCGATGAAGAGGATCAAGCCTTTTTGTTAATATGCTCTTTACCCCAGTCATTTAAATATTTTAGAGATACTATTCTCTATGGAAAAAAAATTATCTCTTATAGAAAAATTAAATCTATGCTGAAATCAAAAGAACAGATAGATAGAGATATTACAGGGGAAAGTAGTGAAAATCAAGCTTTAGGCTTGTTTGTTAAGGGTAGATTTGATTCCAAGTCCAAATACAATAATTTTGTGTGCAATTATTGTCATCAAAAGGGTCACATTAAGTCGGGATGCTTGAAGTTGAAAAATAAAGATAAGGAAAAGAAAAATCACCAGGAAAACAGTGACACCGCAGAAGCCAGTGTAGCTACTGATGAGATTGATGGATCTATATTTTTAGCAATTGAAAATTCTTCGAGATCTAACAATGAGTGGATTTTAGATTCCGGTTGTTCGAGTCATATGTGTTCCAACAAGGACTTGTTTTCAACATATGATTCAGTTGAAGGTGGAGTTGTCCAGATGGGCAACAATGCCTTTTGTAGAGTTATTGGCAAAGGTACGGTCCGAATCAAAATGCATGATGGTGTAGTGAGAACTCTCACTAATGTTAGATATGTTCCTGAGTTGAAGAATAATCTCATCTCTTTGGGCACCCTACAATCTCTTGGGTGTAAATACACAGGTGAAGGTGGAGTTTTGAAAGTTTCTCGTGGTGCTCGTGTGATTATGACGGCACACAGGTCTGGTACATTGTATACTTTATTGGGATCTACTGTTACAGGTGCTGCTACAGTTTCGACATCAGAAATGTCTGATTTTGATATCACGAATTTGTGATATATGTGTTTTGAGAATGTTGGTGGAGAAAATGGGGCAAGTTTCCTATATCAACAAAACAAGTCCAAGGTGGAGATTTGTAATATGGCCTTTTGTTTTCTTGACTAAGCCAAACTTATGGGAAACATCACATATAATAGGCATAAGCCTATTTGGAAATACTTGGCAGGCAAATATACTTGGCGCCCAAGGATTACCTATGTGGTGGAGGATTTTTCATCAATTCTCTTTTTCCTTTATTTTGTGCTTGGAGGCCAAGTTTGGTCTCCTATAAAAGGAGAGTCATTCTTCCCTTTAGACACACCAACAATTGAGAGTTTCTCTTTATCTACTCCTATTCTTTTATAGAGAGTATTTTGTATGAGAGTCTGTGTGTTGGGAAACACTTGTGTGAACCTCTTTGTGAGTGAATTGTGAGGTTATTCTCTCTTGGGTATTTGGGATTAATTATAGTTTAACTCTAATTTTGTACTCTCTATTTTATATCCGTTGGTATAGTAAAATTGTTCCTCTTCGCCCGTGGATTAGGTCTTTTTGACTGAACCACGTATATTTTGTGTCTCCTTTATTTGTTTTAGTTGTCGTTATAATCAACTTTCGATATCCTTGTTATTGTCACTATAACGCTGCTTTATCGTATTCCGCACTAACCCGGATCTCGATCCTAACAGGATGTGTAATCAGTAGTTGTGTTTTCGGATATAATAAGTTGTTTAATCAATAGTTTTCTATTTGGTTGGTTGTGTAATCCAGATTTGGAACCTTGACAATTTGTTGGTGCTATAAACTTATGCATCATCTAATATACATTTTAACAGATTTTGTTGAACTTGAAAAGCATATTTTCATTCATTTAGGTACTAATGCAGCAGTAACACTAACAAAATACTAACTGAACTATTTGGATCCCCATCCCATCTTAAAGAATTTACCAACAATGATGTCATTGAAAAATGCAGTATAAATAAGTAAAGAATATAATACTACAGTTTAAAATGGTGTTACTTCTTCATCAACTAATATTAGAGATCTGAAGTGTCCTGGATTGTCTAAATAAGATTATTATAAAGAAATTACAGTATAGACTGTTATGAGCTGATTAGTAATTAGGAATGTAGATAATTAGAAATTAAAAGAGAAAAACAAATACGAAAGGAATTCAAACGTTAGTTGAGGCAGTTAGGCTCGAAGGGCAATTTGATAAATACAAGCGGGTTCGAAAAGCAGTTATGGTAGTTAGGCTATAGCTTAGCATATAAGCTGGGAATTGTGGGAAAATGATTCATTCATTGATTGTAAGTACTTAGTAGATTCTCTCTCCTACTCACACCCTTCTTCCCCATTGTAATCGCAGAATTTGTTCAGAGATTCTTCATTCTTGGATTTCTTAGAATCTGCACTTTTCTTCTTCATTTTCAGTAGTTCGAATCAGTGTGTTTCATAGACTAAATGGATCACCATATACATGATAAGAACATGAATCAGTTACATCTTGGCAAGACCAGGACCAAAGAAAATGAGTATGTTGGGTTGGATAAATTCAATAGAAAAATTTAGGCAGAGTGACGAACAAATAGAGAAGCATCAATCTGAATATGCAAATTCAAACACCAAAACAATATGTAGGTACACTACTAGAGAACGTTCAAGTACCTAAGAAAGAAGTAGCGAGGGAATTCCCTCTCTGAACACCTAGCGAGGGCTCTTTCTTTCCCCTTTCCCTTGTTGAAATAAAAAAAAAAAAAAACTTAAAAAAAGTTGGTTACTCAGCGAAGGACTGGCCTCACTCAATTAAAAAAAATCATCTGATTGCTTGGCGAGGGAATTCACTAGCTGCTCTATATCAAAGTACACAACTCTTTCTCTTTCTTTAGTAAAAACCCGTCCCACCACTCAAAACTCTTTTCCAACCTTAGCAAAAAAACACCCCCTTCCCAAAACCTCTTCAATCCCACCAGCGACTTCTGCTGCTCCGTTCAGGTAAGCCACCGGCGACTCCACAAGCAGAAGTACCAGAGAAGGCACAATTGACAATATTCTATGGAGGACAAGTTATTGTGTTCAATGATTTTCCAGCAGATAAAGCTAAGGAAATCATGCTTATGGCTACCAATAATGCCCAGCGAGCGGAATCTAGTTTTGAGAACACTTTGATTAAAGAACGTCCTCTTCAGTCTCAAATGCCTTCTCAGCCAATTGTTTCTGGTAATATACTTTGGTCCTTTATTTCTGTTTTTAGTGATTGTTGAAGAAGACTAATTGGATTGTTGAGTAAATAATGTTTTGATGATAATAAATAAAATATACTTGTTACATTGAATTAATTAAGACCTTATTTGTGGAACTAGTTTTTCTTGAATTATTGGTAAGTTGATGAATATAATTTAATTGCTAATTTTGGTGAAATTATAGTATGGCTGACTTATGGATTTAGCTAAATATTCTTGATAAGATTCTTTAGTTATTTGATTATCTGCAGGATTTGGAGAATGAAGTAGAGTTGGAGTAGAACTCTATGAAATCCAAAATGATAAGGAAAAGGGATTAGAATTAAAGCTATATGGTTATCCGTAATATACTTGGACTTTATTTTACTTATCAAGTCTTTATCTATAAAAAAAGTCCATGTACATATTGAGAGAAGACGTCCAAACACTTCAGCACAAACGAGAAATTGAGCTTACAAGAGAGAAAAGTTCTGAAGCAGTTGGAACGGGCGTTGGAACAGTCTGTTCAAGTATTTCATCAAGTCATTTAAAATAGTTTGAGTCCAGTTCTTAGTTCATGTATTAGGCACTAAAGCGTAATCTCGTTCAGCTTATAAGAAGCACTTTTTGAGGTTGTAATCTAGAGTTAAAATCCCATTGGGAAAAGAGCTTAGAGTTAAGTTCTTTGTGTTCCAAACTAGGGTAGTTTGGAAGGGTAGCAACAGTCTAGGATTGTTGTGTAAAGTCTTAGAGTTAGGTCCTTGGGGTTACCTTTGTAATCCGGTTTTGGCTCGTGAGTCAGTGGATTGGTTGAAATTCCCACAGGGGTGTGGGTCGTGGTTTTTTACACCTTTGAGCCAGGGTGTTTTCCACGTTAAAATCGCGTGTGCCTAATCTATTTTTGCTCTTTAATTGCTTTGTTAAACTGCAGTTGGAACACCCGTAGGAACTGTTTCAAGTAAGCTGTTCCAACAAGTCAAGAAACATAGTTTAAAGTTTAAAAAGAGGCAAAATCGTTAACGACCCAATTCACCCCACCCCCTCTTGTGTCGAGTGTACTCTGAACTAACAATTGGTATCAGAGCAGGTGTCTCATATCTAGGCTAACACCTTTGAGAGATCCTTAAAATGAGTGCACAAATAGGACTACTAGAGGGTCAATCCATTGCTAGGCCTCCATTGTTTAATGGTCAACACTATAGCTTGTGGAAAAATCGTATGAAGATCTATTTGAAAGCTGAAGATTATCAACTTTGGCAAATCACCATGAGAGGTCCATTGATTCCCATGAAAGCAGGCGCTAATGGTGCAAAGGTCCCGAAAATAGAAGATGAATTTACTGTTGAGGACTTCAAGATGATGGAGAAAAATGCTAAGGAAATCAAAATACTTTATTTTGGTCTCGGATGAATATAATAGAATCTCTGGATGCACATCCGCCAAAGAAATTTGGGACTCTATGCAGCTAGCTCATGAAGGTACAAACCAGGTAAAACAGTCCAGAATTGAAATTTTAATGAGAAAATATGAATTATTTTTTATGGATGAACAAGAATCAATAAAGGACATGTTTACTAGGTTTATTCATATTACTAACGAGCTTAAATCTCTTGAAAAAGAATTTTCTTCTGAACATTGTGTCAGGAAAATATTGAGGATATTGCCTTCCTCGTGGGAGCCCAAAGTTACAGCTATTCAAGAAGCCAAACAGATGGACAAGATGGCAATGGACGAGCTGATAGGCAATCTTCAAACATATGAACTCAGAAAAAATTCTCAGGCTAAGGAGGAACTAAAGAATGAGCAAAGCTTAGTCTTGAAAGCAACAAAAAATGATGATTAAGATTTGGATGAAAAAAACTTTACAAAGCTTGCCCGTACATTCAAAAATTTGCTCAAGAAGGGAAACAACATGAGAAAGGAAACTCCAGCAAGTCTAAGTCTACTGAAAAGGCTCATTTTGGTTGTTGCTATAAGTGCGGAAAGCTTGATCATATGATCAAAGACTGCCCACAAAAGCAGTTGGAACAGAGGATGGAACGTTCCACTGACCGTTCCAAGAAGTAGTAGAAATCAGCTTCCAAAGCTATGAAAAAGGCCATGATTGCTGCTTGGGGAGACACCTCTTATGAGGAATCAGAATATGAGAATGAAAGAGATGATCTTGCTTTAATGGCCAAGAGTGATTCTGAATCAGATAATGAATTCTCTGAGGTAAGTCTTACTCAACTTAAAGAGCAAATTCATAATTTATCAAAACGTAAAGTAGTTGATTTCTTGCTTTCTTTAATGGATGAATTTCAAAATGTGAGTGCCGAGAGAAATGAGTTAGCTACTGTTGTGTCAAGTTCGCAATCTGATTGCCAATGTTTGCAAAGAAATAAAATCGAACTTGAAAAGGCTAATAAGGTACTCAAAGAGGAAATTTGTAAATTGGATGGAAATGTTTCATCTCTGCATGAAGAAGTTCATGAACTTAATGAATCTAAATCAGTTAGCAAGGATTAGTTTAATGTTGATCAAATAAGTCTTGAATCTGATCTAACTACTTTAAAAGGAGAGCTGAGTCATGAAATTGAAAAGAATAAAGAGCTTCAAGAAAATTTGAAAAATGTGAGAAATGAACTTGCTATGATCAAAAGTGGAACAAGTCCAATGAAGCTTTAAACTGGCTAACTGAACATCAAAGTAGGAGTCGTAGTGATCTGGGTTACAAAAGTGATCAGGGTAAATGTGGTATCAACAGAAAAAATATTAATTTGCCTGAATATCACTTATGTACTAATTGTGGACACACTGGTCACTACAAGTATGAATGTTTAGCTAGAATCAAGGCTCTTGAAAAAATTGAAAATACTGTTAGATGGGTTAGAAAAGATGTGATGTTTCCTGTTTCTCAAGGAAAGGGACCCAAAAAGGTTTGCGTAATCTAGTTTTGTAGGCTAAGGTGAGAGGGAGCAACCAATTATGTTACTTGGTTAGTGGTTGCTCGAAGCTTATTATTGGAGTAAAATAAAATTTCTCTCATTGACAGCCTTCAATGAAGGAAGTGTGGCATTTGGTGAAGGTAAGAAAGGTAAATCTTTGATATAGGCGAGAAAGGTAAGTCACTCTTCCATTCTTTATTGGTTAAAGTTTTAAAATTAAATTGTTGCATATTTCACAATCATGTGACCATAAGAACAAAGTTGATTTTTATAGTTGTTGCAAATTGAGAATGACAATATTTTGAGAAGTTGTTCAAGTGATACTTCTAGTGCTTTAGATGAAAAGAACGTGCTTTTGAAATTGGTCTTACTCAAGCTTTAACTTGAAAGGATCCTACAAATGCTCAGCCCGAAGGAACAGGTCGTTCTAAACCTGGGCACAATCTGGAACAATTAGGGGGAAGAACAAATGGAACAAAACTTGTTGAAACAGTTCGAAGCCCTGTTCCAGATCCTGAGCTGAAAGATTAAAATAAGGATCCCACCTATCAACTCACAAAAACTCACATCATCTTAATTTCAACAGGTATAATTTTGATTTTTAGGCATGTTAATGTTGGTTATGTTGAGTTCTTGTTTGACCAATGTTGCACTACAGGTATGTCATTCTTTCTATCTCTTGTTTAGTATTTTGGGTAAAAAGTTGCTAGCATTTTTACTAAAGCATTAAGTGATGGACATCATGAGGTAAATAAATTGGATCTTGGCATAAATATTTAGGAGGTGTAATTCTTCAATCTCAATCAATTGCATAAATATTTGAGAAAAAAAAAAGGGTGCCTAACTTAATTCTTGTGTTGTAACATGCCTGCTCTCATGTCATGAGTTCATTATTCTTCTCGTTGAGATCTAATGATACTGCCCTTATTTTCTTTGATTGATTCACAGTTTTGAAAGCATGAAATATAGGATAAATGAGTTTTCAACTGTTCTAGATCTGTACTTCCAAAATATGGCTTGTGCATATAGTTGTTCATCACAATTTCTCATAACCAGCCCATATCTACTTTTGTTAAAAGTTTTCATCACCAAAAAAAAAAAAAAAATTGAGCATGTTCTTTCATTTTCTTTCATACCTCTATCTCCCTTGAATTTGGCCTAGAAGAATTTCCAAAGATAAAGTTGCAAATCTGAAAATAATAGGAGACAATCTCATTTGGATAAATGTGAAGCAGCCTAAGGTTGAGGGGGAACCAAAAAAAATGTGTGCTTTAATGAGTGTTGTAATTTTATTATGTGGAGGAGATGTTTGATGAAAAATTCTTTTGAGACAAATGTCATAGATCTATTGTCAAGATCATGGACTGCAAAGAAGATGGACCTGGTTCTACTAGTGATCCAATAGCCATCTCTAATGTGAATGTCCAAATTAATATTTTAGAGAATTGGTTGGCTATTCTTATGGAGGAGAATGAAACTTTGATATCCTATGTTTTCAGAACTGAGCAAGAGCTGAAAGTAAGAGAGAAAAATAAGCCAAGCACCACTAGAAACTCTTAACTCTTTCCTTAACCTCACACTCATATCAGCCCAGTCTTGAACCTGTTCAATGCCTTGTTCCTTAACCTTATATTCTTGTTTTAAATCCTATGAACAAGGTTATGCATTAAGCATTTTATTTTGGGCTTGAAAGCTTAACTGGTACAGATTTGGCTTTGTCCTTAGTTGATTGTTTTGATGAATTGTGATTTCAAGCAGGATGGCCAATATCATTTAGTATCACTACTTGAGAAATTTATGCTTATGCTTATATGAGTTGCTGCCCCAGTTGCGAAGGGTGTGATATACTTGATTATCCATATTTTTTGCATTGTTGGCTTTTGGCAATAGTTGATGCTTTTCGATGATGCCAAAAGGGGGAAGAGTAATATGTGCTTGCGCTTAGGTTTTGTATATCTCTGTCAAATACTCCACTTTAATTTTGTCTCATTGTCCCTTACTTGTATGTGCTTTTGGTAATAAATGAGTTTGGCAAAAAGGGAGAAGAAACATTATGTGTGTTTAGATAAAAGGGGGAAGAAACATTATGTGTGCTTAAATAAATAAATTCCTTAGATTAGATCCTTAACTGACTTAAGTAAGATTGTTGTTATTATCAAAGTGAAACAAGCACATTTTATTTGTCATCATCAAAAAGGGGGAATTTGTTGAGTATATGATGTTTTGATGATAATAAATAAAATGTACTTGTTACATTAAATTAATTAAGACCTTATTTGTGAAACTAGTTTTACTTGAATTATTGGTAAGTTGGTGAATATAATTTAATTGCTAATTTTGGTGAAATTATTGTATGGCTGACTTATGGATTAAGCTAAGTATTCTTGATAAGATTCTTTAGCTATTTGATTATCTGCAGGATTTGGAGAATGAAGTAGAGTTGGAGTAGAACTCTATGAAATCCAAAATGATACGAAAAAGGGATTATAATTAAAGCTATATGGTTGTCCCTAATATAATTGGACTTTGTTTTACTTATCAGGTTTATATTGTTGGGAAGCGTGCTAGGCTAGTGGAAAGAAAAAATATTTAAATGATAAAAACTAATAAAATTCACAAGACAAGACAAGACACAAGATTTACGTGGTTCGACAGCTTTTCCCTACGTCCACAGCCACACATAGAATGTATTATTTCTTTAGAGAGAAAGAATAAAGTTGTTAGGGATGATCTTACAATGCCGAGTATTCTGCCTATTTATAGGCAAAACAACGAAATGTGAATACGCTGAATTAATTTTCTGCGCCGAAGTGCAACACCTAATTTGCACGTTTTCTTTCTTTCATATTTTTGTCAAAGTTACTATTCTGCAACTTTTGTCTCTTTGTCTTTTTTCTCTTTCTCTTTCTCCTTTCTTTGACTTTTCATTCTTTTCTTATTTCAATCTTTCCACAGTACTGAGTTTGCATTTCCCATCAATCTTCCCCTCAAACTCATGTACATCAAAGAAAAAATATTACATGTTCTCTCTGTGTGGCGCCTCCATTTCACTAGTCTTCAAGACTAACTGAGGCAATGCATAGCCTCAGCTTATCAACTTCAACGGCTTTGGTCAGCATGTCCGCGGGGTTCTTTGATCCTAGTATCTTCTTAAGCGAGAGAGTTCCATCCCTTATCAACTCTCGGATATGATGGTACCTCAGCTGGATATGCTTTGATCTTACATGAAATACTGGATTCTTGGCAAGATGAATTGCACTTTGGCTATCACTGAAAAGTGCACAATCGTCCTGCTTTTTGCCTAACTCTTCCAGAAAGTTCTTGAGCCAAATCATCTCTTTTGCAGCTTTTGATATTGCCATGTATTCTGCTTCGGTGGTAGACAAAGCAACACTTTTCTGAAGTCTGGACATCCAACTTACAGCAGTACCACCCAAAGTAAATACATATCCTGTGGTACTTTTCTGACTATCCAGATCACCACCTAGGTTTGCATCAGAAAACCCTTGTAAGATAATACTGCTCCTTTTTAAACAAAGTGTCATACTTGAAGTGCCTTTGAGGTATCTCAAGATCCATTTTACCTTTTCTTAATTCTCTTTACCTGGGTTTGACATATATCTGCTGACAACTCCAACTGCATGGGCTATGTCGGGTCTGGTACAAACCATAGCATACATCAAGCTTCCTACTGCTGAAGCATATGGTACCTTCGACATGTATCTCCTTTCTTCATCTGTCTTTGGTGATTGTTCCTTAGACAGATTGAGGTGGCTTCCTAGTGGAGTGCTTCTAGTCTTTGCATCATGAAGACTGAACCTACTAAGTACCTTTTGTATGTACTTTTTTTGAGATAACTTTAAGGTTCCTTCAGACCTATCTCTGCCAATCCTCATCCCAAGCATTACTTAGCTGGTCCTAAGTCCTTCATTTCAAACTCCTGCGCCAACTGTTGCTTAACCATGTTGATCTCATCTATGCTAGGTCTACAATTAGCATATCATCAACGTACAAGAGTAAAATGATATAGGATTCATCAAGATTTTTGATATAGCAACAATGGTCCATCTGACATCTTTTGAACCTAATTTTATTCATGAATCCATCAAATTTATTATACCACTGTCTAGGAGCCTGTTTCAGACCATACACAAGATTTTCTTTACCAGGGACTTGAAAACCTTCAGGTTGCTTCATGTAGATGTCTTCCTCAAGGTCACCATGTAAGAAAGCAGTTTTGACATCTAGCTGCTCCAAATGCAAATTCTATGCAGCTATGATACTTAGCACCAACCTGATAGTAGTTAATTTGACTACAGGAGAGAAGATCTCAGTGTAGTCAATTCCTTCTTTCTGCTGAAAGCCTTTTACTACTAATCGTGCTTTGTATCTTTTCTTACCATCATGCTCTTCTTTGACCCTGTACACCCATTTGTTCTGCAATGCCTTCTTTCCCTTTGGTAACTCTGTAAGTGTCCATGTTTCACTCTTGTGAAGAGAATTTATTTCTTCTTTCATGGCCAACTTTCATTTTTTAGAGTTCTTCACCTGCATTGCTTCATTGAAATGCTCTGGTTCTCCTGCATCAATTAGAAGTAAATAATTGAGAGAAAGAGAAAGCCTATCAGGAGCTTTAGAAACTCTTTTAGATCTCCTTAATATAGGCTCCGGAGTAACTGATCCAAAATTTGGTTCAAGCTCCAGATCAGATTCTGATTCCATCTCAGGTTCTGGTTCTGATTCTGTTCCTGATCCAGCTTCTGGTTCTGCATCTCTAATTTCAGAATTAGCTTCGTCCTTTCCAGCCACTTCATTCTCTGAGATTCCTTCTAACTCAGCTGTTTCAGTTGTTCATCTACTGGTGTTAGTCAGTTCTACTCCAAGCCTGTCCTTGTACATCACATTTTCGTTTAAAGTGATGTCCCTGTGTCTTATGATCTTTCTATTCTGGTCATCCCAAAATCTATAACCAAAATTATCATCACAATAGCCAATAAAGAAATATTTTTTGGCTTTAGAATCAAGCTTATCTCTATCATTAGAGTTTACATGTACATAAGCAACACAGTCAAAGATTCTAAGATGTGAGAGATTTACCTCTTTTCCTATCCATGCCTCCTCAGGAATTTTGAAGTTCAGCGGTACTGAAAGTCCCCTATTTAACAGGTAAGCTGCCGTGTGAACAGCTTCTGCCCAAAAGCATTTTGGCAAGCCTGAATGTATTCTTATGCTCCTTGCTCATTAATTCAGGGTTCTGTTCATCCTCTCCGCTACACCATTTTGTTCTGGTGTTCCAGGAACTGTCTTGATCATTCTGATCCTATTCTTAAAGAAAAATGCTTTGAACTCTTGACTATCATACTCTCCTCCATTGTTTGACCTCAGACATTTTAGCTTTAGCCCCGTATGATTTTCAACTTCAGCTTTCCACCTTTAAAAGGTAACAAATACGTCAGATTTATTTTTCAGAAAATAAACCCATACCTTTCTTGTGGAATCTTCAATGAAGGTGACATAATAGCGTGAGCCTCCAAGAGAATTTACAGGAGCTGGTCCCCAAACATCAGTGTATACTAGTTCTAGTTTTTCCTTCTTTGGTGTTCTTCCTGCCTTTGAGAAACTAACTCTTTTTTGTTTCCCATAAACGCAATCTTCGCACAAACCTAGTTCAACGTGCTTGAGGTTTGGCAACTTTTCCTTGGATGCTAACAGTTTCATTCCCTTCTCATTCATGTGCCCGAGCCTTCCGTGCCACATTGCTGAGTTGAGATCACTATCAACAGCTGCTACAATGTCCCTTTGTACTACAGCTGCATATAGTGTTCCTTTCTTGGAGCCTCTTGTTATAACCAAATTTCCTTTGGTTATCTTCCATGATCCGTTACCGAATACTGTTGTATATCCTTCACTGTCAATTTGACCCATGGATATCAGGTTCTTCTTGAGACCCGGAACATGTCTCACAGTTTGTAATTTCAACAGCATCCCTTGTGCAGTCTTTATATGAACTTCACCTTTCCCCACAATATCCAAAGGTTTATCATCTGCGAGATAAACCTTGCCGAATTATCCAGCAACATAATTATGCAATAATTCTTTGCATGGGGTAGAGTGAATAGATGCACCTGAGTCCAAAATCCAAGATTCAACTGGACTGTCTACGCAATAAATTAGCGCATCACCAACTTGTTCAGCACTAACATTTGCTGAACCATCATCCTTTTGATGATCTTTCTTCTTCGGTTCTCTGCACTGATTGCTGTAATGGCCCTTTTTATCGCAACTCCAACAATTAATGTCTTTGTGATTTTTGGATTGACCCCTTCTCCTCGAATTTGATCTGCCACGTCCTTGACTTTGTCCTCTCTAGCTACTTCTCCCCTGCTTTCGCTGTTTAAAGCAGATCCTAGGGAATCATTAGATTCTCTCCGGCGAATATCTTCGCTTAGAATCAAGTCCCGAATATCATCCAATTTGAGCTTAGAATTTCTTGATGAACTGCTGACTGCAGTTACAGTTGCATTCCAACTCTCTGGTAAGGATGATAGTAAAATCAGCGCCTTGACTTCGTCATCAAATGTGATAGTGACAGAACTCAACTGAGTTAAAATTGTATTAAACTCACTGATATGTTCCATGGCAGATGCACCTTCTGCCATCTTTAAGTTGAACAAGCGGCGCATCAAATATACTTTGTTTGAAGCCGATGGCTTCTCATACATATTTGACAGCGCTGTCATCAAGCCTGAGGTGGTTGTTTCATTAATAATATTGAAAGCCACATTTCGTGTCAGCGTCAGCCTAATCACACCAAGAGCTTGGCGATCTAATAGATCCCAATCTGCCTTAGCCGTACTCTCTGGTTTTACCCCGGTCAGAGGTAAATGCAGTTTTTTTGATACAGATACTCCTCTATCTGCATTTTCCAGAAACCAAAATCTTTGCCATTGAATTTGTCAATCTTAACTTTCTCTTCATCCATAGCCATAATTTTACAAAATAAAATATTTTGTGAATAGTGGCTGTGAATAGTAAAAAACGTGAATAGTACTATGCCAACACAGTCTGCTCTACCGGAATACACTGTCTGTACTCTGATACCAGTTGTTGGGAAGCGTGCTAGGCTAGTGGAAAGGGAAAATATTTAAATGATAAAAAATAATAAAATTCACAAGACAAGACACAAGATTTACGTGGTTCGGTAATTTTTCCTTACGTCAACAGCCACACAGAGAATGTATTATTTCTTTAGAGAGAAAGAAGAAAGTTGTGAGGGATGATCTTACAATGCCGAGTATTCTGCCTATTTATAGGCAAAACAACAAAATGTGAATACGTGAATTAATTTTCTGCCCCGAAGTGAAACGCCTAATTTGCACGTTTTCTTTCTTTCACATTTTTTTTCAAAATTACTATTCTGCAGCTTTTGTCTCTTTGTCTTTTTTCTCTTTCTCTTTCTTCTTTCTTTGACTTTTCATTCTTTTCTTATTTCAATCTTTCCACAATACTGAGTTTGCATTTCCCATCATTTATCTATAAAAGAAGTCCATGTACATATTGAGAGAAGGCGTCCAAACACTTCAGCACAAAAGAGAAATTGAGCTTACAAGAGAGAAAAGTTCTGAAGCAGTTGGAACGGGCATTGGAACAGTCTGGACAAGTATTTCATCAAGTCATTTAAAATAGTTTGAGTCCAGTTCTTAGTTCATGTATTAGGCACTAAAGTGTAATCTCGTTCAGCATATAAGAAGCACTTTTGGAGGTTGTAATCTAGAGTTAAAATCCCATTGGGTAAAGAGCTTAGAGTTAAGTTCTTTGTGTTCCAAACTAGGGTAGTTTGGAAGGGTAGCAACAGTCTAGGATTGTTGTGTAAAGTCTTAGAGTTAGGTCCTTGGGGTTACCTTTGTAATCCGGTTTTGGCTCGTGAGTTCAGTGGATTGGTTTAAATTCCCACAGGGGTGTGGGTCGTGGTTTTTTACACCTTTGAGCCAGGGTGTTTTCCACGTTAAAATCGCGTGTGCCTAATCTATTTTTGCTCTTTAATTGCTTTGTTAAACTGCAGTTGGAACACCCGTAGGAACTGTTTCAAGTAAGCTGTTCCAACAAGTCAAGAAACATAGTTTAAAGTTTAAAAAGAGGCAAAATCGTTAACGACCCAATTCACCCCACCCCCTCTTGTGTCGAGTGTACTCTGAACTAACAATTGGTATCAGAGCAGGTGTCTCATATCTAGGCTAACACCTTTGAGAGATCCTTAAAATGAGTGCACAAATAGGACTACTAGAGGGTCAATCCATTGCTAGGCCTCCATTGTTTAATGGTCAACACTATAGCTTGTGGAAAAATCGTATGAAGATCTATTTGAAAGCTGAAGATTATCAACTTTGGCAAATCACCATGAGAGGTCCATTGATTCCCATGAAAGCAGGCGCTAATGGTGCAAAGGTCCCGAAAATAGAAGATGAATTTACTGTTGAGGACTTCAAGATGATGGAGAAAAATGCTAAGGAAATCAAAATACTTTATTTTGGTCTCGGATGAATATAATAGAATCTCTGGATGCACATCCGCCAAAGAAATTTGGGACTCTATGCAGCTAGCTCATGAAGGTACAAACCAGGTAAAACAGTCCAGAATTGAAATTTTAATGAGAAAATATGAATTATTTTTTATGGATGAACAAGAATCAATAAAGGACATGTTTACTAGGTTTATTCATATTACTAACGAGCTTAAATCTCTTGAAAAAGAATTTTCTTCTGAACATTGTGTCAGGAAAATATTGAGGATATTGCCTTCCTCGTGGGAGCCCAAAGTTACAGCTATTCAAGAAGCCAAACAGATGGACAAGATGGCAATGGACGAGCTGATAGGCAATCTTCAAACATATGAACTCAGAAAAAATTCTCAGGCTAAGGAGGAACTAAAGAATGAGCAAAGCTTAGTCTTGAAAGCAACAAAAAATGATGATTAAGATTTGGATGAAAAAAACTTTACAAAGCTTGCCCGTACATTCAAAAATTTGCTCAAGAAGGGAAACAACATGAGAAAGGAAACTCCAGCAAGTCTAAGTCTACTGAAAAGGCTCATTTTGGTTGTTGCTATAAGTGCGGAAAGCTTGATCATATGATCAAAGACTGCCCACAAAAGCAGTTGGAACAGAGGATGGAACGTTCCACTGACCGTTCCAAGAAGTAGTAGAAATCAGCTTCCAAAGCTATGAAAAAGGCCATGATTGCTGCTTGGGGAGACACCTCTTATGAGGAATCAGAATATGAGAATGAAAGAGATGATCTTGCTTTAATGGCCAAGAGTGATTCTGAATCAGATAATGAATTCTCTGAGGTAAGTCTTACTCAACTTAAAGAGAAAATTCATAATTTATCAAAACGTAAAGTAGTTGATTTCTTGCTTTCTTTAATGGATGAATTTCAAAATGTGAGTGCCGAGAGAAATGAGTTAGCTACTGTTGTGTCAAGTTCGCAATCTGATTGCCAATGTTTGCAAAGAAATAAAATCGAACTTGAAAAGGCTAATAAGGTACTCAAAGAGGAAATTTGTAAATTGGATGGAAATGTTTCATCTCTGCATGAAGAAGTTCATGAACTTAATGAATCTAAATCAGTTAGCAAGGATTAGTTTAATGTTGATCAAATAAGTCTTGAATCTGATCTAACTACTTTAAAAGGAGAGCTGAGTCATGAAATTGAAAAGAATAAAGAGCTTCAAGAAAATTTGAAAAATGTGAGAAATGAACTTGCTATGATCAAAAGTGGAACAAGTCCAATGAAGCTTTAAACTGGCTAACTGAACATCAAAGTAGGAGTCGTAGTGATCTGGGTTACAAAAGTGATCAGGGTAAATGTGGTATCAATAGAAAAAATATTAATTTGCCTGAATATCACTTATGTACTAATTGTGGACACACTGGTCACTACAAGTATGAATGTTTAGCTAGAATCAAGGCTCTTGAAAAAATTGAAAATACTGTTAGATGGGTTAGAAAAGATGTGATGTTTCCTGTTTCTCAAGGAAAGGGACCCAAAAAGGTTTGCGTAATCTAGTTTTGTAGGCTAAGGTGAGAGGGAGCAACCAATTATGTTACTTGGTTAGTGGTTGCTCGAAGCTTATTATTGGAGTAAAATAAAATTTCTCTCATTGACAGCCTTCAATGAAGGAAGTGTGGCATTTGGTGAAGGTAAGAAAGGTAAATCTTTGATATAGGCGAGAAAGGTAAGTCACTCTTCCATTCTTTATTGGTTAAAGTTTTAAAATTAAATTGTTGCATATTTCACAATCATGTGACCATAAGAACAAAGTTGATTTTTATAGTTGTTGCAAATTGAGAATGACAATATTTTGAGAAGTTGTTCAAGTGATACTTCTAGTGCTTTAGATGAAAAGAACGTGCTTTTGAAATTGGTCTTACTCAAGCTTTAACTTGAAAGGATCCTACAAATGCTCAGCCCGAAGGAACAGGTCTAGGAACAGGTCGTTCTAAACCTGGGCACAATCTGGAACAATTAGGGGGAAGAACAAATGGAACAAAACTTGTTGAAACAGTTCGAAGCCCTGTTCCAGATCCTGAGCTGAAAGATTAAAATAAGGATCCCACCTATCAACTCACAAAAACTCACATCATCTTAATTTCAACAGGTATAATTTTGATTTTTAGGCATGTTAATGTTGGTTATGTTGAGTTCTTGTTTGACCAATGTTGCACTACAGGTATGTCATTCTTTCTATCTCTTGTTTAGTATTTTGGGTAAAAAGTTGCTAGCATTTTTACTAAAGCATTAAGTGATGGACATCATGAGGTAAATAAATTGGATCTTGGCATAAATATTTAGGAGGTGTAATTTTTCAATCTCAATCAATTGCATAAATATTTGAGAAAAAAAAAGGGTGCCTAACTTAATTCTTGTGTTGTAACATGCCTGCTCTCATGTCATGAGTTCATTATTCTTCTCGTTGAGATCTAATGATACTGCCCTTATTTTCTTTGATTGATTCACAGTTTTGGAAGCATGAAATATAGGATAAATGAGTTTTCAACTGTTCTAGATCTGTACTTCCAAAATATGGCTTGTGCATATAGTTGTTCATCACAATTTCTCATAACCAGCCCATATATACTTTTGTTAAAAGTTTTCATCACCAAAAAAAAAAAAAAAAATTGAGCATGTTCTTTCATTTTCTTTCATACCTCTATCTCCCTTGAATTTGGCCTAGAAGAATTTCCAAAGATAAAGTTGCAAATCTGAAAATAATAGGAGACAATCTCATTTGGATAAATGTGAAGCAGCCTAAGGTTGAGGGGGAACCAAAAAAAATGTGTGCTTTAATGAGTGTTGTAATTTTATTATGTGGAGGAGATGTTTGATGAAAAATTCTTTTGAGACAAATGTCATAGATCTATTGTCAAGATCATGGACTGCAAAGAAGATGGACCTGGTTCTACTAGTGATCCAATAGCCATCTCTAATGTGAATGTCCAAATTAATATTTTAGAGAATTGGTTGGCTATTCTTATGGAGGAGAATGAAACTTTGATATCCTATGTTTTCAGAACTGAGCAAGAGCTGAAAGTAAGAGAGAAAAATAAGCCAAGCACCACTAGAAACTCTTAACTCTTTCCTTAACCTCACACTCATATCAGCCCAGTCTTGAACCTGTTCAATGCCTTGTTCCTTAACCTTATATTCTTGTTTTAAATCCTATGAACAAGGTTATGCATTAAGCATTTTATTTTGGGCTTGAAAGCTTAACTGGTACAGATTTGGCTTTGTCCTTAGTTGATTGTTTTGATGAATTGTGATTTCAAGCAGGATGGCCAATATCATTTAGTATCAATACTTGAGAAATTTATGCTTATGCTTATATGAGTTGCTGCCCCAGTTGCGAAGGGTGTGATATACTTGATTATCCATATTTTTTGCATTGTTGGCTTTTGGCAATAGTTGATGCTTTTCGATGATGCCAAAAGGGGGAAGAGTAATATGTGCTTGCGCTTAGGTTTTGTATATCTCTGTCAAATACTCCACTTTAATTTTGTCTCATTGTCCCTTACTTGTATGTGCTTTTGGTAATAAATGAGTTTGGCAAAAAGGGAGAAGAAACATTATGTGTGTTTAGATAAAAGGGGGAAGAAACATTATGTGTGCTTAAATAAATAAATTCCTTAGATTAGATCCTTAACTGACTTAAGTAAGATTGTTGTTATTATCAAAGTGAAACAAGCACATTTTATTTGTCATCATCAAAAAGGGGGAATTTGTTGAGTATATGATGTTTTGATGATAATAAATAAAATGTACTTGTTACATTGAATTAATTAAGACCTTATTTGTGAAACTAGTTTTACTTGAATTATTGGTAAGTTGGTGAATATAATTTAATTGCTAATTTTGGTGAAATTATTGTATGGCTGACTTATGGATTAAGCTAAGTATTCTTGATAAGATTCTTTAGCTATTTGATTATCTGCAGGATTTGGAGAATGAAGTAGAGTTGGAGTAGAACTCTATGAAATCCAAAATGATACGAAAAAGGGATTATAATTAAAGCTATATGGTTGTCCCTAATATACTTGGACTTTGTTTTACTTATCAGGTTTATATTGTTGGGAAGCGTGCTAGGCTAGTGGAAAGAAAAAATATTTAAATGATAAAAACTAATAAAATTCACAAGACAAGACAAGACACAAGATTTACGTGGTTCGACAGCTTTTCCCTACGTCCACAGCCACACAGAGAATGTATTATTTCATTAGAGAGAAAGAATAAAGTTGTGAGGGATGATCTTACAATGCCGAGTATTCTGCCTATTTATAGGCAAAACAACGAAATGTGAATACGCTGAATTAATTTTCTGCGCCGAAGTGCAACACCTAATTTACACGTTTTCTTTCTTTCATATTTTTGTCAAAGTTACTATTCTGCAACTTTTGTCTCTTTGTCTTTTTTCTCTTTCTCTTTCTCCTTTCTTTGACTTTTCATTCTTTTCTTATTTCAATCTTTCCACAGTACTGAGTTTGCATTTCCCATCAATCTTCCCCTCAAACTCATGTATATCAAAGAAAAAATATTACATGTTCTCTCTGTGTGGCGCCTCCATTTCACTAGTCTTCAAGACTAACTGAGGCAATGCATAGCCTCAGCTTATCAACTTCAACGGCTTTGGTCAACATGTCCGCGGGGTTCTTTGATCCTAGTATCTTCTTCAGCGAGAGAGTTCCATCCCTTATCAACTCTCGGATATGATGGTACCTCAGCTGGATATGCTTTGATCTTGCATGATATACTGGATTCTTGGCAAGATGAATTGCACTTTGGCTATCACTGAAAAGTGCACAATCGTCCTGCTTTTTGCCTAACTCTTCCAGAAAGTTCTTGAGCCAAATCATCTCTTTTGCAGCTTTTGATATTGCCATGTATTCTGCTTCGGTGGTAGACAAAGCAACACTTTTCTGAAGTCTGGACATCCAACTTACAGCAGTACCACCCAAAGTAAATACATATCCTGTGGTACTTTTCCAACTATCCAGATCACCACCTAGGTTTGCATCAGAAAACCCTTGTACGATAATACTGCTCCTTTTTAAACAAAGTGTCATACTTGAAGTGCCTTTGAGGTATCTCAAGATCCATTTTACCTTTTCTTAATTCTCTTTACCTGGGTTTGACATGTATCTGCTGACAACTCCAACTGCATGGGCTATGTCGGGTCTGGTACAAACCATAGCATACATCAAGCTTCCTACTGCTGAAGCATATGGTACCTTCGACATGTATCTCCTTTCTTCATCTGTCTTTGGTGATTGTTCCTTAGACAGATTGAGGTGGCTTCCTAGTGGAGTGCTTCTAGTCTTTGCATCATGAAGACTGAACCTACTAAGTACCTTTTGTATGTACTTTTTTTGAGATAACTTTAAGGTTCCTTCAGACCTATCTCTGCCAATCCTCATCCCAAGCATTACTTAGCTGGTCCTAAGTCCTTCATTTCAAACTCCTGCGCCAACTGTTGCTTAACCATGTTGATCTCATCTATGCTAGGTCTACAATTAGCATATCATCAACGTACAAGAGTAAAATGATATAGGATTCATCAAGATTTTTGATATAGCAACAATGGTCCATCTGACATCTTTTGAACCTAATTTTATTCATGAATCCATCAAATTTATTATACCACTGTCTAGGAGCCTGTTTCAGACCATACACAAGATTTTCTTTACCAGGGACTTGAAAACCTTCAGGTTGCTTCATGTAGATGTCTTCCTCAAGGTCACCATGTAAGAAAGCAGTTTTGACATCTAGCTGCTCCAAATGCAAATTCTATGCAGCTATGATACTTAGCACCAACCTGATAGTAGTTAATTTGACTACAGGAGAGAAGATCTCAGTGTAGTCAATTCCTTCTTTCTGCTGAAAGCCTTTTACTACTAATCGTGCTTTGTATCTTTTCTTACCATCATGCTCTTCTTTGACCCTGTACACCCATTTGTTCTGCAATGCCTTCTTTCCCTTTGGTAACTCTGTAAGTGTCCATGTTTCACTCTTGTGAAGAGAATTTATTTCTTCTTTCATGGCCAACTTTCATTTTTTAGAGTTCTTCACCTGCATTGCTTCATTGAAATGCTCTGGTTCTCCTGCATCAATTAGAAGTAAATAATTGAGAGAAAGAGAAAGCCTATCAGGAGCTTTAGAAACTCTTTTAGATCTCCTTAATATAGGCTCCGGAGTAACTGATCCAAAATTTGGTTCAAGCTCCAGATCAGATTCTGATTCCATCTCAGGTTCTGGTTCTGATTCTGTTCCTGATCCAGCTTCTGGTTCTGCATCTCTAATTTCAGAATTAGCTTCGTCCTTTCCAGCCACTTCATTCTCTGAGATTCCTTCTAACTCAGCTGTTTCAGTTGTTCATCTACTGGTGTTAGTCAGTTCTACTCCAAGCCTGTCCTTGTACATCACATTTTCGTTTAAAGTGATGTCCCTGTGTCTTATGATCTTTCTATTCTGGTCATCCCAAAATCTATAACCAAAATTATCATCACAATAGCCAATAAAGAAATATTTTTTGGCTTTAGAATCAAGCTTATCTCTATCATTAGAGTTTACATGTACATAAGCAACACAGTCAAAGATTCTAAGATGTGAGAGATTTACCTCTTTTCCTATCCATACCTCCTCAGGAATTTTGAAGTTCAGCGGTACTGAAAGTCCCCTATTTAACAGGTAAGCTGCCGTGTGAACAGCTTCTGCCCAAAAGCATTTTGGCAAGCCTGAATGTATTCTTATTGACACGACCCGGAATCCGGCTAGGCCGTGCGGGCACCCGACATCCTCCCCTAGACCCGTCGGGCGAACCCTTACCAATTAAATTAGGAAAATAAATATAATGCAATTCTTAAATAAGAAAACAAGACTTAGAAAGAGCACAGACATACTGATACCTCTAAGCTGTACAAAAGAAATTACAGCTGACTACCCAATATACTAGGTTTAGGGCTATCCAGACCAGACATCTAAGAGTACAAAAGATGACAAATACCTCCGGAAGGGAGCAAAATGCAACTGAAATAATAACCAACAAACTGGTGGCCATCCGGAATAAAAGCTGGCTCACCCTGACAGCTGAAGTCGTCTTCGCTCCTTCACAACGTGGCGAACTCAATCCTGGAGCGAACCTGCCGAAACGAAATAGATAGACAAGAAACAAACAACAAACAAGGGTGAGTCAAAAGGACTCAATAAGTGGGGCAGACTAGCCACCTCAAAGAATAGGATAGCTAGCCGGGGAGAAGAAACAGTTAAACCAAATTCCTTTTATTTAAATTATAAAAGGCAGAGCCAGATAACAACCGAAAACACGTAAGAAACTTCTAAACTCAACCAAGGGTGCGTGGCAGAAACATATCAACAAATAAGCGATGCACATATAAGCAGAACAATAGTCATGTACCGCAAGTCTACACAATGGTATGAATTGAGATGAAATGAAATGAAGTGAGATGAAATGAAATGAAATGAAATATGATGCAAAGGGTCACATGTGCCCGTCGTCCCATCTCGAAGCGGAATACTCCTGCATTCGAGGGCAATCCAATCTGATAACCAACTGGAGCGGAATACTCCTGCTCCTGCACCCGATATAATATAAACCAGAGGCGGAATACTCCTGCACCCGATATAATACAATGGAGCGGAATACTCCTGCTCCTGGGGCGGAATACTCCTGCCCTCAATATGATACAATGGAGCGGAATACTCCTGCTCCTGGGGCGGAATACTCCTGCCCTCAATATGATATGCAATGTAATACATATGAATGACATATAATGCAAATGAGTGCAACGTGATGCAATAATAGCCCTTCACCGGCGCGGGACTCTCATTGACAACCGGGAAGTAGATGCCAACTCACAGCCAGGGTACCATGCTCAGATCGTCATTGAAATACCAACAATAGGACATAACATATAATATACAATGTAAATCCAAAGCTAAGGCGTAATGAGTACGCCTATCGGCAGCTACACACGTAAGGAACACGTGGTAGAAAATCCACGAGGCCAGGTGCCTCCAAAGAAATGGATATAAACACTTACCTTGTTACAAAGTTAGTACAGCCACTCAATAACCGCTTTGTCCTTTGGTTTCCTTGCCAAACGATCCCACTCTATTCAATAAGCAGAAAAATATATCAATTTAGGCTAAAAGATTCATTCCTCACATCTTAGGGCAATCCAGGTAGGAACCTGATACCCTATTCGCATACGCCATACGCAGGCCAGGCCTATATACAGGGTTTAAGGCCACATAACCAAACCCCAAATAAATTACATTTATTAGTTGCCCATAATTCACTGAGTACGAATATATATTCAATTCCATTATCGGGGTCCATTTGACCCTTTAAACTATTAATTGAACTTATTAGGACGATGTCTAATATCTCAATTTCTACCGTCAAAATATATTTAAACACACGTAATAAACTCAAATACTATATTAGGATCATTACCTGAATGTTTTAGGGTGAAAATTCTACTTTTCTCCGGCCCCTTTTCTTATTTCTGGCATTTTTCTTCCTCTACCGCGCCATTCTCGTTCCTTTGATAATATTTCGTTTCTGTATATGCCACTTTGAATGCCTGTGGCTATAAGATACTAGCCACCGCCCAATTTCCCTTTTCTTTCCTTGTTTTGTCCTTTTTTGAATTTTGTCTTTTTCCCTTTTTCTTTTTTTAAATTTTCTTTTCGCCACGAAAATTAAAACGGAACCCTACGATATTCGAAATAATTCCAACTTTTGCATACAAGTTATACAAAATATATGTAACATACTCGCGAAGGCGGATCTCAAATCAGACTCCCGAAACTCAGGATACGAATTTAAATGAAAAGAAGTCAAATTATTTAACTTTCGGCATTTTAGCGGAAACTTGCCGAACAACATCGAAATTCATTTTCGAAAGTTTACAAAAATCATAAATAATCATACGAACCCAACGGCGCTTTCGGATTTCGAATCGGAGCTCATTCGGCAAAACCGAGCTCGAAAATCTCTTTTTAATATTTATCGCCAATAAAAACTGAAACCTTCTTCCGATGCCTACCAAACGAGGTCTGATTTAGCTCAAATTTTACAGACAGGTCCTAATGGACATTATAAATATTTTAAAATTATCGGCACGCCAATCGGAGTCCTAACTTCCGAAACGACTGACCGAGGTCGTTTCATTCTCCTCCACTTAAACTCTCGTTCGTCCTCGAACGAGCCTAAATCCAAAGCAAGATTCACGCTGATAACAAAAGAACTTGCACAACCTTCATAAACTACTCCACAGATATTATCTCATAATTACAGAATCAGAGTTATAACACGCACATCAAACTCTTGGATAAAACATATTTGGATAATAGGATAACATCATTGCCCAACTTATTCGGACTAAGCCGACCCTTTCTCAATCATGAGAGGAGTTTTATATTTTCGAAACAAAGATACACGAAACTTTGAATGGGTTAACATGATTCAGCCGATAATTACCTCTTCGATATACCTTTCGATATGGAACAGGTCGATGGAACTAAGAATTAGCTCACGCTTGATGCAATAGGGGAGCTTTTGAAGTACCTTGTCACTACACACTCTAAAAGAGTTGATGCAAGCTATATTATTTTTACGAACGCATTATGCAACATCTTAGTTGATCTTAGTGTTACCATGCAGTATTTGGAGGAAGACTCCTCCACTTAAAGCACAAACTCATGCACCCATTTATATAGGAATAACCATCCTCGCACAGTCTGCTGGACTAAAGAAGATTTAGCTAAAAGCTGAACATAAGAAGACCTAAGCTACCAACTACCCTTTCGAGTTGCCAAACAGCTGCAACTCTCAAGTTCACAACTCTATACCTTTGCCGTAAACACCACCGCCCGATGGATGGTACTTCTATATAAAAATTTCGGCAGAGTTTCCCCTGAAACTGGATGATCCGCAAAAACAGAACCAGTACTATACTATACATGGGAATGGATACCCGGATAAACTGATAACATAAACATGTTAAACGGATAACAAGATGAGACAACTGGACCAAAACAATAATATGCTTCCAAAACAATAATATGCTTACCCGGCCACAATAACACGTACTCTGGCTCAACACAGGGAACGTCACAAGCGGCTACCAATCACCCAAGCTCACTAGTGCCGGACGAAGAAGAAATGGAAATAGATCGAGGATAGAAATAATTAGAGCTTCAGAAAGTTCATCTCCTTATTTGCTTGACTACCAAAGCTAGACTACTTCCGAGTCAGGCTAACCAAAGAATTGCAATTGAAGAAATAGACATTAAATGAGCTCTATGGAGCAACATCCATATCAATTTAACCTTCCAATAAGAAGGAAACTCTGACAATTTACCGAAAAACCCTTTTATAATCCAGATAAGCTCATAGAATAACATGACTCTACTAGAATCTCGAACCAAGAGGAGACACATAGATCAAGCATTACTTACTAACCACTTTACACCGGAAGAAACGACGACACTTCCTGATGGTGATGAATAAGAATCCCATCATCCTACCAACACTGATTTTCAAGGAGAGAGGTAAAATGACTAGACATAATAACACAAGGTGGCATAACAGGATGCCAAGCAGGCAATAGTAATACTCACCCCTCTACCGCAACCGATTCTTAATTACGACAATATCCAAGGAAACTGTCGAAACATGATAAGACACACCATTTCCAGATCGATCGAAAAGATAAATCTTACTTACAGATAAAGGAAGAAGAAATACATGGGTGTACTACATCAGATACCTCAACATCCTGCCAGACTAGCAGTTCATAGAACTGCCTCTGCGGCTGAGCTAAGCCGCTATACTGATAATTACTTCTAGAAGAACCACTACTACCACGCTCTCGACCTCTATCGAATGAGGGTATATCTCTGGCTGATTGAGATCTAAATAAAATCCCCTGCGACTGTGCAGGTGCCTGATGACGAGAGAAAGGACGACTGCCCACTTGTCGGAGTAAGGGAAAACTCCTCAAAGGATAGCCGTACTCATGACAATGATACCACATTTTCGCTGAAAAATGGAAGCTGGAATGATTGTTGATAGCTGTAAAGAGAACACTGAACCTGATCTTGACGAGCTACTGGCACACTCTAAGAATCACGCGCCACAAGCTAAGATAACCTGGCAGGTGACCTCCCAAAATAATCAGAACTCTTACCTCCAAATGAGGTACCATGGTTGCCCACTAGGGCCACGGGATCTCTTGCTCTCCCATTCTAACTCTTCCCGCTCTAACTTATGGTATGCCCCGAACCTTCGGACAATATTAACAACAACATCAAATAAAATCCAGGCCTCAATTTCTCGAGCCATCTAGGATTTCAAGGAAAAATAAAGGTAATCAATAAATCTTAGAATCTCTCTAAAGGCTCATGGACTAGTTCTAATATATATTCAGCCATTCTATAGAATACAATCTCATATTCTGAAACCAACAGACTAACCAACAGGCTACCCTGTTTAATCCACTCAAACTGGAAATACTTTTCATCTCGCTCGCTACTCGAAAGGAACTTTCCACGAATCTAGAACAAAAACCGAACCAAGTTAGCTAATAAGAGAGCGGCCCACCAATTCAAGGCTGGACTTTGAAACTGAAAAGAAGAATAACCAACACCATACCGCTCGATATAATCAAGAGCCTGAAGGATATGCTGACGTCATTTTATTGTAAAAAAAACTTACACAGCGATTATCTACTGCATTGCTTGGGAATATCGGGATGTTCAACCGCATAAAATAACGCAACCTCTTTGAACACTCGGACCCAATAATTACCTCAGTTACCTAACCGGCCAGAACAACTGGAGGCATAACACATGCTGCCTCCGGAACATACTTTACTGCGGCAATATTAAGAACTGGAATAGGAGCTCCCTGAGACCGAAAGTCTGCACATGCGGCAACCTGATAGGCTGCCCAGCGAATAATAGGTTCTTGCGGTATCTGCGTCGCCAAGATTCTCGTAAAATCATCGCAAAGAGCCAAGGGAACCACAAGGCCCTGCTTCCTTGCCCATCGCGAGCTCGTACAGCTGGGACCTCCGTCACTAGATCGTCACCACGATCAAAACTCTCGGGCTTCGTCAGTGCTTGCCCCAGGCTAGACTGCTTCGTCTTGAACTCATACCGCCTACTGATTTATCGCATGAGGGTTCACAATTACCACGAAGGAATTAATAAATTAACGAAAATACTTTTGAATCCTAGACCGACGCACGATCAGAAATGAAGGAAGTGAAACTTCCTAAATGCCATCATAGCCTCTCGTAGATAAGTACGGACGTCTACGTACCCATCAGCGAGACTCTACTAGACACTGTCTTAGTCTGGATAGACTCTAAACATGGCTCTGATACCAACTGACACGACCCGGAATCCGGCTAGGCCGTGCGGGCACCCGACATCCTCCCCTAGACCCGTCGGGTGAACCCTTACCAATTAAATTAGGAAAATAAATATAATGCAATTCTTAAATAAGAAAACAAGACTTAGAAAGAGCACAGACATACTGATACCTCTAAGCTGTACAAAAGAAATTACAGCTGACTACCCAATATACTAGGTTTAGGGCTATCCAGACCAGACATCTAAGAGTACAAAAGATGACAAATACCTCCGGAAGGGAGCAAAATGCAACTGAAATAATAACCAACAAACTGGTGGCCATCCGGAATAAAAGCTGGCTCACCCTGACAGCTGAAGTCGTCTTCGCTCCTTCACAACGTGGCGAACTCAATCCTGGAGCGAACCTGCCGAAACGAAATAGATAGACAAGAAACAAACAACAAACAAGGGTGAGTCAAAAGGACTCAATAAGTGGGGCAGACTAGCCACCTCAAAGAATAGGATAGCTAGCTGGGGAGAAGAAACAGTTAAACCAAATTCCTTTTATTTAAATTATAAAAGGCAGAGCCAGATAACAACCGAAAACACGTAAGAAACTTCTAAACTCAACCAAGGGTGCGTGGCAGAAACATATCAACAAATAAGCGATGCACATATAAGCAGAACAATAGTCATGTACCGCAAGTCTACACAATGGTATGAATTGAGATGAAATGAAATGAAGTGAGATGAAATGAAATGAAATGAAATATGATGCAAAGGGTCACATGTGCCCGTCGTCCCATCTCGAAGCGGAATACTCCTGCATTCGAGGGCAATCCAATCTGATAACCAACTGGAGCGGAATACTCCTGCTCCTGCACCCGATATAATATAAACCAGAGACGGAATACTCCTGCACCCGATATAATACAATGGAGCGGAATACTCCTGCTCCTGGGGCGGAATACTCCTGCCCTCAATATGATACAATGGAGCGGAATACTCCTGCTCCTGGGGCGGAATACTCCTGCCCTCAATATGATATGCAATGTAATACATATGAATGACATATAATGCAAATGAGTGCAACGTGATGCAATAATAGCCCTTCACCGGCGCGGGACTCTCATTGACAACCGGGAAGTAGATGCCAACTCACAGCCAGGGTACCATGCTCAGATCGTCATTGAAATACCAACAATAGGACATAACATATAATATACAATGTAAATCCAAAGCTAAGGCGTAATGAGTACGCCTATCGGCAGCTACACACGTAAGGAACACGTGGTAGAAAATCCACGAGGCCAGGTGCCTCCAAAGAAATGGATATAAACACTTACCTTGTTACAAAGTTAGTACAGCCACTCAATAACCGCTTTGTCCTTTGGTTTCCTTGCCAAACGATCCCACTCTATTCAATAAGCAGAAAAATATATCAATTTAGGCTAAAAGATTCATTCCTCACATCTTAGGGCAATCCAGGTAGGAACCTGATACCCTATTCGCATACGCCATACGCAGGCCAGGCCTATATACAGGGTTTAAGGCCACATAACCAAACCCCAAATAAATTACATTTATTAGTTGCCCATAATTCACTGAGTACGAATATATATTCAATTCCATTATCGGGGTCCATTTGACCCTTTAAACTATTAATTGAACTTATTAGGACGATGTCTAATATCTCAATTTCTACCGTCAAAATATATTTAAACACACGTAATAAACTCAAATACTATATTAGGATCATTACCTGAATGTTTTAGGGTGAAAATTCTACTTTTCTCCGGCCCCTTTTCTTATTTCTGGCATTTTTCTTCCTCTACCGCGCCATTCTCGTTCCTTTGATAATATTTCGTTTCTGTATATGCCACTTTGAATGCCTGTGGCTATAAGATACTAGCCACCGCCCAATTTCCCTTTTCTTTCTTTGTTTTGTCCTTTTTTGAATTTTGTCTTTTTCCCTTTTTCTTTTTTTAAATTTTCTTTTCGCCACGAAAATTAAAACGGAACCCTACGATATTCGAAATAATTCCAACTTTTGCATACAAGTTATACAAAATATATGTAACATACTCGCGAAGGCGGATCTCAAATCAGACTCCCGAAACTCAGGATACGAATTTAAATGAAAAGAAGTCAAATTATTTAACTTTCGACATTTTAGCGGAAACTTGCCGAACAACATCGAAATTCATTTTCGAAAGTTTACAAAAATCATAAATAATCATACGAACCCAACGGCGCTTTCGGATTTCGAATCGGAGCTCATTCGGCAAAACCGAGCTCGAAAATCTCTTTTTAATATTTATCGCCAATAAAAACTGAAACCTTCTTCCGATGCCTACCAAACGAGGTCTGATTTAGCTCAAATTTTACAGACAAGTCCTAATGGACATTACAAATATTTTAAAATTATCGGCACGCCAATCGGAGTCCTAACTTCCGAAACGACTGACCGAGGTCGTTTCATTCTCCTCCACTTAAACTCTCGTTCGTCCTCGAACGAGCCTAAATCCAAAGCAAGATTCACGCTGATAACAAAAGAACTTGCACAACCTTCATAAACTACTCCACAGATATTATCTCATAATTACAGAATCAGAGTTATAACACGCACATCAAACTCTTGGATAAAACATATTTGGATAATAGGATAACATCATTGCCCAACTTATTCGGACTAAGCCGACCCTTTCTCAATCATGAGAGGAGTTTTATATTTTCGAAACAAAGATACACGAAACTTTGAATGGGTTAACATGATTCAGCCGATAATTACCTCTTCGATATACCTTTCGATATGGAACAGGTCGATGGAACTAAGAATTAGCTCACGCTTGATGCAATAGGGGAGCTTTTGAAGTACCTTGTCACTACACACTCTAAAAGAGTTGATGCAAGCTATATTATTTTTACGAACGCATTATGCAACATCTTAGTTGATCTTAGTGTTACCATGCAGTATTTGGAGGAAGACTCCTCCACTTAAAGCACAAACTCATGCACCCATTTATATAGGAATAACCATCCTCGCACAGTCTGCTGGACTAAAGAAGATTTAGCTAAAAGCTGAACATAAGAAGACCTAAGCTACCAACTACCCTTTCGAGTTGCCAAACAGCTGCAACTCTCAAGTTCACAACTCTATACCTTTGCCGTAAACACCACCGCCCGATGGATGGTACTTCTATATAAAAATTTCGGCAGAGTTTCCCCTGAAACTGGATGATCCGCAAAAACAGAACCAGTACTATACTATACATGGGAATGGATACCCGGATAAACTGATAACATAAACATGTTAAACGGATAACAAGATGAGACAACTGGACCAAAACAATAATATGCTTCCAAAACAATAATATGCTTACCCGGCCACAATAACACGTACTCTGGCTCAACACAGGGAACGTCACAAGCGGCTACCAATCACCCAAGCTCACTAGTGCCGGACGAAGAAGAAATGGAAATAGATCGAGGATAGAAATAATTAGAGCTTCAGAAAGTTCATCTCCTTATTTGCTTGACTACCAAAGCTAGACTACTTCCGAGTCAGGCTAACCAAAGAATTGCAATTGAAGAAATAGACATTAAATGAGCTCTATGGAGCAACATCCATATCAATTTAACCTTCCAATAAGAAGGAAACTCTGACAATTTACCGAAAAACCCTTTTATAATCCAGATAAGCTCATAGAATAACATGACTCTACTAGAATCTCGAACCAAGAGGAGACACATAGATCAAGCATTACTTACTAACCACTTTACACCGGAAGAAACGACGACACTTCCTGATGGTGATGAATAAGAATCCCATCATCCTACCAACACTGATTTTCAAGGAGAGAGGTAAAATGACTAGACATAATAACACAAGGTGGCATAACAGGATGCCAAGCAGGCAATAGTAATACTCACCCCTCTACCGCAACCGATTCTTAATTACGACAATATCCAAGGAAACTGTCGAAACATGATAAGACACACCATTTCCAGATCGATCGAAAAGATAAATCTTACTTACAGATAAAGGAAGAAGAAATACATGGGTGTACTACATCAGATACCTCAACATCCTGCCAGACTAGCAGTTCATAGAACTGCCTCTGCGGCTGAGCTAAGCCGCTATACTGATAATTACTTCTAGAAGAACCACTACTACCACGCTCTCGACCTCTATCGAATGAGGGTATATCTCTGGCTGATTGAGATCTAAATAAAATCCCCTGCGACTGTGCAGGTGCCTGATGACGAGAGAAAGGACGACTGCCCACTTTTCGGAGTAAGGGAAAACTCCTCAAAGGATAGCCGTACTCATGACAATGATACCACATTTTCGCTGAAAAATGGAAGCTGGAATGTTTGTTGATAGCTGTAAAGAGAACACTGAACCTGATCTTGACGAGCTACTGGCACACTCTAAGAATCACGCGCCACAAGCTAAGATAACCTGGCAGGTGACCTCCCAAAATAATCAGAACTCTTACCTCCAAATGAGGTACCATGGTTGCCCACTAGGGCCACGGGATCTCTTGCTCTCCCATTCTAACTCTTCCCGCTCTAACTTATGGTATGCCCCGAACCTTCGGACAATATTAACAACAACATCAAATAAAATCCAGGCCTCAATTTCTCGAGCCATCTAGGATTTCAAGGAAAAATAAAGGTAATCAATAAATCTTAGAATCTCTCTAAAGGCTCATGGACTAGTTCTAATATATATTCAGCCATTCTATAGAATACAATCTCATATTCTGAAACCAACAGACTAACCAACAGGCTACCCTGTTTAATCCACTCAAACTGGAAATACTTTTCATCTCGCTCGCTACTCGAAAGGAACTTTCCACGAATCTAGAAGAAAAATCGAACCAAGTTAGCTAATAAGAGAACGGCCCACCAATTCAAGGCTGGACTTTGAAACTGAAAAGAAGAATAATCAACACCATACCGCTCGATATAATCAAGAGCCTGAAGGATATGCTGACGTCATTTTATTGT
This sequence comes from Petunia x hybrida, assembly GCA_037355625.1. Taxonomy (NCBI): domain Eukaryota; kingdom Viridiplantae; phylum Streptophyta; class Magnoliopsida; order Solanales; family Solanaceae; genus Petunia; species Petunia x hybrida. The sequence goes on from JBBBVM010000012.1 coordinate 88,751, forward strand.
AAAAAAAACTTACACAGGGATTATCTACTGCATTGCTTGGGAATATCGGGATGTTCAACCGCATAAAATAACGCAACCTCTTTGAACACTCGGACCCAATAATTACCTCAGTTACCTAACCGGCCAGAACAACTGGAGGCATAACACATGCTGCCTCCGGAACATACTTTACTGCGGCAATATTAAGAACTGGAATAGGAGCTCCCTGAGACCGAAAGTCTGCACATGCGGCAACCTGATAGGCTGCCCAGCGAATAATAGGTTCTTGCGGTATCTGCGTCGCCAAGATTCTCGTAAAATCATCGCAAAGAGCCAAGGGAACCACAAGGCCCTGCTTCCTTGCCCATCGCGAGCTCGTACAGCTGGGACCTCCGTCACTAGATCGTCACCACGATCAAAACTCTCGGGCTTCGTCAGTGCTTGCCCCAGGCTAGACTGCTTCGTCTTGAACTCATACCGCCTACTGATTTATCGCATGAGGGTTCACAATTACCACGAAGGAATTAATAAATTAACGAAAATACTTTTGAATCTGACACGACCCGAAATCCGGTTAGGCCGTGCGGGCACCCGACAGCTTCCCCTAGACCCGTCGGGCGAACCCTTACCAATTAAATTAGGAAAATAAATATAATAATTCATAAATAAGGACAAGACTTTAAAATAAAAACACAGACATACTGATACCTCTAAGCTGTACAAAAGAAATTACAGCTAACTACCCAACATGCTAGGTTTAGGGCTATCCAGACCAGACATCTAAGAGTATAAAAGAATACAGATACCTCCTGAAGGGAGCAAAATGCAACTGAAATAATGAACAATAAACTGGTGGCCATCCGGAATAAATCTGGCTCACCCTGACAGCTGAAGTCGTCTTCGCTCCTGAACAACGCGGCGAACTCAATCCTGGAGCGAACCTGCCGAAACGAAATAGATAGACAAGAAACAAACAACAAACGAGGGTGAGTCAAAAGGACTCAATAAGTGGGGCAGACTAGCCACCTCAAAGAATAGGATAGCTAGCCAGGGAGAAAAGAAACAGATAAACCCAATTCCTTTTATTTAAATTACAAAAAGGCAGAGCCAGATAATAACTAGAAACACGTATGAAACCTTAAACTTAGCCAGGAATACGAGCCAGAAACATATCAACAAATAAGCAATGCACGTATGAGCAGAACAGTAGTCATGTACCGCAGTCTACACAATGGTATGAATTGAGATGAAATGAAATGAAGTGAGATGAAATGAAATATGATGCAAAGGGTCACATGTGCCCGTCCTCCCATCTCGAAGCGGAATACTCCTGCACTCGAGGGGAACCCAATCTGATAACCAACTGGAGCGGAATACTCCTGCTCCTGGGGTGGAATACTCCTGCACCCGATATAATATAAACCAGAGGCGGAATACTCCTGCACTCTCTTGGGGCGGAATACTCCTGCACCCGATATAATACAATGGAGCGGAATACTCCTGCTCCTGGGGCGGAATACTCCTGCCCTCAATATGATACAATGGAGCGGAATACTCCTGCTCCTGGGGCGGAATACTCCTGCCCTCAATATGATGCAATGTAATGCACATGAATGACATATAATGCATATGAATGCAATGTGATGCAATAATAACCCTTCACCGGCGCGGGACTCTCATCGACAGCCGGGAAGTAGATGCCAACTTACAGCCAGGGTACAACGCTCAGATTCTCAATGCAATACCAACAGTAGGACATAACATATAATATACAATATAAATCCAAAGCTAAGGCGTAATGAGTACGCCTATCGGCAGCTACACACGTAAGGAATACGTGGTAGAAAATCCCCGAGGCCAGGTGCCTCCAAAGAAATGGATATAAACACTTACCTTGTTACAAAGTTAGTACAGCCACTCAATAACCGCTTTGTCCTTTGGTTTTCTTGCCAAACGATCCCACTCTATTCAATAAGCAGAAAAATATATCAATTTAGGCTAAAGGCTTCATTCCTCACATCTTAGGACAATCCAGGTAGGAACCTGATACCCTATTCGCATACGCAATACGCAGGCCAGGCCTATATACAGGGTATAAGGCCACGTAACCAAACCCCAAATAAATTACATTTATATGTTTCCCATAACTCACTGAGTATCAATATATATAATCAATTTCATTATCAGGGTCCATTTGACCCGTTAAACTATTAATTGAACTTATTAAAACGATGTATAATATTCCAAGTTTTTCCGTTAAAACATATTCAAACACACGTAATAAACTCAAATAATATATTAGGATCATTACCTGAATGTTGCAGGGTGAAAATTCTACTTTTTTCCGGCCCCTTTTCTCATTTTCTGGCATTTTTTTATTTCATTTCTCTGCGTTTTCTCGTTTCCATTTGTTTCTGATTATGTTCTTAGCTCCTGTACATATCTGCTCATTTTAGAAATGACTCCTCACCGCCAAACTTTTATATTTCATTTTTCTTTCTCCTTTTTTTGTCTTTTCCCATTCTGTTTTCTCTTTTTTTTTTCTTTTATTATATATTTTTTTCTTAACGAAAATTAAAATAGTACCCTACGATATTCGAAATAATTCTAACTTTTGCATACAAGTTATACAAAATATATGTAACATACTTGCGAAAGCGGATCTCAAATCGGGTTCCCGAAACTCAAGATACGAATTTAAATGGAAAAGAAGTCAAATTATTTAACTTTCGGCATTTTAGCGGAACTAGCCGAACAACATCAAAATTCACTTTCGAAAGTTCACAATGGTCATAAATAATCATACGGACCCAACGGCGCTTTCAGATTTCGAATCGGAGCTCATTCGGCAAAACCGAGCTCGAAAATCTCTTTTTAATATTAATCGCCAATAAAAACTGAAACCTTCTTCCGATGCCTACCAAACGAGGTCTGATTTAGCTCAAATTTTACAGACAGGTCCTAATGGACATTACGAATATTTTAAAATTATCGGCACACCAATCGGAGTCCTAACTTCCGAAACGACTGACCGAGGTCGTTTCATTCTCCTCCACTTAAACTCTCGTTCGTCCTCGAACGAGCCTAAATTTAAAGCAAGATTCACGCTGATAACAAAAGAGCTTGCACGACCTTCATAAACTATCCCACGGAATTTTTCTCATGATTACAGAATTAAAACTATAACACGAACACCGAACTCTTGGAATAAAATATATTTGGATAATATGATAACACCTTTGCCCGAATTATTCTGACTAAGATGATCCTTCCTCGATCACGAGAGAAGAGTTTTACATTTTTGAAACAAAAATACACGGAACTTTGAATGGGTTAACATGATTAAGTCGATAATCACCTCTTCGATATACCTTTCGATATAAAACAGGTCGATGGAACTAAGAATTAGCTCACTCTTGATACAATAGGGGAAGATTTTGAAGTACCTTGTCAGTACACACTCTAGAAGATTTGATGCAAGCTATATTATTTTTACAAACACACTAGGCAACATCTCAGTTGATGTTAGTGTTGTTCCGCAAGCTCCTCGTGGGAATGTAGTTACTCATATTCTAATGTATGCCAAAAGCTCATCTGAACAGGTTCTATCGTATAAGGATAAGGATCATGCAACCACTACTGGATAGTATGATGCAGACTAGGAATGATCTTCAGACTAAACATCTACTTCAGGGTATTGTCTTTGGATTGGAAATATTATAACTTGAAAAAGTGCAAATAAAAGAGACATGTAGTTGGACCTTCATCTGAGGCAGAATACCAGCAATAAAGTTGATTACATGTTCACTTATAACACTAAAGTAACTTCTCAAAGAGTTGAGGTGTGAAAGAGATATACATACCAATGATGGATTGACGATAAGCTGCACTAGACCTTTAACTCTAAATTTTCATGAAGTAAAACATCGTCATTATGAGGATCCAGTTCCAGTTAAATACATACAGATAGCCAGAAGAAAACTGAAGTCACCACACAGAGTCACTACTGACGGTGTTCTCATGTATAAAGATAGACTTTGTGAACCTGATGTTACAAATTTACGTGGACAGATTATGATAGATGCACATTGTTCTAAATACACTGTTCATCTAGGTTCAACTAAGATGTACCATGATCTTAAGCGGATTTATTGGTGGGACGGAATGAAGTGTGACATAGCAGAATCTATGGCTCAATCTCCTAATTGCCAGCAACTTAAAGTCGTGTCATCTTTCCAGACTTTATGCTTTCAGCAGATAGGTACGTATATATGATTAGGTTGCCAGCTTATCTCTATCATTAATAGATTGTTAGTAGGTTTAGCAATGATCGACACTCATTGTAGGTTTCTGCCGTGGCCTTACTTTGGGTCGTGAGAAAAGTGGTATCAACACCTCAGAGATTTAATATTAGCATTCAGTATTTGGAGAGAGACTCCTCCACTTAAAGCACAAACTCATGCAGCCATTTGAATAGGAATAACCATCCTCGCACAGTCTGCTGGACTAAAGAAGATTTAGCTAAAAACAGAATGCGGCTCAGACCTGAGCTACTAAATTACCCTCTTGAATTGCCAAACAGCTGCAACTCTCAAGTTCACAATTCCATACCTTTGCCGTAACACCATCGCCTGATGGATGGTACTTCTATGTAAAAATTTCGGCAGAGTTTCCCCTGAAACTGGATGATCCGCAAAACAGAACCAGCGCTATACCATACACGGGAATGGATACCCGGATAAACTAATATCCAAAACAATAATATGCTTACCCGGCTACAATAACACATTCTCTGGCTCAACACAGTGAACGTCACAAGCGGCTACCAATCGCCCAAGCTCACTAGTGCCGGACGAAGAAGAAATGGAAGTGGATCGAGGATAGAAATAATTAGGACTTCAGGAAGTTCATCTTCTTATTTGCTTGACTACCAAAGCTAGACTACTTCCGAGTCAGGCTAACCCAAAAATCGCAATTGAAGAAATAGACATTAATGAACTTTATGGAAAAACATCCATACCAATTTAACCTCCCAATAAGAAGGAAATTCTGACAATTTACCAGAAACCCTGTTATAATCGAGACAGGCTCATAGAATAACATGACTCTGCTAGCGCCTTGAACCATGAAGAGATACTTAGATCGGGTATCGCTTACCAATCACTTTACACCAGAAGAAACAATAGTGCATTCTGATGGTGATGGGTAAGAATCCCATCATCCTACTAACACAGAATTTCAAAAAGAGAGGTAGATTGACTTGACATTATAACAGAATGAGGCATAACAAAATGCAAAGCAAACAATACCGATACTCACTCACAAATCTCTCACATTTAAACCAGATAAACTAGTAGGGTCTCATAAATGCCAGGAATAAATCATATCAGAAACTCACCCCTCTACCGCAACCGATTCTTAATAGAAACAATATCCAAGGAAGCCATGGAAACATGGTAAAATAAACGAAGTTCAGACCGATCGGAAGAATCAAATCTTACTCACATACAATGAAAGAAGAATTACATGGGTGTACTTCATCGGATGCCTCAGCATTCTGCCAGACTGGCAGTTCATAAAACTGCCTCTGCGGCTGAACTAAGCCGCTACACTGATAATTACCTTCTGAAGAACCACTGCCACCACGCTCTCAACCTCTACTGGATTGTGGCGTTTCTTTGGCTGATTAATATTTAAATAAAATTCCCTACGACTGTACAGGTGCCTGATGACAAGAGAAAAGATGACTGCCTACTTACCGGAGTAAGGAAAAACTCCTCAAAGGATAACCAGACTCACGATAATGATAACACCTTTTTTTTCTGAGAATGGAAGCTGGACAGATTGTTGAAAGCTATAAAGAGAAGACTGAATCTGATCTTGATGAGCTACTAGCGCACTTTAAGAATCAAGTGACACAAGCTGAGATAACCTGGAAGATGACCTCCCAAAATAATCATAACTTTTACCTCCATATGAGGTACTATGCTTGCCCACTAGGGCCACGGAATCTTTTACTTTCCCGCTCTAACTCATGGTATGCCTCGAACCTTCGGGCAATATTAACAACAATATCAAATAAAATCCGGACCTCAATTTCTCGAGCCATCTGGGATTTCAAGGAAAAATAAAGGTCATCAATAAATCTCTGAATCTCTCGAAAGGCTCATGAACTAGTTCTAATGCATATTCAGCCATTCTATAAAATTCAATCTCATATTCTGAAACACCAACAGGCTAACCGACAGGCTACCCTGTCTAATTCACTCAAATTGACAACACTTTTCATCTCGCTCGCTACTCGAAAGGAACTTTTCCGCGAATGTAAAAGAAAAACCGAACCAAGTCAACTAATAAGAGAGCGGCCCACCAATTCAATGCTGGACCTAAAACTGAAAAAAAGAATAATCAACACCATACCGCTTGATATAATCAAAAGCCTGAAGGATACGCTGGCATTATTTTATTTTTTAAAAAAATCACGAGGTTTATCTGATGCATTGCTTAAGAATATCGGAAGGTTCAACCGCTTAAAATAATGCAACCTCTCTAGGCACTCGGACCGAACTGATACCTCGGCTAGCTAACCAGCTAGAACAATTAGAGGTACAACACATACTACCTCTGGAACATAATTTACTGCGGCAATATTAAGAACAGGAATAGAAGCTCCCTGACACCGAATGTCTGCACATGTGGCACCCTGATAGGCTGCCCAGCGAATAATAGGTTCTTACGGTATCTGCATCGCCAAGATTCTCGTAAAGCATCATAGAGAGCCAAGGGAACTACAAGGCCCTGCTCCCTTGCCCATCGCGAGCTCGTACAGTTGGGACCTCCATAAGTAGATCGTTAGCACGATAAGAAAAACTCTAGGGGATTCGTCGGTGCTAGCCCCTGGCTAGACTGCTTCGTCTTGAACCCATACCGTTTGCTGATTTGTCGCACGAGGGTTTCACAATTACCGCGAAGGAATTAAAAAAAAAATTAACGAAAATACTTTTGAATTCTAGACCGACGCACGATAAGAAATAAAGGAAGTGAAACTTCCAAAATGCCATCATAGCCTCTCGTAGATAAATACGGACGTCTACGTACCCATCAGCGAGACTCTACTAGACACTGTCTTAGTCTGGATAGACTCTAAAGTGGGCTCTGATACCAACTGACACGACCCGAAATCCGGTTAGGCCGTGCGGGCACCCGACAGCTTCCCCTAGACCCGTCGGGCGAACCCTTACCAATTAAATTAGGAAAATAAATATAATAATTCATAAATAAGGACAAGACTTTAAAATAAAAACACAGACATACTGATACCTCTAAGCTGTACAAAAGAAATTACAGCTAACTACCCAACATGCTAGGTTTAGGGCTATCCAGACCAGACATCTAAGAGTATAAAAGAATACAGATACCTCCTGAAGGGAGCAAAATGCAACTGAAATAATGAACAATAAACTGGTGGCCATCCGGAATAAATCTGGCTCACCCTGACAGCTGAAGTCGTCTTCGCTCCTGAACAACGCGGCGAACTCAATCCTGGAGCGAACCTGCCGAAACGAAATAGATAGACAAGAAACAAACAACAAACGAGGGTGAGTCAAAAGGACTCAATAAGTGGGGCAGACTAGCCACCTCAAAGAATAGGATAGCTAGCCAGGGAGAAAAGAAACAGATAAACCCAATTCCTTTTATTTAAATTACAAAAAGGCAGAGCCAGATAATAACTAGAAACACGTATGAAACCTTAAACTTTGCCAGGAATACGAGCCAGAAACATATCAACAAATAAGCAATGCACGTATGAGCAGAACAGTAGTCATGTACCGCAGTCTACACAATGGTATGAATAGAGATGAAATGAAATGAAGTGAGATGAAATGAAATATGATGCAAAGGGTCACATGTGCCCGTCCTCCCATCTCGAAGCGGAATACTCCTGCACTCGAGGGGAACCCAATCTGATAACCAACTGGAGCGGAATACTCCTGCTCCTGGGGCGGAATACTCCTGCACCCGATATAATATAAACCAGAGGCGGAATACTCCTGCACTCTCTTGGGGCGGAATACTCCTGCACCCGATATAATACAATGGAGCGGAATACTCCTGCTCCTGGGGCGGAATACTCCTGCCCTCAATATGATACAATGGAGCGGAATACTCCTGCTCCTGGGGCGGAATACTCCTGCCCTCAATATGATGCAATGTAATGCACATGAATGACATATAATGCATATGAATGCAATGTGACGCAATAATAACCCTTCACCGGCGCGGGACTCTCATCGACAGCCGGGAAGTAGATGCCAACTTACAGCCAGGGTACAACGCTCAGATTCTCAATGCAATACCAACAGTAGGACATAACATATAATATACAATATAAATCCAAAGCTAAGGCGTAATGAGTACGCCTATCGGCAGCTACACACGTAAGGAATACGTGGTAGAAAATCCCCGAGGCCAGGTGCCTCCAAAGAAATGGATATAAACACTTACCTTGTTACAAAGTTAGTACAGCCACTCAATAACCGCTTTGTCCTTTGGTTTTCTTGCCAAACGATCCCACTCTATTCAATAAGCAGAAAAATATATCAATTTAGGCTAAAGGCTTCATTCCTCACATCTTAGGACAATCCAGGTAGGAACCTGATACCCTATTCGCATACGCAATACGCAGGCCAGGCCTATATACAGGGTATAAGGCCACGTAACCAAACCCCAAATAAATTACATTTATATGTTTCCCATAACTCACTGAGTATCAATATATATAATCAATTTCATTATCAGGGTCCATTTGACCCGTTAAACTATTAATTGAACTTATTAAAACGATGTATAATATTCCAAGTTTTTCCGTTAAAACATATTCAAACACACGTAATAAACTCAAATAATATATTAGGATCATTACCTGAATGTTGCAGGGTGAAAATTCTACTTTTTTCCGGCCCCTTTTCTCATTTTCTGGCATTTTTTTATTTCATTTCTCTGCGTTTTCTCGTTTCCATTTGTTTCTGATTATGTTCTTAGCTCCTGTACATATCTGCTCATTTTAGAAATGACTCCTCACCGCCAAACTTTTATATTTCATTTTTCTTTCTCCTTTTTTTGTCTTTTCCCATTTTGTTTTCTCTTTTTTTTTTCTTTTATTATATATTTTTTTCTTAACGAAAATTAAAATAGTACCCTACGATATTCGAAATAATTCTAACTTTTGCATACAAGTTATACAAAATATATGTAACATACTTGCGAAAGCGGATCTCAAATCGGGTTCCCGAAACTCAAGATACGAATTTAAATGGAAAAGAAGTCAAATTATTTAACTTTCGGCATTTTAGCGGAACTAGCCGAACAACATCAAAATTCACTTTCGAAAGTTCACAATGGTCATAAATAATCATACGGACCCAACGGCGCTTTCAGATTTCGAATCGGAGCTCATTCGGCAAAACCGAGCTCGAAAATCTCTTTTTAATATTAATCGCCAATAAAAACTGAAACCTTCTTCCGATGCCTACCAAACGAGGTCTGATTTAGCTCAAATTTTACAGACAGGTCCTAATGGACATTACGAATATTTTAAAATTATCGGCACACCAATCGGAGTCCTAACTTCCGAAACGACTGACCGAGGTCGTTTCAGAATCCTAGACCGACGCACGATCAGAAATGAAGGAAGTGAAACTTCCTAAATGCCATCATAGCCTCTCGTAGATAAGTACGGACGTCTACGTACCCATCAGCGAGACTCTACTAGACACTGTCTTAGTCTGGATAGACTATAAACATGGCTCTGATACCAACTGACACGACCCGGAATCCGGCTAGGCCGTGCGGGCACCCGACATCCTCCCCTAGACCCGTCGGGCGAACCCTTACCAATTAAATTAGGAAAATAAATATAATGCAATTCTTAAATAAGAAAACAAGACTTAGAAAGAGCACAGACATACTGATACCTCTAAGCTGTACAAAAGAAATTACAGCTGACTACCCAATATACTAGGTTTAGGGCTATCCAGACCAGACATCTAAGAGTACAAAAGATGACAAATACCTCCGGAAGGGAGCAAAATGCAACTGAAATAATAACCAACAAACTGGTGGCCATCCGGAATAAAAGCTGGCTCACCCTGACAGCTGAAGTCGTCTTCGCTCCTTCACAACGTGGCGAACTCAATCCTGGAGCGAACCTGCCGAAACGAAATAGATAGACAAGAAACAAACAACAAACAAGGGTGAGTCAAAAGGACTCAATAAGTGGGGCAGACTAGCCACCTCAAAGAATAGGATAGCTAGCCGGGGAGAAGAAACAGTTAAACCAAATTCCTTTTATTTAAATTATAAAAGGCAGAGCCAGATAACAACCGAAAACACGTAAGAAACTTCTAAACTCAACCAAGGGTGCGTGGCAGAAACATATCAACAAATAAGCGATGCACATATAAGCAGAACAATAGTCATGTACCGCAAGTCTACACAATGGTATGAATTGAGATGAAATGAAATGAAGTGAGATGAAATGAAATGAAATGAAATATGATGCAAAGGGTCACATGTGCCCGTCGTCCCATCTAGAAGCGGAATACTCCTGCATTTGAGGGCAATCCAATCTGATAACCAACTGGAGCAGAATACTCCTGCTCCTGCACCCGATATAATATAAACCAGAGGCGGAATACTCCTGCACCCGATATAATACAATGGAGCGGAATACTCCTGCCCTCAATATGATACAATGGAGCGGAATACTCCTGCTCCTGGGGCGGAATACTCCTGCCCTCAATATGATATGCAATGTAATACATATGAATGACATATAATGCAAATGAGTGCAACGTGATGCAATAATAGCCCTTCACCGGCGCGGGACTCTCATTGACAACCGGGAAGTAGATGCCAACTCACAGCCAGGGTACCATGCTCAGATCGTCATTGAAATACCAACAATAGGACATAACATATAATATACAATGTAAATCCAAAGCTAAGGCGTAATGAGTATGCCTATCGGCAGCTACACACGTAAGGAACACGTGGTAGAAAATCCACGAGGCCAGGTGCCTCCAAAGAAATGGATATAAACACTTACCTTGTTACAAAGTTAGTACAGCCACTCAATAACCGCTTTGTCCTTTGGTTTCCTTGCCAAACGATCCCACTCTATTCAATAAGCAGAAAAATATATCAATTTAGGCTAAAAGATTCATTCCTCACATCTTAGGGCAATCCAGGTAGGAACCTGATACCCTATTCGCATACGCCATACGCAGGCCAGGCCTATATACAGGGTTTAAGGCCACATAACCAAACCCCAAATAAATTACATTTATTAGTTGCCCATAATTCACTGAGTACGAATATATATTCAATTCCATTATCGGGGTCCATTTGACCCTTTAAACTATTAATTGAACTTATTAGGACGATGTCTAATATCTCAATTTCTACCGTCAAAATATATTTAAACACACGTATTAAACTCAAATACTATATTAGGATCATTACCTGAATGTTTTAGGGTGAAAATTCTACTTTTCTCCGGCCCCTTTTCTTATTTCTGGCATTTTTCTTCCTCTACCGCTCCATTCTCGTTCCTTTGATAATATTTCGTTTCTGTATATGCCACTTTGAATGCCTGTGGCTATAAGATACTAGCCACCGCCCAATTTCCCTTTTCTTTCTTTGTTTTGTCCTTTTTTGAATTTTGTCTTTTTCCCTTTTTCTTTTTTTAAATTTTCTTTTCGCCACGAAAATTAAAACGGAACCCTATGATATTCGAAATAATTCCAACTTTTGCATACAAGTTATACAAAATATATGTAACATACTCGCGAAGGCGGATCTCAAATCAGACTCCCGAAACTCAGGATACGAATTTAAATGAAAAGAAGTCAAATTATTTAACTTTCGGCATTTTAGCGGAAACTTGCCGAACAACATCGAAATTCATTTTCGAAAGTTTACAAAAATCATAAATAATCATACGAACCCAACGACGCTTTCGGATTTCGAATCGGAGCTCATTCGGCAAAACCGAGCTCGAAAATCTCTTTTTAATATTTATCGCCAATAAAAACTGAAACCTTCTTCCGATGCCTACCAAACGAGGTCTGATTTAGCTCAAATTTTACAGACAGGTCCTAATGGACATTACAAATATTTTAAAATTATCGGCACGCCAATCGGAGTCCTAACTTCCGAAACGACTGACCGAGGTCGTTTCACTTATGCTCCTTGCTCATTAATTCAGGGTTCTGTTCATCCTCTCCGCTACACCATTTTGTTCTGGTGTTCCAGGAACTGTCTTGATCATTCTGATCCTATTCTTAAAGAAAAATGCTTTGAACTCTTGACTATCACACTCTCCTCCATTGTTTGACCTCAGACATTTTAGCTTTAGCCCCGTATGATTTTCAACTTCAGCTTTCCACCTTTAAAAGGTAACAAATACGTCAGATTTATTTTTCAGAAAATAAACCCATACCTTTCTTGTGGAATCTTCAATGAAGGTGACATAATAGCGTGAGCCTCCAAGAGAATTTACAGGAGCTGGTCCCCAAACATCAGTGTATACTAGTTCTAGTTTTTCCTTCTTTGGTGTTCTTCCTGCCTTTGAGAAACTAACTCTTTTTTGTTTCCCATAAACGCAATCTTCGCACAAACCTAGTTCAACGTGCTTGAGGTTTGGCAACTTTTCCTTGGATGCTAACAGTGTCATTCCCGTCTCATTCATGTGCCCGAGCCTTCCGTGCCACATTGCTGAGTTGAGATCACTATCAACAGCTGCTACAATGTCCCTTTGTACTACAGCTGCATATAGTGTTCCTTTCTTGGAGCCTCTTGTTATAACCAAATTTCCTTTGGTTATCTTCCATGATCCGTTACCGAATACTGTTGTATATCCTTCACTGTCAATTTGACCCATGGATATCAGGTTCTTCTTGAGACCCGGAACATGTCTCACAGTTTGTAATTTCAACAGCATCCCTTGTGCAGTCTTTATATGAACTTCACCTTTCCCCACAATATCCAAAGGTTTATCATCTGCGAGATAAACCTTGCCGAATTATCCAGCAACATAATTATGCAATAATTCTTTGCATGGGGTAGAGTGAATAGATGCACCTGAGTCCAAAATCCAAGATTCAACTGGACTGTCTACGCAATAAATTAGCGCATCACCAACTTGTTCAGCACTAACATTTGCTGAACCATCATCCTTTTGATGATCTTTCTTCTTCGGTTCTCTGCACTGATTGCTGTAATGGCCCTTTTTATCGCAACTCCAACAATTAATGTCTTTGTGATTTTTGGATTGACCCCTTCTCCTCGAATTTGATCTGCCACGTCCTTGACTTTGTCCTCTCTAGCTACTTCTCCCCTGCTTTCGGTGTTTAAAGCAGATCCTGGGGAATCACTAGATTCTCTCCGGCGAATATCTTCGCTTAGAATCAAGTCCCGAATATCATCCAATTTGAGCTTAGAATTTCTTGATGAACTGCTGACTGCAGTTACAGTTGCATTCCAACTCTCTGGTAAGGATGATAGTAAAATCAGCGCCTTGACTTCGTCATCAAATGTGATAGTGACAGAACTCAACTGAGTTAAAATTGTATTAAACTCACTGATATGTTCCATGGCAGATGCACCTTCTGCCATCTTTAAGTTGAACAAGCGGCGCATCAAATATACTTTGTTTGAAGCCGATGGCTTCTCATACATATTTGACAGCGCTGTCATCAAGCCTGAGGTGGTTGTTTCATTAAAAATATTGAAAGCCACATTTCGTGTCAGCGTCAGCCTAATCACACCAAGAGCTTGGCGATCTAATAGATCCCAATCTGCCTTAGCCGTACTCTCTGGTTTTACCCCGGTCAGAGGTAAATGCAGTTTTTTTGATACAGATAGTCCTCTATCTGCATTTTCCAGAAACCAAAATCTTTGCCATTGAATTTGTCAATCTTAACTTTCTCTTCATCCATAGCCATAATTTTACAAAATAAAATATTTTGTGAATAGTGACTGTGAATAGTAAAAAACGTGAATAGTACTATGCCAACACAGTCTGCTCTACCGGAATACACTGTCTGTACTCTGATACCAGTTGTTGGGAAGCGTGCTAGGCTAGTGGAAAGGGAAAATATTTAAATAATAAAAAATAATAAAATTCACAAGACAAGACACAAGATTTACGTGGTTCGGTAATTTTTTCCTACGTCAACAGCCACACAGAGAATGTATTATTTCTTTAGAGAGAAAGAAGAAAGTTGTGAGGGATGATCTTACAATGCCGAGTATTCTGCCTATTTATAGGCAAAACAACAAAATGTGAATACGTGAATTAATTTTCTGCCCCGAAGTGAAACGCCTAATTTGCACGTTTTCTTTCTTTCACATTTTTGTCAAAATTACTATTCTGCAGCTTTTGTCTCTTTGTCTTTTTTCTCTTTCTCTTTCTTCTTTCTTTGACTTTTCATTCTTTTCTTATTTCAATCTTTCCACAATACTGAGTTTGCATTTCCCATCATTTATCTATAAAAGAAGTCCATGTACATATTGAGAGAAGGCGTCCAAACACTTCAGCACAAAAGAGAAATTGAGCTTACAAGAGAGAAAAGTTCTGAAGCAGTTGGAACGGGCATTGGAACAGTCTGGACAAGTATTTCATCAAGTCATTTAAAATAGTTTGAGTCCAGTTCTTAGTTCATGTATTAGGCACTAAAGTGTAATCTCGTTCAGCATATAAGAAGCACTTTTGGAGGTTGTAATCTAGAGTTAAAATCCCATTGGGTAAAGAGCTTGGAGTTAAGTTCTTTGTGTTCCAAACTAGGGTAGTTTGGAAGGGTAGCAACAGTCTAGGATTGTTGTGTAAAGTCTTAGAGTTAGGTCCTTGGGGTTACCTTTGTAATCCGGTTTTGGCTCGTGAGTTCAGTGGATTGGTTGAAATTCCCACAGGGGTGTGGGTCGTGGTTTTTTACACCTTTGAGCCAGGGTGTTTTCCACGTTAAAATCGCGTGTGCCTAATCTATTTTTGCTCTTTAATTGCTTTGTTAAACTGCAGTTGGAACACCCGTAGGAACTGTTTCAAGTAAGCTGTTCCAACAAGTCAAGAAACATAGTTTAAAGTTTAAAAAGAGGCAAAATCGTTAACGACCCAATTCACCCCAACTCCCTCTTGTGTCGAGTGTACTCTAAACTAACAGGGATTTTTACTTTCCTCATTTGTTTTACAGATTTACCAGTTGCCAGACGAGCTTCACTTACCAGGTTCTTGGAGAAACGAAAAGGTGGCTATGCATTTCAAAAACAGAATTGAACTATTTTATTGATTCTTCAATATATACGCAAATGTAACAAACTTTTGTTTGGAATTCAAGAGGGTGCTAATTTTTATTTTAGAAACAATTCTTTTTGTTTTTTTTTTCTTTTTGACTGGTTGGAAATTGTTGTATGAACTTTTGCTTGACTTTGTATCAACATTAATTCTAGTTGGTATTAATTTGGATGTCCACATGCGTACAAAGGCACCATATACAATAATCAACCCTGATAAGCAGGCAACAGCTCCTCCTAAGAAGGAAGAAAGGAACGTATGGCTGGGATTGGGTGCTCAATTTCTAGTAAAAACTGAGTAAATCTAGCCATTTTTTGGCTTTCATTACTTAGTGAAGCCCTAGATATACTACTACATACTACGGAGGACAAGGTTATTTCCAAGTTTAATCTTGGCTTCAACTTTTTATTGAAGACACTTATTAGATCTGGCCACTCTGGATTATATATAAAACCAGAGATGGTTTGTCTAATTATATATTGCTATTCCATTCATCAACGATCCAATTTTATTTCTATTGTCTTGCAATTTGGCGAGGGAATTCCTGAATTGTCTGACATATAGTCAGAATACTTTTCACACTTTATTGGCGAGGGGGACCAGCGAGGGAAATGTCTCGCTAGTTGTGAGGGAATTCCCTCGCTAGTGTGCTCAACGAGGCGATATTTGGCGAGGACCGTGCAGTGATGGAAATCCCTCATTAAACGCACAGAGAGGGATTTTCCTCGCTAAACTCCCTAGCAAATAGTGCATTTTCTAGTAGTGGTAGATTCATGTCAATTGTGTAAATTATTATATGTAACTTAAAGATGATCTATCTACTCAAATATTATAGTTAAGGACATTATTATAGTCAAACAACTTCAACACATATGAGAGTCCTTAATCATTGTATATATTGTTCCCTAATATGCTGTCTTGCTTTTTCCGATCATCCAAATTGGAAACTTCGTATAATCCTAGGTTTTAGTGCATGCATAATAATAATGGTGCAACAATGCATGAGGATAATTTAATCATCAGTTTTGTGGTTTAACATAGCGCTTGATCTTTTCATTCTGTAATGCTCCACAATAAACACTAAAATCACAAAAGTATTCTAACAAAGTAAACAAACAAGTAAGATAAAAGTCTGTAGAAAAAGAAGATTGGGTTACTCGGAGTGCGAAAAATACTTTACCAATAGTTTATACTAAAAATGTTTCTAATATCAATACGAAGCAGAAGAAGAGCGTACCTATGTTCAGTCGAAGTTCAGTCAGATGTTGGTAGAAGAGGCTAGTTACGTTCTTCTTTCGTGTAAACAACAAGAGAAAACATTTTCTTACTATTTAAAGGCGAAGGTTGAACAGGGTTATTTTCCAAAGTAAACGGTTTAAAGGAGTTATTGTTTAGAACGAATACAACTCTTTGGAAGAAGAACAAGAAAAATCTGGTCAATTTTGCTTCCTTGCGCTGGCTTTTTAGTTTTTTTTTTTCTCTTTTCTCTTATTTAGAATGGATGCAACACTTTAGAAGTGGCACCAAATCTACTCGTAGACGCTAGTGTTTTAGTTTTTTTCTGCTAAAGCACGATATTCGGGTAACTTATTCAGACAGGAATTTTAATATTGTTAACTATTTAGTTTCAGGGTTCTTAATTATTAATCATATTGATTGTTGATTAAACACATTACAGATCCATTAACAGACGTTGGATAGATCAGTAGCATTCTAATTCCTATCATTCAACCAGCTAGCTTTGCAGAGATTGCATTAAATACATTGGTTTCCACAGCTCAATAAAAAGAACTAACATTAAAAAAAAATGTAAATTACAAGTCCCCCTACTCCCCAAGACCAGATGACTCTATAAATCCCTTGTTTCCTTTCTGTTATTTTAGGCAACAGTTGAAGCTTCTCAAGGAACTGGGAGAAGGGTGTATTTCCTAACAATCGGTTTCAAGTATTACCATTTATATTTATATTTAGTTGAGCTCCAGACGACCGTTTTATATCGAAATTTCAACCGTCAGATTACTAAGCTTCAATTTAACAGAAAAAATATCTTTGTTCAATTGGAATACCACGCCGATGATTAACACTTTGATTAAGAATAAGGAAAAATAGCAAGTAATGATAACGGAGGCAGAGTAAACGGACAATATGCAAACAGGAAAGTTGTATTTTAGATAACGAACAGATGGTAAATCAACTTATCGGACGATGTAATCAGACTAACTGATTATGTTGATAGTTATGACCAAACGGACAGTTGCTATAAATAATAGATTGATATTAACACACTTCAGTTTATTGATTTTAAGAGTTAACGACTTGAGTAATGATGAATGGCAAAACGACTTGAACAATAGACAGTAATAGCGATATCGAACATAGAAAAACAAAAGAATAATATCTAAAACAGTAAATGGAAAGAAATAAATTTATTGTATTGATTCAATGCTCGTGCTCCGGCTGAGAAGGTGAACGCTTCCTCCAAAGCAAAGCCAAATTATAATATTTTAGTGGGGGTGAAAAGAATAACAGTGGTGGTGGAATAGTAATGATGACTATACAATAGTAATGATTGCAGTGATAGTAAATGCTTATGGGAGAGTTATGTTTAGAAAAACGTAACCTTACAAAGTGGGGGGTGTGAGTTGTATTTATAGCTAAGAGTCCAAACCTAGTACAAGTCTTTCCTTTGCACGTTTCTCCACTATCAGGTGAGGTTGTTATCCACGTCCAATGGCCTCCGAAAATAGCGGAAGCAGTTGAGAATCAATCTTATCTTCTACCTTTGACTCCGTTTCTACGACCGACTGTTTAAGCGATCGATTGCCGATTCCTAGCGGAGCCACTCTTTCCGCTTGTATTGACTCCGATGTATAAGCTATGCTTGCCACGTCGCTGATAACGTGTACTAGACCTGTGTCCGAATTTTGACCAATACAGTTAGTCCCCTCACTTGCCAAGTGAGCGTCCGTGAGAACTTAGCAAGTGGCTTTGAAACTTTTGGAGGGAAAACACGTGGTTGCTTCCTGTGAATCTAAACTAATTAAATTTTCAAGTCTTTCATTGTCCTCAAATCTCAAACCAAATAAGTAAGAAAAAGACACTCACCCCAAACCATTGTTGTCAAATCTCAAACCTATATAAATATACACCACTCTTTTCTTACAATCCATAAATACAAACACCTCAACAATTTCATGAATAGAATATTAAACCATAACTAGAAAAAAAAAAACTGAAAAAGTAACGTGAATGTGGTGTGCTCCACCGAAATAGACTGCTCCGCAGTGACGCCGGAGTGGTCTCCTCCATTGGATCTGACTGCAAAAATAATAAAGGGTTAGGGTTTCTAAATGTAGGATGAAAAAAAATGAGAAATATGAAAAACTTTAGAAGCATTTACATTTATAGTAATATGAGGTGAAGATTTAGTGGATGATTTGAGTGATTTAGTATTTTTGAGAGAATTGAGTGTTTGGGTCGGGTTGAGGAAGAGAGAAAAAGGGAAAAGTAAAAGAAAGAGGAAGAAAGAGAATGCGGAGAAAAAGGGCTTTTCCCGTGTTTATAATTTCAGGGTCCGACACCAGCGATTAGACGTTTTAAAAAAATTATTATTTAAATACTATCTGACCGTAGCGGTCGAATGTTTTAAAAAAAATAATTGTTTAATATAAATTAATTGATTTATCCGACCGAAGCGGTCGGATGGAGGTCGCCAACCGAATTTCAGTCGGAATTTGGCAGTCTGAAAATACCTAATTTTTAGTAGTGAAATAACACTGGGAGTAATTTATCCAATTTTATTCTTCTCTCATCGCTCTCCCCATCCTTCTTTCGTAAAATTTTCACCCACAGGCCACTTTTGTCACTGGTATTTAGTTTGAAGCCACTTTTTTTATTGGCCTTACATGAGATGCCACTTTTTGGAACTTCAATCTTTGTGGGCTGAAGTTCAAACCTTGTGGGTTGAACTTCATGCCTAAATTATGAAGTTTCAATTTCAATCTGCAAGGGCTGAACTTTTAGGTACAGATGCGTAAACTTCAACTCTTGTGGGCTGAAGTTGAACTTCAATCCTTGTGGTGGGCTGAAGTTGAACTTCAATCCTTGTGGGCTGAACTTGTGCAAAGTTCAACCCAAAAGAATTGAAGTTCCAAAAAGTGGTCTCTCATATAAAACCAATAAAAAAAAGTGCCCTCAAACCAAAACCACTGCCATTCTTTCCCTAACTTGTAGATATAATTTGTTTCTTATTTTTTCCACCTATAAATAATATTAAAAAGTTCGTGAAGTCTTAGAAGATTTAAATCACTTTGACGAATATAGAACTGGATCCTGTCATTTTTCCAGTGATGAGTACCAAATAGTACCAGATTTCGAAACCAAAAAAAATAAAAAAATCGATGTTATTTTTCCAATACAAAGTCCTCCTGATATTTATTTCCATAATATGAATCTCTTCCGGAAATTATAAAAAAATTCAAAGGCTTTTCCGAAAAATCGCTTCTCTATGTGCATAACTATTTTACTTGAAGGGAAGCACTTTATCAAGAGAAAAATGGGAAAATTTAAATGGACCCAAAATTAGGATACTTCACAATTTTCTAAAACTTGACCTTTAGCAATTACATTTTCTAATACTCCCACATTTTCTTTGTTAGTTAGTTTGAAAAAAATTATTTATTTATAAATTAAAAAATAATTGGCTAAAACTTCTTGTTTATCTTTCGTGATAAGCTTTTATAACCACACAAATATTGTATTATTTATTTATGTCTAAAAGCACAACAAGTAGTACCTTTTCTCCCTTTCTTAAATTCCACATTGGTCAAAACATAGTCATATATGTTATAAACTATTTTGTTATTGTAGTTTGGATGTGTTATTAATTATTTTACAACTAGTGGTGTGTAGTGTACTACTTGCACTCAAATTCAACTTGTATAAATATTGTATCATAGTTGTCCTGTAGTTGTTTAATAGTTGTAATTAGCTGGCTATGAGTTGTATGCAAATTGCATATCAACTTGTTTAGTGTATATTGAGAGGTAAAGTTCCTCTATAAATATAGGCTTTGCCTTCTCATTTATACACACTTAAAAAAAAGAAATACTACAATACTCTCTCTATCATACTCTTGTTATCTTCCCTACAACTTTTCTTACTGTTCTTAATATTCTAGTACTACTTACTACTCATTTTATAATACGTTATCAGCACGAGCTCTTAGTTTCTTCGGATAAAGTTGTAAGTGAAGATACCACAACAAAAGGTTGAAAGGTATACTTTAAATTATGTAAAAAATTTATTTGCAGAATCATGAATATATATTGACAATTATTATAAGTAAATAATGTTTAGATCCAAGTAAAATAATATAAAACCTTTCTTTCTAGAATAAAATATATTTACTCTTACAATATGTTGTTGTAGTTATTGTGAAATTTTCTATAATAATTGTCCTTATTATTTCTATTTATTTATGATAGTTTTACCATGTCGAATTTATCAAAGCTTGAGTTTGTGGCTCTTGATATCAGCGGGAACAATTATATGACATGGGTTCTTGACACTGAAATCCACCTTGACGCGAAAGGTCTTGGAGATACTATTATTAAAGGCAAAGAACCATCTAGCCAAGATAAAGCTAAGGCTATGATATTCCTTCGTCATCACCTACATGAAGGGTTAAAAATTGAATATTTAACCGCCAAAGATCCACTTAAATTATGGAATAATTTGAAGGAAAGATATGATCACTTGCGGCTTACGGTATTACCGAAAGCTAGAAATGAATGGATGCATTTACGGTTTCAAGATTTTAAAACCGTAAGTGAATATAATTCTGCTATTTTCAGAATAACTTCTCAATTAATATTATGTGGAGAGGTTATCAATGATGCAAGTATATTGGAAAAAACTCTTTCCACTTTTCGTGCATCAAATGTTGTATTGCAACAACAATACCGTGAAAGAGGTTATAAAAAATATTCTGAATTAATCACATGCCTACTTGTTGCTGAACAGAATAATAATTTATTAATGAAAAATCATGAAGTCTGTGCCACTGGATCTGCTCCATTCCCTGAAGTGAATGGTATAACAGCATATGATAAGTTTGAAAGAAAATAAAATAATTACTGTGGCCGTGGTCATGGTCATGGACGTAGGCATGGCAGGGGACGAAATAATTATCGCCGTCCCGGTATAAAAATTCATGAGAATACTAAGGGTTCTCAAAGTAATCCTTCAAATGATAAAGATAATAACTGTCATAGATGTGGAATGAAAGACCATTGGTCGCGTGTTTGCCGTACTCCTGAACATTTTGTCAGGCTTAATCAAGCATCTCTCAAGAAGCCAAAACAAAATATTGAGGAAAACTTGATCTTTGAGACCAATGATGAAGATGTGGATCTTGCAAGCAAGCATGAAAATACCAAGGCAAACCTTGCTTATAAAAATAATGATATATGCCTTCTTGATAGTGCTACAACACACACTATTTTAAAAGATAAGAGATATTTCTCTTATTTAATAATGAAAAAGGCCAATATTTTTACTATATCTGGTAGTGCAAAATTAATTGAAGGTTCCGAAAGAGCTAATTTATTACTACCCGGGGGAATACGTTTGGCTATTAATGAAGCATTATATTGTAGTAAATCTCAAAGAAACTTATTAAGTTTTAAAGACATTCGCCAAAATGGCTATCATATTGAGACTATAAATGATGAAAATATTGAATATCTTTATATTACTACAATAACAATAGGCAAGAAATACGTGCATGAGAAGTCACCCTCATTTTCCTCTGGCTTATACTACACAAGTATTAGTACGATCGAATCACATGCCATAGTAAACCAGAAATTTACTAATTCAAATGATTTTAAAATTTGACATGACCGGTTGGGCCATCCCGGTTCAAATATGATGCGCAAAATAATTTATAATTCACATGGGCATCCATTGAAGAACCATAAATTTCTTCAATTTAAGGAATTTCCTTATGCTGCATGTTCTCAACGCAAATTAATTATTAGACCATCAGCAGCTAAAGTTGGGATTGAATCCCCTGCATTTTTGGAAAGAATACAAGGTGATATTTGTGGGCCTATTTACCTACTATGTGGACTATTTAATTGATGCATCAACAAGATGGTCACATGTGTGTTTATTATCAAGCCGCAACTTGGCATTTTCAAGATTGCTTGCTCAAATAATAAGATTAAGGGCACAATTCCCAGGTTATACAATTAAGAAAATTCATCTTGATAACGCTGGTGAGTTCACATCTCAGGCCTTTAATGATTATTGTATGTCAACTGGAATAAAAATTGAGCATCCTGTTGCGTACATACACAAAATGGTCTTGTAGAATCATTTATTAAACGCCTCCAATTAATAGCTAGACCATTACTTATGAGAACAAATCTTCCCATTTCAGTATGGGGACATGCTATTTTGCATGCAGCAGCACTAGTGCGCATTAAGCCAACAAGTTATCATAAAGTCTCTCCATTACAGTTGGCCTTTGGTCAGGAGCCAAATATTTCCCATCTTAGAATATTTGAATGTGCGGTATATATGCCAATTGCTCCACCACAATGCACAAAGATGGGACCCCAAAGAAGGTTGGGTGTATATATTGGGTATGAATCTTCATCAATAATTAAATATCTTGAGCCTATGACTGGAGATATATTTACCGCACGGTTTGCTGATTGTCATTTTGATGAATCAGTTTTCCCAATATTAGAGGGAGACGATAAGCAGTTGGAAAAAGAAATAGATTGGAATGTATCAACGCTATCTCATTTAGACCCTCGTACAAATCAATGTGAACTAGAAGTTCAAAAGATAGTGCATTTGCAAAATCTTGCAAATCAACTGCCAAATGCATTCACTGACCTACCAAGAATTACTAAATCCTATATTCCAGCTGCAAATGCTCCAGTTCGAGTTAATGTCCCGCCAGGACACTCTATTTATGCAGATGAGTCTAAGGCACGCCAGAAGCGTGGTAGACCATTCGGTTCCAAAGATAAAAATCCTCGTAAACGAAAAGGAGCAAATGGCCAAAATGATAATTTGGAGGTAATTGCTCATGAAGAGCCCGGAGACATGATAATTAATAAAGACTCACTAGATGAGGATCAGGTACCTGAAACAAATGAAAATGAAGAGATCTCAATAAATTATGTCTCAACTGGAAAAAGATGGAATCGGAAAAGGATAATTGTCGACAATAGTTTTGCTAATAATATTGCAATTGATGTAATGCAACAAGATGAGGGTCTTGAACCAAATTCTGTTGATGAATGCAGACAGAGAAATGATTGGCCAAAATAGAAAGACGCAATTCAAGCAGAGTTGACTTCACTTGAAAAACGTGAAGTCTTTGGACCAATAGTCCGAACACTAGAAGGTGTAAAGCCAGTAGGTTATAAATGGATTTTTGTGCGAAAACGAAATGAGAAAAATGAATTCGTTAGATACAAAGTGCGACTTGTGGCACAAGGATTTTCGCAGAGACCTGACATTGATTATATAGACACATATGCACCTGTGGTGGATGCAATTACCTTTAGATATCTTATAAGCTTGGCAGTGCGTGAAAAACTTGATATGCGTCTAATGGATGTTGTCACAGCCTATTTGTATGGCTCATTAGACAATGAGATATTTATGAAAATTCCTGAATGATTTAAAATGCCTGAAGCATTTAAAGGTTCCCGGGAAGCTTGTTCAATAAAGGTCCAGAAATCCTTATACGGAGTGAAGCAATCGGGTCGAATGTGGTATAATCGACTGAGCGAATACCTATTGAAAGATGGGTATAGAAATGATCCAATTTGTCCTTGTGTCTTTATAAAAGGTTCTGGATCTGAGTTTGTCATAATTGCTGTGTATATTGATGAGTTGAATATCATTGGAACTCCTACGGAGATTCCAAAAGCTGTAGATTATTTGAAGAATGAATTTGAAATGAAAGATCTTGGAAAGACAAAATTTTGTCTTGGACTTCAAATTGATCATTTGAAAAATGAAATTTTTATCCATCAATCAACATACATTGAAAAGATCTTAAAGCGATTTTACATGGAAAAATTTCATCCATTGAGTATGATGTTTGGCATTTTATGCCTATATTTCCTTAATATTTCCTCACGTTTGAGCTTGTTATTCGCTCGTTTTGTAGTTTATGAATGTGGTTTTACACTGATTTTATGTTGTGCGTGTGTAGGTTGTTATGCAGTGTAATTGGAGCTTTAAAGAGCATGATTGAGCAAGAAAAGATTGGATTTTGATTGAGGATTGGATCGAGCACACGAAGGCACGACACGCGCGAGCAAAGGAGGAACGGATCAGGAAATTGGCTGGGCACCATACCCCACGCGCCGGGCAGGCCATAGCGCGCAGGGGCTGGGCGCGGTTGCCCATGCGCCGCATGCCCAAGGCGGAAGGTTTTCGACGTCTTCTGGTTGAGCTCGCGCGATCGTGGGCGCGGGGCGCCCGTTATAGCGCCCCTTGTGCGCGTTTTTACGTCCTATTTCATCTAGGCTTGGGTCTAACTTATTACTAGGCTTTTGTAAACCCTATAAATACTCTTTTACTTAGTTTTACATGGGAGTTCAGACTTTGGAGCAAGTTTTGGAGAAGAAGGGAGGAGCCCTAGATGTCTTCTAACCAAGTTCTTTCTCTTTTTCTCTTATTCTTCTCTTTAATTCTATATTTTGTTCGTTCTAGGGTTAGAGTAAATACATGAAGGTTGATGTTTGAAAGTTTATTTCTATATATTGATTTACCATTACGGATTGTTTATTCTTTCTTGATCATAATTGTTTGATTATTGAGGCCTGATAATTGAACACTATCTATGGTTTTTAGATTGAACTCGAAAGAGGGAATTTAATTACGTAATAAGAAAGAATAGGACTAGTTTGTGAACCCGGGCATCGGGGAACCAATTTGCAAGTAGGATAGACATATACTTGCTTGCCTAGTTTAACTCATCACAGAATTCGTTAATGCGTGCACGTGATTCAACCCATAGACATATAGGGATTGGAGTAGCCTGCATAGACCGTGAAGAATCGAAAGGTTTTCACGGGTACAATTAACCTGTAGTTAGCAATCTAGGAAAACAAGAAGTAGAATCAACTGGAATACTCAACTGGATTGTTCGTAACTCTGACCCTGGACCGTTTATTCTTCATTGATAACAACTATAGTTTGCTCTCGAGTACTCGATTTCAGTTACTTGTTTTAATTATTGCATTTAGTTAGTAAAAATCTCAACCATTGGAAAAAGATCCCTGAATAGTTTTTAAGAAATTGTTTGCTAGGATTCAGTCTGAATAGTCCTCGTGGGAACGATACTCTACTTATCACTTTATTACTTGTCGACCACGTATACTTGCGTGTGCGTTGGGAGCAACAAGTTTTTGGCACCGTTGCCGGG
Source organism: Petunia x hybrida (assembly GCA_037355625.1). NCBI lineage: Eukaryota > Viridiplantae > Streptophyta > Magnoliopsida > Solanales > Solanaceae > Petunia > Petunia x hybrida. The sequence continues at coordinate 114,547 of JBBBVM010000012.1, forward strand.
GACTAAACAATTGGCTGATTTCTTTTTGAACAATTACTTATTATCTATTCAGGTTTAATTTAGTTTAGTTTATTAGTGTTACTTGTCATCATGGCATCTTTTAATGAAAATTGGTCGAATGATGGTTGCTCAAATTTTGATGATTCTTGTCTGCTTTGCGGAGGAACCCACTTGTGGGAAAATTGTCCAACTCTTTCAACCCTGCGGGACTGGTTATGTGAATTTTCTACCACCTTTGATTGGAATTTTCGTAAATTGTGTGGTGGTCGGTGGAATGATTGTCCTAAGTGTCATGCTCCTTCCCCCAATAATTTTTGTGATGATTCTAATGATGTTTGTGAGTTTGACAGGAGCGATAAAGTGCAGGTTGTTAGCGAAACTTGGCTAATGGAGCAAGCCAAACTCTTAGAAGCTTATGGGGATTTCAGGAGTGAACTTACAAATATGACGAGGCAATTTATGGAAGAAAGGGTTGTGCTCGGGCAAGAGATCGACGAATTTGGCTTGACTATTCACGACTTGGAGGAGAATTTGAGTGATATGGTTGAGGTGTCTGAAGCTCAATTATCAGTTGTCGTGCTTAGTAGATTTGAGATGAAGAGCTTAGAAGCCAATTTGAGGAGCAAAAAGTGGAATTCCTACCATTCGACCCAATAGTAGTTGATGATGCCAAGGTTCAGGAAATCACATTAGAGTCAAGTGAGGAAATAGAAAACATCATATGTGAGGACTCTAGTTTTTGTGCAAGTGAGGGTGTCAAAAGTAATGAAATTTTAGAATTGAAGCGCATTGGACCTCATTCCAATCATTTTTCAACATTGTGTTTGGATGGTGACATGAAGATTGAGCCACCCGAGCCTATGAAGAAACCAAGGGAGGAGGAACAAGGTGCCTATATTTTAAAGTTTGTGATGTCGAGGAGACAAAACGACATCCCTCATTTAAAGGCTAAGAAGTGTAAAATGCGACATTGTTTAATTGGTTCTTTTGTATTTTTGCCACCACCCCAATACCATAGTTGTAAGCTTGAAGCAAAGTTGGGGATTCAATTCATTAGTTCAAGGTGGAGGAAAAAGTGATGAAGTTGTCTTCGTCGTGCCGCGACGTTAAATCAAGCGCTTCTTGGGAGGCAACCCAATTTGTTTGCTTTACTTTTATTTATTTTTATTATTATTTTTATGGTTGTATATTACTTTGGGTGATTCCTTGGATTGCAGGTTCATGTAATGTCGAGACAAAGTGTGGGGTGTCCGCACCCTTGCCTAATATTGAACACCTGTTGGGGGAAGTCTGAGTACCTCATACTATATGGAAGCTTGGAGGATGCTAGCACCAAGGACTAGAATCTTCAGGGAAGTTTTCTTTACCCTTGCACTTTCTTATTTTTAGCACTGAGGACATTGCTTAGTTTAAGTGTGGGGTAGGGAACTCTCCCTTATTTTTTAGGTTAGGGATGCATGTACCGTAGGATTTTCTTTTGTCACTTGACTTTATTTTGATTTGTTTCTTGCTTTAATATATAAAAAAATTGAAAAAAATTAGAAAACCAATGAAAAATTTCAAAAAAATTTTCTTTTTAGTCTTTGTTAGTGGTACATGTCATCCACCCCGTGGTTTTTCTTATGACCTCGGTTCTTTTCCACGGGTAGGCCTTTGAACCGGGTAGTTTTTTTATTTTTAGGATTAGGATAGTTAGTTGTAGGTGGCCCTAGACGAAAGGAACTAGGTAGAATGCTAGGTGCCTTTGATTTATTTGATACCGGTGGACTTGAATTGATTGCATGTGGTATTTGTGGTGTCCTTGGTTTTAATTTGATGCATGCCTAGAGAAAAAAATGGAACGACCCCCTTAAGATGCTTGAGTCCGCTGCTTGACTTGATTGTTAACCTTTGTGCATGAGTGCTTAAATTTCCACAAGTTGCACTCTAAATGCTTGATTGAGAGTTGTTGATGGAGCCTTTTTGTGTGGATCGTGTGCAATGTGTGTGTGAGGCATATTTTATTTGTACTCCATGTTTGCATATTAATGTCTAGAACTTGCCCCGTGTGTGTGCAAAGCGAAATCCTAGGTTTGCTCTAGTCGGGAAATGATACAAGGCCTTCTTTGATTTGCCTACCCTCACATATATACCTTGAAAAATTATTGTTGTGATTTCTTTGACCCTTTTTGTTGGCACCCACACCCCGAGCCTACCCATTTGTTCTAAATTGACTCTTTTGGCCCTTTACTCCTTAAGCACTTTATTGATATTGTGTTGTTATGTTGGAGTTGTGGTTGGATTTTGGGAGGTTTTTGAGTGGAACTAATGAAGGGGAATACTTGTGAAAAATTGTGAAGTAGTGAAAAACATTGGCAAGGTTGGATGAAATTGAAAAAGAAAAGAAAAAATAGCAAAGTTGAAAGAAAATTGTGGAAAAAGAAATAAAGAGAGAAGAATATACATCCTTGCTAGTGTGTGCTTTAAAGAAAAAATTGCTACTTGTTGAGAAGGTGTGCGTGAAAGTTGTTGTTTGGGTGGCTTTGATGAGAATTGTGCTTAATTTGAGTGTGATGTATTAAAGTGCTTAGGGAGGTAGTCACTATTACCCATATGTATCCTACCAGCCCATTAGCCTACATTACAACCTTTTTAAAGTCCTAGTTAATCCCGATTGGAGTGAGCTTACATTAGTGGAGTCCTACACTACGGGCAAGCCTATGGTACATTGTGTGTGACATGTGAGATTTTCATGAGAGTGAGTGAATTCTTTCTATGCTATTGTCCCCATTCTATTCTTGATATTCATGGTTGTGTGTGATATTCGGGGGACACTCTCTTGCTTCATTTTGGTGAGGGCACATGGTTTGCATGAGATAGGTAAAGTTGTGGCTTCTTGGTTGAGTAGATAGGTGTGATTTTGTGGGAGCATGGTTGCAATAAGTTGAGTTTGTGCATTTGAGCTATTTTGGGGTGGTTGTTCTTATATTTTTGGTTTTGGTAAATTGTTGGCATGTTGTGGATCCATAGTAGTCATGTGTGCATTGGTTCAATGATCGGTATCAGCCATAGTCATAGGCAGACCTGTTTTACCTAGGTTGGGAAGTTAGTTGTGACTTGCTCGAGGGCGAGCAAAGGTTCAAGTGTGGGATGGTGATGTTTGGCATTTTATGCCTATATTTCCTTAATATTTCCTCACGTTTGAGCTTGTTATTCGCTTGGGTCCTATTTCATCTAGGCTTGGGTCTAACTTATTACTAGGCTTTTGTAAACCCTATAAATACTCTTTTACTTAGTTTTACATGGGGCATAAATAAAGATCCATTTCGCCCCCGTGAAGATGATGAAAAGGTTCTTGGGGCATTAATGTATCTTGCTAATAATACAAGACCAGATATAGCTTTCTCGGTAAATTTATTAGCGAGATTCAGTTCTTCACCAACACAAAGGCATTGGAATGGTATTAAGCATTTGTTCCGATACCTTCGAGGAACAACTGATATGGGTTTGTTTTATTCAAATATTTCCAATTTGCCACTAACTGGCTATGCAGATGCAGGATACTTATCTAACCTCCATAAAGGTCGATCTTAGACAGGTTATTGATGTTTGGCATTATATGCCGATGTTTCCTTAATATTCCCGCATGTTTGAGCTTTTTATTTGCCCGTTTTATAGTTTATGAATGTGGTTTTGCACTAATTTTATGTCGTGTATATGTAGGTTGTTATGCAGTGCATATGGAGATTTTAAGAGCATGATCGAGCAAGGAATGATTGAAAATTGATTGAGGATTAAATTGAGCACACGAGGGCATGACACGAGGCGAGTTGCGGAGCAAGGAGGTGCAGTTTTTGGCCTGGCACGGTTAGCCACGCGCCGCGCCTCCCATAGTGTTCCACTACTGGCGCATTTTCCAATGCGCCGCGGAGCCAAAGCGCCTGATGTTCGACGTCTTCTGCTTGTCCAAGCACGGTCGTGGGCGTGGGGCGCCAGTTATAGCGCCCCTGGAGCGTGTTTTGACTTCCTATTTCATCTAGGCTTAGGTGTAACTTATTACCAGGCCTTTGTAAACCCTATAAATACTATTTTACTTAGTTTTTGATGGAGGTTTAGACTTTGGAGCAATTTGAGAGCACCATACTTCATTGAACAAGGGTTTATTCCTAATCTTTCATCTATTTAATCATTTACATCATTATTTCATCAATTCATTGCCTTGTGATTATGAATATGCGTGGCTAATTCTTACGTTCTGGGGTTAGAGTATTACATGAAAGTTGATGTTTGAAGGTTGATTCCCATTAATTGAATCCCATAACGGGTTGCTTATTCTTTCTTGATTTCACTTGCTTAATTATTAGAGATCGATAATTATGCATTATCTATGGTTTTTAGATTGAACTCGAAAGAGAGAATTTAATTACGTAATAAGAAAGAGTAGAGCTAGTTTGTGAACCCGGGCATCGGGGAACCAATTTGTGAGTAGGATAGACATATACTTGCTCGCCTAGTTTAACTAATCACAGAATTCGTTAATGCGTGCACGTGATTCAACTCATAGCATATAGGGATTGAAGTAGCCTGCATAGACTGTGAAGAATCAAAAGGTTTTCACAGGTACATTTACTCTGTTAGTTAGTAACCCGGGATTTAAGAAGTGGAATCAATTGGAGAACTCAGCTGGATTGTTCGTAACTCTGATCTTGGACCGTCTTCTTAATATTGTTAACAACCAAAGTTTGCACCATTGTTTGACTACACTTCCAGCATTTTTAATTACTGCTCTGTGGTTACTAAAACTCTCACCATTAAAGAAAAAGATCATTGAATAGTATTTAGAAATTTTTTGTTAAGTGTTAGTCTAAATAGTCCTCGTGGGAACGATACTCGATTTATCACTTTATTACTTGTCGACCACGTATACTTGCGTGTGCGTTTGGGGGCAACAGTTATTTATTTACATATGGAGGTATAGTTGTATCATGGCGTTCAATAAAACAAACTTTGGTTGCTACTTCTTCAAATCATGCAGAGATAATAGCTATTCACGAAGCAAGTCGAGACTGTGTTTGTCTAAGATTAATGACTCAATGTATTCAAGAAACATGTGGTTTACTCTGGAAGAAAGACATCCCGACAACGCTATATGAAGATAATACTGCATGCATAGAACAATTAAAAGGAGGGTACATTAAGGGAGACAGAACGAAACATATTTCTTTCTCGTAAGTGAATAGGCCTAAATGCTTGGGATTCAAGGCCTAACTTAGAAACACAATGGCCTTATAATTTTGCATAAGCACGACACCTACCCCCATGCCACTAGCATCGACTTCCACTATAAATAGAATAGAAAAAATGGGCAGTGCAAGCACGGGAGCACAAATCATGGCCTGTTTTAACTCATCAAATCCTATGGCTACTTTTTCATTCCAACTGAAAGCACCTTTCTTAAGAAGTTCTGCCAACGGTTTGCTAATAGTTGCAAAATTCTTGATGAAACGGTGGTAATAACCTGTGAGTCCAAGAAACCCTCGCAATTTGTTAATGTTAACTGGATAATTCCAATTAACCATTGCCTCAACCTTTGCAAGATCAATGCTAACCCCTTGGGCCGAAATGATATGGCCCAGGTACTCCACCTGACTTTGAGCAAAACTACACTTGGTTAATTTAGCAAACAATTGATGCTGCCTTAACAACTGAAATACTAGCTCAAGATGCTTCACTTGATCAACCATACTTGCACTATACACCAATATGTCATCGAAGAAAACTAACACAAACTTCCTTAAAAAGGGTTCAAACACATCATGCATTAAGGCTTGGAAGGTGGCGGGGGCATTTGTGAACCTAAAAGACACAACCTTGAATTCCCAAAGGCCGTGGTGAGTTCTAAAAGTTGTTTTGAACTCATCACCTTCTTTCATTCTCCCTTGAAGATAACCCGACCTCAAGTAAAGTTTGGAATAACATCGGGCCCCATTTAGTTCATCTAATAAGTCCTCAACTACCGGTATTGGGTATTTATTTTTCACAGTGATGTCGTTAAGCCTCCTATAGTCAATACAAAATCTCCACGAAGCATCCTTCTTTTTAACCAAAATAACTGGGGAAGCAAAAGGGGAAGAACTACTCACCACTATTTGAGCATCTAACATCTCCTTCACCATTTTTTCAATCACGTTCTTTTGCTCATATGAATACCGGTAAGGTCTTTTATTAACTGGTTTAGCTCCTAATTCCAAGATAATTGCATGATCATAATTTCTCATAGGTGGTAGGGACTTGGGCTCTTGAAATATATCAGTATAAGCATCAATTAATGCACAAATGGGTTTAGGAATCTCCTGACACTTCTTTGTTTCTACTGAAGGTATCAGCTGGGCTGAAAACACACATGGGCCAAATGCCATTAATTTCTGAATTGCTTTGGTCTCTACTTGCTCAACTAGGCCATTATCAGTGCAGCCCACCAGGGTGATTAGCTTTGGCCCTCTAAAAAATGAAACATTGTGTGGCCTTTTGTGGATCACAATCGGAGCTATGGTATATATCAAATCCATCCTCAGGATAATATCACTCCCACCAGCTTTCAACACTCTCAAATCAAATTGAAAAATTTCACCATTCATAGACCAAGTAAAATTGGAACACTTGTGAGCATAGTACATCACTTGTCAATTTACAACTCTAATTCTCAATGGCTTATCAATGGGTTCCGCTTGCAAATTTAATAGCTTAATAACTTGAGGGTCAACAAAATTATGGGTAGCACCACTATCAATCAAGACTATTAATGCATGCTTTTTAATCATCCCTCTCACTCTTTGATACCAGGCAAATGGAGCCAAGACTCTAATCAACGAGTGTCAAGCTTGAAGGATGCAAAAGACAGGAAGCCAAGGGCTTTAGGAGAAATTTGGAGAAGTATCGATCGGATAAGCACCTAGGTGCACCACCCAGGCACTCAGGTGGTCCGGCCAAGCACTTAGGCGGTCCGCCTAAGATGTTGCACAAGTAGGCGCTCCGCCTCCCTGAGCCACTTTCCAAGAAGGCTCCAATTTCAGGCGCTCCGCCCACTACGCTGAAGAAGCTAGAATTTTGTGTGAACTTCCTATTTTGCCCCTCAGTATTGTATATTGTTTTAACTTAGTTAAGGGCTTTTTAGCCATTTCACAATAGTTTTAGAAATGGTCTATAATAAGAGCCATTAGCCATTTCATTTTATTACACAACTTTGAATATAGAATGATGTATCATTTGAGTGAATCTCAATGAAGAACCCGTGAGCGGGTATGATTTTACTTGGTCGAGTCTAAGTGGAACATCGAAACCTCTTTGATCATTCTATTTGCAAGAGCCGAGTGTCTCTTCAGGGTAGTTGCGTAGTATAGGTGATCCTTAACATTCACCTAGGGTGTATCGAAACAAGTTCCTCGATACTACTTAGATAATCGTTTCAAGTCCCGTCTTGCTTTTATCTCGATATCTTGTTAGATATCGCTTATCTTGTTTTAGCTTCCGCATATTTCGTATCGTATTTGCTTCCGCTATTTTCCCCCTTATCAGTTAGTAGCAGAGCACAGTTAGGCTTCGTTCTTATGAATCCTCGTTCTTGTTGTTGTTGTTGTTGTTGTTGTTGTGCTGTTGTTCTTGAAGGAAAAGAAGAAAAACCAAAAAATTGAAAAACTTGAAAACTTCTAAAAAAAATTCATAGATCGGGTTGGAAACGAATCTCCAAGTGTTAAAAAGTACCGGGGATTGTTCTATATTGTTAACCCGCTGATTTGGTACCTTTATAACGTGTTTTGGTGTTACAGATTGAAGATCAAAATTTTGAGATCCCAAAATTCTTGAAACCTTGAAATTTTGCTTCAAAAACTTGATTCGATCTTATTGTTGTTTGTTTATTGATATAAATCATTGGGGATTGTTTGCAATAGTTGAAAATAACTTTGGGTATCTTTTGATTTGAGAAACAACTTGAAATCATTGAAGAATTTGGGTTAAAATCGACCAAAAATACATTATGGGAGAAGCTGGAACACAGCGCTGGGCGGAACAACTAGCCAAGCTGCTGCCTCACAGCCCAGGTGGAGTGCCCAACACTGGGCGGAGAGCCTGAATTCACAGGGCGGAGCGCCCAACCTCTGGGAGGTGCGTCTGAACCCTGTTTCAGCTGTGGGTAGTTTTTCTTCGTAGGGTTTCATGTTTCTTTGATTGAATTGCTTCCGACTAGTACTTGTAGAGTACATTCCTACTTGAATTGTACTAGTTCTTTGAGCCTTTAGGATCAATTGTGCTTAGCGGAGATTAGAACTCAAAGAAGACTCGTAGAACTTTGTTGCTTCAAGTGCTCACTCATATAGCCATTTGTCCATCGAGTCACATCAATTCCACTCACCTCGAAGAGTATTTGGTTCGTGTGAACTAGTGTGGTTATTGAGGAAGTTGTTCAACTACGAGGAAGCCTTTGAAATCAAGCTTGAGTGATCCAACCTACTAAATTGAGTGTATCCGAGTGACATTCAAAAAGTGAGGGAGCGAGTGAGGTTTTTGCTCTAACCCTTTTCTTTAGCTTTTGATTTTTGTAGGTACATGGACAGAGACGTTGATGATACCGTTAGGGTCCCGGTAAGCACTTTGGCCAACCTCTTGTCCGAGGTGAGATTAATAAGCTTGAGGCTTGAGAGCTTTGAAAATGAATGGACCAGAGTGTCTAAAAAGATGTCGGAGAAGGCACTAGAGATGGAATGTTGGGCATTCCCCAACCGTTGGGTACTACCCAACAAGTGGGCATTCCCCAAGAGGATGTAACTATTCACTCTAGGAGTAATTCTACTACTCCTATGAGCCAACCAATGAAAAATGAGGGAGTTGGGGGGAGGTGAGCGAGGTGATGACATTCTTAGACCTCATCCCCATACACTTGCACATGAGAGCGAATTGAAAGAAAGAAGAGGAGGGAAAAACAAATTGAGAGTGAGGACACCCTTTGTCCTAACCCTAAGTTATCTTCTTCCTCTTGCTATAGCTTTTGTGTAGGTACCTTGGAAGGAAGACAAGATGACAGAAATCTTCATTGTGAGCTTCATGACGGAGGGATTGAACGCGACACTTCAAGCGATGTGGCTGCTCACGGGAGCGACTTAAATGTAAGTATTACTTGCCCCTTTTATGAACATATTAATCCCTTGTCTTGTGAAGACTCAATGCTAGTTGGTACTTGTGATGCATTTAATGAATTTGTAACTAGCGTAGAGTCGATTAGTCAATTTGTGTGTGCATGTGAAGCACTAGTTGAGAGGATTGATAAGCCACATCATGATGTGAGATCGATATTCAATGAACCTCTCTTTAGTGAGGAAATGGTAGTTGACTATACATGTGAGCCTTGTTATGACACACCACCAAGTTTTGATAAAGGGGAAGATGAGTTGTTTAATCATACCCTTATTAATATAATTGCCTTTGGTGGAACAATGTATTGTAGTAAGGATGGTAGTGACCTTGAGGAATCCCTAGTGGATGAGATGGATCAGATTATATTCGATGACTCCTCAAATATGGGTGACAAACCTAGTTATGATACCTCACCTTTGCGTGACCTTGAGAATGAGATGCGTACTTTTACCAATCTTTTGTTTGAGGGCATCTATATTTGTGGTGGTGATTTTTTATCGAACTAGAGTTGGGAATGAGTTGGAACCTCCATGGTGTGAGGGATTTGATCCCTTAAGCAACTCTTTATTTGAAGCTTCGAGTGAGGTAGATGATTCTTCTAGTGACCCTACTCTTGTTGGTTTGGGTTATGATGATGAAAAGGCCATTATTAATGCCTTCCTTGAGAGTTTACCTTGTGAGGAGGGTTGTCTTGGGGATGAAATTGAAGGTGAGGAGGTAACTCTTAGTGTGAGTATGAGAGCTTTTAAGAAGGGGAGTGGAGTAATTGATGCTAATTGTGAATTGAACTACTTTGCATATCCCATCCCACATGTTAACCACACTTTGAGAATTGAGCATGCCAAAAACCATTGTGCCACATTGTGAAAGTATTGCATTGAAGATTTGGCGTGTTGGTAATGAGCTTAGGGATCGTAGGATTATTGATAAATTGATCTTGTATGTTCCATGTCCTAATGATCTTTTTATTTGTTCTTGTGTTAAGTGCATTTCTTTGCTAAGTCAAGTACTTATCGTTTTCTTAGGAGACATGAGCTTTTTCATTATCATTGATACTTGGCTTTATCATAAAGTGTATTTTCCAAACTATTTGCACTAACCTACTTTCGGAGTAGGAGTTTTTGGTTTTGCTTGTCGTTGCTGGTAGGCCCTAGGTTCTATGCTAAGGCAAAGGAGAACTTGGAAGAAGCCTATTCCAAAGTGGCGTTCAAGAAGAACAAGGGAGGAGAGCATTGGGCAACCCGAGGAGATGAAGATGAAATGAAAGATGACGCCTTGATTTCGAGGACGAAATCTTCTCAAGGAGGGGAGGATGATACGGGGCAAATTGAGCCAAGACTCCAATCAATAAGTGCCAAGCTTGAAGGATGCAAAATATGGGAAGCCAAGGGCTTTAGGAGCGATTTGGAGAAGTATCGATCAGATAAGCACCTAGGCGCACCACCCAGGCACTCAGGCGGTCCGGCCAAGCACCTAGGCGGACCGCCCAAGATGCTGTACAAGTAGGCGCTCCGCCTCCCTGAGCCACTATCCAAGAAGGCTCCAATTTCAGGCGCTCCGCCCACTACGCTGAAGAAGATAGATTTTTGTGTGAACTTCCTATTTTGCCCCTCAGTGTTGTATATTGTTTTAACTTAGTTGAGGGCTTTTTAGCCATTTCACAATAGTCTTAGAAAGGATCTATAATTAGAGCCCTTAGCCATTTCATTTCATTACACAACTTTGAATATAGAATGATGTATCATTTGAGTGAATCTCAATGAAGAACCCGTGAGCGGACATGATTTCACTTGGTCGAGTCTAAGTTGAACATCGAAACCTCTTTGATCATTCTATTTGCAAGAGCCGAGTGTCTCTTGGGGGTAGTTGCGAAGTATAGGTGATCCTTGACATTCACCCGGGGTGTATCGAGACAAGTTCCTCGGTGCTACTTAGGTAATCGTTTCAAGCCTCGTCTTGCTTTTATCTCGACATCTTGTTAGATATCGCTTATCTTGTTTTAGCTTCTGCATATTTCGTATCGTATTTGCTTCCGGTATTTTTCCCCTTATCACTCTTACGGTAGTTGGAGCAAGATTCAAACCAAGTAACACATTGATAGACACCTCTCCCGATCCTCCTCCCTATTTTCATCTACTTCATTTGGTAACTCCTCAGCAGAGGCTTCCAAAAAAGTTTCTTCACCTTCAATTATGTTAAGAGTTTTGGGCTTGCTTTGATGGCACATAGTGTACCTTTCATGGCATTTGAAACATAAATTTTTCTCACGTAGGGTCTCAATGGTTGGGTTTCGGGCTCCAACATTTCTAGTAACAAAATTAGACTTGCTCGGTAATAGTGGGGCTGGAGTCTTGTATATGAATTGGGTTTGGCCATATTTTACAAACTTGGAGGCATTTTGCTTATTCGATGCATTCACTGATCTTTCATATTTTTTTTGCAAAATGAAAAGCTTCTAATAAAGTACGAGGATTCGCCACTTCAACCATGGGTCCTATGTCCTCCTTTAATCCTCCCACAAAACACATCACAAAATAAGCCACATCAAACTGGGGTCTAGCTATCATTACATGAGAACGAAGTTCTTCGAACTTATTTTGATAACTAGTTACATCAGCCCATTATTGCAACCTATTAAATTCGGTAACCACATTTACCGCTTGTCCTTGATCATGTCGTTCACAAATGTCCATACAAAATTGGTGCCACGAGACTCTTCCCCCGCGGTCAATTAAGTAAGGATCAAACCAATAACTAATTTGACTCCCTACATTTGTTGCTACACAAATCATCTTGTCCACTTCATTAACTTGGTACAAATAAAAGAAATTATCACATTGCTTAATCCACGCACGGGGATTATTCTCATCAATAGGGGAAAACGGAAGCTTAGCCTTGGGCATTTTGTTTTGATAGTACTGGTTTTGGGTGAATTGGGCCTCAGCTGGAGCGGCCCAATTGTGGGTGGGGCCTGAGGAATTTGTGTAGGATGTATTTGATTTTGTGTGTAATAGAACTGTTGGGGGTTCATGTGGGCTTGGTTATATTGGGGTATCTGTATATAAGACCCTATTCGGCCCGACAGATTCAATTCTTGAGGACCAAAAGCTCCAAAGGCCAAAGCCACGGCGGGGTTCACCTGCGTCGTCATGTTTGGGCCAAAGTAGGTGCAGTTTGCCATCAATGGTTGGCTTCTGAGGTTTTGGGGAAGTTTAAGATGGGAAAGATTTTGGGGGTGTAGGGTTATTGGTGACATTAGGGTTTATTGTAGTGAATGATAATGATTGAGTGTCCAAGAATTGTTACCAGAATATTGACCCCATCCTCTGTTATTGACAGGATATGCTGGCACCGACGAGGTCACCACCAGGGTTGTTGGCGTGGATTAGGAATTTGAGAAAAACTTTTTCGATGATGGGGTTTGTGTTTTTAGAGGAGTAATGGGAGCTGATAATGGTCTTGAAATTCCAGCCACTGAAGACTGACCGAGGTCTTCATATGAAGGTCCGTATGCCGCCGCCATGACTGCAGAACCTTCCTTCTGATGGAAGCTTACTAGCATATTTTCCATTCTCCGAGTTGCTTCCTCATTTTTCTTAGAAGATTCAGAACAATTGTGTAGTTTTCATCCATCCTCCTTTGTAACAATTCCATTTGTTCCATTCATTTACTTGATACTTCAATAAATACTTGCAACCGCGATTCAAGGTTCTTAGACCCACCTTCGCTGCCGAGATTCCGATCTTTGTCCACCATTGTTGGCCAGAACTGGTGCTCTTGATACCAATTGTAGCCTTTAGCTACTGAAAAAGGAGAAATAAAATTATAAAAGACTAAAATTGATTATCAAAATTCATATCGATTTTTTACAATGCCTACATATTAATACTTAGGCTGACTCAACTTTAGGATAACCTAGAATAATTAAAAGGACACGTGGCTCACTCATAAAGACACTACTGTCTAGGACTAGAAATACAAAAATAAAACATTTGGGACTACTAAACACCCACAACTATATATATATATATATATATATATATATATATATATATATAAGGAGGATAGTAGTTATATTAGTTAGGGTAGTTTTTAAGAAGTAGTTAGGACAACATTTGTAATGATATTTTATTTAAATTCAAGTTGAAAGATAAGTTTTTATTTTTAATTTAATGGAAAGGATTAGATTTTGAAATATAAAAACCACCTTATCTTAACGTGATCCACGGATAGATTAGAATAAGCATATTCATCTTTGACCCAACTACAATCCCAAACAGTTAAAAGATTACTTAGATTTGAATGAGTAGATAAACTTTTCAAATTTGAATAGAAAGATAAACAGATTTTTCAAAGATAGATATTTTTGAATTGAAAAATAAGGAATGAACACTACTAAAAAAAAAAAAAGGGATTTTCGACCGCCAAATCGGTCGAACAACGGTCGACCGATCTTCGACCGATTGAGGTGGTCGAACAAAATTAGGTCGAAATAGCCCTTCGACCGCCCTTCGACCGACTTTTGGTTGAAGAACATGGACCAAACTTTTTAAAGTGACCAGTTCTTCGACCGAAAGTCGGTCGAAGGTCGGTCAACGTTCGACCGAATTTCGGTCGAGGGAGCTTTCGACCGAATTTCGGTCGAAGTCGGTCGAAAACCTGTAAAAACCTGCAACATAAAATCTGAAATTAGCCCTACACCACCTGTAAATTCAGCAACACGCAGAAAAACCAGACAAAACACATTCATAAACGATATTCAACAAGGCTAACCAAGCCAAACAATAGAAAGAAGTCTTTCAACATTAGTTCTAGTGTTACAATTATCAAACAAACTTAACAAACAGTTTAAGGTTCAACTATCACTACTACTGGCTAGAACTCGAACTAGATTCGGACTCAGACGACGAATGGTGTCGACGTCTGCTCTTTCGCTTTCCTTTGCCTTTTCTTTGGTTAATGAGGATTTGTTGCATCATTTCATGCATTTCTCTTTGATGAGTCTCCTGTGCTAAGCGCATAGCATCATTTTGTCTCTTCAGCTCTTCGATCTCCTCTTTCATCCGAGTCATTTCTCCAGGATCAGCAGAGCTTGAAGGAGCAGTAGAACACGAGCCCAAATAGTTCGATTTATGCTTGCCAGATGAATACAGAGTTGCAAGGCCATATGCGGACCCCTTCTTCACCCCTCCGACCGCTTCCAACCATAAATTGGTTTCTTGCTCGAGCATTAGGGGTGCTGGGGTACTGCTTCCGCATTCAGATTGTTGAGTCGAGGTCCCGTCTTCAACGGCCTTTGTAGCTCTTTCCTAAAAAATAGAAATATATCAACGGTACAAATATGAAATATAAACGTTGAAGGATTGGCGCGAAAAAAGTTTGAATTTAATAACTTACCCAGGTCTCTTTTGCGCGAGGCTCGACCCAGGCTTCTCCGCCCTTTTTATCTTTCTTGATATGTCGGATCTTGTACATTTTAGAGATTGGAATTGTCCGATTTTCTTTCTTTTCCTACAAATTAAAGAAGAGAACAAGTTAGATAAAAAAAATAAACGATTATAGTAATTCATATAAATTAAATTACTTTACCAAGCGCATCTTCTGCGTCGCAGCTCTAATTGAGCCACCGGTATGGAGCGATCCACCCTTACTTGATGCTTGCACTTTCTTCCCTTATTGGCTCTTCTTCTGAAATTTGAGAGTCTCCCAATATTGCTGCAGCTCTCTCCGTTGATGATCATAGAGGAAGCCGGGCATTTTTCCTTTTTTACGCGCAACATACGTTGCATTCTTGAATAACTCACCGCATTTCTTTGGAAAGTTGGAACGGACTTTATAGTCCAGAGCCGGATGCCACTTGCACTCAGCCTGGCAATATTCATCAAAATATTTTATTTAAACATAATCATTAGAAAACCCGCAATTAGTAATAAACCTGATGCATATTTATCACCTCAAAAGCCTGCATTATCCGCTGCTTTACTTGAGGGGGCACAGCGCTCCAGGATGGCCACGATTCTTTCCATTGAGATCTCATGCATCTCGTCAGTAAAGGAGTAGCATCAGTGTTGGGGTAAAAGCTACATAAAAATCAGAAGCGTTAATAGAAATACTAACAATTAAACTTTAACTATTTACTAAATAGATAAGAACTTCAAAAATAAGATACTTAACTGTTATCCCCATCGGGATAAATAATCAACCGCCCTCCTTCCCATGTGCCAGGCTCACCGATGTAATAGGGCGATCTCGGATAATAGTAAGCAATCTCCTGCAGGACCGATGGGCAGGTAGAACTAGATGGGTCTGAAGGCGGCTGAGTCGATCCAGACGGAGTAGTGGACTGTGTGGGATCACACTGTGCGGGAACGCCCTGTGTAGGAACGGCCTGGGACTCAGTCATGTCATAACTACTGAAGTCATGCCGCCAACCAGCAGGATGCAACTGAGACATGCCAGGTGGCCTGAAAAAATCTGGACTATATCCTGCAGGGGCTCCTGTAGGAAGCGAATGCGGCACCTGAGAAGTAGGAGTGTCATCTGCCTGCTCACCTGATGTCTCGCCTACCTTTTTACTTCCCTTCTTTCTTCTAAAAAATTTCTTCATATCTGTTGAAACATTCACATTACTTTAGGAAAGAAAAAGTAAATACGTAACATACTAGCTTGTTGTTGTCATTTGGAGTAATTAATTACTTAGTGTTTTTGTATTTTAACGATAGTAATGTTATATAATTTGAGCAATTTTACCACGACCAAGATCAATTAAATAAACACATTCCTTGCACAAAATAAGAATACATATATCTTCTTAGTGTAGTAATAATTAGTTGGTAAGGCCATATTTGTCGGATTGAGTTCATTCATAAGGCCAATGATGGAGTCCATGGCAGCTTGAGAAATACTAAAATCTGATTTGATACTCATCAATCTAACAGCAACCGACAACTGGGAATGCACCGAGCCCTCATAAAATGGACGACTTGATTCCTCCAACCATTTATAGAATTGATTTGCCTCGGCATTGGGAATGTGCTCAATGTTTGGCTGTGATGTATCCGGCTGAAGGGGATCATTAGCCGGGTACATCCGAAAAGCATCATTTACCATATCTTCCATTCTATACCCGGCTGCTTGGTCTGGTTCCACAACCGGAGAACTCCTACCGCCATGAATATTTTCAAGATTTTGAAGGTGCTCCTGCAAGTCCCACGGCTCTCCATGATTATACCAAACGTAGTAATTTGGCATAAACCCCTTCTTATACAGATGTACCTCTACATGCTCCAAATCTTGTACCTTTACACATTTGCATTTTTCACATGGACACCTAATTTTGCCATGCCTTAAATAATCGTCTGTGTTGTGGGCTATATCAAGAAATTCCATAACACCCGCTACAAACGAAGGCCTCAACCCCCGCCGCTCGGGAAAATTTCTATTATCCATCCACAAACGACGTCGATTAATGTCCATATCTACACAAACATTGCAAGATTGAGAAACAATATGTATGATTTTTTTACATATAAGATTATCAATTTTTAATTACTAAATTATAAAGTTTTATGTCATGCTTTGCCTAATGCAATAAATTTTTTATATTAGCTTGCCACTTTTTTGTAATCACTATAGCAAGATTAATGTGGTCGGGGTCTGTTAATGCTCGCAACTTGTTTGATGAAATGCCCCAAACAAACAATATTTTCTTATAACAACCTATTAATTACTATTATCAAAGCAATTCAAACCAACAAAAACTTATTCGTTTTAGGCATAACATGTTCATCTTTTCAACAATACCAAAGCAACAACACATTCCAAACACCACTACCAAACAATTCCAACAATCCCCAACAACTACAACAATCTCAAACAACACAAACCTAACTTTATAAGAGCTAACAACACCAAACAAGTTCTTCAACATCAACAATAACTACAATAAACAAATTAACTAATAATTAACTACCTATGCAACATTATAGGCCGAAATTAAAAAAAATTAAAAAAACGATTAAATTCGGATTTAATAAAAACAAAATCAAAAACTTACCTCGAGGTTGATTTGTGCTCCAATAGCACCTAGTAATGATTCCCCACTAGTTATATGCTTAAGAACTACAAAAAAATTGAGTTAAAAAATTAGGGTTTAAGTTTTAGAAAGTAATTAAAATAATCCTAAAACTAATAATTTACCTTGAATTTCTTGTTATATGTAGTGTTTAGGAGGGTAGAATGTGTTTGATTTTTGATTTTGGGGGTGGGTTATGGTGGTTTTCGGGTATAGAGGTTGGGGGGGGGGGGAGGTTTTAGAGAGTGTTTTTGTATTTTGGGGAAGAAGATAGAAATGGGAATGGGGGTTCTGCTGGTAATAAAATCGGGCCTACCGACCGCCCGTTCGACCGAATTTCGGTCGATAGGTAGAAAATTTTTTTCTGTTCGACCGAAAATCGGTTGAACCACTATTTCGACCGAAAATCGGTCCAAATAGTGGTTCGACCGATTTTCGGTCGATAGGTGGTAGTCGAAAAAACCAGTAATTTTAGTAGTGGAAAATTTAAAATTGTTTTATTAGAAAAATAAGAAATCCTAATTGTTCCCTCTGAATTAATAGAGTCCAAGTCCTTTTCAAATTTTACTTGGTCATCTTGGAATATGATAATTAATTTTAAAAAATATAAAATTTAATGGATAAGTATCTTTTTAAAGATAAACATAAAGTTTGAATTTTAGTGGGAAGATAAAAATTTGGAATTGTGCGTTGTCTATTATATATTGCAAGATTCAATGGCTTCTCTAGCACCATTGATCCATACGGAGTATAGTTTTTGCTCATTTACTTCTGATATATATATATATATATATATATATATATATATATATATATATATATATATATATATATATATATTTTGTAATATCTTCTACTTATTTGTGTGAATTCCTTAAATAATTATAACACATGGAATTGGAGGAAGTAGCAACTCTGAATCCAGAGCCAACTCCATCAACAAAGCATTTATGTTATTTGATTTCATCAACGATGGAATTATTACCTTTGGGATACATACAAAGGTTTTCTCTTAATAACTTTTACTATTTCTATATTTTCTTTTGTTCATTTATAGTTCGTCAAGCTGTTTACCGACTTGATTTATACTCAAACCATCTCTTATAGGTATAGGTTTTGTTAATTTATAGTTAAATTGTACAAAGTTAATGTGCAGCTTATTATTGAAGATGTTGAAAATGATGAAGTATTTTTGTCATAAGACACATGTTCTTTTTGGTCAACCATCTCTAATAAATTCTGTAGAAATACTTTGGGTTGTTCTCTCTATCGTTGTTGTATATATTGTAATTTCTAATTCAGATTTCTGCATTGGTATCGTAAAGTGCTTTTTGGTGCAGGCTTGAAAGTAATAATTTTGGGTCGATATCCAAAAAGAGCAAAAAGGCTGGTGCCAATATTATTAAAATATGCAGAAAAATTAACATGACATAACTTCTATGGCTAGCTTTCTTTTGTTTTGAGAGGATGAGCATATATGGTAGGTACCATATGAAGGTACGAACTATATTCCCATCTTTACTGATTAATAAGTACTATATAGGAGTATATATTAAGCAAGCTTCAACACATAACAAAGGCACATAAAATTGGTCAGGCTGCGTCGTTTTTATGCTTATGGGTATTTGTATATTAGTTATAAAATAGATGCTATTTTAGATATGTTGATTTGGTTATGTTTATGTGTAGGTTGATATGTCTATTAAAATGATGTATTTTCTAAGGTGTTGTTCCAATTGATGCATCCATCTGTAAAGGTAAATTTTCCTTTTCTGTATGCGACTCAATCTATGTCATAGATTGATCGTAATGTGTTGAAAGTATATACATGCAACATCCAAACATTGGATAAAAGAATTAATTAAGTATCCCTTTTAACTTGACTTCGCAAAACAAAAAGATTAAAAGATCTTTTACTATAGGTTGTTCTTGGTAAATAAAATGATGTCAAGCATTCCAACTCTCAAGATCAAACTACTATACTTGTGTTAATTAGCTTATTGGACAGTTAATAATATTAATTTAAATATTTAACTGAAATATCTGCTTTTACAACATTTCTAAACGCACATGACACGTCTAGAGTTATTTGTGCAGTTGTTTTTCCTTCTTTTTTTTTTTTTTTGTGTGTATTGCTTTTTTATGTATCTTCTTTTCAAAACAAAGCCATTTTTACTGGTATTCTCACAAATGGCAGTGTGAGTTGCATTTAAAATGAAGAAACAGTTCCTTTGTGTGATCTTATAATGTTCAGAAGAGTTGTTAATTAATTTATATACAATAGTGTGTCTTAACTAACGATGTCAATGAAATGAGTAGTGTGGACTTTTCAAGTTGAAGAACAAATGTACGGATTCAACTAATTTTATCTTATACTCATGGGTGGTTCACTAACTAGGTGATCCATAAATAATAGAGTAAAATACTTAAAAGTTCACTCAACTTTGAGAAATGTGTTACCAAAATCACTTTGCTTTGAATTGTACTAACAAAGTCACTCAACTTAAGGTAATTCTCACCAAAAGTCATTGTAATCGGATTTTGCACAGTCATCTCACCGAAAATCTGACATGACATTTTTATTTTTAATTATATATACATGTGGCACACTTTATTTTCCATGTAGGATTTTATAATACAGTTAACACTTTTTAAGAGTTAGTTTCTGACTATGTGATATCTTTATCTTTTTAAAAATACTCTGTGGATTTAAGAAAGATAGTACATTGAAACATCTCCAAACTATCAGAGAATGGTATTGACATGTATGAGTCCAATGAATTTGAGGCCTGCAACTATAAATGGTAATGAAACTTCCATGCTATGTTCTCAAACTTTGTGTGTTATTCTATCCATTAAAGGTTAAGTTTGGAGGTTAAGAGTAAACAAAGGGACTATTGTTATTCTATCCTTTAAAGGTAAACTCAATAAATGCTTTATATTTTAAAACACGGGTTAGACTTGATTAAAGAACATTCTTGATGTGTATGATATGAAATTCTGGAAATTGTTCATGGACTTGGTGCAGGAGGATGATCTTCTATCCAAATGGAGACGACAAAATAGAGGGAAATGACTACATTTCTGTCTACTTGGCCGTTGCAGATATCAGCTCCTTACCTGCCGGTTAGGAGGCTAGTGCTGTATTTAGCTTCTTTTTATTTAATCATCTTCACGACAACTATCTTGTTAT
This sequence comes from Petunia x hybrida, assembly GCA_037355625.1. NCBI lineage: Eukaryota > Viridiplantae > Streptophyta > Magnoliopsida > Solanales > Solanaceae > Petunia > Petunia x hybrida. Next base: position 134,982 of record JBBBVM010000012.1, read on the forward strand.
ACGTGGTACATATCTTCTTCTACTTTACATTCAGTGTTTTTCTTTTCCTTGAACTCTTTGATTGATTTCTTTGAATACTAGCTATAATGCTACTAATAATTGTACTAATCAAACCGCATACGTATTTCTTCTACCAAAAGGAAAGAAAAAGAAAGTACGGATTTCCCCTTTGATTCAAGCGAAATTCTTGGTCAGCACATGTTTAAGGCTCAAGTCTCAGTAAAGAGTGTTTCCACATGGTAGAATCTTCTCAAGGAATATAAGGTATCATGAGGCTGATTTTGAGTTGCCATCCAACTATCCAAGCACGAATACCATGTTTAACCCTACTGAAGGGGCAAATGTTGTTACCAATAGAAAAGGAAGAGCAAACCAGGAAGGTTTTTTTAATAGTCTTGTTTTTTTAGAACAGCTCCATCTGAAACTTCTGGGAGGCCGTACAGCAAATAAGATGGGTATTTTGTATTGTATCAAACTCCCCCACAGGGTAGCGATCCAACTAAATTTTTTTCCCAGTGGGGATAGCTATGATAATTGTAGCTGCCTTGAGGTAGGCACGGGTATCAATGTCTAAGCCCTGAAAAACAAAGTTTTGGTTTTAGAAAGACACCATCATTATGGTAATGTATACATGGTACAAAAATTACAGAAATAGACCACTTTTCCAAGTGAACTTGAACATAAGATTTGTGCTATACCGTAGCAGTGATTATTAAATATATCACTTCAGGTCAAGCGCGGCGTTTTCACAAGATTAAGACCAAGTGGGGTTGCTCCAAGTTTATCTCTCACAAATCATTGAAAGAGCCAACTAATGGTTACGTTGTTGATGACAATTGCATTCTTGGAGCTGAGATATTTGTCATCAAGAACCAAGGAGTTGGTGAATGTCTGTCCTTTTTGAAAGGCATCAAGTCTTATAAGCACGAGTGGAAGATCTTTGAGTTTTCAAAATTAGGGGAGGCATGTTCTGAAGAGTTTACTGATGGGGATCATAAATGGTATGCCATTAAATCTTTCGCATATTTCATATTTTCTTTTCTTTCTTTAATTATTTCACTTTGGTGTTCACGTAAATAGAAGTTCTTGTGTTTGGATGAAGGAAACTACAGGTATATCCTACAGGTTGTGCTGGACAAAATGGAAAGAGCATCTCCATCTCTTTTGAATCTGTCGATGTTAAAGGATCTGATTGCGGAAAAAGGGTCAAGGCAAAATACAGGATCTCTGTCAAAGATCAGATTAATGGTAAACATGAGGAGATAATTAAGTATTTACACTTGTTCATTAATTTGGATTTCTGCATTAGTTGGTGTGTTGATTTAAGAAAAAAAAGTCGTCACCCTTATAAATGAAATCCATTTGATCAACTGTATCCTCCGTAAATATTATAGTTTCCCTTCATTTGGAATAACTGTGTAACAACTGAATTGTCTTCGTTAAGAAGAAAGTTCGGATTTCATGTAGCTGGTGTCTCGCGTGAGATATATATATTTTTTAATTGAATATCATAACAATTTTATTTTTATAGTAGTAGATGTCCCTTTTGACGACATCATGATAAGATCAAAGTTTCATACTGTTCTACACAGGTAAAGTAAATTGTTGCCTAAATTCTCTGATAGACCACTTTCAATCATTGGCGAATATAATCAGCATGAACTTTCAGAAGATATACCATCATTCATTTGATTGTTTTCTTCTTTTAATATGAAGTTGAGGTGGATGGAATCTCAAACATTGTACAATTACGTAGTGACAAACGTGGTTAATTCATATCATGAGCTAAGTTTGGTCGAATTCTTTACTTGGTTTTAATATTATTATAGTGAAATTGGTCAAGTTTTAGTCTCTTATAAGGTATTATCTATATGATGAGAAGCAAGCAGTTTTACAATCTAACTCAAATTCATTGGTTTCTGAATCTGTTTTTTCCTTTGAATAATTTGGCATTGCTTTTTTGCAGGTGATACAGATTGGTTTTCAGCTAAAGCATCGGGCTACACTTGGTGTCGATCCCACGAGGACTGTGCGGACTAATACTTTGTAAACAATTTCTATCAAACTATCCAGGGGTCTTGTTCTTAATTGGTGAGAGTTTTTGTAACCAAAAAGCAGTAATTAAAGTGCCAAGTGTGTAAACAAACAATGGTGCCAACTTTGGGTGTTATCAATATTAAGAGGACGGTCCAGGGTCAGAGTTACGAACAATCCAGTTGATGTATTCAATTGATTCCACTTCTTAAATCCCGGGTTACTAACTGACAGAGTAGTAGTAATTATGAAAACCTTTCAGTTATTCACAATCTATGCAAGCTACTTCAATCCCTATATGTCTATGGGTTAAATCACATGCACGCATTAACGATCTCTGTAATGAGTTAAACTAGGCAAGCAAGTATATGTCTATCCTACTCGCGAATTGGTTCCCCGATGCCCGGGTTCACAAACTAGTTCTATTCTTTCTTATTACGTAATTAGATTCTCTCTTTCGAGTTCAACCCAAAAACCATGGATAATGCATAATTATCGAGCTCTAACAATTATACAAGTGAAATCAAGAAAGAATAAGTAACCCGTTATGGGATTCAATTAATGGGAATCAATCTTCAACAATCAACTTTCATGTAAAACTCTAACCCTAGAACGTAATGGAATTAGCCACACATACTCATAATCACAAGACAAAGATTTGATGTAATAATGAATTAATTGATGAAATAGATGAAAGATTAAGAATCACCCTTGTTCAATGGAGTATGTAGCTCTCAATATTGCCCAAAGTCAAGAACCCTTTACAAAAACTAAGTAGTAAACTATTTATAATGTTTCCAAACCCTTAGTAATAAGTTAGGCCCGATACTAGGAGGAATAGGGGGTAAAATCGCGCATAAGGGGCGCTATAGCGGGCGCCCCGCGCCCTCAAAAGCGTGCACAAGACCAGACGACGCCACCAGCCCTCGTGCCTTGGGCCTGCGACGCGTGCCAAAAGCGCAGGCCACCGCGCGCTATGGCTTGCGCGGCGCGGCCTCCAAAGCGCCAAGCCAAAATGGCTTTCTTCCGCTCCAAGACTCGGCTTGTGTCTCGCCTATGTGTGCTCAATCCAATCTTCAAACATCCTTCAACCAATGCATGCTCAATCAAGCTCCAAAACGCTCCAAATGCAGCGTGTAACGACCTACACACGACAAACACAACATAAGCGCAAAACCACATTCACAAGCTACCAAACAAGTGCAAAACAAGCTCAAATGTGCGGAAATATTAAGAAAAAGTAGGCATAAAATGCCGAACATCACCACCCCACACTTGAACCTTTGCTCGCCCTCGAGCAAGTCACATCTAACTCCCCCACCTAGGTAAAACAGGTCTGCCTATGACTATGGTTGATACCGACCATTGAACCAATGCGCACATGACTACCATGGATCCACAACATGCCAATAATTTACCAAAACCAAAAAAAAAAAAACATGCGAACAACCACCCCAAAATAGCTCAAATGCACCAACTCAACTCAATGCAACCATGCTCCCACAAAATCACACCTATCTACTCAATCAAAAGCCATCAACTTTACCTACTTCATGCAAACCACGTGCCCTCACCAATATGAAAGAGAGTGCCCCCCCAAAGATCACACACAAGCGCAAATATCATGAATAGAACGGGGGCAATAACAAATGAATTCTCTCACTCTCATGAAAAGCTCACATGTCACACACAACGTACCATAGGCTTGCCCGTAGTGTAGGACTCCACTAATGTAGGCTTACTCCAATCGGGATTAACTAGGACTTTAGAAAGGTCGCAATGTAGGCTAAGGTGCGGGTAGGACATATATGGGTAATAGTGACTACCTCCCTAAGCACTTTTAATACATCACATTTAATTTCAAGCACAAGTCTCAACAAACCACCCATTCACAAGTACCACACATACACCTTCTCAATAAGTAGCATATTTTCTTTTCAATCACACACTAGCAAGGAAGGGATATCTTTCTTTTTTTTTTCACAACTTTTTTTCAACTTTGCTATTTTTTTCTTTTCTTTTTCAATTCACTTTTTCTTTTCAATTTTCATCAACTTCCAACCTTGCCAATGTTTTTTTTTCTACTACTTCACAATTTTCACAAATATTCCCCCTTCATTAGCTCCACTCAAAAGTCTACCAACATCCAACCACAACTCCAATCATCTACACAATATCAATAAAAGTGCTTAAGGAGTAAGGGCCAAAAGAGTCAATTAAGAACAAATGGGTAGGCTCGGGGTGTGGGTGCCAACAAAAAGGTCCAAGAAATCACAATAATTTTTTCCAAGGTATATATGTGAGGGTATGCAAACAAAAGAAGGCCTTGTATCATCTCCCGACTAGAGCAAACCTAGGATTTCGCTTTGCACACACACGGGGCAAGTTCTAGACATTAACATGCAACATGGAGCAACAAAAATATGCCTCACAACACACATTGCACGTAGCTCACACAAAGAGGCTCCATCAACAACTCTCAATTAAGCTTCTAGAATGCAACTTGTGGAAATTTAAGCACTCATGCACAAAAGTTAGCAATCAAGTCAAGCAAGTGGACTCAAGCATCTCAAGGGGGTTGTTCCATTTTTTTCTTCCTTTTCTAGGCATGCATCAAATTAAAACCAAGGACACCACACATAGCACATGCAATCAAGTCCAAGTCCCCCGGTATCAACCAAATCAAAGACACCTAGCATTCTACCTTTTTCCTAGCCTAGGGTCATCTAAAACTAACTATCCTAATCCTAAAAATAAAAACTACCCGGTTCAAAGGTCACCCCGTGGAAAAGAACCGCGGCCATAAGAAAAACAACGGGGCGGATGACATGTACCACTAATAAAACAAAAAAGGAAAATCTTTTTGGAATTTTTCATTGGTTTTCTAATTTTTTTTCAATTTTTTTTCTCATATATTAAAGCAAGAAATAAATCAAAATAAAGTCAAGTGACAAAATAAAAATCCTAAGGTACATGCATCCTAAACCTCAAAAATAAAGACTAGATAAAGGGCAGTACCCCACCCCACACTTAAACTAAGCAATGTCCCAGTGCGACAAAGAAGTAAGTGCGAAAGTAAAGAGTACAAGAAAACTGCCCTGAAAGCTGCCACAACTAGGCCTCTGCCTCATGATCCGTCTCATACTCACTGTCCGGATCGTTGGCCACAACATCCGAATCAGTGTTCTCATCTTCCCTCGGATCCAGCGTACCAGCCTCAACCTCGCCCAGAAAGATCTTCGAGGTCTCTATCAGTGGGACCTTTCGGTCAATAGCAGCTATATCAACGCCCGACTGACGGGCCATGGCCTCCATCATCAAGTACTGACGCGCGGCTAAGTTGGCATTTGTCTCTCGCCAATCTTCCGCCGTCAGCTTCACCGGTGCTGTGGTGATAACCCCCTTGACCGAAGAAATGTCAAAGGGCCTCCCGAAGTCAAGGACAATACGATCCCCAACCTCATCCGCGGGGACCCCCGCCTTCTCTAAGTACCGGGTCAAGAGGTTCCCAAAATATAACCGACTACAATGTTTTTCTAGCCTTTCCGCTTTCATCACCCTCAACATGTAGTACCCAATGTTCACCGGCCTCCCGGTCATGAAGAAGTACACCATGCACGCCCGAGTCTTAGTGACCTCGGAGTAGTGGGAGCATGGTAGAATCCGTGCATTGATGAACCGCATCCATACACGCGCCGGCTTGAGAAACTGGGAGAAGTGCATAAACTTATGTCGCCCAGACGCTCCGCGCCCCCACTTATGCGTGGAGCCCTCACCACACAAAGTCTCCCTCAATGCCGTGTAATCCGGCTTCTTGATGTAATTCCTCAACTCATCATAATCGGGGTCATCTACCCCCAAGAAGGCATTCAATGCCGATGCATCTAATTTCACCTTCACTCCCCTCACAGTCACCATATCATCATCTCTCCACGCCTCATCGGGCTCCCAGTTAGCATAGAGTTCTTGGACCATGTCCAAGTTGGCGGGCCCCGGACTCTCAAACACTGAGTCCCACTTGAGGGCCATAATCTGCTCGGCCACCTCCCTAAACTTTTGCATCACCGGCTTTTTATCAATGGCTTGCTCGGGTATGTACCCCGCAAGCCTCACATTTTTGTACCAAGTTTGGCACTCCCCCTTCTTCACACTAGAGAGGCCATATCGTGTTTTGCCACCGGGACGTGGTATCGGCACCGCGTCCTTTGGAATTTTTGCCTTGGCCTTGGGCTTGGCCGGTGCCTTGCCCTTTTGAGATGTGGACGAAGGCCCGGCTTGAGTGGATGCTCTCCTCGGACCCTCAGTGGATGAGGAGCTAGCCTTATGCTTTGTAGCAACCATGGTACCTATACAACACAAAAATCAATGTGAGATATCAAGCTAAGTACCAACAATACAATTCAAGCTCAAGGGACCACCCCACACTTATCACACACTCAATGTGTCAATCACTCAATTCAATAGCACGGGCGACCCCACACTTGAACAAAACTAGCTTTGAGCACAATATGCTACGTTTTGAATTTTTAAAATCAAGCTAGTGTGGGTGCCTCATTATCCATTCTAGTGTGTATGCAACATCTAATGTTCATAGGAAGCCTAAGGAATGCATTGCTACTCAAGAATTCACAATGTCATTGATATTTCATCTTTGAGGCTTTTTCACAAACACCTAGTGTGCACCACTTTGAACTAGCAATTTCAATGGATTTTGCAATGTATCAACCCTCCCAAATTGTTGGGAGATCTCTTTTTGCAAGTCACAAGTTCTATACTAAGCATTCTAGACAATTAAGCACATCAAGATTGAATTTTTATGGTCAAGCTTGCAACTAGTTAAGAGTATCACCCATGAGCAATAATGAAGATAACTTACATGCTAGTGAGAAGGAAGAGTAGTAATGTACTTACTTGATGATGTTAGAAGGGATTGCACAATAGTTGGGATGATTCCAATTGTTAGAGGTGAAGTAGTGTGTGTGTAGAGAGTGTTTGTGGTGAAAGTAAGGAAGAAAGAAGTGCTAGGAATCGGGGGTTTAGGGGTTGGGATTAAAAGAAATTCGGGTCAAAACTCGTTGACCCGTCAAGAGTGCAAAAAAAAATGGCCCTCCGTGTTCCAGCCCGCGCCGCGAGCCTACAGCGTGCACAAATTTGGAGCTGCTGCCAAGCCTCGCGCGTTGGGAGGCGCGGGGCGCTCCCAAACGCGCTGGGCTCTTTTGTTCCAGCTTTTTCTCGCGCTTTGGGAGGCGCGGGGCACTCCCAAACGCGCCCGAGCACATTTTTTCGCACCGATTTTTAGCTCTACGTACAAACCCAAGCATGGGACACGTCTCAAGATGTCCCATACCCCTCAATGCATTCATAACACCTTGTTTAGCTCACCCGAATCCTGCAAAAACGACACACAAAAACAACTAAAACGTGACACTATAAAATGAAAAAAAAAAAAAAAAAATCCTAACTATTACAAGTACAAACTCGGGTTGCCTCCCGAGAAGCGCCTTATTTAACGTCGTGGCACGACGGGTATAAATCAAGGGTCTCTTAAGGTAATTGAAGTGCGGTGATTCACCGCACCTCCCCAATAATGTTTCACCCTTTGACCATTAACCATAAATGTGTTCTCAGACTCTGGGGCTCTCAATTCAACTGCTCCATGTGTGGTAACACGAACCACTTCAAAAGGGCCAGACCATCTCGATTTCAACTTGCCCGGAAATAATTTCAACCTCGAGTTGAACAATAACACAAGTTGCCCGGGCTCAAAAGAACGACGCTCAATGTGCTTATCATGCCACTTCTTTGTCCGTTCCTTATACAATTTTGCATTTTCATACGCATGGAAACGGAACTCGTCAAGTTCATGCAATTGGAGCATCCTCTTCTCTCCCGCTAAAGCCATATCAAGATTGAGCTTTTGAATTGCCCAATACGCCTTATGCTCTAATTCAACCGGCAAGTGACAAGCCTTACCGTAAACAAGCCTATATGGAGAGGTTCCAATAGGTGTTTTGAAAGCAGTTCGGTAGGCCCAGAGAGCATCATCTAACTTCATAGCCCAATCCTTCCTCGAGGCATTCACAGTCTTCTCAAGGATTTGCTTGATCTCTCTATTAGACACTTCCACTTGGCCACTAGTTTGGGGATGATAAGCAGTAGCCACCTTGTGGCGAACCCCATACTTAGCCAATAGCTTATTGAACAACCGGTTGCAAAAATGCGTACCTTCATCACTAATGATAGCCCGCGGGGTCCCAAAACGAGTGAAAATATTCTTCTTCACGAACTTCACCACCACACTCGCATCATTTGTAGGAAGTGCAATGGCCTCCACCCATTTAGATACATAATCCACTGCTACCAGGATATATTTATTGCCCATAGAAGGTGGGAATGGACCCATGAAATCAATACCCCAACAATCAAACAGCTCAATCTCCAAGATATTGTTCAAAGGCATCTCGTGACGCCTAGTAATGGTACCCGTTCTTTGGCAACGATCACATTGCTTCACTAAGGCATGAGCATCTTTAAATAAAGTGGGCCAAAAGAAACCAGATTGAAGTACCTTTGCAGCTGTTCGATCTCCACCAAGGTGACCACCATAAGGAGAGGAATGGCAACTTTGTAGAATCGGCTCTACTTCTTCCCTTGGAACACATCTCCTAGCTAGTTGATCCACACCTATCTTGTACAAATAGGGCTCATCCCACACATAAAATCTGCTCTCATGAAGAAGTTTACGCTTCTGCTCAGCAGTTGCCCCAGGAGGATACACATCACTCACAAGAAAATTTACCATGTCAGCATACCATGGTTCTTCAACTTTATCAAGAGCAAAAAGTTGCTCATCAGGAAACACCTCTTTAATCTCAAGCCCTTCATCTACATGATCTCTATTCTCCAGCCTTGACAAATGATCAGCAACTTGATTCTCAGTCCCCTTGCGATCTCGAATTTCAACATCAAACTCTTGCAATAGGAGAACCCATCTAATGAGTCTAGGCTTGGAGTCCTTCTTCTCAAACAAATACCGGATTGCGGCATGATCAGTGTAGACAACAACACGAGTGCCAACCAAATAGGATCTGAATTTATCAAAAGCATAAACCACGGCTAGCAACTCCTTCTCAGTGGTAGTATAGTTGGACTGGGCTGCATCTAGCGTCTTGCTGGCATAATAGATGGAGTGAAAGATTCTTCCAATTCTTTGGCCTAGAACAGCCCCAATAGCATTATCACTCGCATCACACATCAATTCAAATGGCAAAGACCAGTCAGGAGCAATGATGATTGGTGCGGTCACCAACCTTTTCTTCAACTCTTCAAATGCCTTGAGACAAGCATCATCAAACACAAATTTCACATCCTTCTCCAACAATTTGCACAAGGGAGTGGAAATTTTGGAGAAGTCCTTTATGAAGCGCCTATAGAACCCTGCATGTCCCAAGAAACTACGCACCCCCTTAACAGAGATAGGTGGTGGTAATTTCTCAATAGCCTCTATCTTCGCCTTGTCAACCTCAATCCCTTGCTTTGACACCTTGTGCCCAAGTACTATGCCTTCTTGAACCATAAAGTGACATTTTTCCCAATTCAGCACAAGATTTGTTTCTTCACAACGGCTCAGCACAGCATCAAGATTCTTCAAGCATTCATCAAAAGAGTCACCAACCACTGAGAAATCATCCATAAACACCTCCACAAATTTTTCCACCATATCAGTGAAAATAGCCATCATGCACCGCTGAAAAGTCCCCGGGGCATTACATAACCCAAATGGCATCCTCCTAAATGCATAGGTGCCATATGGACAAGTGAAAGTGGTCTTCTCTTGGTCTTCAGGAGCTATCACAATTTGATTGTAGCCCGAGTAACCATCCAAGAAACAATAATACTCATGGCCTGCAAGTCTATCCAACATCTGATCAATAAAGGGCAGTGGGAAGTGATCTTTCCTGGTGGCTTTGTTGAGCTTCCTATAATCAATGCAAATTCGCCACCCAGTGACTGTTCTTGTAGGAATCAACTCATTGTTCTCATTCTTCACCACTGTCATGCCCCCCTTCTTAGGAACACATTGCACTGGACTCACCCACTTGCTGTCAGAGATGGGAAAAATAATGCCAGCATCCAGCCACTTGATAACTTCTTTCTTCACCACCTCCTTCATGATTGGATTTAGCCTCCTCTGCTGCTCTATGGATGGCTTATGATCTTCCTCCAAGAGAATTTTATGCATGCAGAAAGAAGGACTAATCCCTCTAATATCAGCAATAGTCCAGCCAATAGCTCTCTTGCGCTCTCGCAACACCCGCAACACCTTCTCAACCTGCACATCAGACAACAAAGAAGAAAGGATCACGGGCAAAGTATTACCTTCACCCAAATAAGCATAACGTAAATGTGCAGGTAAAGGCTTGAGCTCAAGATTAGGAGCTTTCTCAATAGACGGTTTAGCAGGAGCTAAGGTCAACGGTCTATCAAGCTCCTCAAATTTCTTCCACCCTGGGATGAATCTACTCTGCATATTAAGAACTTCCACATATTCTTCAGTATCTTCATCCTTCAGGATATCATCATCATCACATAAGAGTGCCCTCTCTAAAGAATCAACATTAGAAGCCAAGAATGACCTCTCATCAGCAGTCAACTCCTCATCTATCACTTTTACCATGGACAACTCTTCATAATGAGAAGGAAGCTGGGTAGCTCTGAACACATTAAACACAGCTTCTTCCCCATTCACCTTCATAATCATCTTTCCAGCTCTGACTCTAATAACAGCATCAGCAGTGGCCAAAAATCCTCTTCCCAAGATGAGAGGAACCTCAGGATCAGCTTCATAATCAAGAATAATAAAATCAACGGGTAATATGAACTGACCCACTTGTACAAGCACATCCTCAATAATCCCCTCGGGGCATGTCAAAGATCTATCAGCAAGCTGCAGAGTCACAGTAGTGGGTCGTGGCTCACCCAGGCCTAGCTTCCTAAAAACTGAAGAAGGCATCAAATTCACACTGGCACCCAAATCACATAAAGCACGACCAACCTCATGTTCCCCAATTTTCAAAGGGATGGTAAAACTGCCAGGGTCCTTCAATTTCTGCGGAAGCTTGCTTCTAACTCTGGAACTGCACTCCTCAGTAAGTGCAACTGTCTCAAACTCAGTCAATCTTCTCTTGTTAGCGACAATATCCTTGATGTATTTAGCATATTTGGGAACATCCCGCAAAAGCTCCACCAAAGGAATATTTACCTGAATTTGACTCAATATCTCCAAAAATTTCTTGCATGCGGCATCAACTTTCTGCTTCTGAAGTCTCTGCGGGAAAGGTGGTGGTGGTCTCACAATAGCAGTCTCGGGCTGCTTTTCAGTTACTTTTTCTGCTTCTTTCTCCACCTCCCTCTCAGCATTTGGCTCTAACTCACCAACAGGCTTCTTTGGCTTTGGGGGAACTTCTTCCAAAGCTCTTCCATTCCTCAAAGTCACAGCTTGCACAAATTCTCTAGGATTCTTCTCTGTATCACTCGGCAAAGCACCCCGAGGTCTATTGTTTTGTGCTTCAGCTAGCTGCCCCAATTGCCTCTCAAGATCTTTCTGCGCATTGCTCAAGTCTTTAATTGTCTGTGCCTGAGATGCTGAATCATCCATGAGCTTTTGCTGCCCTGCAAGAATTTTCTTAAGCATATCCTCAACTGAACTAGACTGCTGTGGCTGGCTCTGCGACTGTGATCCCTGCTGTGGTGCATTTTGGGACCTCTCATTGCCTTGAGGCTGCTCACGACTATCCCTCCAAGAAAAATTTAGGTGACTGCGCCAACCCGTGTTGTAGCTGTTACCATATTGATTGCGATTCTGGCCCTGTGATCTGTTCTGATTACCCACATAGTATACTGACTCTGGATTAGATGGACAGACGTCAGTAGCATGATCCTCTCCACAAACCTCACAAAAGGTCTGAATTTGTTGCACTGAAGCTGCTGGTTGCTGAGTCTGCGATAAAGTTAGCTTGCTGATTTGATTGGAAATAGCATCCATTTTGGCCCTCAGCTCTGAAACTGCATCTAGTTGAAGTACCCCAGCAGACTTCTGTGGAATAGCTCTACCAACACCCTGCCAATCAGGATTGCTCTGCGAAAACTTATCAAGTAACTCATAAATTTGATCAAAGTTTAAAGCCAGTACTTGACCTCCAGCAGCAGCATCTACCACAATCTTCGTGTGTGCATTCAACCCCTCAACAAAAGTGTGTGCAATAACCTCATTGGATTGGTTGTGGTGTGGACAATCTCTCAATAGAGCCTTAAATCTCTCCCAGGCTGAGTACAAAGATTCACCCTCTAACTGCCTGAATGACATGATTTCACTCCTCAGTCGGGCTGTCTTAGCAGACGGATAAAACTTAGCCAAGAATTTCTTAGCCAAATCCTCCCAAGTAGTGATAGACCCAGGCTTCTCAGCCTTTAACCACTTCCTTGCTGTCCCTATCAATGAAAATGGGAACAGAGTCAACCGAACATAATCAGTAGGCACACCAGTTGGTGTATAAGTATCACTGATCTCCAGAAAGTTTTGAATGTGTTGCTGTGGATCCTCATGAAGTAATCCAGCATATTGCCCCGTCACATGCAGCAACTGAATCATGCCGGGCTTGATCTCAAAATTTCCAGTAATAGCAGGCTTCACAATACTCGACTCCACCCCTTTCAGACTAGGGAGAGCCACATCTCGCACTGCTATTGCTTGTTCTTCTGCCATTTCAATAGGTAAAGAAGCAGGTACGATTGCTAGTGCTTCTCGATCTCTTGCTTCCTTTCTTAATCTTCTCAAGGTTCTTTCAGGCTCGGGATCAAAAGGTGCGAGTGGTTCGTCCTTCTTATTCCTTTGCATGCAAAAACCTGTAGCCTGAAATAGCACAAGACACTCAACAAAAAATTAAACCTGAATAGAAATTAAGTAGTTGTTCAAAAAGAAATTAGTCCGTAATAGTCCCCGGCAACGGCGCCAAAAACTTGTTGCTCCCAAACGCACATGCAAGTATACGCGGTCGCCAAGTAATAAAGTGACTAAGTCGAGTGTCGATCCCACGAGGACTGTGCGGACTAATACTTTGTAAACAATTTCTATCAAACTATCCAGGGGTCTTGTTCTTAATTGGTGAGAGTTTTTGTAACCAAAAAGCAGTAATTAAAGTGCCAAGTGTGTAAACAAACAATGGTGCCAACTTTGGGTGTTATCAATATTAAGAGGACGGTCCAGGGTCAGAGTTACGAACAATCCAGTTGATGTATTCAATTGATTCCACTTCTTAAATCCCGGGTTACTAACTGACAGAGTAGTAGTAATTATGAAAACCTTTCAGTTATTCACAATCTATGCAAGCTACTTCAATCCCTATATGTCTATGGGTTAAATCACATGCACGCATTAACGATCTCTGTAATGAGTTAAACTAGGCAAGCAAGTATATGTCTATCCTACTCGCGAATTGGTTCCCCGATGCCCGGGTTCACAAACTAGTTCTATTCTTTCTTATTACGTAATTAGATTCTCTCTTTCGAGTTCAACCCAAAAACCATGGATAATGCATAATTATCGAGCTCTAACAATTATACAAGTGAAATCAAGAAAGAATAAGTAACCCGTTATGGGATTCAATTAATGGGAATCAATCTTCAACAATCAACTTTCATGTAAAACTCTAACCCTAGAACGTAATGGAATTAGCCACACATACTCATAATCACAAGACAAAGATTTGATGTAATAATGAATTAATTGATGAAATAGATGAAAGATTAAGAATCACCCTTGTTCAATGGAGTATGTAGCTCTCAATATTGCCCAAAGTCAAGAACCCTTTACAAAAACTAAGTAGTAAACTATTTATAATGTTTCCAAACCCTTAGTAATAAGTTAGGCCCGATACTAGGAGGAATAGGGGGTAAAATCGCGCATAAGGGGCGCTATAGCGGGCGCCCCGCGCCCTCAAAAGCGTGCACAAGACCAGACGACGCCACTAGCCCTCGTGCCTTGGGCCTGCGACGCGTGCCAAAAGCGCAGGCCACCGCGCGCTATGGCTTGCGCGGCGCGGCCTCCAAAGCGCCAAGCCAAAATGGCTTTCTTCCGCTCCAAGACTCGGCTTGTGTCTCGCCTATGTGTGCTCAATCCAATCTTCAAACATCCTTCAACCAATGCATGCTCAATCAAGCTCCAAAACGCTCCAAATGCAGCGTGTAACGACCTACACACGACAAACACAACATAAGCGCAAAACCACATTCACAAGCTACCAAACAAGTGCAAAACAAGCTCAAATGTGCGGAAATATTAAGGAAAAGTAGGCATAAAATGCCGAACATCAAAGGATCCTAAAAACGGCTTCCTTGTCAATGATTGCTGCATTGTGGAAGTAGAGGTTTCTGTGATTGGTGTTGTCAATAATTTCACATAAACCTTGATTTTTGATTCTCGATTTAGCAGGAAACTGTTACTTCATTTGATGCATCTTTTGGATTCCTTTGGCGGCATAGAATGGATCTCTTATCTTGTACTATGTTTTGGTCATTGGTGCAAATCTTGTCATGCCAAGTTGATGATAACTTTTTAAACTGAATCATTGATCAAATATACTATTCCCTCTATCTCTTTCCTTTTTTCCTTTTTTATAGAATGACACCTTTCGATGTATTAAAAATAGTTGGTCTTTAAACTTCAAATTTTACTCTTTTAATTTATAACCAAACATAACATGTACAGACTACTTAGATTTTGGTGGCTCTGGACATCAGGCCCCAAAGTTCACTATCCCTAGTTCATATATTCCACTCACTTCTATCCTACTCAAAACAAGAATAACAAGAACTAAGGATAAAAGTTGAGCTTCAGCATCTTCCTCTTCAGTCTGGGTAACATAGCTCCACGGTAGTGGACTTATTGAATCACCTGCTTTACAATCATCTCTGGTGCTCTAGCTTGCTTCTGAAAAATTCTTAAGTTCCTCTCATTCCAGATTCTATATTCACAACAGGCCATAGTCATCCTATACGCAATTGCAGCTTCAGACCTTCCCAGGCTTGATCAACAGCCCATTGCGCCTCACTTTGTCAACAGACCATGCACCTCGGACCTCACTTTGCCATCCCATAGGCACTCTTTTTATTCCTTGCCATAACAACAACTTACCCCATATAGTAGAATAGTGGCATGTAAAGAACAAGTGCTCTATAGCTTTATCTTCTTGCTGTGTTAAGTTTTTATAGCCACCAAAATATTATATCATTTATTTCTATTTAAAGGCACAATATTAGTACTTTTTTCTCTTCTTTAATTCCACGTTGGTCAAACACAGTCATAAAAAATGAAACGGGAAAAAAATATCTGAATCTTCAAATGTGGGATTCAATCAGTGAGAGAAAGGAAAAATATGAGTGAATGAGTTTGTTTGTTTGTTTTTTTTTTTTTTTTTTTTTGGAATAAAAATGGTTAGTCTAAGTTGGGCCAGAAAGGGAGCGTTGGAGCAACTAGTAAAGTTATCTTCGTGTGACCTATGTTCAAGCTTTGGAAACAGTCATTAGGTTAGGCTTCACAGCGTGGGACCCTTCTTCGGGCACTGCGTGAACACGGGATACTCTGTGCACTAGGCGGCCATTTTCTAGTGTAACTCGGGCCGAGTAGATAGTGGGTCGGGTTTGGATGGTGGGTCCTAGATAAAACTAAGCCTTTTTATTATTTTCAAAATTTTATAGGTGTCACTGTCTTTAATTTTCACACGGAAATTAGAAATCCAGCCAAAAGACCATACAGGTTAATTACGTAAAGTTAGATAGACTTTTGGAGAACAAAAAAAAAAAGAAAGATTAGTTATGTTTTGGTGTTGTGAAATATACGGACAAGTTTAGGGGTTGTATATACATTTTTGGTTTTTACATATTATTAAGGAGTACTAGATTAAGTTGGACTCTCCTTGTAGAGAAGAATTTTATTGTTTGTGACCATACGTGGTCTCTCTTTTCACCTTCCGCAAACATGGCTATAATTCCTTGCGAAGATGAAGGTATTCACACACACTCGTGTCTTTTTCTTCTTTCCTTTTCAGTTTCTTTTTTTAACTGAGGTTATTTATTATTTAGGAAGTCAAACAACCTTTCCTTTTACAGGATTGCTCTAGGGTTTTGGTGTAGTAGTAAGAGGACGACTTATAACATGTGGGTTAAGTATACATCACAAGTTCTAGTCATGCTACCATGGTTAAACACACTAGGTCCGCCTCTGGCCACAGACTAAACCTTGTTGTTATTTTAGTTGAAAGGGCAGAGGGGGGGGGGGGGGGGGGGCTTAATACTTTTTACGGAGTTAGCGTATGACTATGTGATATCTTTAACTATTTTTTGAAAAACAAAACGTGGTGTCTCGCCAGATTGCATACCTCGACTAGCGTTCTACCTGCACCTCGACTAATATCATGGGTTACATGCTGCGTCCCACCAGCAAAGGTATCAGGTAACTTTTCCCACACAAAGCTTGGACAAGTGTGAAGAAATTACCTGGTATTTTTGCCTCTACTGAAATTTGAACTTGATAAGCGATAATTCTTAACCCACTTCATTGACCATTAGGCCCACCCTTGAGTGCCGATGTGATATCTTTAATTAAAAAGAGTTTCTTTGTGTCTGGAAAATTGATAGCTTGTTTTTTCTTTTTATTTTTGGTTTGTGTTTTTGAAAAATGTGTAGAGTTTACCGTGGAAGTTAGGGAGGCATCCCCATCACACTACATGCTGAAAATTGAATCTTTCTCCAAACTATCAGAGAATGGTATTGACATGTATGAGTCCAATGAGTTTGAGGCCTGCAGCTATAAATGGTAATGAAACTTCCATTGCTATTTTCTTAAACTTTGGTGTATTTGTTGTGTTCTGTATTTCCCCTGCAATCTCTAGAAAATAAATCTTGGGTATGAGGCAAGTAGCCTTCTGGTGAAAATTTCGGGGAAAACTGACTGCTAAGTAACTACTTCGTTAGCTTTATCTAACATAGAATTAAAAGGGTTCACTTAAAAAGTTGTAAACTAGTACAACAATGAACAAAATACATGATGGAGAATCAACTGAGGAACTATACTTAGTTAGCAAACAATGTGTATGAGTGGATTATACTTGAAAGCTAAAATTAGTTGCTGTTAATGCAGATTACTTGAATTGCATTTGTAATGCTTTATTTTGAGTGTTATTCTATCCATTAAAGGTTAAATTTGGAGGTTAAGAGTAATCAAAGGGATTATTGTTATTCTATCCTTTAAAGGTCAGCTCCATAAGTGCATTAGATAACACAGGTTAGACTTGATTAAAGAACATTCTTGATGTTGCAATTCCCAAATAGTTTTTTTATGACTTATATGTGTAGAGCCCTCTTCATGTGTATGATATGATTATCTGGAAAACGTTCAGGAGGATGATCATCTATCCGGATGGAGATGACAACATAGAGCGAAATGACTACGTGTCTGTCTACTTGGCCACTGCAGATACCAGCTCCTTACCAGCAGATTGGGAGGCTAATGTTGTCTTTAGCTTCTTTGTGTTTAATCACCTTTGTGACAACTATCTTGTCATACGTGGTATAAATCCTCTTTCATTCTCTTCTATGTTACATTCAGTTTTTTTCCTTCCTCATCAATTTCTTGGAATGTTGACTATATTGCTACCAATAATTGTACTAATCCAACCGCATATGTCTTTCTCCTACCAAAGGGGGGTCCTAAGGGGAAGAAAAACGAAAGTAAAGATTCACTTTGCTTCAAGCGGAACTTTCTTGGCCACGACCAGCTTAAGGATATAGTACCATTAAAGAGTGTTTCCACGTGTTAGAACCTCCTCAAGGAATTTAAAGTTTCCATGAGGCTAACCTGATCCTGATCCGCCATTCAAGTGTGGATACCTTCGTCTAACGGTACGGAAGGAGTGAATTCCGTTATCAGTAGAAAAGGAAAAGAAAACCAGAAATGATTTTTTTAATAGTCTTGTGTTTTCTGAAACTATCTACAAGGGTAATTTTTATCTCCCCAACCTGGTAGCGATCCAATTAAATTATGATTCAAGTGTGGACAGCTATGATCATGGTAGCTGCCGTGAGTTAGGCATGGGCATCAACATCTAAACCCTGAACAAAAAAGTTTGATCATGGAAAAAGAAAATCTTAATTATGGGATTGTACACGATTTACAGAAATAGACATTCCCTGGACCTTCTCCAAGGGAATTTTTCAAACTGAACTTGAGCATAAGATATGTGTTTGGCATAGAATGATTATTTAATATATTACTTCAGGTCAAGCGCGACGTTTTCACAAGATTAAGTCCAAGTGGGGTTGCTCTAAGTTCATTTCTCACAAATCACTGAAAGAGCCAACTAATGGTTACGTTGTTGATGACAATTGCATTTTTGGAGCTGAGATATTTGTCATCAAGAACCAAGGAGTTGGTGAATGTCTGTCCTTGTCCAAAAGCATCAAGTCTTATAAGCACGAGTGGAAGATCTTTGAGTTTTCAAAATTAAGTGAAGCATGTTATTCGGAAGAGTTTACTGTTGGGAATCATAAATGGTATGCCATTGATGCCTTCACATATTTCATATTTTATTTTCTTTCTCTAACTATTTAACTTTGGTGTTTGCTTAAATAGACGTTCTTATGTTTTGATGCAGGAAAATTAAACTACATCCTACAGGTTGTACGGGACAAAATGGCAAGAGCATCTCCATATATATTCATTCAGTTGATGCTGAAGGATTTGATTGCCGAAAAAGGGTCAGGGCAAAACACAAAATTTCTATCAAAAACCAGTTTAATGGTGAACATGATGAGATATGTAAGTATTTACTCTTGTTTATTAATTCGGATACCTGCATTAGTTGGTGTGTTGATTTGGAAAAATAAAAAGACGTCTTATATATGAAATCCGTTTATCAACTATATCCTTCCTTGACTTTAAATTTTCCCTTCATTTGGAATAACTGTGCAGAACTGAAATTGTTTCATTAAGAAGTAAACTTGGATTTCACGAAACTGGTGTCTCGAGTGATAAATTTTTTTCTAAAATTTTTTGAATATCGTAACAATTTTTTATAGTAGTAGACATCCCTTCGATGGCATTTTTTAGGTTGTGTAGATTAGTGGTGGCAAATGGGCGGGTTGGGTTGAATTTGGGTGGGTTGAAATTGGGTATAACAAAAATGGGTCACAACCCAACCCGCCCATATTTTAATTGGGTAAAAAATGGGTTGGGTAATTAATGGGTGGGTTGAATATGGGTTGACCCATATTTTACCCATATTATTATGTAGGTGAGAAAATTTTCTTGTGTAATGTCTTACGCAATCCATTTCATTTTCAATACTTGTATTTAAATATTTGTATTTGCACCATTATTGATATACTTCAAATATAAATTATACTAATATCTTTTTGTTAATACTAATAACTTGATAACAGTAACTTCCCATAAATAAAATCGACTTATCGAGGCAGTAACAAATTTTTTTGATAATAACTTAACAAGCCTCATATTTATATGAAGTAGTATGAATTACTACCTCTTAAGAGTCCTGGGTACTATGTCACTACTTAAGAAGAATATACAAATGATAATCAACAAATACTGAATAACTAAGAATTAAGAAATACTACCTCCCCTAAATGGGTGTGCTTTATTTTTGTCTACACTTTATATACTCAATTAAACATTAAAATAATGATTTTGAAAATTAAATCATTATTTTACATCATAAACATACAAGAAAGTATTTACATTATTCCTCTTAATCTTCTAATTGTCTCTATTCTAAGAAAAATGGTCTGACAACGAGTGAGCAAATAAAGGGACATCAAGAACATAATTATATCAAATCAAATATGGATTATATAGTAGTAATTGATATTATCTTTCAATTAGTATCCTATAGCGGAATCCATATTAGCCCATTATTCTCGCATGGCAGTTGATGTTTCAGTTCGGAACCCATTTTCAATATGTGTTCAACCCATTTCCAACCCATTTCCAACCCATTTTACTTTGGGTTGAAAATGGGTCACCCATATTTAGCCCATTTAAAATATGGGTGGGTTGGGTTGGGTTTTATTGCGGGCGGGTTGGGTGGGTTCAACAAATATGGGTTAAAAATGCCACCACTAGTGTAGATGAATTGGCATACCGTTCTACATAGGTAGTGCTAAGTGATCCAAGAGAAATAATGTTGCCGAAATATTCTCGGATAAACTATATTCATTCATTGGGCTAATTGAATCAGATTGAACCTTCGGAAAATAGTTTGTCTTCCTTTTAATCTAATTTAGAGGTGGATGGAATCCTCGAACAATGCATAAGATCGTATACATAGTGATAAAATAATAAAAGGTTGTGAGTTATAGTCCTTTAATTTCTCATATATGTATACTGGAATAGTTGATGTTTAAGTTTCTTTTGAACTTCCGCAGCATCCATATTTTGTTCAATATAAAGAAATGGTTAATTTCTATGTGTCTATCTGTGAGGCTTTACTTTGATTGAATTCGTTATTCAGTTAACTATTACTATAATGAAACTGGTTAAGTTTTACTCTGTCATAAGCCATTATCTAATTAATCAGAAGTAGCTTCACAATCTATATCAAACAGATCCTTAATTTCGTTGGTTTCTAAATTTGTTTTTTCCTTTGAATAATGTGACATTGCTCTGTTGCAGGTGATTCAGATTGGTTTTCAGCTCAAGTAAAAGGCTGGGGTTGGCAAACATTTATGCCACTACAAAAATTAAAGGATTCTGAAAAAGGCTTCCTTGTAAATGATTGTTGCATTGTGGAAGCAGAGGTTTCTGTGATTGGTGTTGTCAATGAATTAACCTAATCCTTGATTTTTGAATTAGCAAGAAGTTGTTACTTCATTTGATTCATCTTTTGGATTCCTTTGGCTGCGTCGAGTGGATCTCTTACCTTGTACTATGTTTTGATCATTGGTGCAATTCTTTTGTCATACCAAGTTAATGTTAACTTGTTAAGCTGACTCATTGATCACATATACTATTCCTTCTATCTCAATTTATGTGACACTACTCTGTTAAGTCTATGTGACGTTCCTCAAAATTTCCTAAGTTTTAGGACACTTATTGGCATAAGAAATATTTATTTAAAGTCGTTCCTTATGTATGTCGAGGTCTTGGGGGCCTCAGATATTTCTTGAGAATTGAATTTAGCAGGTCTCACACAGGAATATTGATGAACCAAAGGAAGTATGTACTGGAGTTGATAGCAGACTTGGGTTTGAGTGCAGCAAAGTCAGCTTGGACTCCCTTGGAAGCTAATCAGAGGTTTACTACTAAGGAGCTTGATGACCTTACTAGAGAAAGAGGAGATGACTTGCTGGAAGACAAATGAAAGTATCAAAGACTGAATGGGAAGCTTTTATATCTCACTATAACAAGGTTGGACATTGCATTTGCAGTCCAAACATTAAGTCAGTTTATGCAGCAGCTTAACAAGTCACACTGGGAAGCAGGATTAAGGATAGTCAGGTATGTTAAGAAGGATCCAGGAATGGGGATTTTAATGAGCAGCTGCAAGAAGGATACACTAGTTTGCATTTTATGATGCTGACTGGGCATCTTGCCCAAATATAAGGGAGATCGGTTACTGGATTTATGGTTAAATGTGGTGATTCACTTATATCTTGGAAGTCAAAGAAGCAGCATACAATTTCCAGAAGTTCTGCAGAAGCATAGTGCAGGAGCATGGCCAGTGCAGTAGCAGAACTGGTATGGTTGTTTGGTTTGTACAGGGAGTTAGGAATGGAAGTCAAACTGCTAATAAATCTGTATTGTGATAGTAGAGCAGCACTGCAGATAGCTGCCAATCCTGTGTATCATGAGAGGACTAAACATATTGAAATAGACTGTCATTTCATAAGGGAGAAGATACAAAGGGGCTTGATTAGAACTCAACATGTGGGAACAAGAGATCAGCAAGCAGATGTTTTGATAAAGGCACTGTGCAGGGTTCAACATGACAATCTGATATTGAAGCTGGAGATGTTCAATGTCTTCACCCCCTCCAGCTTGAGGGGGAGTCTTGAGAATGATGTATTATGAGTCATTTTGTCTATAATGTAGTTAGTGTATATAGTAGTGGCTACACACAGAACTGTATGACTTAGTAGTTAGCTAGAGAATAGTTGATAGCTTATTTAATGGCTATTAGTTAATAGGTCGGTGGAATAGGTAGATATTTTCTATTTTGGGATTGGTCTATAAATAGGGGTGTAAGGAAGTTAGTTATTCAGTTAACCATAATAAAATTTCCCAAATACTCTCTTCTTAGCTCATAGTTAGGGTTTTATTTGTCCAATTAAATCACAAAATTCTACAACCACCACCTACGGGCAAAGAAAGGAATGAGGTCGAGGAAAATATTTCTGAAGCAATCACAAATGAGTGGGAAGCAAGGCACATATTGACCAGAAACTTGTGATACCTTGACATTGGGTGTAGTGACCATATGAATGATTTCAGGGAAACTTTCTCAACTTTGGATGAAACAATATGTACACAATATGCAATTATCTTTCATTTTTTCAATAATAATATATACTCCTATTACATTAATAAGAGAGGAGTAAAAAGAAAGTAAAAAAGAACAGAATAAGAAGAAAGTATGTGTCAGCCAGCATAACTTGGATTCCGTCCCACATTGAATGACTAAATCCATTGTTTGTTGTTTATAAACGAATCAGGAGGACAAGTTTTTCGTTGTGATGGCACTGAATACATAAGGCAAGGTTGAATAAAGGGGACCACGTTGTTGAGGCTTGGGACATCTGGACCCACGTGGGAGCACATATGAAGCATGTTATATTGGTCGGACCCGCATCATGATTATGAAATCTTCTTACTTTCGTTAAATTAAATGTACACCTATTAAAGCAAGAAGTACAATGACTTTAAGAAAACTTACCATGTGGAAGAAGACGGATTTGACGCTGTATAGATGTAGCTATAAATATGTACATTTTAAAAGAGACTGAACACATTTAAAGCCAAAAAATTTACCCTTGAACATGCTGACTTTTCATCATGTCATAACAAAAATGCTTATTAATACACATACAAGATATTGAGCTACAAAACCAACTCCTTTCTATCTCTTAAGACCATGGATTTATACTCCGAAAGATTCTTAAGACAGAAGTCTTTTGGTGTTAAATCCCTACCAACAAACTGTTTTTAGTACTTTTCACTTCTCTCTCAAAATTTGTGTGTGTTGTTCTAAACTTATTTCAAATCTGCCTCCTTTTTGTTTTCTTCTAAATTCTCCTACACTCCACACTCTTTCTTTTTCTCAACTCTTTCTCTCTATGTTTTCAGCCAGATGGTTCCTGTTTTTTATGTTCTCTCTGATTTTTCAGCTGATAGTTGGTGATGAAATGAGGAGTTAAGACTTTCTATTTATAGAGGAGAGAGGGTGATAGTTGGAGTGAAGTCACCCCTTGTCATTTTTCAATAAGAATATATATTACATTAGTAATATATTTATTATTTTTATTTTCAGTAATTAGAATTTATAATCAACTCTTCTTCCATCTGCTTAATCCTCTCAAATTGTGACAAAGACAATATAAATCTGTAGCTTAGGTGGCTCCAATCTCTATGGGACGATATCTTAAACTATACTATAATTTCACAAAGCATGAGCAGAAAAATCCTATATACATTTGCCTCGTCAAATTTTGGCGCATATGCCAGGGATTGGTAAGCATGTACCTCATATTAATTGTCTTATTACTACTTTGAGAATTTTTCTTCTTCTTTTACTTCAAGTATTTTGTTTTCTATTATTTGACAAGTACTAGAGAACAAAATTTGACAAAATATAAAATTACAAAAAAAAAAAAAATTAAAAAATCCTGAATATGAACTCTCTTCGCACGCTCTCAAAATGAACTTCAACCAGCCAAGTGAAAGCCTTGTTGAGTTGGTGGAAAAATACTTTCCAAAAGATATTATATGTGACTATTGTGGAGGCAACCACCAAAGATTTGAATGACAAACAAGTAACACATTCACCTATGCAAATTCTGGGAGGATCAAAGACCTTGAACAACTAATTAATAAAATTAGCCAAAGGTCTATTACTTATGAATATTGTGGTAGAAATCACCTCATTCATGAATATGAAGCAGGTAACTCTTATTTCTTCGGGTCCTCTTATATAGAATCTTACGTTGTTTGTAGTTCTTACGGGTACTTTGAATCAAATGAATATGGTTACAATCCGGAGTGTTGCAAATATTTACTTGAAAATTGGAACACGTGTCAACCATCACAAAAGGAGAAATAGAGCTTAAAAGAAATTGTGTATAATTTTACGAAAACCAATGATGAGAAATGTACACAGAATCAAACATCCATGGCGAACCTAACAATGAAATTGAATTAATTAGTAAATATGGTAGTATCCTTAAATTTCGATAGTGAGCCCGTAAATGAAATTACATCTTGTCAAGATGTACCAGCTCAAAAGGATGATCCTTACATGAATGAATCTACTACTGAGGAAGAAAAGCTTGATCTAGTGGAGATGGCTAATGCTAACAGTTTGACTTGTCTTGAATTAAATGATGAAGAGTTCACAATATCTTCCAATTGTCCACCAACACAATATGTGGTAGAAGAGACTGAGGAAAAAAATGGTCTTTGATTATCAAAAAAAGGCAAAATATACGATTGATCAAATTCCTTTATTTTCCTATTCTACTTACAATGTTGTGGATTTTGTTGTTGGAGATTTTCAGTAAAATACATGGAGCGATCCTGTCAAAGAATGACGATTAAATTTGGGATCTCCATGTATAAAGAAGTACCCGCTCAAGGTAAAGCTAAGAAAGAGCGGGATGTGCATACAACGGAACTATCTTGTGTTATTCTTGGCCAAGTGAGCTCTGAAATAACCCTAGAGAGCGAAAAAGAAAAAATATTGATTTCGCACTAGGGGTGGAGTTTACAAGTTCCTGAAGAAAGGGAAAAAAAAAACTTTAGAGGAGCTTTCTTACTCTCTCTTGTTTATTTATTTATTTTTAAATAGTTTTTGTGTGTGTATATACACATATATAAATGATTTTTTTTCTCTTTATGTTTCTATTCTTTCTTTTAATGTGTTTTAAAAATATTTTCATCTTATTCGTAGCCATTGAGGGAGAAGTAATGGAGCCTTATAAGTCTGACATAGATTTGAGTAATTTAATGCTTCGTCAATTGATCTAGTCAATATCCAGATTATTGTACAACCAGAACATCACATGAAGGCCTCTACAAAAATTGAGTCACCTATACAGGAGCAACTCCATGGTGATCGGTATGCGTAAATAATTGGTTGGTAAGTCATTGAATGATGCAATTCAAATGTTAGCACATGTAAATTTTTTGGTTTATACTTAAACCAAGAGCTCATGGCTGACAAGGTCTAAAATTAGTCCCGTCTATTGCACATAAAATATGTGTGGTCACAATTTCTTTCAAGCTTTCTTCTGTGATCGTAAATTTGAAAGCCAAAAATATTTTACATTTTATTTTATTAAGTAACTATTTTCTACTTTAATTACCCTACTTTTGTGTATATAAAGAAAAAAAAAAGAAGTCTTCCGATTACTCCTTTTTCACTCGTCTAAAAATATATTTTCATCCAGAGAATGAAATGTTCAAGTGTGGGAAAGAGTTGATTTGGTTTATATATTTTATGTAATTTCTCCTCTCATATGATCTTCATGTGGGTAGTCAATTAATAAAATAGATTCTTTACCTTATACTTGATCCACGCTCAATCTTACACCATTAATAGTGAAGGGCGGTCGTCAAAGTATAATACCCGATGTGAGTCGGGGTCGATTTCCCAAGGGAACTAGCACGTCAAGTGAGAGAGTTGCAAATAGATACGCAAATGAGGTTTAGTATTGAGTCCTAGAAGTATGATTTGTTTGATGAAAACTATGATTAATTCTAAAGTGTAAGCAATTAAATGAGGAAGTTGTTCGATATTACTAGACTAGGGGTGCAACCAACTAATAGTGATTTCCAACCAACGGGTGTCTTTACTTCACTTTCCCAACACAAGTATAATTATGGTCGAGCATTCCAATCGTGATCTCTAGAATCCTTCCGGCCTAAGAGAGATCTTTCACAACCCGCTCGTCAAAGCCTTGTTGAATGCTTGAAGCACTACTCAATGACCCGAGGAAAGGAGACCTCTTCCGAGCGTAACTCCTTTTAGATGAGTTAGTCTATATGAATAGCCTATCAACTCAAATCCTCGCCAACTCCACTATTCTACACTAGTTAATCTCTTCCGAGTCTTTAACTAGCAATGTAGACAAGAAATCCCAAATATCATGGATTTTGGGATTTTGATGTTATTGTAATGGGGAGTTGGATAATTGTTACTTGTGTTATAGTTAGTGAAATAGAACAACACCCATTAATTTTCTACCACAATAGCATAATTACACCCCTAGTTATGAGTTTAGCTACTCATAACTAGGGTTTGAATCATAGTAATAAAGATGTAATGAAAAGATGAAATCATGTTGGACATAAATTTGAATTGATATATGAAATCAAGATTCAAAGTTACAAGGTTAGAAGCTTACAAAATTGATGTTAAGTCTCCAACTTGCTCCCAAAATCGTCCAAAAAATAGAGTAAAATATAGTGTAAGTGTTGAGTAATAAAACCCTCACTTTTCTATTTATACTCCTAAGAAAATTACACAAAAATCTTCTTCCGTCCCAATTGTGCTGGCTGATTGTGCTGGCCGCACAGTTCCTTGGAGCCTTGAGGTAGTTGCTGCTTGTTTTTGCATTATCGTGCTGAGCATTGTGCTGACCGCACAATATTGTGCTGAGCAATTGTGCTGACCGCACAATTGGGCCTTTTTCAGCATTGTGCTAAGCGTTGTGCTATCGCACAATATTGTGCTGAGCCGCACAAGTCCTTGAAAACTTGTTCCATTTCGCACGACTCCAACTTCGACTCGACTCGGCCTTCTTTTGTGTTCTTTCCGCTCAGTTTCCGGCCTCGAGCGTTTAAACTAAGTAGCACCTGGAATCACGCAACATTACATAAGAATTGGTCGTGAAATTAGCTTAAAAACACATAAAGTTCCTATAAAGGAAGGCTCAAAGTCGGTAAAATGCCGACTTATCAACACCCCCAAACTAGAACTTTTGCTTGTCCTCAAGCAAAACACACTTCAATGGTCCCCAAGTTGCAATTCATCAATTCATTAAAGCAACAACAAGCCAAAACTCGATTCAAGTTCGAAAACTAATGACATTGGTTGGTGCCAACAATTAAGCCAAGCCATGTGAGCATAACCCCCATATACAGAACATCAAAGAAAGCAAACATGCCATGACACAAGATTTTCAAAGTTTGCCTCTTCATCACAAGACTTCACTTCTTTACTTGCTCACCTCAATTGAAAAGTGAAACACAAGTCCTCAACTCAACTTCACAAGTGCCCTCACCACTCAAGAGAATATCCCAACCACAAAAATGCAATGATAACACAAGTGGGATTAATGATAGGAAGAATTCGCTCACTCTCTCAAAAGAAGTTCATCATGCACACTAAAGATCCATAGGCTTGCCCTTCGTGTACCTCTCCACTAATGTAGGAATGCTTGACCCGAAATCAATTAGGACTTGTTAGGGTTGTAATGTAGGCTTTTGGTCAAAGGTGGGGTAAAATATGGGCAAATAGTGACTACACACCTCCTTGAGCACTACACCGTACAAAAATTAAGGCACACTTCATTTTTCTTGCACTTACACCTTGCTAAATCGAGGATGATACACTACTCATTTTCCTCTTTAGTCATCAATTCTCTTTTTCTTCTTTTTCTTTCATATCTTTCACTTGCTTCTTTTTGTTTCTTTTCACTTTTTCACCCTTTTTTTTTTTTATTTCAACTCGCTTTTTCTGCTCTTCCTTTTCATTTATTTTCTTTTGATTTTCGTTAATTTCCACACTTTCACCATAACTTGTGCCACCCCCAAACTTAGGCTTTTGCCTAAGTTGCACGTCTTTCAATGCACTCAAGGAGGTAGGGCCAAAAGAGAGGGTTAGTGCCTTAAGCACTTAGAATTGGTCCGGGTTAATAATGTGGTTGCCAAAGGAAAGGATATTAAGTTCAAAGGGGTTGACTAAGGATATAATGCAAGGGTAGGCTTTTTAGATTACTGAGCGGGCCAAAGAAAGCCTAAAATCATTTTTCAAGTCAAGCATCACCTAGGATTTCGCCTCGAAGCACACTTAGGGCAAGTTCTAGATCAAGAAGCACACACATGAACACACCGAAACCTCACCACACATGGCACATGTAAAGCAAGGAAGACGCGTATATTCAAGTCCCAATCAAAGGCAATTAAGTATCCAAAGTTTACTCATAACCTAATGAGAGCTAATTAGTGACATAAGAGCCAAAAGTTGAACTTAAAGATCATAGCACAATTTACCAACTAAGTATTTCTATTCATTTTTCAAAACAAGCTCACATGATAAGGATTAAATAATGGTGGAACCAAACATGCCAAAAGTTGCTAAGGAGCAAGAATCCACAACTAATCATCATTATTTACAACTAAATACTAAACTAGTTTTAGAGATGCCCGGTTCAACACTATTACTTCCTTGGAAAAGAACCATGGCAAAGAAAAACCAAGGAGGTTATTTCAAAAATTTTGTGCAACATGGTATTTACAATGAAAATGGTTGTTCGGACCCAAATGAGGCTTTCGCACCCACATGGGATGCCTACGTATCACCCGGGAGTGAATCAGATAAAGAAAAGGTAGCATCCCAAGCGTAGTTCATGGGAGTACCATATGTTTTTATTTTGTTTTTCAAATTGCTAAACATATATGTACTAACAACTTAACATAAACACATTTGTACATGCATCAAACATAACACCATTTCATAGATAAAACAAATATATACAATACTTGGGTTCATGACAAACGAAGGTACTCAAAACATCCTATATACAATATATGGTGACATGAGACATTCTTTAAGTACCCACCCCCCAAACTAAAAGTATGCATTGTCCCCAATGCAACTAAAAGTTATGAAAGCATCTAAGAGAATGAGTAAAAGAATGTTCCCTGTCATAGCTAGCCCTCAGTGGCTGGTGGAGGAATAGAAGGCTAAGCAGCAGTGGGACCCTCAAGGGTCGGCTGAGTATCAGCAGGCTCTGTCTGAAGTGGAGTGGTAGTGGCAGTGGCAGGCAAT
Organism: Petunia x hybrida; assembly: GCA_037355625.1. Lineage (NCBI taxonomy): Eukaryota > Viridiplantae > Streptophyta > Magnoliopsida > Solanales > Solanaceae > Petunia > Petunia x hybrida. The sequence goes on from JBBBVM010000012.1 coordinate 164,354, forward strand.
GGCTCATGTGTCTCTGTCTGCTCAGCCCTAGCCATAGAAGTGGCCTGCCTGTCCAAGATGTCAAGCTCCCGACACCTCATAAGCTCCTCGCGCTCGGGATCCTCCTCCTCCTCGTCATCCTCATCATCGACATCCGCAGCTGCAGATGTCCTCTCCGTCTCCTCCAAGAACGAGAAATCACCCCGACAATAGCTGTAAAAGTCCCTAGAGAGGCTAGATAGCTCTCCTCTCAGGCTAGGGATATCCTCCTCGACTCGCTGCTCTATCCTCTGCATCCTCTTCCCCATTTTCTTCAACTCTCTAGTTTGCTCCTTCTTGCCCTCCGCCAGCTGTCTCAAACTCTCCTGCATGGGCAGCATGATATCCTGAATCGGCATCATGACCTCCCTGAACACTCTCGTTGTCAATAATGGGTCCTGGAGAATAGTGTTCAGCTTCTCGTTCAAGGTGTTCACCACCGTGGACATGGCAGCGACGACACCCGGAACCTGAAGCAAGGAGGCATGGCCTAAGATAGATGGGGGCACCCGAGAGGCGGGGCGCCCAGGAGGTGCAGCTGGTGTGCCTGTAGATGAGGACGGTGCCTGTGTGGATGTAGATGGTGCCTGAGTGGCTGCCTCGGATGACTCCCCAGCTGTGGGAGCAGCATCAGATAATAGAGTATCCAGCGTGGTCGACTCGGTAGTCTTCCTCTTCTTCTTGTCCCTGGGGTTCCCTTCGTCCTGGATCTTATCCACCTCAATCCTACCAGTGGCCTCAATCTCCACGTCCAAATGAGGAATCCGTGGGACATTTACATTGGAGATGAGGCTAGTTAATAAACATGGAAAAGGGAGGGTTGTCTCCTTCTGCTCCATCCTGTTCTCTATCTGTGTGAGTATGATGGCACCGAGGTTGAGAGGGTAATCTGCCATCAGGGCGGCAACTAACACTGCTTTCCTTAACGGGATCTTGGTATCATTCTTCGAAGGAATCAACCTACTACTAACAAGCCCTAGCCAAGCCTTGGCCTCGAAATTGAGGTCCTTCTTGTATATATCGACCCCGGGGGCTGCCCACGCAGGTGTGGTGCCCGGTGCTGCTATAATGGAGACCAACCATGGCCTAACCTCTTCCTTCAACCTCAACTTCTCAGAATAAGCATGGGTTATGCACGTTTGGTTGACCCCTAGAACCCCGTTCAAGTCATCCCAATCATAATATACCTCAGTCCCCCGCACAACTACCTTGCTCTCGGTGAATTTCTTGCATTTTTCGTTAGCATAGAACTCACGTACAAGACTGGGGACGTATTTGCCCGGTGGCGCACAGAACCCCAACCACCCCCGTCTATCCAGGTTGGCATATATCCGAGCATACTCCTCTTCCGTGCCCGAGATATGAAAGCGTCTCTCCGGGAGGATAGGGGAGTTTCTTTGTAAACTCCTTGTAAATGGCCCTAGCCTCCGGCACCACAAATCTCTCAATCTTGGCCGGTTTGGGATCAAGGTCAGGGACTCCTTGGAATTGGGAGTCCGAATCAGATCCTGAGCTCGAGCTCGGGCTTGACTCACTCACTCTGTCCACCCTCTTTGAGGCCGACCTCTTCCGGGAGGTCTGTTGGTCCTTTGGTTGCTTTGGCTTGGCCCGTGAGGTACTTTGCCGGGCCCTAGTCACTTGCTTTGTCCTGTTAAGCATCTTTTGCTTCCCTTTAGTGTTTGTCATGATACCTAAAAGAAAAATAGAAAAAATTAGTCTAAAACGAAGATTTAATATATACATTCTATACTACTTTAATTACACTAGTTAAACAACCCTAAACATGATTAAAAACAACGAGGGATAATAATATTTACATGGGAAACTCCTACCAAAAAGTGAACAAAAATTGCCTTGGGACAGTCAATTGTGCGGGCCGCACAATATTGTGCGGTGCCGCACAATTTGTGAAAAAGAGGCAGTGAACCATGCTGCCTTGTGCGAAGAGGGAATTTCAACTTGTGCGGACCGCACAATTTTGTGCGATACCGCACAATTGGAAGGAAACTAACAGAATGTTTGGTGCTCTTGTGCGACCACATTGTGCGGTCCACACAATTTTGTGTGGTCCGCACAATGTTCAAAAATTGAACAATTTGTGATCGCGCTTTATTTATCCGAGGTTCAACTATCTTTTGATTTTCTCAATTGGGACACTCTCTCACACATTCAAGCAATGGTTCACACTAAATCCTATTCAAGAAGTAACCCGAATCCCATTTTCAATTTGTTCAAATTTCTTTTCTTGGTAACCAAGAATTGGGATTATGGGTTAGGGTTTACATGATTCATAGGTTACTCAGACTTCACCATGATCGATTGTAACCCAAGTTTGGGTCGAACCCATTGGGTCCTATGGATGATTTAAGTCGACCCATTGGTTTTCTTCAATTCTAGGAGTAATTTACTTGAATTTACTTAAGATAAAGATGAGAAGCATACCGGATTTGATGATGTTGGATTGATCCTTGAAGTGGTAGAATTGAATGTGTGTGTTGTGATTGAATGGCCTTCTTTTTCTTTTGTTTGTGCGTGTGTGTTGAAATGAAGAAGAATGAAGAGAGTTTAGAATTATACTTACCTGAATGGACACACTTGCCCTTACCCGTCACTTTGTGCGACCGCACAATATTGTGCGGTGCCGCACAAGTGACAAAGTGATTTTGCTATGCTGCCGGAGGAATTGTGCGGTCGCACAAAATTGTGCTGACCCGCACAATTCTCCAATTTCTGGCAGTGGCTTCATAACAATTGTGCTACCAATTGTGCTAGGTAGCACAATATTGTGCCTTCTCATTTTTTTTGTTTTTCAAATCATCCTCAGCCCGCACTTTTGAGTACGACTCCGCACCATCTCATTCCTTAAACCCCAATTGGACTCGTTTCTTCAGTTTTGATCATCCACCTACAAACACCATCCACTCAAGAACAAGTGAGGAGCATCACAATATATCTATAAAACATGCATGAATTTAAACATGGGTTGCCTCCCATGAAGCGCCTAATTTAACGTCGCGGCACGACGGTTTTGACTTTGTTTTATCAAGGTTCATCAAGGTAGATGCACGCTACTTTGCCAACTTCGGCGTGGCATCCCAAGTAGTGCTTCACTCTATGCCCATTGACCCGGAAGGTTCTTCCGCCTTCTCTTGATTGCAAATCAACGGAACCATAAGGAGTAACTCCTACCACCTTAAAAGGTCCCTTCCACTTAGACTTGAGCTTGCCCGGGAATAGCTTCAAGCGAGTGTCGAACAACAACACGACATCTCCTTCTTTGAACGTCCGGTTCCATATCCTAGCATCATGGAGCATTTTCATTTTCTCCTTATAGATCATTGCATTCTCATAGGCTAGGAACCGGAATTCATCAAGCTCATGCAAATTTGAGATTCTTGCATTGGCGGCATCCTCCCAATTCATGTTCAATTTCTTCAATGCCCAAAGGGCTTTGTGTTCAAGTTCCACCGGTAAATGGCAAGCTTTTCCGAACACCAACTTGAATGGAGACATCCCAATTGGAGTTTTGTATGCGGTTCGGTAAGCCCATAGAGCTTCATCAAGCTTTCTTGCCCAATCGGTTCTATTTGCATTAACCGTCTTGGCAAGAATGTTCTTTATCTCCCGGTTCGAAACCTCGACTTGGCCACTTGTTTGGGGGTGGTAGGGAGTTGCAACCTTGTGTTTCACTCCATATTTTTGAAGGAGATTTGAGAAGGCACGGTTGCAAAAATGACTCACACCATCACTAATGATTGCCCTTGGAGTCCCAAATCTTGAAAAGATGTTCTTCTTCAAGAAACTCAATACACTCTTGGCTTCATTGTTGGGGAGCGCAACCGCTTCCACCCATTTAGACACGTAGTCAACCGCCACCAAAATGTATTTGTTTCCATATGAGCTCACAAAGGGTCCCATGAAGTCAATCCCCCATACATCAAACAATTCAACCTCCACAATTGGATTCATTGGCATTTCATGCTTTCTCGAAATTCCCCCCATCCGTTGGCATTGATTACAATTCTTGACCCAAGCATGGGCATCCTTGTGCAAGGTTGGCCAAAAGAAGCCACATTGTAGCACCTTAGCCGCCGTCCTAACTCCACCATGATGCCCTCCGTAAGGCGAAGAATGACACCCATTCATAATGGCCTCTTGCTCGGACTCCGCAACACATCTTCGGATGATTCCATCAACACACACCCTAAAGAGATAGGGTTCATCCCAATAATAGAACCTTGCATCTTTTGCCAACTTCTTCTTTTGATAAAACGTGAAGTCTTCGGGGTATACTCCCCCAACTATGAAATTGGCTAAGTCGCCATACCAAGGAATTGGTTCCCAAGACACGGCCAAGATCCTTTCATCCGGAAATGTATCATTTATCTCCACTTTTTCTTTCGGGCGACCTTCATCCTCTAACCGTGACAAATGATCCGCCACTTGGTTCTCGGTCCCCTTTCTATCTATCACCTCAATGTCAAACTCTTGAAGAAGTAACACCCATCGAATCAGTCTTGCCTTGGAATCCTTCTTTGCCATCAAGTACCGGATAGCGGAGTGGTCGGTATGGACAATTGTTCTCGACCCCACCAAGTATGCTCGGAATTTCTCAAAGGCAAAAACTATTGCTAGAAGTTCTTTCTCCGTCACCGTGTAATTCATTTGAGCCCCATTCATCGTTTTACTTGCGTAGTAGATAGGATGAAACATCTTCTCCACCCTTTGACCTAGCACGGCTCCCAAAGCCACGTCGCTAGCATCACACATGAGTTCGAATGGAAGCTCCCAATTTGGACTCACAATGATTGGTGCGGTGGTTAGCTTCTTCTTTATTTCTTCAAAGGCTTCTAAGCATGCCTTGTCAAAAACAAACTTGGCATCCTTCTCCAACAATTTGCACATCGGATTCACAATTTTGGAGAAGTCTTTAATGAAGCGGCGATAAAATCCCGCGTGTCCCAAGAAACTTCGGACACCTTTCACGGTCATTGGAGGTGGAAGCTTTGAAATCACTTCTATTTTTGCTTGATCCACTTCGATCCCCTTTTTCGAAACTTTGTGCCCCAACACGATGCCTTCTTGGACTAAGAAGTGGCATTTTTCCCAATTAAGAACAAGCCTCGTTTCTTCACATCTTTCTAGCACTCTCTCCAAATTAGACAAACAATCATCGAATGAATCTCCAACTACCGAGAAATCATCCATGAAAACCTCAAGGAAATTGTCAACCATGTCGTGGAAAAGAGCTAGCATGCACCTTTGGAATGTGGCGGGGGAATTACAAAGACCAAATGGCATTTTGCGGAATGCAAAGGTGCCATAGGGGCAAGTGAAAGAGGTCTTCTCTTGATCCTCGGCCTCAATGGATATTTGGTTATAGCCGGAGTACCCATCCAAGAAACAATAGTAAGCACGACCCGCCAACCGATCAAGCATTTGATCAATGAATGGCAAAGGGAAATGATCCTTCCTTGTGGCGGTGTTGAGCTTCCGATAATCCATACACACTCTCCATCCGGTTACTGGTCTAGTTGCAATAGACTCACCTTTGTCATTTAGAATCACCGTCATACCCCCTTTCTTGGGCACACATTGCACGGGTGACACCCATTTACTATCGGACAATGGAACTATCACACCCGCATCTAGCCATTTGATGATTTCTTTCTTCACCACCTCTTGCATAGGAGGATTCAACCTCCTTTGGTGTTCTACACTTGGCCGACACCCTTCTTCAAGCAAAATCTTATGAGTGCATACCCCCGGATCAATTCCCCTTATATCCGCCAAGGTCCACCCTATAGCTTTAATCCTCCTCTTCACCACTTCAACAAGTTGAGATTCTTGAGTTTTGGTCAAGTGAGATGAGATGATTATGGGTAGAGTGGAGTTGGGACCAAGGAAGGTGTATCTCAAATGGGATGGTAAGATTTTCAATTCAAGTTTCGGTGGTTCTTCGATGGATGGTTTTGTAGGTGGGGTTTCTCGGTTTTCAAGGTCTAAGGATAGCTTTTTAGGTACATAGGGTTTTGATCCAAAGCCTTCTAGTGCCTTCACCACCTCCGCTACACTCTCTTCATTCTCCACATCCATGTTCCAAATTACCGCCGCCAACGTGTCTTCTTGACTAGCTAAGACACTCTCCTTTTCCACTAGGGCATCAACTACGACATCGACATAAGAACAAGTCGCATCATCATCCATTGGTTGTTTCAAGGCCTTGCAAATATGAAAAACGGCCTTCTCTCCATTGAACCTAAAAGTAAGTTCACCTCTCTCCACGTCACAAAGAGCTCTCCCGGTTGCCAAGAATGGTCTCCCAAGAATGATGGGTACTTCAAAATCTACGGGGCAATCAAGAATAACAAAATCCGCCAGGAAGACGAATTTGTCCACCTTCACCAACACATTGTCAATAATTCCAATCGGACTTTTCATTGAGCGATCGACCATTTGTAAGTTCACGGTTGTTGGTCTAGGTGCCTTGGTGTCCAATGTTTTATACACCGCATATGGCATTAAGTTGATACTTGCACCTAGGTCACACAAAGCTTTCTTGAAGTGTCTTCCACCAATTGTGCATGGAATGGTAAAAGCCCCGGGATCCTCCATCTTTGGAGCTATGTGTGTTGACACAATTGCACTCACTTGATGAGTCACCTTGATTGTCTCGAAATCTCCATACGTCTTCTTGGTCACCAAGTCTTTCATGAATTTAGCAATGTTGGGCATTTGTCCCAATGCATCAACCAATGGAATGTTGATTGAAGTGCTTGCAATTTTCTCCCATATCTTCTTGGCATGTGTGATTTCTCTTTGCTTGTTGCTCTTTTGTAGGAATGGAAGGGGAATTTTGGGAATGGAGCTTGGAATGGGGAGGCTTTCTTTGGGTAGTGGAGTTTTCTTTGGTTTAGCTTTTTGGGTAGTGGTGTTTTGGGATGTAGGCTTGGGAACTTCTTGAACATCATCATCATTGTCTTGTACAAACACCTCACCTTGTCCTTCTTCTTCTTGCAATACCTCATCTCCAATTGCATCATTAGAATGTTCCTTGGCACCCTCATCATTGCTTTGCATGTTCAACCTTTCATTATCATAGCTCTTGGCCTTTTGATAATCATATTCATTGCCGCTTCGAGTCTTTATTGCAATGACTTGATCTTTTCCACTCTTCTTAGGATTTACTACCGTGTCACTTGGTAGCGTACCTTGCGGCCTTTGGTTGACTTGGTGAGCCAATTGACTCATTTGTGATTCAAGCTCCTTGATTGATGTTGAATGGGATGTCATGGTTTCCTTTATGCCTTGTTGATTTTGAAGCATTTGACTCATCATGTCTTCCAATTTTGAGGGAGCCTTTGTGGTGCAATGCAATTCCCGAAGGGGTTGCTAGCACAAAATGCGGAAGAACAACTAAGAAGATAAAGATAGAAGCAAGACAAAACTTGCTTCTTTCGAAAGAACAGTGAGGAACCTGTCTCAAAGCTCGATCGAAAGGGATACAAGAATCACCCTAACTATGCAACAATCCTCAAGAGAACATTGCCCCTTGCAAACTGAATGATCAAGAGGAATGTTCAATCGGACTAGCCGAAAGCCACAAGTCCATAAAAGCCCTCACCGGGGTTTGCTCACGACGGAGACAAGAAGAAATGTGCTCGGCACTTTCATTCAATTCATCAATGTTCAAAAACTAGCTACTTACAATGTAAGGAAATAAGGTTTATATAGGAAATACCAAGGGTAAACTAGTAAATAGGTCACAGTCGACCAATAGAAATAAGCCACGCAGGGCTGAGTTAAAATGTGTTCGGCAGATTTGGCTTCGGTGAGCCTGGCTTCGGTTCTTGATTGTCTGCTCAAACACAAGTGTCATTGGGCGCTGACTTAGCTTCGAACACATGATGTTGTGTTCGGCTCTGCGCTGCCCGGTGCCAAGAGCTGTTGTTCGGTGACTTTGTCCTCGGGCTCAAACTTGAAGATGTAGCCCTCGGTTCCCTCACTTTGCAATCCTCCTTCCGAACACATGCTTCCTCCCGATATAGCCAGTTGGACGTGCATGTCATGGAGCAGCTTGGCTTGGCTTCGAGTGATTGGCCTCCTCGGTTGATCAGTCACTGCCTTCTGTTGAAGTGTCCTCGGTTGATCAGCACTTTGGGCTGCATCATCCTCCCCTTCTTGAGAGGATTTCGTCCTCGAAATCGATTCATCCTCTGCTTCTGATGTTTGGCCTACAACACAAGGAGTCAAATCAGTAACATTGAAGGTGTTGGACACATTATACTCACCTGGGAGGTCGATGACATAAGTATTGTTGTTTATTTTGCTCAGCACTTGAAATGGACCATCCCCTCAAGGAGCCAATTTTCTTTCCTTAGGTTCGGGAAACGTTCCTTTCGGAAGTGAACCCAAACCCAATCTCCCTTCTTTAATTCCAACTTTTTACGCCCCTTGTTTTTCTTTAAGGCAACCTTTGCATAGGCGTCCTCGAGGTTCTTCTTCACCTTCGCATGCAACTCGAGCAGAGCTTTGGCTCGGTGTGTACCTGCAAAATCGATAACAACATCTCGAGGCAATGAGGTTAGATCAAGTGGAATTAAAGGGTTAAATCCATACACACACTCGAACGGGGTCATGTTAATCATTCGATGCACCGTTCGATTGTATGCAAACTCCATCATGGGCAAACGATCAGCCCAGTTTCCAACCTTTCCTTTGGTCATTGCCCGAAGCAAAGATCCCAAGGTTCGGTTAACTACTTCGGTCTGTCCATCAGTCTGAGGATGGTGAGATGTCGAGAAAAGTAGTTTGGTGCCGAGGGCACCCCATAGACACTTCCAAAAATGACTCAAGAATTTTGTGTCTCGATCACTCACAATAGTACGAGGGACACCATGCAGTTTCAACACATTAGAAACAAACAATGTAGCTACATGCTGTGCATCATCACACTTCTTGCAAGGAATAAAATGAGCCATTTTCGAAAATCGATCAACCACAACGAAGATGCTATCATGTCCTCCCCCCGACCTCGATAACCCCAAGACAAAGTCCATGGATATATCAACACAAGGTCGATCAGGCACAGGCAACGGGGTGTACAAACCATGAGGGTTGGACTTCGATTTAGCTTTCTTGCAAACGAGACAAGCGTTGCAAAGCTTTTCCACATCTCGTCGCATTTTGGGCCAATGGAACTGCTCGGTCAAGATACCAAGAGTTTTGTCGACACCGAAGTGTCCCATCAGTCCACCGGAGTGAGCTTCTCGAACTAAGAGCTCTCTCCACGATGACACTGGCACACAAACCCTCCCATTCTTGAAGAGGTAGCCATCGTGCCACTGATATTTCTCAACTCTTCGGCCACTCAAGATTGCGTCTCGAACACATTTCAGCTTGGAATCGTCTTCGTACATCGACTTGATGCTTTCAAATCCCATGAGCCTAGAGGCGAGAGTGGTCGCTAATGCAAATTTCCTTGATAGCGCATCGGCCACAACATTGTCTTTTCCCTTTTTGTAATGAATTACATAGGGAAAGCTCTCAATGAATTCAACCCATTTGGCATGTCTTCGGTTCAATTTCTCCTGACCTCGGAGATGCTTCAAGGACTCATGATCGCTTTTGATCACAAATTCTCGAGGCCACAAATAATGCTGCCAATGGGCGAGTGCTCGAACGAGGGCATACAACTCTTTATCATAGGTCGAGTAATTCAAAGTTGCACCCTTAAGCTTTTCGCTAAAGTAAGCGATTGGCTTCGATTCTTGCATCAGCACTCCTCCGATCCCAACTCCAGACGCATCACACTCGACTTCGAATGCTTTGCCGAAGTCAGGGAGTTGCAACAACGGGGCAGAACAAAGCCTCCGTTTCAACTCTCGGAAAGTCCTTTCTTGGGACTCTCCCCACACAAATGGATTGTCTTTCTTAACCAGCTCGGTTAGAGGAGCTGCCACGGTGCTAAAGTCACGAACAAACCTTCGGTAAAAGCTAGCTAACCCATGGAAGCTACGAACTTGTGATACCGAGGTCGGAGTTGGCCAATCTTTGATGGCTTCGACTTTTGATTCGTCGACTTCGACACCATTAGCACTGACTACAAATCCAAGAAAGACTACACGATCGACACCGAAGGCGCACTTCTTGAAGTTGGCATACAACTTTTCTTCTCGAAGCTTTTCAAGCACAAGCCTTAGGTGTTCGACGTGTTCATCCATGGTTCGACTGTAAACAAGTATGTCATCGAAATAAACGACAACGAACTTGTTTATGAACGGTTTGAGCACATGGTTCATCAATCGCATGAATGTGCTCGGGGCGTTAGATAAGCCAAATGGCATTACCAACCATTCGTAGAGACCGAATTTGGTCTTGAATGCGGTTTTCCACTCGTCTCCGGGTTTCATTCGGATCTGATGGTAACCGGACCTGAGGTCGATCTTTGAAAAGCATGAAGAACCACTTAATTCATCTAGCATGTCATCTAATCGAGGGATAGGATGACGATACTTTACCGTTATTTTGTAGACTGCTCTACAGTCAACGCACATTCGCCACATTCCATCTTTCTTTGGGACAAGGATAACAGGAACGGCGCAAGGACTCAAGCTCTCACGAACGAGGCCCTTGTTCAGCAATTCATCAACCTGCCTTTGGAGCTCTTTGGTGTCTTCGGGATTACACCGGTATGCAGGTTTGTTAGGGATTTGAGATCCCGGCATGAAGTCAATTTGGTGCTCGATTCCCCTCATCGGAGGTAATCCACCTGGCATTTCCTCGGGAAACATGTCCTCGAAGTCCTGCAAAACTTTACGAACAGACAAAGGCAAAGGGTTATCATTAGAAAAATCATCATTAGAGTTTAGAAAGATACCCTTGTGCACGAGGCAAATCATCATCTGACCGTGGTCGTTGCCTCGTAAGATCTCACCGGGTTGCATGATTGCACAAATTCCTTTCTCTTCGGTCGGTGAGTTTGTCTCCTCGGTCATCAATTTTGCTCCCATCGGAAGCTTAGCTTTGGCCGCTTCTTTCAATTCTTTCATCCTTTTATAGTCCTCGGTGACTTGCTTCGGAGACAAGGGTTTGAGTATGAAACTCTTCCCATCAAGCTTTACGGTGTAAGTGTTGGATCTGCCATTGTGAACAGCTGTTCGGTCATATTGCCATGGTCGACCCAAGAGCAAATGACAAGCTTGCATCGGCACCACATCGAATACCATTTCATCTTGATACTCGCCGATTCTAAACTTGATCCACACTTGTTTGACAACCCTCAATTCTTCACACTCATTCAGCCATTGTAATTTGTAAGGGTGGGGATGCTTCATCGTTGGTAATCCCATTTGTGAAACCAAAGTTTGGCTCACTACATTGGCACAACTACCAGAGTCAATAATCATCGAACACACCTTTCCCCTTACTCGACATCAGGCATGAAAGAGGTTTTCTCTTTGGTTGTCCTCTTCTTCAAGAGTCATGCAGCTCAAATTCCTTCGAACCACAAGAAACATTTCCGGATGATCAGCTTCGGTAGCCTCATGATCATCATCACCTTCAGCTCGGTCAGTCTCCTCGATAAATATCTCCTCGGTGTCACTCGCTTGCTCATGGACGGTTCCATCTTCGAGCAGAAGCATAACTTTGCGAGTTGGACATTCTTTTGCCATGTGACCATAACCTCTGCATTTATGACACTGAATATTTGAAGCACTAGGAGACTTTAGTTGAACTTTACCTCCCACTTCTCTTGGTTGGTTAACGGTCACACCTTTCTCGAAGGCTCTCTTCGAATCTCGAACAGCGTTGGCATTGGTTTGGTTAGGACTCTTCCATTCTTTTCCTCGGTTCAAGGGAGTAGAAGTAGTAGTGACTCCTCGATACCGGTTTGGCTTTTCTTCCTTCACCAATTTTTCAGCTTCGGTAGCAGCATCAAACAAATCTTCCAACGTGTGGTACACGTGGAGTCTCAACTGAGAGGACACATCCCTGGTCAAACCATTTTTGAACCGGATAATGGCTTGTTCTTCGTCTTCGGTCAGGTCAAGATTCAATCGAACCTTTTCAAATTCATCATGGTACTCTTGGACTGACTTGGACCCTTGTTTTAGCTCATATAGCTTTTGCATTTGAGTTTGCCTGTACTTAGCACTCAAATACTTACCATCCATAGCTCTCATCAACTGTGGCCACGTACTGACTACTGGATAGTCATTTCTCCTTCTATGCCTCTTGTCAGATTCCCACCATGTTGATGCATAAGCTTCGAACGAAGCAATGGCATGGGCAGCTTTCCTCTCATCGGTCATCTCATTGGTTTCAAAGATGCGCTCCATTTTAAGCTTCCATTCAAGATACTCATCGGGATCACTAGTTCCTTTAAAGGGGGGAATAGTGATCTTGACACTGTTCAAGTTTGAGTCTCGAACACCACGAACCTGTTCGGGATACTCATCATCAGCCTCTCGTTCAACATTTCTTTCAACATGGGCTCCTCGGCCTCGACCTCGGAAATTTCCACGACCTCGGTGAGCTTGCCTTCGATGAGCGAATGGCGGCTCACGTTCATACTCGTCCTCGGGAAATTCCTCTTCATCAGCCTCTTCGGTTACAGCACCAAGGTCTCTTCGGGTCCTTGGAGGTGGTAACCTCTCTCCTCGGGGAATGCCCAAGTTTTGATTTCCAGCTTGGGGATTGCCCAAGTTTTGTTGTGCTTGGGGATTGCCCAAGTTAAGCTCTCTTCGAATTGCTTCACTCGTCAACTGATGTTTTCGAACAAGCTCAGCAAACAGCTCAGGTTTCATCTGAGTGGATTGGCTCGTTCCAGCGCCGGACCCTTGCAAGGCCACGGACGCGCTTCCTTGTTCGAGTTGAGCTACTCGAACACTCACTCCTCTCACTTCGGCACTGACACTTTGTATCGCAGCCATGAGATCGGCTAACGACACTTCGGGCCTCTCAATGCCTTTTCCATCACCTCCATTTCCAGCCATGATACCTGCACAAGTCAAAGACCAAACAAATGTTAAAGGTTAGAAATCACCTCACACTCTCCCTCACCTTTGATGGGTGGCACTCGGGTCCACTCAATTTATGGGTTCGGTTTTTGTTCACTCAAGGACTTGTTAACAGTGGCTCATCCAATTGATCGGTCCTCTAAGATCCTTCAAGTTCGACAATAGTCACTGTCTCTTCGGGAAGAGTGAAGTGATGTTCGACTCGATAGAACGGACGCTTTTAACTGAGCTCGGGGAGTCAAAAGAAATTTCTATGAAAGTTTGGACTTTGGTCACCCCTTCGCACGAGTTCCTATCAGCTCAAAAGAGTTAGTACGACCTCGAGTAGAACAATTACTCAAGAGATCCACCAACTAGAATTTTGACACGAAAGAAAGTAAGAACCTAGGAGATTCTACCCTTTGATTCCCTTTTGGAATCTTTTTCGATCACACCCACTCTTGTCCGTACAAAAGTGGTCCCTCCTTGGTACGGATAGGGTTTTACCTTATCCACTTTCCTTTTCTCAGCCGACAATTTTCACCTGGGGTTTTAATATTCAAACTTTTACCCCTTCTTCTTCAATGGAACAGTGACCTTGCTCCGGCGTACGGGAGGTTCAACTTCGGTTCACTGACCACAATTTCTAACAAGATCTGGGTTGCTTTCAACTCCGGTCTCAGTAACAACGGAGGAATTCAGTCGAGTTCTTCGAGCCAGGAATTCAGCTCGTCGTGTCGTACACTGTTACGAACTTTGTAACAATTTTCCGGCGTACGGACAACGATTCAAACTTAAGAACTTCGATTTTAAACAATAAAACAAACCCAAATCACTCAAGAACCACCAATCTTCATCGGTTTCTTCCAAACACAATGGGGTTCGAGTTCAGTCACCAATGAAGCTAAAAAAAGTCCAAAATTTCACCAAGAAACCCTAATCACGAAATTGGTACGTCGGGTACTCGTTGGAATCAGAACTCGATGGTGAACAAGAATCAATGATTGTTTTTCCCAAACAACCAACAATCAAACACAATTTTTGAATTTTCTTTAACACTTTTTTTTTCTTTTTTTATAAAACAACAACACCAACAGTAACAATACCAAATCAAGAACACGAAACGGAAAACAAAGACACAACGCACGAAAATAAAGATAACTTGAACAGGATTTGGGGTTGTAGAAACAAGCCTTAACCGTGCTCTGATACCAAGATGGTGCGATGCAATTCCCGAAGGGGTTGCTAGCACAAAACGCGGAAGAACAACTAAGAAGATAAAGATAGAAGCAAGACAAAACTTGCTTCTTTCGAAAGAACAGTGAGGAACCTGTCTCAAAGCTCGATCGAAAGGGATACAAGAATCACCCTAACTATGCAACAATCCTCAAGAGAACATTGCCCCTTGCAAACTGAATGATCAAGAGGAATGTTCAATCGGACTAGCCGAAAGCCACAAGTCCATAAAAGCCCTCACCGGGGTTTGCTCACGATGGAGACAAGAAGAAATGTGCTCGGCACTTTCATTCAATTCATCAATGTTCAAAAACTAGCTACTTACAATGTAAGGAAATAAGGTTTATATAGGAAATACCAAGGGTAAACTAGTAAATAGGTCACAGTCGACCAATAGAAATAAGCCACGCAGGGCTGAGTTAAAATGTGTTCGGCAGATTTGGCTTCGGTGAGCCTGGCTTCGGTTCTTGGTTGTCTGCTCGAACACAAGTGTCATCGGGCGCTGACTTAGCTTCGAACACATGATGTTGTGTTCGGCTCTGCGCTGCCCGGTGCCAAGAGCTGCTGTTCGGTGACTTTGTCCTCGGGCTCAAACTTGAAGATGTAGCCCTCGGTTCCCTCACTTTGCAATCCTCCTTCCGAACACATGCTTCCTCCCGATATAGCCAGTTGGACGTGCATGTCATGGAGCAGCTTGGCTTGGCTTCGAGTGATTGGCCTCCTCGGTTGATCAGTCACTGCCTTCGGTTGATCAGCACTTTGGGCTGCATCACTTTGCCTCTTGATCATTTTGTTTGAACGGAGGTCTCGTAGCATATTGTTGAGAAGAACCGGCTCCTCTCCCCTCTTGGTTGTTACTCCAATTACCTCTTCCTTGACTTGGCCTCCATTGCCCTTGTTGTTGATAGGCTT
The DNA here is from genome assembly GCA_037355625.1 of Petunia x hybrida. NCBI lineage: Eukaryota > Viridiplantae > Streptophyta > Magnoliopsida > Solanales > Solanaceae > Petunia > Petunia x hybrida. Next base: position 179,521 of record JBBBVM010000012.1, read on the forward strand.
TTTGATATGGTTGTTGGTAGGGTTGTTGATAAGGTCTTTGATAACCACCTTGATCATACCCTCTTTGCCCTTGGTAGTTACCCACATAATTTACTTCTTCTCCTTCTTGCATATGATAGCATTGTTCCGGATAGTATCCTTCTTCCCATGTTGGAGAAGGGACATAGGAACACCTCCGGGAGTCACATAACCCATTGGGGCCACTTGATATCCGGCATTTGTAGTGTGGATATTTTCCACCTTGTGCAATTTCTTTTCATTGGCTTCCCTATCGGCCTTTGCGTTCTTGTTCATGTGGTCCACCGATGTCAATATCCTTGCCATCTTCTCATCTTGGGCTTCAAGTCTTTCCATCATCATTGGACTAATCCCAACTTCTCTTCCCGTGTTCTTAGCTCTTGATTGCCATTCTTGAGATCTCTTGGTTACCTTGTCTAGGATATCTTTCACTTCTTCATACCTCTTGTCCATGGTGACACCATCACATAGAGTGTCCAAGGCGGCTTGGTTCATCTTGTTCAACCCTTGGTAGAAGCTTTGCAACAACATGTTCCCATTGAACCCATGATTAGGACACCGGAGCAACCCATCTTGGAAAGCCTCCCAAGCCTCGGTCAAAGAATCGGATGCCTCCTGTTCAAACATATAGATCTTATCTCTCAATGCCGCTTGCTTCCCCTTTGGTGAAAATTTCCCTAGAAATTGTTTTACCAACTCTTGCCAAGTGAAAATGGAGTTTCTCGGCAACTTGTTCAACCACTCTTTTTCTTTTCCGGTGAGAGAATAGGGAAAAACTCTCAACCTCAACGACTCCTCCGACACCCTTGCCGACTTGTAAAGATTACAAGTTTGCACAAAATTTCTCAAGTGGTCGTTTGCATCTTCATTCTTTGAACCACTAAAGCACCCATGTTGTTCAAGGCCTTGGAGAATCACATTTGGGATGCTAAAACTTGCATTGCCATGAATCGGGGGAGGAACTATAGCACTTGCAAAGCTATTCATGTCAACTTCATCCTCCAATTCTTCTTCATCATCAAAATCCCTCATCTCTTGTCGATAGTATCTAGCATCTCTTGCATATTCTTGGTTCCGGTTGGCATTGTGGGCATTCACTCTATTAACATTTCCCCCTCGGTTGGCGTTTGCTCGACCTCCACGGTTCACACCCCGACCACCTTGGTTCATACCTCGGCCGCCTCGGTTTGCATTATTGCCATCCCGATTGATATTACCCGCAACACCTTCATCTCCACCAAGATTTGCTTCTTCATCATGTGCTTGAGCCCCCGCATTTGCTTGGGCAAAAGGATTATCACCTTGAGGGTTCTCATTCTCAACTTGAGGCTTATTAGCCTCCACTTGTGCATCATCATCATCCACTTGCTCGACGTGGAATGGATAGCCCTATTGGTTGAGTTCTATGTGGAACTCTTCATCATATTGCTCTTCATAACCTTGCGGATCCCCATGTTGTTGATTGTAATAATGGTTGTAATTGGGGTTCCGCAAGTTCCGATTAGGATTTCTCCTATAAGCCATGTTTCACCTGCACAAGGTAAAACCAAAACCAAAAGTAAAATGCTAGGACTAGCGAACTAAAAAACTTTGATTAACCAATGCAACTCAATATTGAAACCGTAGTTCCCCGGCAACGGCGCCAAAATTTGATCCACGCTCAATCTTACACCATTAATAGTGAAGGGCGGTCGTCAAAGTATAATACCCGATGTGAGTCGGGGTCGATTTCCCAAGGGAACTAGCACGTCAAGTGAGAGAGTTGCAAATAGATACGCAAATGAGGTTTAGTATTGAGTCCTAGAAGTATGATTTGTTTGATGAAAACTATGATTAATTCTAAAGTGTAAGCAATTAAATGAGGAAGTTGTTCGATATTACTAGACTAGGGGTGCAACCAACTAATAGTGATTTCCAACCAACGGGTGTCTTTACTTCACTTTCCCAACACAAGTATAATTATGGTCGAGCATTCCAATCGTGATCTCTAGAATCCTTCCGGCCTAAGAGAGATCTTTCACAACCCGCTCGTCAAAGCCTTAGTTGAATGCTTGAAGCACTACTCAATGACCCGAGGAAAGGAGACCTCTTCCGAGCGTAACTCCTTTTAGATGAGTTAGTCTATATGAATAGCCTATCAACTCAAATCCTCGCCAACTCCACTATTCTACACTAGTTAATCTCTTCCGAGTCTTTAACTAGCAATGTAGACAAGAAATCCCAAATATCATGGATTTTGGGATTTTGATGTTATTGTAATGGGGAGTTGGATAATTGTTACTTGTGTTATAGTTAGTGAAATAGAACAACACCCATTAATTTTCTACCACAATAGCATAATTACACCCCTAGTTATGAGTTTAGCTACTCATAACTAGGGTTTGAATCATAGTAATAAAGATGTAATGAAAAGATGAAATCATGTTGGACATAAATTTGAATTGATATATGGAATCAAGATTCAAAGTTACAAGGTTAGAAGCTTACAAAATTGATGTTAAGTCTCCAACTTGCTCCCAAAATCGTCCAAAAAATAGAGTAAAATATAGTGTAAGTGTTGAGTAATAAAACCCTCACTTTTCTATTTATACTCCTAAGAAAATTACACAAAAATCTTCTTCCGTCCCAATTGTGCTGACCGCACAATATTGTGCTGGCCGCACAATTCCTTGGAGCCTTGAGGTAGTTGCTGCTTGTTTTTGCATTATTGTGCTGAGCATTGTGCTGACCGCACAATATTGTGCTGAGCAATTGTGCTGACCGCACAATATTGTGCTGACCACACAATTGGGTCTTTTTCAGCATTGTGCTAAGCGTTGTGCTATCGCACAATATTGTGCAGAGCCGCACAAGTCCTTGAAAACTTGTTCCATTTCGCACGACTCCAACTTCGACTCGACTCGGCCTTCTTTTGTGTTCTTTTCGCTCAGTTTCCGGCCTCGAGCGTTTAAACTAAGTAGCACCTGGAATCACGCAACATTACATAAGAATTGGTCGTGAAATTAGCTTAAAAACACATAAAGTTCCTATAAAGGAAGGCTCAAAGTCGGTAAAATGCCGACTTATCAATACTCGATATTATTTCTTTTTATCTTCACCATATAATTTTTCAAGTTATGATTCTTATTTTGTGAAAGTAAAATCATATTTCTTCAACTCAGATAATCATATTGAGAAAAGTTATGAACACAAGGCATTTAGCATCGATAAACTTGGCTAGACCTTGCTCAGAATGTTTTTCGATGCGAAATAATAGATGACATTGATTTTCGAAAAAGGAAATTAGCCGTTCTTTGAAACACAATTCTTCCTCTTATTTCTATCCAAATATACATATTTTACCTCTTAGAACCATTCTTTGAGCCTTAAATTTTTTCTTTCAAGCACCATAAGTTTCTTCCCCAAAATTTTAATATATATATATATATATATATATATATATATATATATATATATATATATATATATATATATATTCTTCCAGCTATGAACGAGCAAAATAACCAAGAAAAAGGAGGAAGAAATGTTGAAGATAAAACAAACAAAAAAAAAAGATGAGAAAATTCTGAATATTTGGTGTATGATATGAAAAACAAGGGAAATAATCCAAAAGGAAAAAACAGTATTACTAACTGATAGTAATAATATCTAAAACAAGAAAATGTCTGCTCCAAGTTGGAAGAAGAGAAGTCACTATAAATATATCCCTTATCCTACCACGCTGAAGCCTGATATTACAAGCGTAGAAAAGTCCTAAAAAGATTTTAAAAATCTGTGTTTTTTATATATTAGTGGACATAAACATGAGGAGCAAGCCTATGGACAAGGTTATTATACTGAATGAATAAGTGATCATAAACCTATCAATTCTGAAAGATTCAAGAAGAAAAGAGTGCAAGTTTTTGTTGATCAGAGAAGAATTCAGAAATGAGGTAAAGAGTTTGGTGGATTTAAAAATGATAATTGAATTGAGCATAATGAATGAAATCTATCCTGCAAGAGTCATAAGTTTTGGAGAGAAAGTTTGAAAATATTATAATTTTCTCGAGGAACGAGCAAAATTTCAAGTTTGGGTGAATTTGATAGCTATAAATTTTGTGTATATTTAGATATATAAATAAATTAATTAATCAGTATTTATTTCTAAAATATATAGTATTATTTTTTATTTTGTGAAATATATAGAAAAATATTACAGGACAAGAAGTGGAACCAAATCAAAGAAAAGACAAGTAAGATAAAGCTAAGTAGAAAAGCAACACATGTGGCAAGTACTACGGATGCATCCGCGGATTCATACTGATGCATCCATGGAAAAAGAGCAAAAATCATTCAAAAATGTGTGAAAAACGGTACCACGGATGCATCCGCAGATTCCTACGGATGCATCTATGAAAAAGAGCAAAAAGAATCAAGAATATCGGGAAAAGGACACATGGCGAAATATGACGATGGAAGCACGGATGCATCTACGGATTCCTACAGATGCATCCGTAGAACTTTGGCATGAAGCTATTTCTATAAATAGGTCTTCCTTTTGTATGAAAGAATATTCCTTTGCCGAGACAAAAACTAGTCTTACTCTTCCTTTCTCTTTTAGTTTTCATTTCTTTTTCTTTTTTTCTGTAGGAATATTAATATTTTCTTTAATTTTCGTATTTTCTCCATAATGGAGTATTTTTTTTTTTGGTTGGGATATTAGATGAAAATTGATATAATAGTCCTAATTTTATTATATTTCCATGTTGAGATTCTCTCTTGATCACACTTTTACACAAAAAATAATCTTTATCTTATTTTTTTCATTTTTAATTCTCACGGAGGAATTGACTCAAATAAGTTTGTTGATTTAGTAAAAGCTAATCGATTTTTGCTCACTTGGTGTACTCAACTGAAATACTTCTTATTTAAAATCATTTACATTAATCGCTTAATAGTATAAATAAAAGTGGTGTTATTAGTTACTGTTTAATGTCACTAACTTCAATAGATTAATAGTATAAGCGCAAGCAGTGCTATTATTAAATATTTGTTAGGTGAAGTGATTGAATTAGAAATAAGCAGTCATTTCATTAAATATAGAAATAAGTAATAAGGTTTTGGTTCTATTAAAATAGTTTTATTTTACAAATTTTAAATATCCCAACCTCTATCCTTTATTTAGAAAACTCAAAATATATATTTATTATTTTTATTTTCAGTAATTAGAACTTATAATAAACTCTCCTTCTATCAACTTAATCCTCTCAAATAGTGTCAAAGACAATATAAATCTATAGCTTAGGTGGTTCCAACCTTTGTGGGACGATATCTTAAATTATACTATAATTTAAGAAAGCACGAGCAGGAAAATCCTATATGCATTTGCCTCGTCAGCCTGAAGCAACAAATTTGAGTGTACATATTTTAAACAGGTGTCTAACTTTGGCGGTGTAAAACATGACACCTGAAGAAGCTTGGAGTGGAAGAATACCCGATATAAGTCACTTTAAGATTTTTGGTTGTATTTGCTATGTACATGTCCTGATCAAAAAAGAAAAAAACTAGATGACAAAGGAGAAAAGTGTGTCTTGGCATAGCAAATTGTTCAAAATCTTATAAATTGTATAATCTCATTACAAAAAAGATCATCGTTAGCAGGGATGTTCTTTCCGCGGAAGACGAGTTTTTGCACTGGAATCAAGTAGCAGCTAGATAGCAGCATACACCTGCAGCTTTTGATAACGAAGACCAACCTATTGACAAAACAAATCAGCATGGTACAGAACAATTTTAAGAGGTTGAAACATCGACTCAAAGTTCAATCACTTCTATTGCAGGGAGAGAACATTGGCCAAGAAAGAGAACTGCTTTGATGATGGATTATGAAGTAATTAGTGTTGATACTTTGGGTATTGTTTGTTCACTAACAGAATTTGATCTAGTTACCTTCGAGGAAGCAGTTAAGCAACCAAAATGGCAGAAAGCAATATAAGAGGAAATATTAGTAATTGAGAAGAATAACACTTGAGAGCTAACTACTTTACTAGCGGGTCAAAAAAGTGTTGGTGTAAAATGTGTGTTCAAGAAAGAAGCGAAAGAAAATGAAAATATAGACGAGTACAAAGCAAGAATTGTAGTGAAAGGGTACGAGTAGATTATGGTTTTGATTGGTGTTTTCTCCTAATGCGCGATATGATACAATAAGGATGATTTTGGGATTGGCAACTCAAACTGCATGGTCAGTGTATCAATTAGATGTAAAACCAGCATTCCTACATGGGAAGCTAGAAGAGAAAGTGTATGTTGATCAACCTCCTGGCTATATCGGACTTGGTAAAGAACACAGGGTGGTACAGACATAAGAAGGCATTGTATGGATTAAAGCAAACACTCAAAGCTTGGTATAATCGCATAGATGCCTATTTCATTAAGGAGGTTGAGCCTCTTAGCTTTAGCATTCTTTTCAACCATCTTAAAATTAGCATCAGTATATTCAGATTTCACCTTGGGAACAATTTGTTGATTAGGTGGTTGTCCAACTGTCTTGGTAGGAATAAGAGGTCGATTAGTTTTAATGATCCAGAGCTGATAGTCTTCAACCTGAATGAAATCTTCCATTCTATCTTTCCACCATCCATTGTACTAGCCATTGAACTGAGGAGGCCTATTGACAGATTGTCCTTCAGTTATGATCAGTGGTGCACTCATGATTCAGATCCCTTTCAAGATGTTAATTTTTATGTGAGAGAACCCGCTCCGATACCACTTGTTTCACCTTTATAAGATACTAAGGAGGTGAATAGTGTCCTTACCTGATTTTCAATCTCCTAAAACTTGCTTTCTTCTCGATTGCTTAACTCACAAAGAACCAGGTCTCCAGCAAGTTTCACCTATCTCTGAAACTGAAACTAAGTGCGAAAACGTAAATAATACAGAGATTTTTACGTGGAAAAATCCTAGCTCAAGGGATAAAAAACCACGAATCAAACTCTTGGGATTTAAACACTTCCACTCAAGGAAAACTGAGCAAGTTTTAGGTTACAATGATTCTATAACCAAGGAACTAAAACTCTTAGTACCTAAAACCTTCCAAGCTTCACTATAGCTTGTAAGGTTGAACCTTCTACCTCAAAAGAATTTTTCTTTCAATGCTTCTTAAACAAGCTGATAGAATTAAAATTCGATCACCTATAACAGAAAACTAGACAGATAGACTAAGCTATGAAACTTGAACTCCTTCAGGTTCTGCTGCATTGATTCTGCTCTTGCACACAATACTTCTCACAAAGATTTGCTCTATTGAGATTTCTTGAGTGCGTAAATTATTCTGGCCAAAACAACTTACATTTATAGAGTTCTTGAAATCCTTTTCCGACTTAGCTTGGAACTCCTTTTACAATTTGGAATCCGTTTCTAATAATGTTTGAAAACTTTTTCTTATTTGAAACCTAAGTTGTTTTGCCTAAGTCTTCAATTCTTTTTCGCCTAGGAAACTGCTTCTTCTCAGCGCCGCTTCTAAGCTCTTCCATCTTTAACTTGGATTAAGACTTGTACTCCAGCTGATCTCTTTTCCTTCTTCAACTTGAACTCGAACTTCAACTTAAACAACTTAGTCTTCAACTTCAACTGTGAACCTTTTACTCGTTCACTTAGCATCAGGTCCTTTGTCAATCATCAAAACCTATTCAACAACAAACTTATCCTACTCCCATATATTGTGACAATAATTCAGCCATTAAATTGTCCAAAAATCTAAATTTTTATAGGAGAAGCAAGCATATAGATGTGAGGTATCATTTCTTAAGAGACCTTACACATGTGGCGTAATTGAATTGGATTATTGCAACAGTCAAGACCAAGTGTCAGATATCTTCACTAAAGCCTTAAAGAAGGAGAGTTTTCACAAGTTCAGAAAAGTAATTGGTATCTACTATATTGAAGAAGCTCAAGTCATGTAAATTGCGTTAGAAACATCAGCTTAGAAGGATTGTTGGCAGATTTTTACTGTACTTAGAATTAGTTTTACCAAGACTTTCTTACCTAGTTTTTAGGTAGCTAACTCTTAGTTCATGTAACAACCTACAAATCTCTAATCGTGACGGATATTTATTAAAGTCATTTGATGAAAAAATAATAAATACATCTGCACAATGATTGGGAGGTTTTAAGGATATGTAGGAATGTAAGAAATTGATTTGGTATGTTGTAGCATCAATTACGCAAAGAAGAAGTACTTCGACGACACAAAATCTAACTTCATAAGATTATAGAGATCAACCTATAATAAATTGGAAAAAGGTCAAAACACAAAAGTTGTAGCCCTTTGAGTTTAAGTTGTAATTCCATAAATCTCGTGTCATTTGGAAATTTTCATAAAAAGATATGAATTTTTTACTAAAAGCTGTCTGGAAAGGTACAACTTACACAGTACAGAGTACAACCAGCACAAGCTGCTGGGCTTGTATAAATATAAAATGGGCAGCTCATTTATGGGCAAAAATAATGAGCTAGGGCTTGATTTATGGAAGATGTTGAAGCTTGGGACTTTGTCTATCAACTAAGGTGAGTTATTAATGATGTTTTGAGTTGATTACAACTATTATGCATGGAATCTAACATCATTTTAACTTGATAACTTATAGAAGTTTATCCAAAATGTCAAGAACACCAAACTTTGCTAAAAGATAGATTTTCAATATTTGGATGCTTTGAGGTAATTTCAACCACTCAAATTAGCTACTTAAAAGTATTTGTAAAGATTTATAATCTTTATTACAAGTTGCATTGGTTGAAAGGTTGAATTTGATATCTCTAGTTTGGTCATGAATGGTGGTTGTGAGAAATTTACTGAAGTTGATTAATTTCTTTTGTTTAAACTCAAAAGTGGAATAGTATGGGGATTTGGGGATGTTAATGATATCGGATTAACTCGATTTTCGTATGTATGAACTCGTATTCGAATGAGTAACATGATTGTAGAATTGGATTTGAGATTTGAGGTGTTAATAAATAGTTGACTTTCAACATAAACCCGAAAATTGATAAATTGGCTATTTGATGACGTAGATGGACTTTGATTGAAAAAGTAACCACACTTTTGGACTCGTGGATGAATGGGTAATCTAAAAATATATTTTGTTCTGGTAATCGGATATGCGGGCCCATGGTTGACTTGTTTGTCATAACGTTATGAAAATTAGTAGGGTAGCTTATATTGATCGTATTATTTATTTTTTTGCATAAAGTGGACTTATTTGGAGGGATTTGAGCGTGAAAAGACGATCGTGGGCCAGTTAGCAATCGTCGGCTTGAGGTAAGTGGTTTTTATCCCTTCTTTGGTGGACTTTCTCCACATTGGATGTCTATGTATGTGTTCTTTACATGCATGGCTGCTGAAATAGGCATACTGACTATACCAAGACTATTTTAAAAAGTATGATTGCAGTTCATTACTATTTCTTGATTTATTATCATAGCACGATGTAGTTCCGTGAATATTATTTTGGTACGATGCAGTTCCGTACATATTATCATAGCACGATGTAGTTCCGTGCATATTATTATGGTACGATGCAGTTCCGTACATATTATCATAGCACGATGCAGTTCCGTGCATATTATTATGGTACGATGTAGTTTCGTACATATTATGGTAGCACGATGTAGTTCCATGCATATTAATGTGGTACGATGTTTCGTACATATTATCATCGCACGATGTAGTTCCGTGCATATTATTATAGTACGATGTGGTTCCGTACATATTATCATAGCACGAGGTAGTTCCATGCATATTTTCGTAGTATGGCGTAGTCCCATACATATCATTTGAGTTTTCATATATTGTCAACTAGTTATTATACTTGGAGCCCTGTCCCCACTTACTGAGTCCTTTTGACTCACCCATTTTCTTTGTTCTTTTGTAATCTTTTATATTCGGCAGATTCGATACCAAGTTCTAGTAAGCATTGTGGTAAACGGAGTTGCTCATCCTTTAATCTAGCGGTGAACCACTTTTGTCCTGTGGTGACATCTTTCCTTATTATTTTTACGTTAGTATTAATGGGTATATTTTTTTATATTCGGAGATGTATAACCTTATTGACTCCTTAGATGTTCATGATTTATGTGAGGACTTAGAACATGGTTGTAAAGATCCTAGTTTCATATTGGGTTTATATATCATACTCGGCTATTCTTTTCATAATTCTTTTTGTCTTTTTTTTGTTATTTCATATGCAAGTGAAGTATTTTTCAAGAGAGGTTTGCCCAATGAGTTGGGTTTGGGTGCCCGCACGGCCTATAGGATTTTGGGTCGTGACAATTGGTATCAGAGCCTAGGTTCTAGAGTCCTTGTGAATCATGAACAGTGTCTATTAGAGTCTTGCTGATGGGTACGATGACATCCATACTTATCGACGAGAGGCTATGGTGACATTTATGAATCTTCTCTTCTTTCATTCCTTAATCATGCGTTGAGGCTTAAAAGTGAATGATCTGAATTCCTTGGAACTATAATACGTCAACAGTGAATATGTTATAAAGATTTGGAAGACTTCATAGTATGTGTTTGACACTTGGTTTAGAGGCAAAAGCTCGAAAAAAATGGTGAAAATGTATGGCTTTAGCCAATCTTAAAGATAAGTTGGTGTAGATATGGAAGGGAATTGGTTTAGTAATATCAAAATCTAGAAGAATAGTTGAACCATTGAGATATCCTTTAATAAGGAAACGTAATATTTGTCATCCTTGGAATCGGGATAGAATTCACTTAGTCGTTCTACGCTCGGACGATGGTATTTCGCAATACACTCGTTAAGGGGAAACTAGGCAAGCTTGATAGTCATATTTCTACATGCTAAGGTATGACACAAGTTCTAATGCTAGTTTCAGCACTCAAGTGCATGATGAGAAGGTCGTTCAGAATAATATCTAATTCTTGTGTGAACCTTAGCATGGGTTGTACCCAGTACAACAAGAAATTTATGACATTTTTGTATGTTAACGTTAGAAGAAGTCGTAAAATTCGTTCCCAAACTATCCTTTTGGGTGTATCTCAAGTGGTTGTGCCTTTGAAGGCTGACCAAAGTTTTTGTGCATATTAGTGGCTTTGGTATCATTGATGATTGATGATTTTGTTTCAAATAAGCCATTCTGAGTGTTTACTCGGGGCTCGGGGCTTAAGTAACCATGATGGTTATGAATTCTCAAGTGATCGATCTCGAGGTAATCTACGATAAAGGATAGGGAGATAACGTGTTGCACTATGCTCATCTACTACTTTATCTTAGTTTACATCTACCTTGATCCATATACGACTACAACTAATTACAAATCAAGAGTGGAGTATCCCACTTTGAAATCATCAACTACTTAAAAGCCCAATAAATAACTTATTCTGACACAACTAGACATAGTCATAGCACGAGGTAGTTCCGTGCATATTGTCGTAGTATGGCGTAGTCCCATACATATCATTAGGTCACAATGGGAGTGTCTTGGTAATTTGATGTCTGGGTATGAATATTACTTGTTTGCTAATTAAATGATTTTGGCTTTACTTTTTGTTACCTTGGAGTCGTTTGAGTTTTCATATATTTTCAACTAGTTATTCTACTTGGAGCCCTGTCCCCACTTACTGAGTCCTTTTGACTCAGCCATTTTCTTTGTTCTTTCGTATTCTTTTATATTTGGCAGATTCGATACCAAGTTCTAGCAAGCATTGTGGTAAACGGAGTTGCTCATCCTTTAATCTAGCGGTGAACCACTTTTGTCCTGTGGTGACATCTTTCCTTATTATTTTTATGTTAGTATTAATGGGTATATTTTTTTATATTCGGAGATGTATAACCTTATTGACTTCTTAGATGTTCATGATTTATGGGAGGACTTAGAACATGGTTGTAAAGATCCTAGTTGCATATTGGGTTTATATATCATACTCTGGTATTCTTTTCATAATTTTTTTTTTCTTTTTTTTTTTTTTTGGTTATTTCATATGCAAGTGAAGTATTTTTTAAGAGAGGTTCGCCCAATGAGTTAGGTTTGGATGCCCGCACGGCCTATAGGATTTTGGGTCGTAACAGTTCGGAGGAGAGTATTTCTAACAATAAGTTAAGAAGTAAGTTAGCTTTATTTTCTCATTATCTGTTCTGTATTTCAGCCTATATGTATTGGCACTTTCATTTGGTTAAATAAAGTATCATAAACATTGGCTTCCCTTTGTGTTTTTAGCACTTTCTCTGTACCTACTTTTTTTTCCAGTTTATATCAACAGTATTTGCTCTATTATCTTTGCACTAAAACAATCCTTCCAATTTTTTGTATAACGATATAGTAGCAATAGAATTTTCAGTAAATGAGTTTTGACTTATCGTACCAAACAAAATGTGTCTTTTACGGATATGATCAGTTTATCTACACAAAAATTGCGTGTTCCTCTATTATATATAGTCAAAATCTTTTATGCATACCCGCTTAGTTGGAATACAACTAAAACGAAAGTTGGAACTATCGTCTTCGCCTACTTCTTTTTTTAAATTTATGACCCTAAATTTTGTTGTCTCTTGGGAACTGATTTCTTCATCGTTGTTACTTGATCATGTAACGGATAATTACTGTATATTTTGATTAAGACATCTTATATCTCAAGAAAAAAAATTAAAAAAATAAACCCAAGGGGCATAAGTTATCAACATAAAAAACTAAAAAAGAAAAAAGACTATGTTAATGTCTTCTGTAAGGATCGAGTTTACGACAAAACTACACATTCTTTTCACGTGAATGCATGTCTTTCTCGGGCCTTATCATGAATCTCATCTTTCATGTGGCTGTAACATGACTGAATTTTTGGCACATCCGTCTCTTTGTTTTTCAGCCTGACTTAACACCGGACATAAACTATATATATAACTCCAAGGATTATTAACTGCAGGAAAAGTATCTCACTTACAACAAAAATATAATCAAACCCTTGAGATAATTGAGACTTCAGCTATACCATTTTGGGAACATCTAATGGGAAATTTCGGTGGCCTCATTTGGCTAATCCAATGGGCAAAATTATGTTGCCAACACGCTGTGTAAGAAAGAAAAGAAAAGAAAAAATCCTGCTTACAGTTCAATGTTATTCGATCTTCCTTAGAGACAGACACGGACCTAGGATACTAATTTTTCAGTTGACCTAGATCCGTCTCTATTAAAGAAAGAAAAGAAAAGAAAAATGCTAGTTCGGTAAAATATGTTGTTTACTTACTCTACCTGCCACTACTTCGCAGCTAATTAAGAACATGCCTAGGCGAGGTCTATGCGTTACTTCCTCCGGTTCAGTTAAATATCACCTTTAACTTTTTAGATAGTTCAAAATAAGTATTATTTTATTTAATCAAGAAAGTATAATTTTATTTCCAACTTAGCCTTGCTATAACTATTTTCGTTAAGGGTTTCAAATTTTCTGATAGTTTAACAGGGGGAGAGATATAAAATAATGTAGTCAAGTAAGTTTTAATAATTTTTTTCTTTTAAATATTAAATAAAACAAAATTAAATATAAGTAAGTTCTTTAAGTTGGTTTAATTAAATTTGTTAGTTTGATTTAATTTTTCAATTCTTCTTTAACCTTACCGGTGGGCTGAAGAGATAGAGGGTGAAAGCAGTGGCGGATGTAGAGGGTTGAGCGCGAGTTCGGCAGAACCCAGTAGGTTTTTCGCGGACAATGTATTTGTGTTTAAAAAATCACCAATTATGTACAAAATTTAAGTCAAGAACCCAGTTACTTGTATTTGAAATCATTATACTAAAATTTAGAACCCACAGAGTTCAAATCCTAGATCCGCCTCTGGGTGAAAGAGTAAAGAGATGCAGCGAGATGAATAATATATGTCTGTTTAACCAAGAGTATGATATTCGAGCTTTTGGAACAAAGATATTTCTAAGGGAGAATTTCAAAACTAGGCAGCCCACTACATAAAATTACAAATGAGGGACCACATTTCATTCATAGCACCCCTTATTTTTAAATTACACAATATAACACCCCCCTTATTTTCAAAATTACATAACATAGCACCATTTGAACTAAAAACCCTAGGAGCCACTCCCCCACCCTCCCCCGCCACTGGACTGCCGGCGGAAATCGAGCCGGTGCCGGCGCCGCCACCAGGCGGTGGTGGACGGTGGCTGGAAAACTGAAATTTCACCGGATCTCGCCGGATTGCTTATTTTATTGGTGGATTTGTTTAAATAATTATTTTTGATAATTTTATACACCTAAATCTATCAAAATAATAAATTATACATGTAAATATATAGAAAAATATGTATGCAAGAAGGAAAATACAAAAATATACATAAAAAAACATAAAAATTTAAACAAACATCCATAAATAGTGCACAAATCTGAAATTTATATAATTTTATTCATTGTTCATACACACATATACAGCTTTATACAATTTTACAAAAATGCATAGAATGTATTTATACACTGTCAATGCGTACATATACAGATTTATACATTTTTATACACATTTACAAAATTGTATAAACTTGTATAAAAATGTATAAAAGTGTATAATCTCGCAAAAATAATTTTAAACAGTGCTTCGGGCAGATTTTACACAAAAGCTTAATATCCAAGATCTATACAGTTTTTACAAGAAAGACACTAGATCTAAATATTAAACAAAAGTTTTAACAAAAAACTAGTAGATCTCACCGGATTTTTATGAAAAAAGTGAAGAAAAAGAAGAAACTTGATAAATAAACCCCTCACCGGAGTTTTGACCGGAATATACAACGAAAAATCAATATTGTTATTCAAAAAATAAAAAAATAAAAAATAAGAAGAAGAAACAGTGGCGGCGGGGGCGGTGATGATGGTGGCGGCGCTGGCGGCGACATGGAGGAGAGGGGATAACGGTGGGGCAATGGTGGAAGGGGTGGGGGAGGTGGCGGCGGCAGTGATATTGTAAGGGTAAAGTAAGGGTAAAGAGAAGAGAGGAAAAATGAGAAAGAGGGAAAGAGAAGAGAGGAAAAATGAGAAAGAGAGAAAGAGAAGAGAGGAAAAATGAGAAAGAGGGAAAGAGAAGAGAGGAAAAATGGGGGCTAGGGTTGTTTCTCCTTTAAATAAGGGGTGCTATAGAGTGAAAGGAAAAAAAAATGAGGGGGGTGCTATGTCGGGTAAGGTAGCAAAATAGGGGCCTTTTTTTGGTAATTTTTAGGAGTGGGGTGTCTCTCAATGTAATTGTCCCTATTTCTAATAGGGACCTGTAGACATTGAAATTTTGTTGTAAAAACATCGCCCACAAGCCAGCCATTTTTTTTATTGGTTTTACATGAGAGACCACTTTTTGGAACTTCAATCTTTGTGGGCAGTTCAAACCTTGTGGGTTGAACTTCATGCCTAAGTTATGAAGTTCAACTACAATCCGTAAGGGTTGAACTTTTAGGCATAGATGCGTAAACTTCAACCGTTGTGGGCTGAAGTTGAACTTCTGAAACGACCTCAGTTAGTCGTTTCGGAAGTTAGGACTCCGATTGGCGTGCTGATAATTTTAAAATATTCGTAAGGTCCATTGAGACTTATCTGTGAAATTTGAGCTAAATCAGACCTCGTTTGGTAGGCATCGGAAGAAGGTTTCAATTTTTATTGTCGATAAATATTAAAAAGAGATTTTCGAGCTCGGTTTTGGCGAATGAGCTCCGATTCAAAATTCGAAAGCACCGTTTGGTTCGTATGATTATTTGTGACTTTTGTGATTTTTCGAAAGTGAATTTCGAGGTTTTTCGGCTAGTTTCCGCTAAAATGCCGAAAGTTAAATAATTTGACTTTTTCCATTTAAATTCGCATCTTGAGTTTTGGGAACCCGATTTGAGATCCGCCTTAGCGAGTATGCTACATATATTTTGTATAACTTGTATGCAAAAGTTGGAATTATTTCGAATATCGCAGGGTACCGTTTAAATTTTTGTCGCGAAAAGAAAATAAAATAAAAGAAAAAGACAAAAAGACAAAAAAGGAAAGTAAAGGAAAGGTGACATGGCGGTGGTGCTAAGGGATATACATATCCCTTAGCTTTCGTCTAAAACAAGAACAGAAAGCAACAGAAACAGAAATAAGAAGCAGAAACGAAGCAAGAAAAAAATGCCAGAAAATGAGAAAAGAGCCGGAGAAAAGATAGAATTTTCACCCCGAAACATTCAGGTAATGATCTGAATGCATTATTTGAATTTATTACGTGTGTTTAAATATGTTTTAATGGTAAAACTTGGAATATTAGACATCGTTTTAATAAGTTCAATTAATAGTTTAAAGGGTCAAATGGACCCCGATAATGGAATTGATTATATATTCGTACTCAGTGAGTTATGGGCAACTTATAAATGTAATTTATTTAGGCTTTGGTTATGTGACCTTAAATCCTGTACATAGGCCTGGCCTGCGTATTGCGTATGCGAATAGGGTATCAGGTTCCTAACCGGATTACCCTAAGACGTAAGAAATGAAGCCTTTAGCCTAATTGGATATATTTTTCTGCTTATTGAATAGAGTGGGATCGTTTGGCAATGAAACCAAAGGATAAAGCGCTTGTTGATTAGCAATGCTAACTTTTCGGAGAGGTAAGTGTTTATATCCATTTCTTTGGAGGCACCTGGCCTCGTAGATTTTCTACCACGTGATCCTTACGCGTGTAGCTGCCGATAGGCGTACTCATTACGCCTTAGCTTTGGATTTACATTGTATATTATATGTTATGTCCTGTTGTTGGTATTGCATTGAGGATCTGAGCATTGTACTCTGGTTATGAGTTGGCATCTACTTCCCGGCTGTCGATGAGACTCCCGCGCTGGTGAAGGGTAATTATTGCATCACATTGCATTCATATGCATTATATGTCATTCATATGCATTACATTGCATATCATATTGGGTGCAGGAGTATTCCGCCCCTGGAGAGTGCAGGAGTATTCTGCCTCTGGTTTATATCATATCGGGTGCAGGAGTATTCCGCCCCAGGAGCAGGAGTATTCCACTCTTATGTCAGATACTGAGTGCAGGAGTATTCCGCCTCAGCTTTACATCATATCGGCTGCAGGAGTATTCCAACCCAGGAGAGTGCAGGAGTATTCCAACCCAAGGGAGTGCAGGAGTATTTCGCCTCTGGTTTATATTATATCGGGTGCAGGAGTATTCCGCCCCAGGAGCAGGAGTATTTCGCTCCAGTTGGTTATCAGATTGGTTTCCCCTCGAATGCTGGAGTGTTCCACTTCGGGATGGGATGACAGGCACATGTGACCCTCTGCATCATATTTCATTTTATTTCATTTCATTTCATACCGTTGTGTAGACTAGTGGTACATAACTATTGTTCTGCTTCTACGTGCATTGCTTATTTGCCTATATATTTCTGGCTCGTATTCTGGGTTGCGGGGATCGGGTTGCACGCCGCAACGTTATAAATATATGGATTGGGTTGCACGCCGCAACGGTATAAATATATGGATCGGGTTGCACGGTGCAACGGTATAAATATATGGATCGGGTTGCACGGCGCAACGGTATAAATATATGGATCGGGTTGCACGCTGCAACGGTATAAATATATGGATCGGGTTGCACGCCGCAACAGGATGAATATATGGATCAGGTTGCACGCCGCAACAGGATGTATTTCTGATTGTTGATGAGTTCGGGATACCTATATATTTTGGTTATCTTACATTCCTGGTTGTTGATGAGTTTGTCATTCCATACGTGTTTCTAGTTATTATCTGGCTCTGCCATTTTATAATTTAAATAAGAAAAATTTTGTTTATCTGTTTCTCCTCCCTGGCTAGCTATCCTATTCTTTGAGGTGGCTAGTCTGCCCCACTTATTGAGTCCTTTTGACTCACCCTTGTTTGTTGTTTGTTCTTGTCTATTTATTTCGTTTCGGCAGGTTCGCTCTAGGATTGAGTTCGCCAC
The DNA here is from genome assembly GCA_037355625.1 of Petunia x hybrida. NCBI lineage: Eukaryota > Viridiplantae > Streptophyta > Magnoliopsida > Solanales > Solanaceae > Petunia > Petunia x hybrida. The sequence goes on from JBBBVM010000012.1 coordinate 197,485, forward strand.
GTTGTTCAGGAGCGAAGACGACTTCAGCTGTCCGGGTGAGCCAGCTTTTATTCCGGATGGCCACCAGTTTATTGTTATTATTTCAGCTACATTTTGCTCCCTTCAGGAGGTATCTGTCTTCTTTTGTACTCTTAGATGTCTAGTCTGGAATCTGGATAGCCCTAAACCTAGTCTGTAATTTCTTTTGTACAGCTTAGAGGTATCAGTATGTCTGTATTTTTTTTAAGACTTGTCCTTATTTATGAATTGTTATATTTATTTTCCTAATTTAATTGGTAAGGGTTTGCCCGACGGGTCTAGGGGAGGATGTCGGGTGCCCGCACGGCCTAACCGGATTTCGGGTCGTGTCAACATCAACCCTTATGGTGGACTGAAGTTGAACTTTAATCCTTGTGGGCTGAACTTGTGTGAAGTTTAACCCACAAGGATTGAAGTTCTATAAAGTGGCCTCTCATGCAAAACCAGTAAAAAAAGTTGCCTCAAACCAAAGACGCAAAAGTAGCCTCTCATGCACTTTTCCCAATTTTGGTAGATTGACCTATTTAAAGGGTTTTTTACATAAAGATAAAAATTTGCACCCCTTAATTACACAAAAAAAAAAAAAAAATAGCAAGATTTTTTCAAATTACAAGACATAGCAATATTTTTCCTAGCGAAATGGCAATGTATAAATACTTCTTTCGAACATTCTCATTCATTAATCCTATGTTGAAACCCTTCTTCTTTTCTCTTTTTTTTTTTCTCTGTGACTGCTTCCAATCTTTTCATTAGTCTGCTTCCAATTTTTTTCTGTTTCACTATACGTCAACTACTCAAAGTCGTATCTTTTCTGTTTCTATCTGTTTCTACACGTCCTCCCCTATTTACGATCCAAAATTTTAAGAAGCTGCTATTATTTCTCCTCTATTTCGCCTCTGCTTTTCCTCCGTTTCTACTCATTTTTTACAGTTTAAACAGATAAAAATCAAAACTTCAGAATAAAACTTATTTTCAATTGCACAGATACAAATTCTATTAAAACATAATGGAAGATGGGACAAATTCGATAAATATATCGATTTTGTTGTTGATGCAATCGTGATAAATTCCGATGCAAACTTTCAGATACTTCGTGATATAGTTGCGAAGCAACTCGAACATTGATCTGGCTAGGTAAATTCTTAAAATTAAGTGTATAAGGTAATATAAAAAAGTCCAGGTTTAGAGATACACAATGACATGGGTGTTTTAGTGTATACAGACCTGAAATTAGAAAAAAAAAAAGGGATCAAAATGTATCCGCTTTGTATCACACTTGAGGATATTGTTTAGGATCAAGGTTTCTGGAGTGATAGACAAAGCATAAGGAGTAGAGATATAGAAAGAAATAGTCCTAATATAGTGGGAAGCTGTCTTGATACAGACAGAAACAGTTGGACTAAAGACAAGAGCATTGATGATACAATTATAAGTAGTGTTGAAACGCTGGAACTACTGACTAAAGGAACTTGCGACGAGCATGAGGTGGATAAAGTAGGGGTAATGATCCACGCTCAATCCACTCACCACGAAGGGTGTGGGGCTTTTGTCAAAGATAATAGTATCCAACAAGAGTCGGGGTCGATTTCCACTGGAAGCTAGCAAAGCAATCTATTAATCTTAGGATGAATAGTGACGAGTTCTATGAATTGTCTGTATATTCCTATTGAGTAAAAGTAGAATTATGTTAACTACAACTACAACTAACGACTAACATAAAACAAGCTAAACAATAATGATTGATGTAAACGATGAGAATGAGCTAGGGGTTTACCCATTCCAACTAAATTCTCATAGCCAAATACTTGTATTAACCTCACAAATCACATGGATAAAATCAATGGTCGGACCTCTAGTGTATTCCTCAAAACCCTCTCGGGATAGGGATGATTTGCCTCATCAAGCCTGTTAGGGTCAATAATGAAGTGCTAGAAACCCTAGTCCAAAGACCCGAGCGGGGATGACCTTTTGAGGTCTTCCCCTTTAGATGGGGTAGGCAGCGACCTATATAACCCAAATTCTTGCTAGTTTTTATTAGCCTATACCTTCAACCCTGTTAGGGTGATGAAAGAAAAGTAGGGATAGGTTCAAGTACGGTCGTGCCTTAAACCCTAGTTTAGAAAGTATGATGGAAAACTAGATTTATGTTAACCCATTGATTTTACAAGATTAAGTACAAGATTTAAGCTAATATAATCAAGTTTTCATGAATAACCCCCTAGTATGAGTTGCTACTCATACTAGGGTCTAATAGACATAATAGAAAATGAAATAGCAAGAATCATGTAAGAATATATTAAGAAAATGTATTCTTACAAAAAGATTCAAGTTAGAACCCTTCCTTGACCTCCAAGAATATTCAAAAGTATGTAAAGTAATATTCTAAGCTGAAAAAGTTTCTCTATTCTCGGAGTCATAACAGCCTATTTATAGGCATGGGTTTGAAAACTAGACTAATATTTACAAGTTTGTCATTTTACCCTGTTTTATACCAGGCCGTCGAATATTCGGCGAGTAGCCTAATGAACTGCAGGCTTGCCGATGACCTATATTACTTATCATTCTTTCTGAATTGCGATGCAGGTTTGGCGGGGCGCCCTTGTGGTTGCGGATGACTCCTTGGCTTCGTAGATTTCCAAATCTCTCTGTGATCATTGGTGGGTTCGCCTCTTCTTCTGCGGAGTCGTCGCTTGCCTTCAGCATTCCACTCGGCAATCCGCCCTTCAAGTTGATGATTGACTTGAACTCTTTCCTCCTTCGGCGGATTGATGACCTCTTGAGCCGCAGATTCGGTGAGGCACCGATCCAATTGCTTCCTTATCTTCATGTTCTTCAATTTGTAGCCAAAGTGCACCTGTTTTTTCTCTTTTTCACATTTTCTTCGGCTTTGTATATCAATTCTCTTAATGACCTGAAACATGAAGAATACCATAAAATTCATTCAAATAACATCACTTTAAAGGATGAAAGCTAGTCTAAAAGGGTTGCAATTAAGCGCAAAATACCAACATATTAGGTAATTATAAGTAGTGCACAGAACGAGATATTAGAGGGCCAAGTGTACCTTGACAAAAAGACTGTAGTGATGGCAATGAAGCGAATTGCGATAAGAAAAAAATTTTAGTTTAAGGTTGAGAGATCAAGTGTAACAAGGTATGAAATCTCAGTATTTGTGTTTTGTATCATGTTGTATGAGTTTGTTTCACACTATATCTTACATGTGTTTTAGCAGTTTCATTGTATCTATTTGTGTCTAACTATATCGTAAGGAGTCTAAGAGATATTCTAGTTATCTTTTTATTTGATATGTGTCTTTTGTGTATCTGCAATCTCTTATTTTGTGTTTTGTATCATACTGTGTAAGTTTTTTAGGCTAAATCAGTTTGTATCTGATATGTATCTTTTGTATCATTGTATTTGATGTATAACTCTATCGTATCTGACTGTATCATACATGGGTGTTAGAACCTAAGTAAATCATATCTGTATCATGATGTATATTTTTGTATTATGTAACTACTCTTTGTATCTTTCTTTATCATGTAACTATTCTCTGTATCTATAGCTACTGCCTGATATGCAAATGAGAAAATTATAAATGGAAATTTAGGGCATCCAGCTTGAATTCATCAACTTTGTTCAAAGTTAGGAAATTCGCTGTAATCACCTAATTTCGGCACCAAAATTCATAAAAATTGTTCAGAATAGTCGTATTAGATTTTTAGGACGTGTCGTCAATTTTTCTGGACTTCTAGTGTTTGTTCTTAACTAAATTTGTTTCTAATTAGGACGTTAAAATTTGAAAATTAACAAAAATCACTTGTTACGTGCTTAATTTTTTGATTCTATAGTTTAATTGTGATAGTGTTGTAAAATATGTGGTTTAATTTTAGTTAGTTGTGTGTGTATAAATTATTTTTGTGACTATATATAAAAAAATATGTAGCCCAATGCTTTGGCCCGTCAGCCCATTTGCTCTATGGCCCGTCCAATGTTCTTTGATCTCAACCATTGGATCAAATCTGATCCAACGGTACCCATTCCCCCTCCCATTTCCCTTATAACTTTACAAAATACCCATTTCTCCCATTTCATACCCCTTAGTCAAGAGACTAGGGAAACCCTGCCTAAATTTCCTCTCACTCGCCGGAAATCGCCTCCACGGCGGAGCCACCGGTCGGCCACCGCGCTGCCGCCGCCGGCAACCACCTCCGGTGGCCGGAAAATTTAGAAAAATATATCATCGGAAAGCTCTCAACCTCCTCATTCCATTTCTCAACTTGGAATTTACAAAATCCCAACGGTTTAGAGTAGATCGACGGTCAAAGTTCGATCAAACTTCAAAATCCGGTGAGTTTCTTTTAGTTTTTCTCTATCTCTTTCCTTTCCCCTTACCCTTCCCCGTCACCCCATTCCCTGAATTTTCTTTTTTCCCTCCAGTTTCCGTACCGTTTCTGTTTCTTCTTCTTTCTTCTTACTTTTCTTTTCTTCTTCTGTGATGATGTGGTAATGATGATGGCTTGGGGCTGTGATTGATATGGTGTGTGAGGTCAAGTTTGGTGTGAGATGTGACAAGGCTGTTATAGAGGGCTGTTTTAGGGCTCTATGTGTGTGTGTTTGTTTCATTTTTGATATCGATGGTGGCTGTTTCTCGGAGTTTGGTTTGATGCCGAGGCCGTGGTGAGTCGATTAGGAGGGGCTATTTCAGTCATTTAACGGAGGCAGTGGTGCTAGGCAGCGATGAGGGGACTGTGTGAGGCAGTGGGAGTTTAGCAATAGCTGTGATGTCAATGACGTGGGGGAGGGGCTGTCTCAGCAGTTGTTTGAAGTCGTTAGTGGTGTTGTGATGTTTGGCATTGGCGTGGGGTTGACGCTGATTAGTGAGGTGCGGGGAGAAGACGAGGCAGTGGCTGACAAAGCGATGGTGTCGCGGGGACTGCTTGACTGTTGTGTGGGCGAATCCGAAGCTCGAGGGGGATTGTTCAATGCTTTGGTGGTGGTAAGATGAATCTTGTTGAAGCTGAAACAGCTAGTGGCGCAGCAGTGAGGCAGCAGATGTTTTTGGCGCTTTGACAATGGTGACAAGGTTGTTACGATGCTAGTGAAGCCTGGTTTGTCTTTGTTTCATTTGTTTTGAGTGTAGGCATCGACACACTTGCTTTGTCTTTTCCCTCTTTCGTATAAAGTTAATTTGTAGTCTTAGTAATCTACTGATAGTCTAGCCTGGAGCTTGTGAAAAATCATATGTAGGTTTGTTATTTACATGGCTTGAAATAAAAAGGATAAGTTTTGGTATAAGGTTAGTTAAGGATTATGCATTGAGTGTTCTTGTACTCGCCCTTTATTACCTTGAACCTTGATGAGGTTCTTAGCATGAAAATAACTCTGCCCTCGTTAGTTTATCTCTGGAAAGTTTGTTTACTCTGTTTGTGGTTAATGCCTTTAGTGTGAAAGATCGAGTCAAATTGCAGATGGTCGCCATTTTAAACCAGCCTGTTTCTTGTTTTTTTTAACTCTTAAGATGGAAAAACATAATCTGCTGCTTCATCCCTTCTGTTTGGAATGGCTTTATTTCAGTTTTTGTTTAGTTTTGTTCAAGTGTAAAGCCTGTCTAGTTGTATGTTTAGTCCAGGATTGAAGTTATGAATTCTAATAACTGGTTTGTTTTCTTTCGAGTTCTGTGAAGCTTATTGTCACTTAGTAGGTTTTAAGCCAAGAACATACGACAAGGTCTTGAACTTGTGCCTTTAGATATTGTATAGAATTGCCAAAAGCATGAATTGATTTTTTGTTTGTCTTGTCTAAGTGTAAAGGTCTGCCTTAGTCTGTTGGTATGATGTTAAGCATGAGATGATTTGAATTTGTTTAATTCAAGTAGGAACTTGATAGATTTAGTTTGGTTCACCTTTGAGTCCAGTTAGGGACCTGTTTCAGTTTAGTTCTCAGATTTTTAGTTCAATTGTATAGGGAGTTTTGTACTTATAGTAGGTCACTTGTCCAACTTGTATTTTCAGCTTTTTGGACACTTCCTTGCACTATTTCAGCCCCTTTTTGGACAGTTGTAGCTGCTGAAACAGTGGCTATAACTGTTGTACCTTTGTTGAAAATTGGGGCTAGTACACTCAAGTATAGGGGTGTGGGCTTGTACTTTTGTACAAGTCCACACTCCACCTTTTAGCCCCACCTTTTGGCTTCAATTTTCAGCATTAAATAGAGGCCTTTACTCCTCATTTAAGACATCTACCACCTGCTGAAAGACAGAAAAAATAGAGCTGAAACAAAGCACTAAATTGAGAGAAAAACACTTGAAAAAAATGGCTTAAGTTAAAAGAAGGATTTAGAGCCAAAAGCTTTACACTAAGAGACTTTTGGAGTATTAAATCTTGAGATTTTGAGGGTTAAAGAGTGGGTGTTGTAGCTGTTTAGTGGCTGTTTTTGCTGTTGGTTGTTTGGACTTTGCTAATTCATTCACTTGCATCTTAAGCTTGGGAAATTTCTTCACTAGGTAAACACAATTTACCTTGTATTTATATTTGAATCTTTGGCTATGAAATGAAGTAAAATCAGCATGTCTAAAGCCCTTTATTGTATGCATCTTCGTTATGAGTTAAAACTGGCTGTTTGTGAAAAAAATAGGAAATAGTTAGCGTTTATTTTGTTCGAGTTATATATCGTTTTTTAGCTATGTATGAGAATTGGATAAAAAATGAAGTATTGAACTTTGCAAATTCATATCCGCTTATCACACTTCTTTTAAAAACAAAAATGGTCATATATTGCAAACCTTGTATATGCTGAAATTTGGCTAAAATTGGAAGAAGTAGGCAAAAAATAGGACATAAATGCAAAGTAAATCAATACTGCTTTCTGGAACGAGTAGGCTGCAGATTTTAGGACGTCTTTTAAATTCTGACCACTTTTGATTTTGATTAAGTGACTTGAAATATAAACACAGCGTGGCTAATTTTGCAAAGACACCTTAAAACAGCTCACTCCTGCACAGTAATTCAGCCCATGTCATTGCAATTTCTGTAAACTTTTCTATTTCAAAAGCAGCCCATAAAGCTATCCCAATTTAACAAACAGCCTCTTTCCCTTTTAATTATAGTTTTGATTTTTCTATTTTTACAAATGGTCACACTTTCAGAATAGTCACATTTTTGTTAACATTATTCAGTATTTAACTAAATTAGTTTGAGTTTGGTTTTGTTTAAATTTAAGTAAATAGAATTCATTTTGGAAGTATTCATATAACGTAAAAGATATGAATTTTCTTTAGTTCACTTTATATATATATATATATATATATATATATATATATATATATTTGACTAAAAATAACGGAGGCAAATCAATAGGAACGAGAAGACTAAAATACAATTAGGCATAACGATAAGTATGATTTGTGATCTACTTATTAGGCTAAAAGAAAAACTAAATTGAGATAAGCTAATTCTAAATTAATTATTTTTTTGAAGTTAATTAAATTCGTTTAAAGTAGACCAGTCCTTTGTAAGGTTGGAAATGCGTAATAAATTATATTTATCTATTTATTTATTTACTTCATACCAAAGTGTAGATTCGTCCAGTCCTCATCGAGGTTGGATAATGATATCGCTTTTAATTTTCAGAATAAATTCAAATTAACGGCTTTAATATAACAACCATATGTAATAGATAAAAATGTGACAATAAAAGCAACTGTGCTCAGCACAGGACTCGAGGGTGCCTAATACCTTCCCCAGAGTCAACTGAGAACCTTACCCGAATCTCTAACGCAGACCATTAGACGAGTCAGAAGTGTTTCCAAGGTACCTTTTGGTGACTTGGCACACCTTAAACTATGTCAAGTGGCGACTCTGAGTTCTCTAAATAATTTTGTACCTTGTTGAACACCAGTCATGAGCCTTTAAATAAATAAACTCGCAACCCGCACGCAGTTAATAAATTTTTTTAGGGCGTGACAGCTTGGCGACTCCGCTGGGGAAATTAGTGAAAACTAGAATCTCCGGCTTTGATAAAAATTGTCGCATGTTTTAATTTATTAAATATTATGTTGTTATATTCTTGCCGTTATCACATGAAAAGTTGAATGTTACTGCTTTGATATTTTTGAACTGTATATAAACTGTCTTCCTCCGCAACCCTCTGAGTCTCTGAAACACACGCACACGTGCACTTACCAGATTGCTTGTGGCATCTGGGACTTTCTAACTAAATTGCCCATGATTTAGGAGGAAGGCGTGACGGGATTTTAGGCCGGACACACTGTCTCCGGATGGCCCTGATGCGCTTTTCGCCCGGTTTGTCTACCGGGTTTTCAGCCAGTCTAGACACTGAGTCAGTTGAGTCACCTAGAGTTAAACATTTAGGCCCAATTATCTGCATCATATTTGACTTAATGAGGTGCGATACACCGGTATTGCACTTGTCTAGGCTGACTACCTTTTTGACTAAGCGGGACCCTTTTCCCGGAAAGACTTGTCTAAAGGCATTTCATGTGTTGCATGCGCCTAGGAAAAGTTGTTATGCTGACCAAATTGGAGAGAGACGGATTTCAAAAGAAAAAAAAAGAAAAGAAAAAAAAATGAATGAAAAATGAAAGGAAAAGTGAGGCAGCAGGGTGAATTTTTTGTTTTAAATGTAAATGTCTTGTACCTTTTTAAGATCGAGTCATACTGCTGTAGTGGCAAATTTTTGTAAAAAAGCGCCAGTGTAGGCCGCCTGTTGTAGATGTCAGTTTTGTTATAATGACGAAAATTTTACAAAAAATATATACTTAGTAGTTAGAAAGTTGGAAAAGATTTTGGTGTCAGTTTTCACGCCGTTATAATGGCGAATTTTTAGAAAAGGCTCGTATATCGATGTTGGAAGTTTTTGGGATCCAGTTTTTCACGTCGTTATGCCGGCGAAATTTTTGCAAAAATACTATAGTGTCAACACCGAAATGAATTTTTTGTTTTGATGTCAATGTGGCGCCGTTGTAACGTCATTTTTTTTCTTTTATAAATTACATCTAAATACCAATGTTGGTAATTTTCTGGAGTCAGTCTTGATGCCGTTATGATGGCAAAAATTTTTCGATTCTCTTAGGGTCAACTTTACGTCGTTACAATGACAAAAATTTTGTTGAAAATTGGAGTTTCGAATTAACAGTTTAAGCATCTGTTTTGCTTTGTCGGTCAGTTGTTTTAAGTTGTTTTCAGGCTTTCAAACATTTGACACATTTTTTCATTAGGTACAATGGCTGCATCATCTTCTAGGTCGGTCAAGAGAAAATTCTCTGCTGATACCATTCCACCCTCTATCATGATGACTGATAGCCCACCCAAATCGGATAAATCTCTGAAGTCTTGGTGGGACACAATGAGTAAAATGCAGAAAGATTTAGTCCAGGAAAAGATTGGTTTTCTGACTGACCTTGTGACAAAACCTATTATCCCGCGTCGAGACTTAATCAGTGCACTAGTTGGGTTTTGGAACCCAAACCAAAATACCTTCTGTTTTAAGGGGTTTGAGATGACGCCGACCCTCGAGGAGATAGTTGGGCTTCTTAAGCTGGATTTTGAGAAAAAGAATATGATTGCTCCGAAGAAGGTTAATGAGCGTGATTTTTTCAGTAACATCAAGGTACGAACAGACCCCTCAATCGCTAGTGTTCATTTGACTACCTTTATGATCGTTTTGGGGCCGATAATGGTTTTAAAAGGCATGGATTTGAGTTCCATGACAAGCTGAAATATGAAGATTGGGTACAACTTTGTCCTAAGGTCTTTGTGTTCGCTTTGCTAGGGTTGTTGGTCTTCCCACTACCGGATAGAGCGATATCTATTAAGGTCAGTTGGATCATGACAGCTTTATATGGTCGAGCACCGGACGCCACTATTATCCCGACGATTCTGTGTAGTATATTTCACGCTCTGACTCGATGCCACAAGGGAGAAAGCGATTTCTTTGAGGGGTGTAACCTCCTATTACAGGTCTGGTTCTTGGAGCATGTACGCCCTTGCCCACCTCGGGATATGGTTAGGTACTGTAACATCGATTATCTCGAGTACCATCTCGAACACATCGAGAAGTATAAATTCCCAGAAAATGAGCCAGGTTGGAGGTCTTTCTTGAACTCTCTCACGCCGGACAAGATTTTGTGGCAGTGTAGCTGGTTTCCTAAGATAGAGGTTGTACACAGATGTGCGGACCGTCTTTTTCTCGTTCTGATGGGTTTGACTGCATCCCAGCCTTATGTTCCTCTGCGTGTACTTAGGCAGTTGGGTCGAAAGCAGGAGATCCCAATAGTTGAGGACATGAGTGCATATGTCTCAGACTATCCTCTCAACCCAGCTACTCTTAGAGGTGAGATCTTGCGCTTGTGGGATACTAGGAGGCGCCTCGCAGAAAGCACACAAGTTCAGGATGGACTTAAGGGGGAGGTCGTTCGGGAGTACAAGTTTTGGTATTACCACCAGCCCATACCCAGAGAGATGCCCGCGAGGTCGAGAGCAGGCATGGTTGACACTGAGGCCAGGTTGGATATGCAGTTCAGCTTGCTAGGCACGAGATTGGGAAGGAATACCGTGCTACCATACAAAGCTTAATTGCAGAGAGGGACGCCGCCAGAGCTGCTCAGTCAGAGAGTGAGGGTTTCGCGCATCAGCACCTAGACACAGTCAGACGACTCCGTGTCATGCACTCACAGGCATTGACAGAGCGGGATGCCGACAGGGCAGCTTTGTTAGAAGTAGGAGAAGGGAAGATTATCATCGACAGGATGCCATAGATGCTCGAGCTCGACTTAACAAGGCATTAGAGTAGGGTGAGCAGCTCAGAGGGCTAGCACAGGACCGACTTCGAGATATACAGGCTGCAGGACAGACCATCAGTGTAGCTTATCGGCAGGTTTATGACTCTGCTACGTATGTTGCACGGTCCATCGATGACTACATGAGGCTTCCCTCGGAAGACATACTCCCACATGTGCTTCCCTTCGTCACTAGAGTTGTGGCAGATTTGAATGGATTGCGTCGTACCTTTGTAGAAGGCCCGCCAGTAGATCTCGAGGAGCCATTCGAGTTCGACCCAGAGGAGCCAGCTGACTTTGTGCCCCAGTCACCTTAGTAGATACATCAGGCCAAGATGATGCAGATTATCGCTTTTTGTCATTTATTTAACATCTTGTCATGTTGTACTTGATGTCGCTTTTGAAGTTAGCATGTTGTAATTTATTTTTTAGTCATTTGTATGTTTCTTTTGGTTGCACTCCGGAGCACTGTATGTACTCTTTCCTTTTTAGTAATGAAAATCTTTTGCTCATTTTTATGTGTCAATTTATTTCACCCTCTAGCCTCACTTGAAAAAAAAAATAATACGGAAAAAAAAAGAGAGAGATCAAAAAATACACTTGGGGATCTAATCTAAACCAATTCGGGATGACGCATAACGACCTTAGGCATTGGTTAGGCCGACGAGCAAATTCATGTTCCATGCTATCTTGTTGCACTAACGTGTTTTGATTTATTAGAGCTTGAGCAACTGCCGTGCTGGCCCCACATTCCTATTCCACTATAATCAAGGGACCACTGCCTGTTCCAGAAGTGGTTGAAGCGCCTCTTCAGGAAGACACTCCAACGACGATGGCTGAGGAGACTGAGAACACTGAGCTGGTTCGTTTAGCTGAGCAACAGGCTATGATGGCCGAGGACTTCACGGCTATGAAAGAAATGATGATGCAGCTGGTTCGTAACTTGGCAGCAGTTCAGGCACCTCCTGTTCCTCCAGGTGCTACTGGTTTCATGGCAAATACTCAGCCACCAGGGCAAGGGCAATCCACAATGGTAGAAGACCCCCGTTACCCTCCAGGGTTTGGTCCACATCCAGAAATTGACAACGCAGCTGGGCCTTCTACTGTACAACCTGGGGCACAATTCCCACAGCATGGACAACATGGCCAAGCCCAAGTTCCTGCCCCAGCATTCACCATTCCTGCAGGACACACTTTGCAAAGATCGAACAGTGACCCACAGTTAAGGGCCCCGTGATCAACAATTTGACCAAGCTCGGGGTAATGTTCTCCGCCCCACTGAGTCGTATGATCAGGGACACCACCCAAAATCACATGCCGATATCGAAAGGTTGGGGAAAACAGAAGAGAATGACTTTGCTCGGAAATTGAAAAGCTTGGAGCAAACTGTGAAAAACATACAAAGGCAAGGGGGTAAAACCAATATTTCATACAAAGACATGTGTTTGTTCCCTCATGTGCCATTGCCTGAAGGTTTTATTGTACCGAAATTTGATCCGTACACTGGACAAAGTGATCCAAGGATCCACGTGAAGATCTACCTTAACAAAATGAGGGTGATCAAGAAGGATGAGTTATTGATGGCATACTTTGCTGACAGTTTGGGAGGACCGGCAGCAGAATGGTTTGTACAACAAGATGTCTCGAAGTGGGTCACCTTTGATGACATGGCCAGCGCTTTCCTAAACCATTATGGTTACAAAATGGAGGCTGTTCCTGATCGTTCTTCTTTGAAGACGATCACAAAGAAACCAAATGAAAGTTTCAGAGAGTATGCCTACAGGTGGCGCGAACAGGCGGCGCGTGTAAGCCCTTTGATCCCAGATGATAAAATGGTAGAAGAATTCTTCGAAGTGCTAGACGAAACATACTACCAAGCGATGGCCTCTGCCATTGGGAAGCAGTTCAGTGAAGCAGTGAAAATTGGGGAGATGATTGAGAGAGGAATCAAAGCAGGCAAGATTGTTAGCCAAACAGCATTGAGAGCCACTATCCAAGCATTGCAATCAGGGTCAGATGCTTTTGGGAAGCAGAAAGAAAAGAAAGATGAAGTGGCAATGGTTGGTCCTGGACCGAGAAGAAATGATGGAAGATACAATGACCGTCAAGGGTACATTCAGACACCCCCGCCACAACAATTCTATCCACCTCATGGCCAACAATTTGCCATGCCGCAGTTCTCTTTCCCTGTCAATGCAGCATCTTATGTTTAGCCGCTATCTGGTCCACAATGGCGTGCACCCCCCTGCTCCAGTCCAGTACAACAATCAACAAGCAGATGCTCCATTCCCGGCTCAGCAGGAGATGCCTTATCGACCACGAGGTCCACCGGGTTTTCGTCCAAATTTGCAACAGAGAAACATGCAACAAGAGAAAAGACAGTTCACCCCATTAGGGGAAACTTACACTAATTTGTTTGAAAAGTTGCAACAAGCCAATCTGTTGAAACCAATCCCGGGAAAAGTGAACCCTAATGGAAGAATTGATCATTCTCGCCATTGTGCATTTCATTCTGGAGCACCTGGACATGACACAGAATCCTGCTAGGAACTCAAAAGGGTAATCCAGGCAATGATAGACAATAATCAGATAAAAGTCGTGGGGGATGAAACACAAAATGTGAATCAAAATCCCTTACCAGCTCATGATGTTCAAAACAACGTACACATGGTAGGGATGGTATGCATAGAAGAGGACATGAAAGGGAAAGCCGCCAAGTAGATTGTTGCAGTTGGTCCCTCCCCAGATATCAAAGGCCCCGAGCCATTTATTGTTGTAATCGGGGGAAAGTCGAGTGCGTCCGTTGTCAACAAAGCAAAGCAAGATGCGGCTGTTGAGCCAAGTTTCACTATTCCGGCTGCAAAGCAGGAAAAAGTTCATGACAGTGCACCAGCATTCATTGTGCAAGGGGCATCATGCCAGAAAACTCCGGTCTTCGAGGTTAAGGCAAAGAAGTGTGAACCGGTTATCATCACTCAAGCAGCGCAACTCCCTGTCAAAAGTACAAAAGCTGTTCCTTGGAACTACAACAAGACAATTGTATCTTACAATGGGAAGGAAATCATGAACTTTGTTGCAGATGTCAATAGTCTAACTCGGTCTGGGAGATGTTTTACCCCGGAAGAATTGAGAAAGGCAAAGCCAGGTCGAGAAGACCAAGGACCCATCAAAGAGCCAGTGTCCGAGAAAGAAGCTGAAGAATTTCTGAAGAAGATGAGATCGACAGATTATTCTATCATCGAGCAATTGAGAAAGACTCTAGCTCAGATATCATATTTGTCTCTACTTATAAACTCTGAAGCAGATTGCAACGCACTGTTGAAAATACTGAATGAGGCCTACATTCCTGAGCAAACTACTGTGGCTAATCTGGAAGCACTTGCTGGCAGGGTATTTGAGACTAATCGTGTGATGTTCACCGATGAGGAACTGCCAGCAGAAGGAACCGGTCATAATCGAGCGCTTCATGTCTCAGTTAAGTGTGAAGACTCCTATGTCACACGTGTTCTAATAGATGGCGGTGCGGGATTGAACATCTGTCCTCTGTCTACATTGAAGAGTCTAAAGGTGGATATGAACAAAATCAGGGCAAGTTCCTCTGCTGTTCGTGCTTTTGATGGTGGAGTTCGAGAATCTTTGGGCATAATTAATCTTGAGTTAACCATTGGTCCCACTACCTTCAACATTGAGTTTCAAGTCATGGAAACGGATGCATCGTACAATCTGTTGTTGGGCCGACCATGAATTCATATGGCTTGTGCTGTAACCTCTACAGTTCATCAAATGGTCAAGTTTACTTGGGATAATGAAGCTGTCGTAGTTTATGGAGAGGATGACTTACAGTTTAGCAACAGTCTGGACGTACCAGCCCTTGAAGTTATCACCACATGCCCGACCATCATGTATCAAACCTCCGATGTGGTGTATGTGGAAAAAGTAACAGAAGGGAAACCTATACCCATCCCAAGAGTGTCAGATACATCTATCATGATGGCATCTGAAATGTTAAAGCATGGGTTCCAATTTGGAAAGGGTTTGGGAGCGTCACTACAAGGCAGGGTAAATCCGGTTTATCCAAATGGTGTGCAAGGCACGTGGTGACTAGGGTTCAAGCCAAAAGCAGCTGATCGCAAGCAAGCAAAGAAAAAGAAGTCGAAAGTTTGGTCTCTCCCAAAGCCAATTCCGTGTCTCGCTCAGTCTTTTGTGGGTTATGTTATGAAACCAAAGGTTGTCGCTGCAAATGTCAACACAGTGGAAGATAATCACGATGCACCATTTGATCTAGGTGGCATTTTTGAAATCTGCATGGTGCAGCCGGGTAAAGGCTCCAGCAACGCTTCAATTCAGTATATTGGCCCGGACGTGCACCTGACTAACTAGAATGCAACTCCTTTCCCCATCAGGAAGGGGTCTTGGTAGACTGTTGTTTTACAGTTTTCTTTTGAATACACTTGGATATTCTAAGGGTTGTATGCCAAGTGTATTATTTTGCTCATGTTTTCTTTTGTAATTCAAACCCTTTTTCATTAATGAAAGGCCTAAGAGCCAAGCTTTCCTTCAATCTCTGTTCATATTCCTAATTTTATTCTACTTTTGTTTATCTGTAGTGATATATCTGTCGGTCCTGATATCATGACATGTTCAAGGAACTTATCGTCCATCCAGGGACCGCAATCTGATTTTGGCTCCATAACCATAGTTGAGGTTGAAAGTGATGAAGAAAACATTGAGGAATCTGTTAACGAGATTGAATATGATGGCGAACGGGCTGATTTTGAAATAGGCCTGGAAGTTGAACGCCATGAGGGCAAGCATAAACCCAATTTGGCTGATACAGAGGATGTTAATCTTGAGAGCCCTGATGATGTGAGGGAAACCAAGATAAGCATGTATGCCCGACCTGAAGTGAAGAACGATATTCGGAAAGTACTTTTTGAATATCGAGATGTTTTTGCATGGTCATATGATGAGATGCCGGGTTTGAGCTCTGAATTGATAGTCCACGAATTGCCAATTCAACCGGGTTTCCCTCTAGTGAGACAAATGCAACGGAAGTTCAAAACTGATATGATCAAGAAAATCCATGATGAAATAATGAAACAGTTGGAGGCAAAAGTAATTCAATCGGTTCAGTACACTACTTGGATTGCAAATGTTGTTCCGGTTCCTAAGATGGATGGAAAAATAAGGATATGTGTCGACTATCGAGATTTGAATAAGGCAAGTCCCAAAGATAATTTCCCATTGCCCAATATTCACACTCTCGTAGATAATTGTGCCAAACATGAGATACAATCCTTTGTTGACTGCTATGCTGGATATCATCAAATCCAGATGGATGAAGATGATGCATACAAAACGTCATTCACTACTCCTTGGGGAACCTATTGCTATAGAGTGATGCCGTTTGGTTTGAAAAATGCGGGGGCAACCTACGTGAGAGCTATGACTGCCATTTTCCATGATATGATGCATAAAGAAATAGAAGTGTACGTGGATGATGTGATTATCAAGTCTAGAACGGCTGAAGAACATGTGAGAGATCTCATAAAGTTCTTTGAAAGGCTCCGTAGGTACAATCTGAAGCTGAATCTAGCCAAGTGTGCATTTGGTGTGCCTGCTGGAAAATTGTTGGGTTTCATTGTTAGCAGGCGAGGTATTGAATTGGATCCCGCAAAGATCAAAGCAATACAAGAATTACCTCCACCCCGAACCAAGAAGGATGTTAAAAGCTTTCTAGGCAGGTTGAATTACATCACTAGGTTTGTTGCTCAACTTACCACAATATGCGAGCCGATCCTCAAGTTATTGAAAAAGAATGCATCAATTGCATGGACCGAAGAGTGCCAAGAAGCCTTTGACAAGATCAAGCAATACTTGTCAAATCCTCCTGTTTTGGTTCCGCCTAAGCCTGGCCGACCATTGTTTTTGTACCTGTCAGTCAATGAAAACTCCTTTGGTTGTTTACTAGGGCAACATGATGCCTCGGGAAAGAAAGAGCAGGCAATTTATTATCTGAGCAAGAAGTTCACAGATTGCGAGGCCAGATACACTTTTTTGGAAAGGACGTGTTGTGCCCTAACTTGGGTTTCACAAAAGTTGAAACATTATCTGTTGTCCTATACCACTTATCTGATTTCCCGGATGGACCCATTGAAGTTCATATTTCAAAAGCCAATGCCGACTGGCAAACTTGCGAAATGGCAGATCCTGCTCACAGAATTTGACATAGTTTATGTCACCAGAACTGCAATGAAAGCTCAAGCCTTAGCTGATCATTTGGCTGAAAATCCGGTGGATGATGATTATGAGCCATTGAAGACTTACTTCCCTGATGAGGAGGTAGATGTGCTTGAAGAACTGATTAATGAAGAAGAACATGTGTGGAAAATGTACTTTGATGGTGCTTCCAACTCAAAAGGCCATGGTATTGGAGCAGTCCTCATTTCTCCCACGGGACATTATTATCCGGCAGCTGCCCAACTCCGCTTCAGTTGCACTAATAACACATCTGAGTATGAAGCATGCATAATGGATTTGCGTATGGCTCTAGACATGGACATCAAAGAATTGTTGGTGATCGGAGACTCAGATCTTTTGATACGCCAAATGAAGGGTGAACGGGAGACTCGAGATCTTAAGCTGATCATGTACAAGCAGTGTATGGACGATCTTCGCCAAAAGTTCAATGTTCTAAAGTTTAGACATGTTCTCAGAATACATAATGAGCTGGCTGACGCATTGGCTACATTAGCCTCAATGCTTGTCCATCCTGATAAAGCCCATATTGATCCGTTAGAGATTCAGGTCCAAAGCCAACATGCATACTGCAATGTGGTTGAAGAAGAAATTGACGGTCAACCCTGGTACTTTGATGTCAAGAATTTCCTTCAAGATGGGACGCATCCTCCATTGGCGGAAAACAATCAAAAGAGAACCCTTCGACGACTGGCTTCTTTTTGAGTGGAGGGGTGGTGTACAAAAGGACACCTGATTTGGGACTACTAAGATACGTGGAAGCAACTGAAGCTACGAAGATTCTCAATGACATGCATTCGGGGATCTGCGGACCCCACATGAGCGGGCACGTGCTAGCTAGAAAAGTACTCAGAGCAGGATACTTCTGGCTTACCATGGAACATGACTGCATTACTTTTGTGCGAAAGTGTCATCAATGCCAAGTACACGGTGATTTGATACATTTACCTCCTTTAGAATTGCACACAATGTCAGCCCCTTGGCCTTTTACAGCATGGGGGATGGATGTTATCGGGCCTATTGAACCAAGAGCGTCAAATGGGCATAGATTCATTTTGGTTGCAATAGATTATTTTACCAAATGGGTTGAGGCTGTCACTCTCAAATCCGTGACCAAGAAAGCTGTGGTGGATTTCGTTCATTCTAATATTATTTGTCGCTTTGGTGTCCCAAGTACCATCATCACTGATAATGCGGTAAATCTGAACAGTCATTTAATGAATGACGTGTGTGAAAGATTCAAGATCATGCATCGAAATTCCACGCCTTACCGACCAAAGGCAAATGGTGCGGTTGAAGAAGCTAATAAGAATATCAAGAAGATCCTTAGGATAATGATACAAGGATCTCGTGATTGGCATGAGAAGTTATGTTTTGCTTTGCTAGGTTACCGCACAACTGTGCGCACTTCCATAGGTGCGACCCCATATTCATTGGTATATGGAACTGAAGCAGTCATACCCGCTGAAGTTGAAATACCGTCTCTCAGGATCATTGTGGAAGCAGAGATTGAGGACACAGAGTGGGTCAAAACTCGATTGGAACAGTTGTCATTCATTGATGAAAAAAGGCTCAATGCAGTTTGTCACGCTCAATTGTATCAGCAAAGAATGGCCCGAGCCTACAACAAGAAAGTGCGCCTCCGCGACTTGAAAGAAGGGCAATTAGTCTTGAAAAGAATCTTTCCTCATCAGGAAGAAGCTAAAGGGAAATTTGCTCCAAATTGGCAAGGGTCATACTTGGTAAAGAAAGTATTGCCAAATGGCGCCTTGTACCTTACAGATCCAGAAGGCAGGACAACTGAAATACCCGTCAATGCAGACGCGGTCAAGAGGTACTACATTTGACTCCAAGATGGCTTTCAAATCGGGATGAATGCAAGGCTTTTGTTCTCTTTTGCTATCCCAAATTGTATCCCCTGTTAGCACTTTGAACATTGTACTTTCGAGACATGTTCTCAGTTTGGAATCATTGTAATTGTACCAAAATGAAATGAAAATGAAAAGCATCAAAAAGAAACTTGGGCATTTTCCAAGAGCTACGTTTGACCTGATTCCTCTCAAAAGGATACGTAGGCAACCATTTCGGTGCGGTCACAACAAGAGAAAATTCTTCTTTCCCTGTCTTCTTTTATTTACGCAAAGTTAGCCTCCAGGCTTGCGGAATATATCAAGAAAATCAGAGACCCCAGTTTATCCTAAACTAGGGCAGAAATTGTTTATATTTTTTAAGAAAATGGAGGAAATTCAATATTCCTCCCCATTTTCTTTGTGTTCGTAACAGTGAAGAGTTCTTTCTTTCTTGTTTCATATTGACGCAAAACTTGCCTCCAAGTTTGCGGCCAACATCAAAAGAAATTTAGATCCCCATTTTATGCTAAACTGGGGCAGAATTTTGTTTTTATTTTATTTCATAAATAAAATAAAATAAAAACAAACTTCTATCATTTTTGTATCATCATTCACATGTTTCATGAGATGTCTGGCATACCAGTCTCGAAGTCCAGGAAGAAAACAAAGTGCCCCAGTTTATTCTAAACAGTTAGTCGAGGATTGTTTTTGTTGTAAATTGAATTGAAGAAAAAAGGAAGAAAAGGAAAAAAAAGGAAAAAAACAAGGAAAAAAAAAAGAAGTCTTGCCGGTGAAAATCTAAGAAGGCGCCGCAAGACAAACAGTGAGGCAAAAGATTAAAGAGAGAGGCTAGTTGGCGAAAACCCGAAAGGGCGCTACTAGTCGACTTGAGAGTCACCTCAACTTGGTTATGGTTTGATATCTTCCGTGGATCAACTCTCAACAAACAAGTGGCACTGGTCGGACGAGGTCATCCAAGATACATGTCATGATCATCAAGGCCGCCAGTATATTGCCAGATAAGTTTCCCTTTTCAGAAAGACGTTCCTTGTCCAAACGACTTTCGCCCTTAAACCTTTTTTTTTTTAATTATTCTTTGTACATCTTGCCTCACCATTAATTCCTCGCCCTTTCGGCACTAACCTCCCATGAGCAATAAAAGAAAATTGCAAAACTCTGTCTTTCAGGATTCAGGTTTAATTCCAGTGAGTAGGGCACACCCTCGACAATGGAAAAGTTCTCAGCAAGTCATGATCAACATTGATAATTGGAGCCCAGCACCGCACATCAAGCCGGAAGGATGACATACCAAAATTGTATCATGAAGAGTGGATATGTTTGGGAGAAGCTTTAGGCGTTGTTCATCCCACAGTACTGTGAAGAATAGAACAAGAGTCACTAAGCTTATTTGCAAGATCCGAAACAGGGTGTATCCACGATGCAGAAAGTAAGTGTGACATTTGCTATGTTGCCAAGAAAGAGCTAGGACCACTTGAATTGGGGTAGTTGCGCCAGATATCAGACGGAACTCCATTCTCTCTTCGAGTCAATTCCCGCTAAAAGACAGCGTCATTTCTTTTCCATATCAAGATCTGCTAAAAGATAGCGATCATTTCCTTTTCGAGTCAGTTTCGCTCAAAGATAGCGTCATTTCCTTTCCATGTCAAGATCTGCTAAAAGATAGCTGTCATTTCCTTTTCGAGTCAGTTTCGCTCAAAGATAGCGTCATTTCCTTTCCATGTCAAGGTCTGCTAAAAGATAGCGATCATTTCCTTTTCGAGTCAGTTTCGCTCAAAGATAGCGTCATTTCCTTTCCATGTCAAGATCTGCTAAAAGATAGCGATCATTTCCTTTTCGAGTCAGTTTTGCTCAAAGATAGCGTCATTTCCTTTCCATGTCAAGGTCTGCTAAAAGATAGCGATCATTTCCTTTTCGAGTCAGTTTCGCTCAAAGATAGCATCATTTCCTTCCCATGTCAAGATCTGCTAAAAGATAGCGATCATTTCCTTTTCGAGTCAGTTCGCTCAAAGATATTGTCATTTCCTTTCTATGTCAGGATCTGCTAAACGATAGCGATCATTTCCTTTTCGAATCAATTTTGCTCAAAGATAGCGTCATTTCCTTTCCGTGTCAGGATCTGCTAAAAGATAGCGATCATTTCCTTTTCGAGTCAGTTTCGCTCAAAGATAGCATCATTTTCTTTCCATGTCAAGATCTGCTAAAAGATAGCGATCATTTCCTTTTCGAGTTAGTTTTTCTCAAAGATAGCGTCATTTCCTTTCCATGTCAGGATCTGCTAAAAGATAGCGATCATTTCCTTTTCGAGTCAGTTCGCTCAAAGATAGCGTCATTTCCTTTCCATGTCAGGATCTGCTAAACGATAGCGATCATTTCCTTTTCGAGTCAGTTCGCTCAAAGATAGCGTCATTTCCTTCCCATGTCACGATCTGCTAAAAGATAGCGATCATTTCCCTTTCGAGTCAGTTCGCTCAAAGATAGCGTCATTTCCTTTCCATCTCAAGATCTGCTAAAAGATAGCGATCATTTCCTTTTCGAGTCAGTTCGCTCAAAGATAGCGTCATTTCCTTTCCATGTCAAGATCTGCTAAAAGATAGCGATCATTTTCCTTTCAAGTCAGTTTTGCTAGAAGATAGCACTCACATGCAGTTCGAGTAATTTGCGCTCAAAGATAGCAACCACTTCCTTTTCAAGTTAGTCGTGCTCGAAGATAGCAACCATCCCCAGCTTCAAGTCAAGACCTGGTTGAAACAGATGCGACCATTTCAAGTTTCAGATGGTGCTTGCCCATACAACGGGCGATGGAGTTGTCTTTCAAGCCAAGATTTACCTCATGGAAGCATGAAGATTTAGTCTAGGGATTGTAATTTTACATTTTTTCCTTGTATTTCCATTCCTTGTAAAGCAACGACCACCAGCAAGCAACCAGTAATCAGCAGCGACAGCCTTTGTGTGCCTAAGAGTGTCTAATATCAGCCCCAAGTGTGTTTAGAAGAGTCTCTAGTTTGTCCTAGTAGTCTAGAACGTCTAGTGTTGTCTTAGTGAGTATAGAAGAGTCTGGTTGTCTATTTGAATGCGGTAGTCCCAGCTACCGCACGTAAGGAACTACACTGACCTGATTCCTTAGTCCAGGGATATGTAGGTAACTTTGTTCTCGGTTAGAACCGAAATTCAAGGTACGGTCACCATTTTTGGGAAGCATGCTCTCGGCTAGAACCGAAAAGCCAAAATTAGTTGTCGATTACTTCTTTGTCCGAAAACTCTTCGTGTTCCCGAACAAAGAGGTGCAGCTGTAATCACCTAATTTCGGCACCAAAATTCATAAAAATTGTTCAGAATAGTCGTATTAGATTTTTAGGACGTGTCGTCAATTTTTCTGGACTTCTAGTGTTTGTTCTTAACTAAATTTATTTCTAATTAGGACGTTAAAATTTGAAAATTAACAAAAATCACTTGTTACGTGCTTAATTTTTTTATTCAATAGTTTAATTGTGATAGTGTTGTAAAATATGTGGTTTAATTTTAGTTAGTTGTGTGTGTATAAATCATTTTTGTGGCTATATATAAAAAAATATGTAGCCCAATGCTTTGGCCCGTCAGCCCATTTGCTCTATGGCCCGTCCAATGTTCTTTGATCTCAACCATTGGATCAAATCTGATCCAACGGTTCCCATTCCCCCTCCCATTTCCCTTATAACTTTACAAAATACCCATTTCTCCCATTTCATACCCCTTAGTCAAGAGACTAGGGAAACCCTGCCAAAATTTCCTCTCTCTAGCAGGAAATCGCCTCCACGGCGGAGCCACCGGTCGGCCACCGCGCTGCCGCCGCCGGCCACCACCTCCGGTGGCCGGAAAATTTAGAAAAATATATTATCGGAAAGCTCTCAACCTCCTCATTCCATTTCTCAACTTGGAATTTACAAAATCCCAACGGTTTAGAGTAGATCGACGGTCAAAGTTCGGTCAAACTTCAAAATCCGATGAGTTTCTTTTAGTTTTTCTCTATCTCTTTCCTTTCCCCTTACCCTTCCCCATCACCCCATTCCCTGAATTTTCTTTTTTCCCTCCCGTTTCCGTCCCGTTTCTGTTTCTTCTTCTTTCTTCTTACTTTTCTTTTCTTCTTCTGTGATGATGTGGTAATGATGATGGCTTGGGGCTGTGATTGATATGGTGTGTGAGGTCAAGTTTGGTGTGAGATGTGACAAGGCTGTTATAGAGGGCTGTTTTAGGGCTCTATGTGTGTGTGTTTGTTTCATTTTTGATATCGATGGTGGCTGTTTCTCGGAGTTTGGTTTGATGCTGAGGCCGTGGTGAGTCGATTAGGAGGGGCTGTTTCAGTCATTTAACGGAGGCAGTGGTGTTAGGCAGCGATGAGGGGACTGTGTGAGGCAGTGGGAGTTTAGCAATAGCTGTGATGTCAATGAAGTGGGGGAGGGGCTCTCTCAGCAGTTGTTTGAAGTCGTTAGTGGTGTTGTGATGTTTGGCATTGGCGTGGGGTTGACGCTGATTAGTGAGGTGCGGGGAGAAGACGAGGCAGTGGCTGACATAGCGATGGTGTCGCGGGGATTGCTTGACATGTTGTGTGGGCGAATCCGAAGCTCGAGGGGGATTGTTCAATGCTTTGGTGGTGGTAAGATGAATCTTGTTGAAGCTGGAACAGCTAGTGGCGCAGCAGCGATGCAGCAGATGTTTTTGGCGCTTTGACAATGGTGACAAGGCTGTTACGATGCTAGTGAAGCCTGATTTGTCTTTGTTTCATTTGTTTTGAGTGTAGGCATCGACACACTTGCTTTGTCTTTTCCCTCTTTCGCATAAAGTTAATTTGTAGTCTTAGTAATCTATTGATAGTCTAGCCTGGAGCTTGTGAAAAATCATATGTAGGTTTGTTATTTACATGGCTTGAAATAAAAGGTTAAGTTTTGGTATAAGGTTAGTTAAGGATTATGCATTGAGTGTTCTTGTACTCGCCCTTTATTACCTTGAACCTTGATGAAGTTCTTAGCATGAAAATAACTCTGCCCTCGTTAGTTTATCTCTGGAAAGTTTGTTTACTCTGTTTGTGGTTAATGCCTTTAGTGTAAAAGATCGAGTCAAATTGCAGATGGTCGCCATTTTAAACCAGCCTGCTTCAAATTTTTTTTAACTCTTAAGATGGAAAAACATAATCTGCTGCTTCATCCCTTCTGTTTGGAATGGCTTTATTTCAGTTTGTGTTTAGTTTTGTTCAAGTATAAAGCCTGTCTAGTTGTATGTTTAGTCCAGGATTGAAGTTATGAATTCTAATAAGTGGTTTGTTTTCTTTCGAGTTCTGTGAAGCTTATTGTCACTTAGTAGGTTTTAAGCCAAGAACATACGACAAGGTCTTGAACTTGTGCCTTTAGATATTGTATAGAATTGCCAAAAGCATGAATTGATTTTTTGTTTGTCTTGTCTAAGTGTAAAGGTCTGCCTTAGTCTGTTGGTATGATGTTAAGCATGAGATGCTTTGAATTTGTTTAATTCAAGTAGGAACTTGATAGATTTAGTTTGGTTCACCTTTGAGTCCAGTTAGGGACCTGTTTCAGTTTAGTTCTCAGATTTTTAGTTCAATTGTATAGGGAGTTTTGTACTTATAGTAGGTCACTTGTCCAACTTGTATTTTCAGCTTTTTGGACACTTCCTTGCACTATTTCAGCCCCTTTTTGGACAGTTGTAGCTGCTGAAACAGTGGCTATAACTGTTGTACCTTTGTTGAAAATTGGGGCTAGTACACTCAAGTATAGGGGTGTGGGCTTGTACTTTTGTACAAGTCCACACTCCACCTTTTAGCCCCACCTTTTGGCTTCAATTTTCAGCATTAAATAGAGGCCTTTACTCCTCATTTAAGACATCTACCACCTGCTGAAAGACAGAAAAAATAGAGCTGAAACAAAGCACTAAATTGAGAGTAAAACACTTGAAAAAAAAGGGCTTAAGTTAAAAGAAGGATTTAGAGCCAAAAGCTTTACACTAAGAGACTTTTTGGGGTATTAAATCTTGAGATTTTGAGGGTTAAAGAGTGGGTGTTGTAGCTGTTTAGTGGCTGTTTTTGCTGTTGGTTGTTTTGACTTTGCTAATTCATTCACTTGCATCTTAAGCTTGGGAAACTTCTTCACTAGGTAAACACAATTTACCTTGTATTTATATTTGAATCTTTGGCTATGAAATGAAGTAAAATCAGCATGTCTAAAGCCCTTTATTGTATGCATCTTCGTTATGAGTTAAAACTGGCTGTTTGTGAAAAAAATAGGAAATAGTTAGCGTTTATTTTGTTCGAGTTATATATCGTTTTTTAGCTATATATGAGAATTGGATAAAAAATGAAGTGTTGAACTTTGCAAATTCATATCCGCTTATCACACTTGTTTTAAAAACAAAAATGGTCATATATTGCAAACCTTGTATATGCTGAAATTTGGCTAAAATTGGAAGAAGTAGGCAAAAAATAGGACATAAATGCAAAGTAAATCAATACTGCTTTCTGGAACGAGTAGGCTGCAGATTTTAGGACGTCTTTTAAATTCTGACCACTTTTGATTTTGATTAAGTGACTTGAAATATAAACACAGCGTGGCTAATTTTGCACAGACACCTTAAAACAGCTCACTCCTGCACAGTAATTCAGCCCATGTCATTGCAATTTCTGTAAATTTTTCTATTTCAAAAGCAGCCCATAAAGCTATCCCAATTTAACAAACAGCCTCTTTCCCTTTTAATAACAGTTTTGATTTTTCTATTTTTACAAATGGTCACACTTTCAGAATAGTCACATTTTTGTTAACATTATTCAGTATTTAACTAAATTAGTTTGAGTTTGGTTTTGTTTAAATTTAAGTAAATAGAATTCATTTTGGAAGTATTCATATAACGTAAAAGATATGAATTTTCTTTAGTTCACTTATATATATATATATATATATATATATATATATATATATATATATATATATATATATATATATATATATATATATATATATATATATATATATATATATATTTGACTAAAAATAACGGAGGCAAATCAATAGGAACAAGAAGACTAAAATACAATTAGGCTTAACGATAAGTATGATTTGTGATCTACTTATTAGGCTAAAAGAAAAACTAAATTGAGATAAGCTAATTCTAAATTAATTATTTTTTCGAAGTTAATTAAATTCGTTTAAAGTAGACCAGTCCTTTGTAAGGTTGGAAATGCGTAATAAATTTTATTTATCTATTTATTTATTTACTTCATACCAAAGTGTAGATTCGTCCAGTCCTCATTGAGGTTGGATAATGCTATCGCTTTTAATTTTCAGAATAAATTCAAATTAACGGCTTTAATATAATAACCATATGTAATAAATAAAAATGCGACAATAAAAGCAACTGTGCTCGGCACAGGACTCGAGGGTGCCTAATACCTTCCCGAGAGTCAACTGAGAACCTTACCCGAATCTCTAACGCAGACCATTAGACGAGTCAAAAGTGTTTCCAAGGTACCTTTTGGTGACTTGGCACACCTTAAACTATGTCAAGTGGCGACTCTGAGTTCTCTAAATAATTTTGTACCTTGTTGAACGCCAGTCACGAGCCTTTAAATAAATAAACTCGCAACCCGCACGCAGTTAATAAATTTTTTTATGGCGTGACATTCACAAATGAACACATATGTCCATACAAATAAAGAGTGTATGGACAAGCGCAACTTACATCACGAATGATTGGTATGATCATCAAGGACAGGGTGGTTGAACCAAAGTCGACCTATAAGCCTAAAGAGATAATGGACGCGATATGCAGAGGTGTTACAGTGTACACATAGATTATATGAAGGCATGTAGATCAAAAGAAATGGCCATTACAATGATCCGAGGAGATCCAACTCAATCTTACAAGAAGCTGCCAAGTTACCTGTATATGTTAGAGGAAAGAAACCCAGGGTCAATTGTTGCTTTGCAAGCAACTGAAGATCATTTCTTCAAGGACGCTTTTGTTGCTTTGAATGCTTCCAAAAAGAGATTTCAGCATTGCAAACCAACTGTAGTCGTCGATGGTAGCTTCCTAAAAGCAGCGCACAAAGGAACATTCCTAGTTGCTAGTACATTAGACACAACAGCTAAAGCAATTTCTAACGCTGCCTATTGTATCATAGTGTTTCAACTGTTTCAGCCCCATATTTTTCTGTTTCAGCATGTTTCATTTGTATCATACTGTTTCAGCTTTGTATCAGACTGTTTCAACTTTGGTATCAGGCTTTTTAAATCATATATTTTCTCTATTTCATCATCTTTTATCTGTATCAGACTATTTCACCTTTGTATCAAAATATTTCCAACTTTTGTATCAGGCTTTTTCAGCCACATATTTTATTTGTATCAGACTACTTCAATTTTGGTATCAGGTTGTTTGAGACCTATACTTTAGTGTTTCAGCTTTTTATTTGAATCATACTGTTTCAGCTTTGTACTTGTGTGATACTGTTTCAAATATTTATCTTACTGTTTCTTTCCATAAAGAGCATACTCCGGCTTGTGTTTGCAGTTATCGATTCAGTGAACGATGCATCATGGCAGTGGTTCTTTAGGAAGTTCAAAGATGCTTACGGTGACAGAGAAAACATGTGTGTTGTCTTAGACCATAATGAGAGCATAATCAAGGCTACTACCATCGTATATCATCAGGTCCCACACTATGCATGCATATGGAACTTGTGGAACAACCTCATGACTAACTTCAAGAAATGTAAACAGAAGCTCCATGAGATATTCTTCAGTATGGCCAAGGGATACACCATACAGGAATTTGATAAATACATGAAAAATGTGGTAAAAATGGATAAACGTATCAAATCATACTTAGATACGTCGGATACCATAAATGGTCAAGGTGTGCATTCAACAGTAAATAGGAGATTTACAATGACATCAAACATTGCAGAATCCTTGAATGCGGTGAACATGGATGCGCGTGATATGCCCGTAGTCGCATTTATGGAGTACATACGCTCACTGGTCGGGACTTAGAGCAATGATAACATGAAGAAAGAACACGAGACATTCAGACCTCTTGGATTCAAGTACAACAAGACACTGGATGGGTATTGAAACACAGCTATGCAGCTTAAGGTAGTATAGAAACTGTTTCATTTCCACTGTATCTAAGTTCTTTCATCCTGTATCTTCCTTGTATTTTCTATTTCAAATATGTATCATCCAGTGTATCATAGATACATTTAACAAGACAGTAAGCAACTCTCTATGATGGTGACCAGAACTTCATTGTTGACCTGAAAGAACGGACATGCTGTTGTGGAAAATTTCAAATGGAAGAGCTACCCTGTGTACATGCTTTGGCTATTCTCAATAAGAAAGGCCTAGAAGAAGAAGATTACAGCTGTCTCTACTACTCAACAAAGTCCCTGGTAAAGACATATGAGTTCCATATTAATCTAATACCGGATAAAAGTAGATGGGAGATTCCAGCATTCGTATCAGAAATTGAACTACTCCTACCAGTTGCTAGACGACCACTAGGATACCTCAAACGTACGAGGCTTGGAGGACTCAATCTCCCGCACCAGCAAAGACCGAAGCAACTGATTCTGAACGGGCAAATGTTCTACCTATAATAAGTAACCAAAATAGGTATTTTTGAATATTTCCAACTGCACCGAACTTAAGACATCCTTCAAATGCAATGTAATATCTCCATCCATAGTAATCCATAGATGGAACTCTTTCCATATAAAATTTTGAGGTAGATAAAATAACACACCCTAAAAAGGAAAAACCCAACTCAATTAAAAAATATTTGGTATAATACAGAAACAGTAAAGATACCACAGAAACAGTAAATACACTATAGAAATAGTAAAAACACTACAAAAACAGTAAATACACTACAAAAACAGTAGGCAAAACACATCGACAACCCCTTAAAGTTGTTCACACTTTTCACTTTGACACTTCATTTTAAGTCCGTTTTACTTGAACACTCCAATTACATCTCAAATATATCATTTAGACATAAAAATAATAGGCAGCCAAATACAAAAGATGCGTGTAATTCACACGGCAGAGTGACCAATAAGACATGAACACGTGGATATTTCATTTATTTTCACTTTTTTCTTTTTTTCTCTATCTTCTCTCTCGAACTTCATCATCTTCCCTCCCCAAATCTAAAAGTGCTCATTTCTTTCACAACTTTTTCCTATTTAGATTAAATTATACACAACATCAAAGAGCAAAGTTTCCTGCTGGGTTTGTTCTGAATCTAAAAAAAATCAAACTTCATTCTTTTGTGTCCTCTATGTCCAGATCCAACAAAAAGGTCTAAAGCTTGTAGCAGACCCAAAAAGAAAAATCTCAACCTTTTCTTCTTTCATAATCAATTTTCTTGATTAGCGTTAGTAAATAGTAAGTTTCTGAAAATGGAAGATGTTGTACAATGGGACCGATTATTTCAGGAATATTTTCTCCATCTTCTTCTTTTTCTCATCCTCCATTTCAATTTCACACTCTGGTACAGTACGAATACCTAATTTTAATTGCAAAATTCGGAGAAAATTTGTGTTAGTTGATATGATCACTACCACGGGAAATTTGACGATCTCGGGTCAAAACGCTGACTGTTTACCTGGCGGGTTTGAATATGGATTTACTTTTCGATTATTCAATGAAAAATAGAAAATGAAAATTGGGTTTTTGTATTGAATGAGATTGATGATTTATTAGTCAAAAGTTTATTTTTCGAGTTTCTCAAATTATAGTTTCTCCTTAAAAAAGAGAAAAAAGAAGTATACAATAGTGTTTACTTGAAAATAGGGAGAGAAGAAAGAATGAGAAGGTTGGAGATGGTGGCTACAATGGTAGCATTGGTAGCAGAAAGGTTATGGCAAAAGTGGGAAAGAAATATGAGTTTTTTTAAGAAAAAAGAAAAGAAAAAGCTGTTATGTGGAATCTATCCACGCGCCTAAGAGGTGATATACACTTTCTTTGCCAAGTCAGCAAAAAGTGTCTAATAGGCACAATTTGACTTATATTGAAGTATCTAAGTGGAAAATGTATGAGTTGGAGTGTCATTGCCGAAACAGTAATAATACACTACAGAAATAATAAAAGTACACTACAGAAATAATAAAAATACACTACAGAAACATTAATTTACTCCAAACTTATGCCTAACTGTGAGTTTTAAACACATCAAAGTTCAAGTTCAAATATCAAAATTAAATATTTTTCCTCAAAACAAAAACAACATCAAACTGTAGGGTACAAACAATAAACAAAAAAATAATGGATTCTTGATTTTCAATGAAACTTTGAATGGGAGAAATGTGACTTTCCTTTTCTTTTTCTGTATCTATAATATGTCTATAACCCTTGATGAAGAGAAGGGATGTGTTTGGGTTCACAACCACATGGTCCAAAGCGTATCAAACGTAAGAAATATTAAAATACACTACAGAAACAGTAACATACACGGCAGAAACAGTAAAAAAATACTATAGAAACAGCGAAATACGCAACAGAAACAGTAACATACACTACAGAAACAGTAAAATTCAATACAAATACATGCAACACCACTACAGATACAACAAGAAACAACAAAATAAACAAATAGATACATAAAATAGGAAAAAGAAAAAAAAAACAGAAGTACCTTAATGCTACATAAGCCAATACAGAAATTCGACTTTTCTTCAATGGTGGAGCATCTTTCACAAAATCATCATCATCAACCACAATTTTACCTTTACCTTTACCCATAGAAGGAGATGCAGATAACCGCGTTACATGCTTCAATTGTTGCGAGGTTTCTGTCGACTTAGAAACAGGAACTTTAAGTTTTAAAACATATTTCGATCCACTTTTTGAAATATTTGTATCATGTTTCGTTTTACTCATAAGTTCCCTAGTATCAGAAGATGAGCTAGAATTGGACATTGAAACAAAAAAAAAGGTGAAAAAAATGAAACCCTAAAAAATGAAAACACCGAATATTTAAACATTGAAACAATTATGAAAACGGTTCAGAAACAGGGATGATAGTGGAGAACATGGGGGAGAAAAATGGAGGAGAAAATGGGGGAGAAAACTGAGGGAAAAAAGACAGTGATATAGTAGAAACGAGCAGAAACGACGCTGAAACGGGCGTGATACACGTGAACAGGGAGCAGTAATTGGAAAATTTTGAAACAAAATAAAAAATGAGGAAAAACGTTATATAGTAGGACCAGTGTTTAGATAATTACAAAAGGCCCCAAAACTGTAGCAAAATAAAGAAATAAACCAAGCTAGCAATTTTTTTTGTACCTAA
The DNA here is from genome assembly GCA_037355625.1 of Petunia x hybrida. NCBI lineage: Eukaryota > Viridiplantae > Streptophyta > Magnoliopsida > Solanales > Solanaceae > Petunia > Petunia x hybrida. The sequence continues at coordinate 228,760 of JBBBVM010000012.1, forward strand.
GTTGCTATGTTTGTAATTAACTTTTGGTTTTCTTCTATCTAGAGTAATTTTGATAAAATGTTGTTATGTTTTATAATTAACTTCTAAAAATTATACTTTTGTGTAAAAATTCCTACAAAATTAGAGTTATTCCATCTTAATTCTTCAAGCCTAAAGGCCCATTAGGATTACTTGAAGGCTACTCCACCAAACCCTAATTCAATCCTATAAAAAGGGGTTAATATTCTATAGCAAAGATATCTCAGAAATTACATGAGATCATCTCAAATCTGATAAGTCAGGGATTTTCACAACAAGAAAGACATCAAATACATATTTCTTAATATGTAGCCACATGCTACCCATATCATCTTATCCTAATTCGAGAAATACGGTGTTTAAGCCCTCGAATCATGGAAAAACCTAGAGGGAAGAGAATCAAGGATCAACAAAACTGTACCTGCAGTTTTGATAAATAAAATTCTCTTCTTTTCCTTATTTATTTGTGATCGCAATTTATTTTCCATATATAAAAAATTTATTACAAACAGGACCAATGTCTCTTTAATTAACAATAATGAATACAAAAACCAAAAAGATAAGAGAAATATGTTGTTTACTTAACTTTTTTTTTTTTTTTTAATGAAACATGGATTTCCATCAAAGATTTTGAAGTAAAAAGTCAACTCTACCAGGCTGACATTTCATATGATTTTGAAAGGAAGGGTGAAGCAGATAAATATTTTTGTCCAGTCTAGCTGGTTAGGAAACACTTAAAAGGCTGAAAATGTTCAAAGCTACCATGACAGGCAGACAAATGGAACTCACAGAAAAATCAGACAACCACAACTACACAAATGAGAAAGGCAGTTAAGTCCGTGAAAAAACTAGTGTAAAATCAATCAGCAAGCTTCTGGCGTCTCTAGTTCAGCTGTTTCTTGCTCAGCTTCCTGCACCTCCTTCTCCGTCTTCCTTCCTTTCTTCGACTTATAGTACACGCTCATGAAAGTTCCGACAGCTTTGTATTTTTTTCTGCAGTGCTCGTACAGACCTCCATCAAACATCCTCCAGAAGTTCTTCTCTGTCAGCTCGGAAACGGCGTATTGTGGCTGGAAACCATGGTTTTCAATCAACCAACCCTCCAACCGACGAACTGCCTCTGCACCATCAAAGGCCTCACCCCTGAAAATAGGTGCAGGAGTATAGTAGACACCAACATCAGTGTACATTTGAGCATATTGCGTGTCACCCTGCCTGCGGTGCAGCTCGAACCCTGGTTCAGGATACACCATAGTTTTCAGCGGCAGTCTGTAGAGTCGGTGGGGGCAGAGCCAGAGGGGATAGATCTCCATCTCACGGTGGACCCACTCAAGAGCATCTCCAACCTTGTAAAGAGGAACAAGCATATCCTGAATGACATGGTTTTCATGGTAATAGTTCCTAATGGCCTCACCTTGAGTGGCTTTAAGTAGAGAAACCTTTGGTGGCATAAGCCATCCAAAGAAAAACCTAAACCACCACTGATCACCAAAGGGGAGGATAAGTTTCCCTTCCCAATACAAGCATCTCGTGTGCCTGTGGTAGTATTCCCGAGTTGGAATGTACTCTACAAATTCCCCTTTCTTCAGCGCAGTTTGAGCATGCTGGTAAAACCAGGTTTTGAACCACCAACCAACACTGTTGATCACATTGCCCTTCTGCTTGGCCTCCTCTTTTGAAGCATATCTACCAGTCATGCAAACAGCTTCTGTGGAAGTGTACACCATGGTTTCTACAAAGTCTGGAACCTTATCGGGATTATCCTGATCTCCATCTCTAGGTGCAAAAGAATCTATATAAGCCTGTGCAATCTCTTTCAGGTTGCCAACTACAGGTTTATAAGTAAGTTTCATGTATTCCTTAATAGGAATGAGCTTGATCTCAGCTGAAACAAGAAGCCCAAGTGTCCCTTGAGACCATGGTATAGCATAGAAAAGGTCAGAATACTCATTGTCCTTTGTTGCTTTAACTACCTGCCCATCTGCTAGAATAACCTCATATGCCACAACAGTGTCAGAGAACAGTCCATAAAGGTGAGAGCTTCCTTCTATCCCATACCCGTTGATCAGACCACCAACAGTTAGATCATCAAGCTCAGCAACAACAGCAAGGGCAACATTCATGGGGACAGTAACTCTAGTGATTTGGCCCATATTGACTAGAGGCTCGACTTTAGCAATCATTCGCTCCTTGTCAATGTCAAGAACATTTCTAAATGGAGAAAGGTCAACTTCAAAATGGCGAGCACGTTTGTAGTCCACATTTCTCATTCCAACAGCAACCCACGGCTTCCTAGCTGTGCAGACAAGGCCATCCCTAGATGCATTCCTCTCTTTAAGACGCTTCACAACCTTTTGAACATTTTCATCATGCTCCTTCTGGCGCTGCTTGAAAGATTTGCACTCAGATCTAACATCCCCAATATATATGGAGAAGTAATATAGGAACGAGAGAGGAAGAACGACAAAGATAACAACAATCCATCTGAATTGGACAAGATAGTCCACAATAGTTGTCTTCCTCTTGGGACGAAGAGGAGCCTCAAGATCGGACATTCTGGAAGAAGAGAGCCCAGACACAGCTGTGAAGTGGACTATGAACTGGGAAAGAACCCAAAATGAATGATTGTTTACTTACTCTTCCTGCCACTAGTTCGCAGCTAATTAAGAGCATGCCTAGGCGAGGTCTATATGTTAATGTTACTTCCTCCGGTTCAGTTAAATATCACCTTTAACTTTTTAAATAGATCAAACTAAGTACTCCCTCCGTCCCATTTTAGTTGTCGCTTTAGCAAGTTTCATTTGTCCCAAATTAGTTGTCGCTTTAGCATTTCAAGATATTTTTTACCAATTCTTTCCAACTATGCCCATATTTAATAAAGGAGTATTTCCTAGAAAAGTCAATTCAGTTTCATTTATTAGGGGTAAAATAGTAAAAGACATACCTTATTTATTGATTTCTTAATGGGCGTGCATAAGCCTAAAGCGACAACTAAAATGGGACGGAGGGAGTATTATTTTATTTAATCAAGAAAGTATAATTTTTTCCCAACTTAGCCTTCCGGTTCAGTTAAATATCACCTTTAACTTTTTAAATAGATCAAACTAAGTATTATTTTATTTAATCAAGAAAGTATAATTTTTTCCCAACTTAGCCTTGCTATAACTATTTTCGTAAAGGCTTTCAAATTTTCTAAAAATTTAAAAGGGGGAGAGATATAAAATAATGTAGCCAAGTGAATCTTTAATACTCCCTCTAGTCCACTTTATATGATATGGACAGGAGGGGGTAATTATAATAATTACCTAAATTTACTACATTCCATAAAGAGTATACCTTACAATAAGAGGTGAGTTATTTTTATGTTGTTTGACAATCGAAGATAACTATTTATATACCATAATTTGATTATCACTTAAAATTATTGTAAGCAATTAATTTATACGGATGGTGTTATTTACTTGAATTTTGCATAAATATATAGGGAGTTGCGAAAAGGGAAGCGTTGGAGCAACTGGTAAAGTTTTTTTCGTGTGACCTAGAGTTTATGGGTTTAAGCAGTGGAAACAACAACTGATGTTTATATTAGGATAGGTCGCGTACATCGCAGTTCTTGGAGTGCTGCCCTTCCCCGAAGTCTGTGTTAACGGAATGCTTTGTATACTGAGTTGCCATTTTGTATAGGGAGTTGGAGTCTTGTGAATTTGACTCAACAAGAAGCCTTAAAACGAAGTGCTTAGTAGGATTTGGGTCATGAATGTGGAAGTGCATCAGTTTCTCAGCGACCAAACATTCAAATGGATGAGCCCGCGCCCCCCTCCTTCCCCCCACCCCAAGAACACACCCGTTATTGACTTATTGTTCTCTCGTTACTATATGCTACTCAAACGTGTCAACCTCAAACCTTAGATTTCATGAAACGTGCGCTGCACCTCATCATAATCAGCACTGCATAGCACATACAAATACTACTCCTAGTACCGAAGGAAAAAATTAAAGGAAAAAAAGGCAGATTTATGATTTTAAAAGAATGAGTTCATCACTGCTAGAGGCGGAGTAACATCGCTTCAAAAAAAGTCGGGAACAACTTTATTTAAAAAATATATTGTGTATATAGGTTAAATATCATTTATAATGATGATATAATTAAAAAAAAATATTAAAAGTCATTTAAATAGGATCGATCTCTACTCCTTAGTATATGTGAACAATCACTTGATCAAGTGAATCATTTAAACTTTTTTAAGTATGAGTTCCCAAATACTCCATCATATTAGATACTATATTTTAAAAATTATACATATAATATATCTAGTTTTATGGGGAAAGTATGAGTTCATGAAAACCATGATCAATACATTAGAACCGCCATTACAAGATATAAGATCTTTAAAAATGCTTTCTTTTTCACAGAATTAACAAAAAATAATAGAGACTTGACTGGTAGTTATATTCAAACTCGTAAGATATATAGTTTAAATTGTGTCAGTTTAGCCATTCAACTTTTACTTGACTAAGGCCTGTCAAGTTCTTCATTTTCTCACTCCTTTGGGGTGATATGTAACAAAGAAAAAACGCACATTGCTTTAGATTTACTGTTCGATGAAAATTTGCCTTAATTTCTATGTGAAAGTTCGGAATACTCTCATAGACCTGTTAAGGAAATAATTGAGCTAGATAGAGATTGGTTTTTTTTTTTTTGGGGGTGGGGGGGGGGGGGGCGCTGGGGGGACCAATCAAAACCCAAGCCAGCCAAGAGATTCAATTTCTTGGTAAGGTGTCAATGTATCCATTTCCCTTTGTGGTTATCCCGTCTCTCACCAAAACGGCTTTGAACTAAATCTAAGAAAAAACCCAAGAACCGAAGACACTGACGCTTGCTTTACTTTTCCTTCACTTCACTATGTTCATTTCTCCAACAACATTCATATATACTACTACATACTCTCTCGATCCCAAATTAATTGTCGCTTTCAACTTTTTCATATTCATTAAGAAATTCATAAATTAAAGTGTATATTTTTTCTATGTTACCCGATTTAATATATGACTATTAAATTTTGTTGAAAATTTTTTTAATTATTAAGGTATAATTGAAAATGACTAATAACTTTAGTCTTAAAATCTTAAAGAGAGAACTAATTTGGGACACACTTTTTTTTGCTAAAGTGACAACTAAAATGGGAAGGATGGAGTACAATACAATATTGTAGCTTCGTGAGAGCTCTTCATATATTTACTTTCTTTCTTTTTTCTTTTTCTGAAAATGAATGAACAAAACGATTGAATTATTTACTTGGTGTATGGTAAGAAAGTGACTGCACATATTAAAGTCGAACATTTAACAACAAGAACAACACGTTAACATACTATGTATAATGCCATAGGGTTATATATATATATATATATATATATATATATATATATATATATATATATATATATATATATATATATATATATATATATATATATATATATTATTCTTTTTAAAAAAATCGAATTATAATAAAACTGAATCTTCTATATTAACTATTATCAATATTAATTCCAAACAAGGATCTCGAACGTATCTATTAAATAAATATATTTATGTCGGTTCAATAAATTATTTTAAAATGTTAAATCAAACCAAATTAATATAAGTAAGTTCTTTAAGTTGGTTTAAATAAATTTGTTAGCTTGATTCAATTTTTCAATTCTTTTTGAACCTTACGGGTAGGCCGAAGAAATAGAGGGTGAAAGAGAAAAAAGAGACCTAGCGAGATGAATAATATCCGTCTGTTTAACAAAGAGTCTGATATTCGAGCGTTTGGAACGAAGATCTTTCTAATAGGGACCAATGCCTCTTTAATTAACAGTAGCTGAATACAAAAACCAAAAAGATAAGAGAAAAGAGACAGAGGGGCAAGTGCCAAATTAAACCAAGTCAGCCAGGAGATTCCCCTTGTTGGTGAGGTGTTATGTATCCAATTTCCTTTGTGGTTATTGAGTTCACGTCTCTCACCATCCCATCCTCCAAAAGGCCTTAGGACCAAATCCAAAAAAGACCCAAGAATTGAGACATTGACACTTCCTTTGCCTTCACTTACCCATGTTCATTTCTACACCAACACCCCATAGCTAGCTTATTCAAAACTCTTTCATAACATACATTATTCTTCTCCTTTAACTCCTTGTTCTTTGCATCGACTCAAATTCATTACCACATATTTTTCTTCTTCCCTTCATTCTTTTTGTACCACAAAAAGAAAATGTCAACCAAGCCAAATGGCACCACCGTTAACCCCACCACCCCCTCCTCAAACCCCACCAAAAAAAACCAAACATACAATCCCAACCGCATCCATTACCGACCAAACCACCGACACAACCGCCGTAGTCGTCATTGCAGCTGCCGTAAATGTTGTTGTCTATGTTGTTTCTGGTCTATACTCATTATTTTCTCCATTCTTTTACTAGCAGCCATTGCTGGTGCAATTTTCTACTTCCTTTACCACCCTCAACTTCCTTCATTCTCAATTTCCATCCTCAAAATCTCACAGTTCAATCTCACTACATCCTCAGATGACATTACAAGACTCACTTCCAAGTTCAATATCACACTGACTACAACAAACCAAAACAAGAAACTTGTCTACACTTATGATCCAATTGTCATAACAGCAGAATCATCAATAAACCACATTAATATTGGAAATGGGATGTTCCAAGGATTTATTAGTACTCCAAATAATGTGACAATTATACATGCAACATTATCAAGTATGTCACAAGTTCTTGATGTGGATTCTGTATCAGGTTTGAACTCAGATTTAAAGAGAAAAAATGGACTTCCAGTGAAAATATTGTTGGATACAAAAGTGGTGCTACAAATGGACAAATTGAAAAGTAAGAAAGTCGGCATTAGAGTAACGTGTGATGACATTCATGGACAAATTCCTAAAGGGAAAGTTGCAACTGTGGCTTCAATTACTAAGGGTAAATGTAAGGTTGATTTGAGAATCAAGATTTGGAGATGGACTTTCTAGTTTCTTGTACTACATTTTATTTTTACTTTTTCCAGCTCAATTTGGTTTGTGAATTTACTATTTCATTTTGTTTTTTGGTCAAGTGTAATCATGATTTTTTTTCTCCTTCAAGATACATATGTTTTGTTTTTCTTGAGTTGTTTGTAAGATCCAGCTGAATATTAGAGAATTTTGAGGTTTTCTTTTTTATCATGAATTGTCAAGAAGCAGAGGAGTTGGCAAGGTTTTGATTTTGTTCCTCATACATTATTTATGTAAATTTCTGTTTTATTAAATTATTATCGGACTTAAAGTTGTTGGAGATCCTAGTCACAAACTGCCTGGCAATTTATTGACTGTGTTGATTCTTCTGTATAAAAGCTCCTCATAGTCTCACAATCAACCTTACTACAACCTCAGATGATTCAGTCTACCATTAATATACTTCTAGGTTTTACAATAGAGTAAATTGACGTTAGACATGGAGTCATAAAGAAGTGTAATGACTGTACTTGGGGTATCATGATCTTGATAATAAAGAAGTCTGTTGTTACAGTAGTCAGAACATTAAGTGCTAATTGAATTCAGTACAGATACTATAATGCAAGGAAATGATAAAAATAATTAAAGATTTAATTGTGGACAGTGCCAACATAAAAATTCTTATACCAACGGTGAGGTTATAGTAGAATACTTCGTCCAACGCCACGATAACCGAATGTCCACATCTATTCATAGACCAAATCCCAGTACTCGAGCATGTGAGATGCTAAATGCATAAGCAGATAATATGAATGATATTACAAACAATTCTTTTTTCAATACATTGGCTAAAAGTATCTCTTATGTTCTAGGTCAAATTATGAAATGATCCTCCTCCAACAACAATAACATACACAGTGTAGTCTTACAAGTGGGGTCTGGACGGTGAGATGTACCCAAACTTTACCCCCCACCAAGATGGAAAAGCTGTTTCCGATAGACCCTCAGCTCAAAAAAATTCTTTTTGAAGACATGCTTGCAAATATAAGATGAAAACTACTATGATAAATAAAATACTGACAAAGAAACTACTGATAACCAAGATTAATAGACAATAATGAAAGCAATAAAGACACCGAATATAATAAACAAAGTGTAAAACTAATATAAATAATACTAAGACTAAAGTCTCACCACTAATGTCTAACATTTTACCATAATCCTCGACCTCCACGCTTTCTTATCTAGAGTCATGTCCCGAGTGATCTGCATGTCCTATCTACTTACCTCGCCCCAATATTTCTTCAGTCTACCTCTTTCTCTCAATAGACCCAACACTGCCAACCCCTCGCATCTCCTTGCTGGAGCATCTAAAGTTCTTCTTTTCACATGTCCGAACTATCTCAGCCTGACTTCGTGCATCTTGTCCATCACTAAGGACACTCCTACCTTGTCACGTATAACCTCGTTCCTGATCTTATCCATTTTAGTATACCCACACATTAATCTAAGTATTCTCATCCCTGCTAGACTCATCTTCTGAATGTGTATATTCTTGACTGGCCAACACTCAACCCCATAAAAACATTGTTGTTCTTACGACTACTCCATAGAACTTAATTTTTAGTTTAGGTGGCGCTTTTTTATCGCAGAGGACACCAGACGCGAGCCTCCACCTCATCCAACTCGCTCTTATACGATGTGTGATATCATCATCAATCTCTCTATTTTCTTTGAGTATTGAGCCAAGATATTTAAAAGTTCCTTTCAAGGGGACGAATTGAGTATTAGGCGTCAATTCCACATCAGACTCATGTGATACATCGCTAAACTTGCACTCCATGTTCTCCATTTTTGTCCCGCTCAACCTGAATCCCTTGGACTCCAAACCTCTAATACTTATCTTAACTCCTCTACGTGTCTCGTCAACCAAAATAATATCATCTGCAAATAACATACACCATGGCACCTCCTAATTGACATTCTGCGCTAATACATCCATTAGTAGTGCAATAAAAACAGGCTACAGACTAAGCCCTAATGCAACCCTAACTCGATAGTGAAGTGTTCAGATTCTCCTCCACCGTCCTCACTCGAGTCTTGGCTCCATCATTCATGTCTTTAATCACACTAATGTATGCCATAAGAATACCTTTAAACTCCAAGCATCTCCACAAGACCTCCCTTGGAACTTTGTCATAAGCCTTTTTTTAGATCATTACAACAACAACAACATACCCAGTGATATTCTACAAGTGAGATCTAGAGAGGGTGGGATAATTGAACACCAAATATAGGTCCCTTATCTTGTCCCTATACTGTTCTACCAGTCTCCTTAATTATAAGATGGATATGGCTTCACTAGTCGATCGCCCGAGTATGGAACTGAATTGGTTCTCAGATATCTCAACATCCCTTCTCAACATCTTCTCTACTACGCTATCCCAAACTTTCATAGTATGCGTTAACAGCTTGATACCCCTATAATTATTACAATTTTGAATATCTCATTTTTTTCTTATACAACGATATCACCTACATTTTTTGGGTATTTTTGTCATCCTAAGGATAAACTTGAACAACTCAGTCAGCCACTCTATGCCTACTCTCCCTGTGCTTCTCCAAAGTACCATTGGGATTTCGTCAAGTCCGGTCGCTCTTCCCTCTCTCAACTTGCGGATTACCTCTTTAAATTCCTCAAAATTGATACACCTACCATACCTGACATCACGTCTATAGAGGTGCTCTAAATGACCCATCACAATTTTCCTATCATCCTCTTCATTTAAGAGCTTGTGGAAGTACATTTTCCATCTTCGCTTAGTGTGCGCGTCTTCCACTAATATTGTGTCATCTTCGTCTTTAATGCACCGCACTTGGTTCAGGTCGCAAGACCGTCTCTACCTCGCCTTGGCGAGCTTGTACAACTTCATGTCCCCACCTTTTTCTGCTATCTCCTTATATAAATGATCAAGAGTTGTCATCTTAGCATCTTTAACCACTAACTTCGATGCCTTCCTTGTAGTCTTATTCTTTTCCTTGTTATTCTTCTTATTTTCCTCGTCTTTACTCTCCACTAACTTCAAGAAAGCAACTTTTTTGGCCGCAACTTTCGCTTGGACCTCTTTTATTCGACCACTAGTCCCCTTTATGTCTACTGGGGTTACCTCTAGAGACCCCCTATCACCTTTCTAGCAACCCTCTTAATATAATTCGCAGTCTTAGTCCACATGTTATTCGCATCCCCAAATCTTATATTTGTCCTAAAAATTTCATATAATATGTATAAATTATTAATTTAAAACTCAATAACTTCAAAAGACTGCAACGCTAAGTTCATAAACTTAATTCTTGACTACGCCTTTAAATGAAACTCAATTGAAAATTTGTACTTATCTAAAGTGTGTTACATACATATCGTTAGTCGTTACTTGTGTTCATGGAAGGAGAGGAGGAGGTGTTGATGGAAAGAGGAAGAAGAAGAAAAAACGATGAGACCGTGGAGAATAGAGGGAACTCAAGGAAGCAATGGCTAGTTTATCTTTTGACTTCTAAAGCGCGAGTCATATTTGTAATTTTTTTTTTTTTTGGGAAATTATTTTTTTCTTTTGGAAAGATGTAAAAAAAAAATAAAAAATAAAAAAATTAAAGAGTGCTCTCAGAAGAGTGCCGTAAAATATTTCGGAAATGTTAATGCCTGAAATTAGGTTGGATGGCCACTTTTTAAATAGTTAATCAAAAATTGTCAATATTCACAGAGTAGTAGAAAAATAGCCACAACAACTCAAACTTCGTGAAATTTTGAATGGTTACGAACCAAGCTTCTGAAACGAATCACAGAGTTGAACTCTAGAAAAAATCTCAATTGATTCCCTACAGTTTTTGGAAGTCTTTCGAACTTTACTATTTTTTCTAAAGTTTTTGTTACTATTCTTCTTAAATTTTAAAACTCCTGATGTTTGTTGATTAGTGTTCTATAAGGTGACTATTCGTCAAAACTCCCCATTAATGACACCGTTCTTAAATTTTTGGCCTCAGGACGTCAAAGAATTTCACCGTGTATCCTTCATAAAGAGTGGTTTTGCAAAAATGCCCGCGCTAAGAAATGTTTTAGCAAAATACTCTTTTTCGTCCGGAGGCAAGATTTCAAGGCAAAATCTTGTAAATCATGGCAATTGCCAAAACTTCAAAGACAAGTACTGTTTTGCCAATACTTCAAGTTATATGGCGAGAATGCAGGGAAATACTGGCATGGACAAGTTTTGGAAATTTTCAAGACTTACGATCAAGTGCGGCAAGTGCTGTCTTTTGCCAACACTTTAAATGTAAGTGTTGACAAATAGAAAGTGCGGCAAGTATTGCCTTTTGCCAACACTTGAAGGGATAAGTGTTGAAAAGCGGAGAGATATAAAGGAAAGTATTGTCCTCGACCTAAAAAATTTACAGGGGTATTTCCGTCCAGTTTTTTTTATCAAATCTTAACGGAAATATTTTTGTAAAATATCTGTTAGCATGGGCAAAAAGGCAAACTATTTGTTCTCGTAGTATATTTCTGCAAATCAGGCCATGACGTTGATGATTGCCCATTGGGCCTTAGCTAGTGCTATTGTAAGGGACCATTCTGTACACTAAAATTCACCGCGTGTCCTCCATAAGGGGTGGTTTTGAAAAAATGCCCGCGTTAAGAAATATTATAGCAAAGTACAATTTTTCGCCGGGAGCCAAGACTTCAAGGCAAACATCTTGTAAGTCTTGGCAATTGCCCAAACTTTAAAGGCAAGTACTATTTTGCCAAAACTTCAAATTATATGGCGAGAATGCAAGGAAAGACTGGAAGGGACAAGTTTTAGTAATTGCCAAGACTTACAACCAAGTGCGGCAAGTGTTGCCTTTTGCCAATAGTTTAAGGGTAAGTGTTGGCAAATAAAGAGGGATCAAAGGCAAGTCTTGGCTTTTGCCAAGACTTACGACCAAGTGCGGCAAGTATTGCCTTTTGCCAATACTTGAAGGGATAAGTGTTGAAAAGCATAGAGATATAAGGCTACTCTTGGCTCGACCCAAAAACTTGACAGGGATGTTTTCGTCCGGATTTTTTTCATTAAACTGTAACGAGGGTATTTTTGCAAAACATCTGTTAGCGCAGGCAAAAAGGCAAACCATTGCTTATGGTGTCATATTTTTACAAATTCGCCCCATTCTGTAAGCTTACTTATGGCTCATTTGCAGAAATATGACATCATAAGTAATGGTTTGCCTTTTTGCCCGTACTTAGCATTGATTTTGTAAGAATATCTCCATTAAGTTTAATAAATAAATTATGAATGGAAATATTCCTGTGAATCTCTTGGCACGGGGCCGGCACTTGCCTTTTGGCCTCTCTTTACTAGCCATCACTTGCCCCTTGAAGACCCTTGAAATCTCATATTCACTCAAAGAAAGTGTTGTCTGAGTGTTGCCCAGACAACACTTGGTTGTAAGTACTGCCTAAAAGATTTTATCTCTTTCTACATTCTTCCTAGACAACTTGAAGTACTGACTAGGCAACAGTTGCCCTTGCCCTTGACCTCTTGCCTAAAAGGTAGTACTTGCAAGTTGGTAACTTGAAGTGTTAGCCAGGCCACGTGCCATCAGAGGAGTATTTAGCTAACACATTCTTAAACGGGGCAAACTGTTAAACTCATTCTTGAAATTTTTTTGCTTACTTATGGAACAAATTTCATGGGGTAGTCTACTTGTACTTCACAATGTAAACTGTAACCACTTCGTAAAAAGTATTAATGCATAGGCACTTTTGGTTTGAGAATTTTAGACCACTGTGTTTAAAGTTAAGTTGAACTTTATACATTTTTCCGAATTTGAGGCCTATTCCAAACAAGCTACATCCAACTTCACTTCGTCTGAAGTTAGACTTTGTTAGAGATCGGTCTACCGTTGATGAAATGGCAGATCTTTGAACTTTTAACTTAAGCTAATATTTAAATAGAGATACTAAAAGCGGTTTTTTTTGCACTTTCCTGAGCATCAATTTTTTTTATAGCCCTAGCACAGCTGATACAAATTGTCTGTCAATTACTACTTAGCACGGTATGTAATTTACATATAAAACTTTACAATTGCAGTTCCAAGTTAAAATAGTATGTTATTACAAAAAAGAATTATGTATAATTCACTTGACCTTTGCCAATATGTTCCAAGAACTAGTATCTTCATCATTTGGGAACGTTAAGAAGGAAAAGTACAAACATAGGCAAGCAAGACTAGAAATATATTGACAGGTTGTGACTTGTGAGAATTACTAGTATGTAGTGTTATTATCATAATAGCAAGTAACTTGGTTAGATATTAGCTGAGGCAACAACTGAGACTTGGGTGCATAGCTATTTTGTGTTTTGTCCAAGTCAAAAGGACACAAATCTCTACTTAATTCTACACGTGCTTTTAATCCAAAACTATCTAACTGGAGAAATTTTTTTATTGAGTTTGACAACAATAAATAATTTGGTGTGTGAATTGGTTAAACATCAATTGACAACACTATATGTCCATACGGGTCTTTCCTTGAGATACTCATATATCCTCACGAAGGTATGCGAAATACAAAAAATTTGACTGCGTATACTCCGTAAGGATTGGTTTTGCAAAAATATCTGCGGTAAAAAATATTTTAATAAAATACACATTTTAGCCCGGAGCCAAGACTTCAAGACAAAATTTTTGAATGTTTTACCCATTGCCAAAACTTCAAAGGCAAGTACTGTTTTACCAATACTTCAAGTTATATGGCGAGAATGTATGGAAAGACTGGAAGGGGCAAATTTTGGCAATTGCCAAGACTTACGATGAAGCGCGGCAAGTGTTTCCTTTTGCCAACACTTTAAGAGTAAGTGTTGGCAAATAGAAAGGGGTCAAAGGCAAGTCTTCGCCTTTTGCCAAGACTTACGACCAAGTGCGACAAGTATTGTCTTTTGCCAGCACTTGAAGGGATAAGAATTGAAAAGCAGAGAGATATAAAAGCAAGTCTTACCCCCGACCTAAAATTTAACAGGGATATTTCCGTTCAGATTTTTTTTATTAAATCTTAACGGAGACATTTTCGCAAAATATCTGTTAGTACGAACAAAAAGGCAAACTATTGCTTATGATGTCATATTTTTGCAAATTCGCCTGCAAAAGAAGACTCAAATACTTCGCATACGTGTCCGACGCCATATCCATCAAGTTAGTAGCAAATAGCAATGATGGAGAATACATAGCATGTCACTATAAAAGTTTGATTCGAGATGTTAGGCAAAATAATATCAAAAAATTTCACCTAGTACCCTCAATAAGAGGTGGTCTTACTTAATTGCCCCCACTTAGAAATGTTTTAACTAAATGCCCTCCACTTCATAGCCCCCTGTGAAAGTACTATTTAGTCCCCATTTTAACATAATTCACGTTTCTCCCCTGAAAGTGTTTCTCTCTTTCTCTCTCGACGTTCCTGGTCTGTTTCTCTTCTTTCTTCTTTTTGTGCTGGAGATTTAGGGTTCGTATGCTCTGTTTTCCTGTGTTTGTTGTATTATTTTTTGTTTAAATTATTATTTTTACTAAGCCTAATCATTTATCTGCAAATTTTTTCACCTGCAATTTTATTTGTATACTTATTGGGGCTGTTTATATATTTATTTTTCAGTTATCTCCATTTTGATTTATGTTTGAGGTTTTTGTAGATTCTTTTGGTTTTGTTTGTTTGATTCCGGCCATTTGAAGCTTCAAATTTCATATAGCGTACAGTCTTGGCTATCGCCAAGAGTTGTATAGACTTTTTCTAAATTGGTTATTGCAGTAGAGTTTAAAGTATTGGCTTGAGATTTTTCAGTGTAAGGTCCCATTTTCAGCAGATCGTAAAGTCTTGGCTATTGCCAATAGTTGCATAGTTTTTTTCTAAATTGGTTATTGCAATAGAGTTTAAAGTCTTGGCTATTGCCAATATGTTTAGATATTTTCAATGTATGTGTTCTCTTTGCACCAAAATTGAAAGTCTTGGCTCGGTCTTGTTCATACTTTGAATTTTCTGATTGTCTCCTTTTAATATTAATTTTTGACTTCATTTTATTCTCGTTTAGTGTCTGAATTCCAAGGTCGACTCGGTCTTGGAGCATGTTGCTATGTTTAAGAAAGGTTTTGAAGGCGGTGTATACAAAAGGGATTCTGGGTGCATTGGAATCAATGAAAGTAATCTGGGAGTTGCAAAATTGGTTTCATCCAGTGCTGGTATAAAAGGCTCTCAAGGAGAAGGTGCTGATGTTGTTGTAGAAATTGCTTCTCAGATTATTGCTAAACTGCAAAGTGGAGAGATTCTTATCTTTTCCCAACCAGGAGATGTTGAAGTACCGAGTGTCAAAGAAGTATGTGTTGAACCCCAAAAATTACCCCCGAAAAGGATAAATTCCGGAATATCGACAGGATGGACTAACTCTTTTGGAGTTTTTGGAGTCGCCACCCAATTTAAGGAAAACAGGGAACCAAATTAGCAAATGCGTGCAAAAAAAAAACTCCGTTTTTATAAAAAGACGGTCTTTCTTCCAGAGATTCTAAAGGTAAGAGGTTTTATTAATTTCGGAAGAAGGTTTTTAAGGCACTTCCGAAATTCCGTAAAATACGGTTAATCCGACAGGTTTCCAAATCATTTGCAAAATACGCTTTTCTAGAAAATTTATCTAAAATAATTAATTGAAATAAAAACTTGTTTATGAAAACTATTTTAATTTGCACGCATTTTGCTAATTTGCCCCAGTTTGCAATAGATTAAATAACGACTTCAAAAATAAAAGGATAATGCACATAAAGTAAAGCAATATACCAGGCAATCAAATATTATTGACAAATAGAATAATTCATACATTTTATTTACATAAATGTCTAAGGAAAGGAATGCGAAGTTAAAGATAGAACCCGTGATATTGATCAACTCGCGGGAGCCTTGAATTTTCTAAATTTTCTAAGGTCTTATGTTGAATGCTCGAGTCCGAATTCACGCCAAACGACTCCAATGCAACGGACTATCCTCATTTGTAAGTTAGCCAAAAGCGTTCCCGAATCGTTCATGCAAAGATGTACCTCGCAATAAAAATGGGAATTAAACTGGATTAGTGCAATAATAAAATGTAATAATTAATAAAATAACAATAATAAAGTAATAATAATAATAATAATAATAATAATAATAATAATATTAGTAATAAAATATAATAATAGTAAAGGGGGGTTTGTTTTTGCAAAATTTAGGCTCAGATTTGTACGACGTATCATGTAGAGGCTCGGGATATTGATACGGTTGCAAACACGCCGGCCGGACGTGTTGCCATGCCAGGTACCAATTCCGTTACTCTATTCAACTTTCTTTGCGTTAAAGTGCATACATTCATCATCGCCCTTTGCGTTAGGGACACGGGAACGGGACGGATCAAGTGTAGTATCATGTTCGAAATCCGTCAATTCATTATCCGTCAATTCCTTGTGTAGGCCTCAATACGTGTATATGTATTTTTTCATCGGCCAGTGTAGTATCGGTTCAATATCAGACCATAGGTCTCAAAATGAATTGTTTTCATAGGCCTAATTGAATAGTCCAGCAACTGTGAGGGTCAACAAATACACATTATCAAGGAACCAAGTATAGCATATGTTCCGATCGGTCAAGGAGAAAAGAACAAAAGCTGTGTCAATGAACATATCAAAAATTCAAGAATGCCACAGTCAACTGTAGTGACAGGAACAAGAAGAAAGTCTTCCAAAATCCCATGCACTGGTCCTGCAAGAAACAGAGGAAAACATAGCAACAACCAGAACAATAACAGTGCAACAAACTCAAGATGCTAAAAGGGACCAAAGCAATTCCAAAATCGATAATAGATTTGCGGGAGAATCGCCAAAGATTAAGAGCCCACAGGAACCACGTTCCGGACCAAGGCATCGGCAAAACTCCATGCTAGAACTCGACCAGACCTCGGGAACAGGAACAACGGTGGTGCAGACGAAGGGGGGTGACTGCCAGCAGTTTTGTTCTCGACAGCACTGCGGCGTCGCCGCTACCCCTATTTTGAATCTGCATCCCCAATCTCCCCTTCGATTTTCCTTTTCTAATTAATCAAAGGAACAAGAGAGAACCCACAAACCAGGTCAACAATGAGTTGGACTGATTTTGAGAAGAACATCTCAAATCAAACCACGAATCCCAACCAACAATACAACTCTCCTTTCTCCGATCTCCTCTCCTTTTACTTCAAATAACCAATGGACAAAATGAAATAATCAGGAACAAGTGACCATCAGTGATCGAAGGCGGAGGAGCAACACCAGTTGGGTAGCGGCATCGCTACCACTCCCCCAACCACTTTTTTTAGTTTCGATTCAGTAGGCAGAGAAAAATAGTACTCTGGCAACGGATTATAAACACGAAGTCGATCGAGAAATGGGTTTTCCAGTGATGAGTTTGACTACTGATTTGAACTACAAATCCCTTTCCCTGAACTCCCCGTCACCCCCTCTGTTTCAGATCTGATTTTTGTGTATGTAATTGATAGAAAGGAGAGGATATTGAATGAAAACAGTGGGTTTTTATGTATGATGTGTGAAAAATGGAGGAGAGGGAGATGAGCCGCGGCTGGTCTTGTTTTTTCTTTAAAAATCTGTAGGGTTTTTTTCTTTGTGTGTGAGAGGATGATAGTGAATAGTGGTGTAGATGATGAATAATGGGTTGGGTTTTGTGTTATATGGGCTTTGCAAAAACAATCCTAAATTGCAATTTAAGAACGGATTTAGCTCTTTAATTAAATTAAACAATTAATTATATAATGCACTGCAAATGAAGGGATGACTTGCGATTTTGGTCATTTCCCTTTAAAATTAGCTATTTATTTACAATCTTCAAAATTGAACTTAATTATTAAAATTATTATACTTTTAATTAAAATCCGGGACAAAATTGGGTGTCAACAGCTGCCCCTCTTTAACCGAAAAGGATGAAAGAGTTTTCAGGGTAAAGAAAGTTGACGTGAAACCCAATTTTGTCACGGTAAAGCCAAGACTCTGATTCCTGGGATCAAAATGCGAGGCTTATGGACATGGCCGAGCTGCGGTTTCCGAGTTGCCTACATATCCCGGGCTGAAAGAGAATCAGGCCATATGTAGTTCGACGCGATTTGAAAATCAAAGACGAGACAGTAACGACCGCTCAAGTACGGGAAGAGAGGCTTATAATCACCCAAATTATGAAGATGTGGTCGACGACACACCCATAAAGAGGGGTTTACACGGACATAGCTTCCACTGCATCTCGATAACCGAGTCATCTTGTCTTTAATCTCAAACCTCAGACTCAGGGTTAACAAAAACTTACCTCTAGGGCGGATGACTTATGCGGGTGCGATTCTTCAGGTCTTCATTGACGAGTCTAGCTCATATCAACGATTGGCCCGGTTCGTCGCTAAGAAAAGCTCCATGTTATGCTCCAAACGCTGCCGCGGTGCTGCTAAAAATCCTGTAATAATCTCAACAAACGGTAAGCGTGCAACTGCTAATAAACTGTAATAATTGGAATAATAAATAAATCAAGTGATAACAAAAAATAGTAAATGCGGGTGGTGATATCATCAAACGTTCTTCCTTCGATCAACTGCCAAGATACTCCGCCCGGAGAACCTCTAAGCTGATCCTTATTCTGAAACAGTAAAGCAAAACAATAAGTAAAGCGAGATCGAATAGTAAAATGCAAGGCTTTCATAAAATAAGTCGACTAACGAGACATAATATCTCAAGTCGACTTGGCTAATCTATATCCTACGCAGGTAACATAACGTTCATTTATAAGGCGAACGAGCCCAAACATTCAATTATAAGGCGAATGAGCCTAAAACGTTCAATTATAAGGCGAACGAGCCTAAAACGTTCGATTATAAGGTGAACGAGCCTAAAACGTTCGATTATAAGGTGAACGAGCCTAAATTTGATAGCATCCTGCAAAACAAAGTTGCAAATTGGATTAATTAAGGCAAGATAATGCAAAACAAATAAGCAAAGTTGGGTCTTGATATCATCCAAAGTTCTTCCTTCGATCAACTGACAAGATACTCCGCCCGGAGAACCTCTAAGCTGATCCTTATTCTGAAACAGTAAAGCAAGACAATAAGTAAAGTGAGAACGAATTGTAAAATGCCAATATTGCAAGACAACCGACATCGCGAAACACTCCGAAAGCGGTGTTCCAGCCGACTTGTCTTAAACTATCACTAAATGCCAATATTGCAAGACAACCGACATCGCGAAACACTCTGAAAGCGGTGTTCCAGCCGACTTGTCTTAAACTATATCCTACGCGGGTAACATAACGTTCGTTTATAAGGCGAACGAGCCCAAACATTCAATTATAAGGCGAATGAGCCTAAACGTTCAATTATAAGGCGAACGAGCCTAAAACGTTCGATTATAAGGCGAACGAGCCTAAAACGTTCGATTATAAGGTGAACGAGCCTAAATTTGATAGGAACCTGCAAAACAAAGTTGTAAATTTAATTAAGGCAAAATAATACAAAACAAAATAAGCAAACTGGGTCGTGTTGCTTGAATTAATAGTGCGGCAAAGCGTTGAATGCCTTCCGTTCTTATTGAATCTGATGTTCAATTTCTGGTGGTCAACCTGAAAGAGTAAAGCAAGGCGTTAGTTTTAAAGCAAGTGCGAAGGCATAATTCAAAATAAGTGCAAAGCGAAGTAGTGCAGAAATGTAGTCAGTGCGATAGCCATTGATAAATCAATTGGCGAGACAATCCGACAAGGATGGCCTTGTGCGGATTATACTATTTGCTTAGTTTTGAAAACACAAAACAAGCCTCGGCTTTGTCGCCTATTAGGAATGAAAGTCATAGAGGTAGAAATGCCGCCTGTTCGGCAATAACTCATGACAAAGCATAATGCTTTAAGTCGTGAAAAGGGACTGTGACGCAATCTGCAAAGCAACTTTGAATGCGAGTTCAATGAATTGTTAATCCATAATATGAATGATCCTTTCATTGCAAGCTTTCATGTTCCTGCTCTCAAAGAAAAATTGTTAGCTTTGGGGAGGGAGGGGGAAGCGTTTGATTTGTGCAGACTTCATCCTGATCTTGCTGCTTCTGCTGCTTCCTCATCTTCATTGGACTTGGATTTGCAAATTGCTTTCAGAAACTTGGCTCATGAACTCAAATAGCATAGACTTTGAAAAATAGAGGCAAGATAAAATATTTCAATGCAATATAGCGAGTGAAATAAACATGCAAATGAAGTCAAAGATGCATTTTGAAAATTTTGCCTTGACTTAAACTTGTAACATATTTTAAAACAAACTGAACGTCCTTTGCCTTGAACTTTGCACTGTTCGCTTAGCCAATTATAGAGTTCTTGCCAACTCATCTTTAACAACCAACGCCGCTTCTTGCAAAATTCTGCCCCAGTTATAATCTTCTGCATCCCTAACTCGCTTTGCAAAAATTGCCCCAGTTGTCCTTCTTGGGGGAAAATGAAAACTTAAATGCTAAAGGGTCGAGCCCGATGTGGGAGCCTACGTATCCCTCCTTGGGAATCAGACCGTGCGTAGTTCTGCATCACTGCCTCAACGCCATATACCAACAAATAAAAGCTGCCCCAGTTGAAGTTCCAACAGTAGTGCAATATCCCAAAGAGCGCAGACAATAACTTTCAGTGCATCGCTTTCAAATTGTTCAGTTGTTTTGCCATACATCACAAGCAAAGCTTTGGCAGGTTTATCAATTTAATTTTGAAACGGAACAAATGCAAGAGTAGATAATATAATAAGAATGCAATGCATTTTATTTCAACTTTCATAAATTCAAAATGAGTTGATTCAGATTAACATAAGCTTTAAAGTACAATGCAATTCAGGGCCTCAGCCTGAATTAAAATTGAAAATAATGCTACTAAGTTCAATCGCCAAGTTCTTTCAAGCAATGCCATTAGCTTCTGGTACTGCATCATTCACGAGCTAGAGCGTCTACCATCAATCATATCTCGAAACCTTTGCATGGTGGATGGTCAGCCACTTCACAAATCCAACATTTGCGGGAAAAGTAAACAAAACAAAAGAAACCTCACAAAGGGTAACTAAGATAGTTTTCATGTCATTCATAGGATTGCATACAAGCAAGCAACACCTAGTATTTAACGCATTTTGAGCAAATAAAGCAAGACAGACAATTAACATTTTAACACAGCTCATGCTCTCCACGGCATCTGCACAAAATTCTAAACCCGAATGCCTAAAACCCGAAACAATCCTCCATAGCTTTTGCAAACATCCACACTCCTCCAAGCACAACTCCCAATTGTATTACAACATCCAGGGAGAAATTTCCAACTGCCTCCACAATACCAGACTGCAAATCACGAAAGGCGCCAATTGGCCTTTCAAAATAAAACCTCACTGGTCCTCGGCTTTGGACAAGCCTCTCAGTTTCCTAGGTTTTGCAAGGCTCACCGACCTTGTTCATAGGGCTCCTCACTGGTCCTCGGCTTTAATCAAGCCTCTCAGTTTCCTGGGTAGCCAAGACCGCACTGGTCTCCAAGGAGGGACCCCACTGGTCATTCAAAGACACAGGGGCTTCGCTCTCCTAGTATGCGACAAGCATACTTCAATTTTTACAAAGTTGCAGCTGGATAATCAACATAGGCCTGCACACACGCAAAGCCAATCACGAGAGGGACCCCACTGATCCTTTTAAAGATACAAGGGGCTTCGCCTCTTAGATCTCACTACACCAAGCCATCTCCAAAACACAAACCAACCAAATCTGCAGAACCTTCTCCCAAACTAAGGTTTATATGCATGCATGACCTAATCTCCTTCTAAGAGTGGGTTAACGGTTTAGGTTAACAGGTGAGTGGCAAGCGGTCTCGCAGTCGAATTACTCCTACGATGGCCGCCGGTGTACCAACTCTTCATAGGGTTCTTTAGTGGAAGAAAGTGCGGGTGCGCATGGGCGCACCTCGCGGATATTTGGGGTGAAATGCAAGAGGTTCCCAGGAGTGGGGGAAATATGAACGGAATGCCAGTTTATATGTGCGCAAATAAGAGTGTAGTGACATGCTTTTCGTGGCACACAAACAAACAGATATAATAAAGCAAAAATAAATTAAGCATGCTAGTTGCAAATAATTGGAAACCTTTATGGTCAAAACCTTTATTGCTCCCCAGCGGAGTCGCCATGCTGTTGAACCCCAAAAATTACCCCCGAAAAGGATAAATTCCGGAATATCGACAGGATGGACTAACTCTTTTGGAGTTTTTGGAGTCGCCACCCAATTTAAGGAAAACAGGGAACCAAATTAGCAAATGCGTGCAAAAAAAAAAAACTCCGTTTTTATAAAAAGACGGTCTTTCTTCCAGAGATTCTAAAGGTAAGAGGTTTTATTAATTTCGGAAGAAGGTTTTTAAGGCACTTCCGAAATTCCGTAAAATACGGTTAATCCGACAGGTTTCCAAATCATTTGCAAAATACGCTTTTCTAGAAAATTTATCTAAAATAATTAATTGAAATAAAAACTTGTTTATGAAAACTATTTTAATTTGCACGCATTTTGCTAATTTGCCCCAGTTTGCAATAGATTAAATAACGACTTCAAAAATAAAAGGATAATGCACATAAAGTAAAGCAATATACCAGGCAATCAAATATTATTGACAAATAGAATAATTCATACATTTTATTTACATAAATGTCTAAGGAAAGGAATGCGAAGTTAAAGATAGAACCCGTGATATTGATCAACTCGCGGGAGCCTTGAATTTTCTAAATTTTCTAAGGTCTTATGTTGAATGCTCGAGTCCGAATTCACGCCAAACGACTCCAATGCAACGGACTATCCTCATTTGTAAGTTAGCCAAAAGTGTTCCCGAATCGTTCATGCAAAGATGTACCTCGCAATAAAAATGGGAATTAAACTGGATTAGTGCAATAATAAAATGTAATAATTAATAAAATAACAATAATAAAGTAATAATAATAATAATAATAATAATAATAATAATAATAATAATAATAATAATAATAATAATAATATTAGTAATAAAATATAATAATAGTAAAGGGGGGTTTGTTTTTGCAAAATTTAGGCTCAGATTTGTACGACGTATCATGTAGAGGCTCGGGATATTGATACGGTTGCAAACACGCCGGCCGGACGTGTTGCCATGCCAGGTACCAATTCCGTTACTCTATTCAACTTGCTTTGCGTTAAAGTGCATACATTCATCATCGCCCTTTGCGTTAGGGACACGGGAACGGGACGGATCAAGTGTAGTATCATGTTCGAAATCCGTCAATTCATTATCCGTCA
Source organism: Petunia x hybrida (assembly GCA_037355625.1). Taxonomy (NCBI): domain Eukaryota; kingdom Viridiplantae; phylum Streptophyta; class Magnoliopsida; order Solanales; family Solanaceae; genus Petunia; species Petunia x hybrida. The sequence goes on from JBBBVM010000012.1 coordinate 252,136, forward strand.
ATTCCTTGTGTAGGCCTCAATACGTGTATATGTATTTTTTCATCGGCCAGTGTAGTATCGGTTCAATATCAGACCATAGGTCTCAAAATGAATTGTTTTCATAGGCCTAATTGAATAGTCCAGCAACTGTGAGGGTCAACAAATACACATTATCAAGGAACCAAGTATAGCATATGTTCCGATCGGTCAAGGAGAAAAGAACAAAAGCTGTGTCAATGAACATATCAAAAATTCAAGAATGCCACAGTCAACTATAGTGACAGGAACAAGAAGAAAGTCTTCCAAAATCCCATGAACTGGTCCTGCAAGAAACAGAGGAAAACATAGCAAAAACCAGAACAATAACAGTGCAACAAACTCAAGATGCTAAAAGGGACCAAAGCAATTCCAAAATCGATAATAGATTTGCGGGAGAATCGCCAAAGATTAAGAGCCCACAGGAACCACGTTCAGGACCAAGGCATCGGCAAAACTCCATGCTAGAACTCGACCAGACCTCGGGAACAGGAACAACGGTGGTGCAGACGAAGGGGGGTGACTGCCAGCAGTTTTGTTCTCGACAGCACTGCGGCGTCGCCGCTACCCCTATTTTGAATCTGCATCCCCAATCTCCCCTTCGATTTTCCTTTTCTAATTAATCAAAGGAACAAGAGAGAACCCACAAACCAGGTCAACAATGAGTTGGACTGATTTTGAGAAGAACATCTCAAATCAAACCACGAATCCCAACCAACAATACAACTCTCCTTTCTCCGATCTCCTCTCCTTTTACTTCAAATAACCAATGGACAAAATGAAATAATCAGGAACAAGTGACCATCAGTGATCTAAGGCGGAGGAGCAACACCAGTTGGGTAGCGGCATCGCTACCACTCCCCCAACCACTTTTTTTAGTTTCGATTCAGTAGGCAGAGAAAAATAGTACTCTGGCAACGGATTATAAACACGAAGTCGATCGAGAAATGGGTTTTCCAGTGATGAGTTTGACTACTGATTTGAACTACAAATCCCTTTCCCTGAACTCCCCGTCACCCCCTCTGTTTCAGATCTGATTTTTGTGTATGTAATAGATAGAAAGGAGAGGATACTGAATGAAAACAGTGGGTTTTTATGTATGATGTGTGAAAAATGGAGGAGAGGGAGATGAGCCGCGGCTGGTCTTGTTTTTTCTTTAAAAATCTGTAGGGTTTTTTTCTTTGTGTGTGAGAGGATGATAGTGAATAGTGGTGTAGATGATGAATAATGGGTTGGGTTTTGTGTTATATGGGCTTTGCAAAAACAATCCTAAATTGCAATTTAAGAACGGATTTAGCTCTTTAATTAAATTAAACAATTAATTATATAATGCACTGCAAATGAAGGGATGACTTGCGATTTTGGTCATTTCCCTTTAAAATTAGCTATTTATTTACAATCTTCAAAATTGAACTTAATTATTAAAATTATTATACTTTTAATTAAAATCCGGGACAAAATTGGGTGTCAATAGTATGTTTGTATATGGTGTTCCTTTTATTGTTTGATTTATTTGTTGTTATGTGTTTGTCAGTGTTGTTTTTTCATATTTTGCAGGTAAGCGATATTGAGTGTTGTGATCAATATAATGCATATAGAATTTTTCTTCAAGTTGGTTATTGCATTAGTTTTTAAAGTCTTGTCTATTGTCAATATTTGTAGAGATGTTTCGTGTAAGTTGTCGCTTCCAGCAGCACTAAGAGTCTTGGCTATTACCAAGAGTTGCAAAGACTTTGTCTGCAAGTTGTTTACTGCAGTAGAGGTAAAAGTCTTGCCAATTGCCAATACTTTTAGAGATTTTCAGTGTAAGGTCCCCCTTGCATCAGAACTTAAAATCTTGGCTATTGTCAAGAGTTGCAGAGACTTTCTCTGCAAGTTTGTCACTGCAGTATAGGTAAAAATTTTGGCAATTGCCAATAATTGTAAAGACTAGTTCTACAAGTTGCCCCTCCCACTAGAGTTTAAAGTGTTGGCTATTGTCAATAGTTGTAGAGACTTTTTTCTGTAGTTTTCTCTTTTCATCAGTCATGTATTCTGTAGTTGTTGCTGTGTTTTTCAGTTGTCTTTGCTTTTGGCCTGTTGACTTTGAATTGTGATAATGACATAGAAATTTTTCTGCATATTAATCATGAGTTCATGATGGCACTTTGTAATGAATATTTCCTTGTCTTTACTTGTTGTTTTGTTATCATACTATTTTTGTAATTTTATTTGTTGAATATACATATTTTATCTTTTGTTCCTATAGGAAGGAGATCAAAATTTTAAGTTTGAGCACTGGTTTGATGCCAAAGGTTCTTGGGGTGGTTATGTGGAGTATAATAGTTTGGTTAGTGAATTTTTGACGGAGCGGCAATTGACATTGTTGAAAGGTGGAGTTTTCGGCAAATTTATGGAGTATTTTTGTATATGGTCTTTTCATTATTGTTTCATTATTTTGTTATTATGTGTTGTCATTGTTATTTTTTTAAATTTTGCAGGTAATGGATATTGAGTCTTCTGATCATGATCATGTACATTTAGATGTGATGGATGATTTTATAAGTCAACCAAGATTTTCTGATGAAGGTGCCAGGAAGAGGCAAAAATGTGATGTGGGCGATGAATTTCCAAATTTTTGTTTGTTACTTCCGTCGCAAGAGGATCCGTGTAGTAGTCCAAATAAAACTTTTAGTACTGCAAAAGAGTTAGAGAAAGCTGATGAGTAGTTTTAATTACGTGTGTTTCATATTTACTCTGTTTTTTATGTTTATGTAAACAAGCACACTTTGATGTTTGATATTTTTATTATTTTAAAGACTGGAGTTGTTTTGAATTGGATGAGATGGAAGTGTTAGCAATTGCAAGACTTCAAGGCTTTTTAGTTGTGTTAGCAATAGGCAAGACTTAAATTCTAGTTAATTAATTCCAAGTCTGATATTATATAATTAATTTAAAATTGATAAATAATTCGTGGAGGGTTGTGCTGGTAATGTTTTTGCCAAGACTTGGTGAAAATTTAGTTGTCAATACTATTGTCTATGGCAAGACTTCAAGGCAACTTAATTATTTCTAATATTAAAGTCGATAAATAAGTTTCAGTAGGAAGTCTTACACTTTGCCAAGACTTTGCGTCAAGTTAAATTGAATTGGTTATCTATATGAGTGTAAAGTCTTGGCTATAGCCAAAAGTTAAGTTTATTGATAATATTAACTTTCCAATCATGTTTGATTTTTAAAAATATTTATAATCAACAACTGCCCTTCTTTTTTATGCAACACCATGCTATGGTCAGCTTCATTCACAAAGAATTAGCATGTACTTTTGATGGTGGTGGTGTTGTTGTTGTTACTTGACATGTCATTCATTTTAATAACTTCTACTATGAAGTGGGATTTTCTAATATTGTCATCATTCTTCAGCAGATACATGCAAGTCATAAGTTCTTGATCATTTGTTACCATCATGCCTCTGCACGTTTCAAGATTCGTGTCAACCCTTATCTTTGCTTCACTTTCATCAGTGTTGATGCTTAGAGCATTACAAATTTCTTTTTCAAATGCCTGGTAGGTTATACCGTCTTCGACAAGTATCAACTTTATGTCATGATTTCTGTATCTGCTGTTTGAATCTCATTCCCCATTATAAGCTATGCAAATGCAATGCATTGCAATAGTACTAATCCTGCACATAATCAACACAAATAATATGCTTTAATAGAAGCAAGATCATCGGTAAAAGTGTTGCCTTTTTCTGGGCTTAAGATCTTGCAAAGAAGTCTCTCTGAGGTGCCTATTGCACCAGAGCTGCATCTCTTGGCAATAGCCAAGACTTGGAGAGACTTTGTCTGCAAGCCCCCATAGTAACAGTCTTATGTTGGCAATAGGCAAGAAGTCTCTCCTAGGTTCCTATTGCACCAGAGCTGCAACTCTTGGCAATAGCCAAGACTTTCAGAGATTTTGTGTGCATGCCCCTCACAGCAACAATCTGAAAGTCTTGGTAACAGCCAAGAAGTTTCTCCTAGGTGCTTATTTCACCGGAGTTGCAACTCTTGGCAATAGCCAAGACTTGCAGAGACTTTGTCTGCAAGTCCCCCATAGCAACAGGTAAGTCTCTACTTTGTGCTTATTGCACCAGAGCTACAAGTCTTGGCTATAGCCAAGACTTGCAGTGAATTTGTCTGTAAGTACCCCATTGCAACAGGTCTGTAAGTCTTAGCAATAGGGAAGAAGTGTCTACAAGGACTCCATTGTATCAGAGCTGCAAGTGTTGGCTATAGCCCCTCATTGCAATAGGGTTGAAGGTCTTGGCAATAGGCAATAGCTTTGTACAAGCCTCCCATTGCACCAGAGCTTAAACTATTGTCAATAAGCCAAGTCTTTTTCAGAATTGATAGATTTGTTTTTTAATGAAAGTGCATATTACAATTACTGTAATCAATTTAATGTCATGTATTTTTTTATTATTATGAATAAAAACCATATCTCGTTTGGTTTATATAGAATTTTAACCAAAGTTAAGCATAATATAAATGAAATTATAACTGTTAGTAAAATTCAATAGCAACTTGAAGAAATCTTACAGTGAAGCTTTGCTTGAACGGAGCAATCTCTGAAAGGAATGGGTCTTTAGGGTTGTTGTGATCGCGTGAATACTGAAAAGGAAGGGGATGGACTGTGCGCGTCTTTTTATTTGTTTGTAGGGGTATTTTGGTCCGAAAAAAATTTCATTAAACTAATGAGGGCATTTTTGCTAAACATCTGTTAGTGAGGGCAATTTGGCAAACCATGGCTTCCGGTGGCATATTTTTGCAATTCAGCCAAATAATATCGTCTATTCAAAAATTAAAAAGCTCTTTGTGCACAAACAACATACCAACATTAATACTGCTATACAAAATAAGAACTAAATCTTTCAATTAGGTTTTTAAATTTATTCGTGAACAATAATTTAACAACATGAAACGAATACTTCAAGTTGCTTAGCCAATGAAGGGCACTAAAAACCACTTATTGTACGAAAAATATAGCAACTCTTTCTCTGATCTCCAACTTATTGTATGGGTCTAAACTGATTTAGAATCACAAATTGAATTTGGTTAAGAAAACAGATAAATCTTCGTATCAAAGTCAAGATAATGCTAAGAATAAGCGAAAATGCGAGAAAATAATGTGATTTCAATATATAACTGTGAGTACAAATTTTGCCAGAGTTTCTGTAAGTATTTCTGAATGAATACAATATAAAATGAGGAGCTATTTATAGATACAAGGACCTTCCCCACGTTCCCCATGACTGATCATGCCTAAACCCACGTTCTGGACATTTATCAGTGGAGTTAATGGGCAGAAGTAGTGGGCTGCTGAGCCATTACAACCGAGGTGTTCCACCGAGGTCCAAATGCATGACCTCGGTGGCGTGACTTTATCGTTCAATTGAAGTGAGGATTACTGAAGCGCAGCTTGTGGCTCGCCTTCGGTGATGACCTCAGTGATCGACCTCGGCGGCTCAATCGTTTGCTCCGGTTTGCAGCTTGTCATCACATGTTCGGTCACCATCAGATTATGTTACCGAGGTGACACGTAGCAAGCCAATTTTTACTCAATACAGATAGTCCCCCCACTCCTCGGACAATTACCGAAGTTACCGAGGGGTGGAATGAAATTCCACGGGAAAGTGACGTGGCTCGATCTTGTCCAAGCATTTCAAATTTTGTCAACGGTGCGCGTCCTTTCAGATTACTATTCCCTGACACGTGACCGTTCACTGGGCATCGAACGGTCACGCCGTTTCTCTCGCGTTCCCCAACGTTACAATGATGATTTTTTCTCAACTTGCCCCCTAACAACTTGTATATATACTTCCCTTGCTAGCTCTTTTCATCATTTCCAATATCTGTGATCAACAGTGAAAAGAGAGAGAAAGCCACTCAACTTCATCCTGATCGTCTTCTGTTTTCAAAGAACCTTTCATAATCAAAGTTATAATCATGTCTGCAACACATTCAACACAAGATTCAAGCGACTCTGGTGAGAGGGCTAGGATTTCCCGCTTCGCCGCCGCCATAGCCAGTGGTGATGTTATCACCACCGTGCCAGAGCTACAGGTTATCGAGGCGGGGGGCGGTGGAGAAGTGACATCCAGCGTCAGTGGCTCTAGACGGCGCAAGGAGAGATCCAGGCGCGATAGAGCTCAAGTGAGTGAAGGTGTCAGCATAGAGGAGGAAGATGACGTCATCGGTGGTGACGCCATGGCGATAGTCAATGCTGACGTAGAAAGGGTCATCAGTAAGGATGAAGATGGCGAGGGCGATGACGCCGAGGGCGAAGACGACGCCGAGGCCACTACAGAAACCGAGGGTGAGTTGCCCGTCACCGAGGGTGGAGATGCCGAAGCTGGACCTTCGAGTCCTAAGAAGAAACTACTAAAAATTCCCCTCGAGCAGGAGCTCGAACCCCATCAGATCATTCCATCGCACTTCGATAATGGTAAGGATCTGAAGCTTGAAAAACAATCTGCTGATCAGAAAGAATTAAACAGAAATGTGCGAGTGAACACGACGCCGACCCGCATAACACAAGCTCACATAGAGCGAGTTCGGAAGGATTGTGGATTTGAGCCCGAGGTGAAGGAAATCATCCCCGATCCCACTAGCAGGGTTTGCAATCACGTGGAGGGGCTATCTTTTGCGTACACCTACCCCTTCACCATTGGGTTCACTCTCCCCGTTCATAGGGTGAGTGATGATTTCCGCCGAGCATACAACTTATGCTTGGCTTAATTGGGCCCTGGGGTTTGGAGGGTCGTGTAGTGTTTGGATTGGCCAAGTAAGAAGGCAGAGGTGGATTTTACTTTGCAGCATCTCATTTCTCTTTATAACCGTTACTTCCACAAGGCAGGGATTGTGGCTTTAAACAACCGAGGCAAGTATGCGCTTATCTACAAAAGCGAGGATCATGGAGACCGAGGATAGTGTGATCGCTACATTCTTTTGGAGACTAGCATTTTATCTACCGAATCTGCCAGAGAGGTGGAATATTACACGTAAGTGTTCCTTCGTTCCCAATCTCTTCTTCGATGACCATTCTTGTTTGCTTATCTTAACCCATTTTTTGTTCTCAGCCAACAAGGTTGCTATCGTCTCCCCCGAGGATTTGACCGAGTGGGTTAAGGCTGTAACCCGAGCTCGTACACGTCCCATTCGGTCATGGATGGAGATGGCTACTGACTTCGGTTGGCAATGCAAAAGGCATGGTAAGTTGTCTATAACCTTCTACGTAAATTGTTATGCGAACCCTTTGATTTTATCATTGATCCCTTTTCCCTCAGCGTTAGGTTTTCCAAACTGTGCCATCAACAAAAAGAAAGATAAGAAGAAAAAAGAAAAGGGAAAGAAGAAGGATGAGGAAGATACCGAGTCGGATGATGATCTGGCTTCGGTGGCAGGTCTAGCTGGTGACCTAAAAGAGCTTAAGGCTTCAAAGACTTCGAAGATTTCAAAGGGGTCCTTGGGTCAAGGATCCTCAAAAGGTAAACATTGCCTTCGGCTAATTCATTGGTCTTTACTTCTCTTCATTCTTTTGCTTAAGATTCTTCTATGTTGTCTTTTGTAGGTGTGAAAGAAAGAGGGCGGTTTCCAAGAAACCCTCCCACTCTGTAAATCCTCGCACCGAGGTGGCAACTTCTCGTCAGCCCGAGGTGGTGGCTGAAACTCACCGAAAGTTGATTGACGAGCCTAGCGATGAGACCGCCGAGGGCATAGAAACTCAGAGGGAAATTGAGATTGTGGATCTCGAGGACCAAGTGCATGACTCCGAAGCAGCGGTTGCCATGGCCAAAGGCAAAGCCAAAGTTGGGGAAGCGGGGGTTGCTGCTATTGAGAAGGAGGTGGATGTTGGCACCGCTAGAGCGCAATCTGAACCAGCGAGACTTTCATCTTCGGAGGGGTCTTTGCGAAAGCTTGAGGCATTAACCTCCTCGAACTTGTTGGCATGCATCCAAAGCGATATCTTGAGTCTTATGCCTTTGTTTGGCCAGACGGAGGACGCTGTCGTTCGACCGTTTCCTCCAACTCAGCTGGCCAACACCCTTGCTGCCAATGCGCTCAGAGTAAGCCTTGACACCTTCGGTCTTATTCCTTTCTTCAGATATTCATTCTTACTGATTTTTAGATAATTTTCATTCAGAGCTTCATTTTGTCCTTGAGGGCTGTTGAGCTTGAGACCACGAGGAACGAGGAGGTCCAGCGCGTTGCTCGCGCCTGGGACAGGCAAAGGGACAACTTCAATGCACAAATAGCTGAATTGAAAGCCAAGTTGTCCAAGTCTTGCTCCGATTTGCGCGAAGCAGACGCTGCTTCCGAAGCAAAACTTCAAGCCCTCGGTGATGGCTTCCAAGTTGAGCGCACGAGGCTAGAAGCCGAAGTCGCAAGGCTTAGTACAGAGTTAGCCCAAGCTAGAGGCAAATATGAAGAAATGGCCAAGAAGCACCATGAACAGCTGAGGAACCTCGTGCTTCATATTCAGAGGCTGGAGGGTGAAAACTCCAAGCTTCCAACTCTTGAAGACGAGGTTAGATCGCTTCGAGAGGAGATTACTGACTGCAAAGCTAGGGCCAAGATCAGGGCCAAGAGGGCGGAGTTAGATAAACGCTTGTCAGTTGTCAAATCTCGGTTAAGGCTGCTCAAGCAATGTCGCGCCGAGGAGCTCAACTTGGAGGAAGAAATAGCCAAGGCTAAAGACAAAGCAGCTAAAGCTCAAGCCATTATTGATGATCTTCCTTCAAGTGAAGGTTCGGGCGAGGAGGATGCCGAAGATGACGAGGAAGAGGATTAAGATGAAGGTGATGAGGATGCCGAGGAGGGGGTCTCCGAGGAGGGAGATGATAGGCCCGAGGCTTAGATTTCCTGCTTTCATCTCTTGTTTAATTTTCGATGTAAGCCTTCGGGCTTTTTGATGTATATGACTTGGACCTTCGGGTTTTTTGTTTTGATGTAGACAATCTCATAGCCTTCGGGCTTTTTAATGGGATGATTTCGTATGTTTTGTCTAAAATGTTAGCTTTTGCATTGCCTTCTGAGAGACTTTGAGCCGAACACTTAAAATAATTTGCTCGCAAGACTTTAATCAAATAAAGTCGATGCAAACTTAGAATGACGTCTCGCTCTCGAGTCGATGTATTTAATGTGCCACTTCGGTGTGCAAGATCATAGAAACAAAGCGATTTTGAATCAAGTTTATTTCATTGATAATAACAACGAGCCAGAATCGGCTTTACATAGGGCCTTAGTCGAAGTAAAATTTAGACTCGAAAAACAACATGCCACTATCGGGCGTATTTACAAAGTACTAATCTATTTCTTGGGTGTCAATCCCCAGTTGCTGAATAGATAGACTTCGGTTGGGAGACTCGATGTCGACCTCGGTTGCAACCCGCCTCTTACTCCCCCCAGTGTTCGAGTTTGAATTTTGATGAAGATTCGAGCACTGAAAGTCTTTTTATCTGCTTCCTGAAAAGGTCAAGCAAAATGAAAACGAGGAGCAAGTTAGTACATTTCGACCGAAGCCACATGAGCGTTTTTCGGCTTGAGGCTGTGAGTAAATTTTCAGATGATCAAGGAATGCTTACCTCGATCAAAAGTAGTACCGTTTCAAATTGGAGATATTCTAATTCAAAGGTTCGGGCTAGCCTTGTAGATCTTCGATCTGATAAGATCTTTTCCCAACAATTTCTCTGACTCTATAAGGCCCTTCCCAGTTTGCGATGAGTTTTCCCCCATTCTTCTCCTTTGTTCATTGGTTCGTAGCCTTCAGCATATAATCGCCGATTTTAAAATCTCTAAGTTTGGCTTTCCTGTTGAGGTATGCCTCGATCTGCCTCTTTTGTGCTGCTAACCGAACCAAAGCTAACTCTCTTTTCTCCTTGAGCAAGTCCAACTCTATATGCATGGTTTGCTGATTGGCATCCTCGGTGGTATGAGCGTACCGAAGACTTGGTTCACCCACTTAAACGGGGATAAGTGAATCCATGCCATAGGCAAGGGAGAATGGGGTTTCACCGGTGCCGTTCTTCTCTGTTGTTCGCATAGACCACAACACACCGGGCAACTCTTCGGGCCAAGGGCCTTTTTTCTCATCAAGCCACTTCTTGAGATTTTCAATTATCACTCTGTTTAAGGACTCGGCTTGGCCATTGGCACTTGGATGGTAGGGGGTCGATGCTATTCGTTTGATTCCCCATTGTTTGAAGAAATCAGTGATGGCTGCTCCCATGAACTGCTTACCATTGTCACATGCAATCTCCCTTTGGACATCGAACCTGTAGATGATGTTCTTCCAAATAAAACCGATTACTTCCTTCTGTCTAACTTCGGTGAGAGCTACTGCTTCCACCTATTTTGTAAAATAATCGGTTAGGACCAGAATGAACCGAACACCACCCTTTCCCTTCGGTAAGGGGCCAACAATATCCATTCCCCACTTCATGAAGGGCTATGGTGACATGACCCAATGCAAGGGTTCGGCTTGCTAATGAATCATCCGGGCCGTGGCGTTGACACTTGTCACATTTTTTCACGAAGGCCTTTGTATCTGCGCTGATAGTGGGCCAATAGTACCCAACTCGAAGCAATTTTCTCACCAAGGCCTCTCCCCCGAGAGGTTGCCACACTCGCCTTCGTGTATTTCAGCTATCACGTACCTAGCTTCATCTGGACCCAAACATTTGGCCATCGGGCCGCTGTATAATCTCCTATATAAATTCCGCTCAATCATAGAGTATGAGGCTGCCTGAGTCCTTAACTTTTTTGCTTCCTTTTTATCTTGGGGGAAAGTCCCCGAGTTGAAGTAAGAGATAAAATTACTTCGCCAATCCCACTTGTGGTCCACTGAGTTAACTTCCAACTTCATTTCTCTCATTTGTGCAGAAAGCAACCGAACCACTGAATCTGTCCCCAAGTGTACCTCGTCAATTGCCGAACCCAAGTTTGCCAAGGCATTGGCTTCGGTATTCTCCTCTCGAGGTACTTGTTTGATCTACCATTCTTGGAATTGAGCTAAGATTCTTTGTGCTCGGGTCAAGAATTGTTGCATTCTGGGCTCACGAGCCGTATATTCCCCGAGCACTTGGTTTACCACCAGTTGTGAATCACACCTTAGCTCAGCTCTCTCTACCCCCATTTCCTTAGCTAACTCTAAGCCTGCTAGGGCTGCTTCGTATTCGGCCTCATTCTTGGTCACCTTTTTTAACCGAACCGAGTGCCTGATTTTCTCCCCGGTGGGCGCTTTCAACACAATGCCTAATCCCGAACCCTTGGAATTAGTTGCCCCATCGGTGTAAAGTACCCATAGCCCCGAAGTAGACCCTTTCGACATTGAATTCTCTTTTTCTGCTTCGGGAAGGATTCACACGCTAAAATCAGCTACGAAGTCGGCCAAGACTTGAGATTTTATGGTCGTTCGGGATTGATAGGTGATGTCATACTCACTTAATTCTACTGTCCATTTTTATAACCTCCCCGACAACTCAGGCTTATGCAATATGCTTCTCAAGGGGAAGGTGGAAACTACTGTTATTGGATGACATTGAAAATAAAGTCGTAGTTTTTGAGCAGTGACAATTAAAGAAAGTGCTAGTTTCTCCAAATAAGGATACCTGGTTTCCGCATCGAGGAGTGTCTTGCTCACATAGTAAATGGGCTGTTGCTTTCCATCTTACCGAACCAGCACAACACTAACTGACACCTCGGATACAGCCAAGTAGACTAGCAAAGTTTCACCCTCTTTCGGCTTGGCGAGCAACGGTGCATTAGCTAGGTAACGTTTCAACTCTCTTAGCGCTTCCTTACACTCCAGTGTCAACTCAAAGTGATTATTCTTCCTTAAGACAGAGAAGAATTTGTGGCATCGCTCTGAAGACCTTGAGATAAATCGACTCAAGGCAGCGACTCGGCCAGTTAAGCGCTGAACTTCTTTTATCCCGGTTAGTTCCTCGGGGATTTCTTCGATTGCTTTGATCTTATCTGTGTTAGCTTCGATCCCTCGTTCAGAGACTATGAATCCCAAAAATTTGCCTGACCCTACACTGAAGGTGCATTTCTCAGGATTCAATTTCATACCATATTGCCTCAAAACAGCAAAAGCTTCTCTTAAATGATTCAGATGATCTTCCATTTGAATGGAATTGATTAGCATATCATCTATGTAGACTTCCATAGATTTTCCAATGTACTCCTTGAACATGCGACATACTAGTCTTTGGTATGTCGCCCTAGCATTTTTCAAACCGCAGGGCATTACTTTGTAGCAAAAAGTACCTCGGTCAGTGATGAACGAGGTTTTCTCTTCGTCCTTCGGATCCATGAGGATTTGGTTATACCCCGAATAAGCATCTAAGAAGGTTGATAGTTTGTGTCCAGTCGTGGAGTCTATTAACCTGTCAATTTGTGGCAGTGGATAGGAATCTTTGGGGCAGGCTTTGTTTAGATCAGTGTAATCTACACACATCCTGCACTTGCCATTCTTCTTGGGCACGACGACTACGTTAGCCAGCCACTCGGGGTATTTTACTTCTCTTATGAAGCCATTCTCCTGCAGCTTCATAGTTGCATCTTCGATTGCTTTCGTTTTGACCCCGGCGTGAGGTCTTTTCTTTTGCTTCACCGGGGTGAATTTGGGATCCACATTCAATTTGTGGGTCATGATCTCCGGGTCGATACCAACCATGTCCGAATAGGACCAAGCAAAGCAATCATTGTTGGACTTTAAGACATCGATGATAGCTTTTTTCGACTCTGGGTCCAACTCCGAGCCAACAAATACTTTCCTCTCTGGAAAATCTTTCGATAGCATGAAAGATTCCATCTCTTCTATGGTAGAGTCCTCGACTTTTTGCTTCCGAGGTTCTTGAATGTAAACCGGGATCTTCTCCACTTCTCCTCGGGGGTCTTCCTCGCTTGACCCCGGTTGCATTGGTTGCTATTGTTTTGGTCTGATCGGGATGACTCCACTCTTTAATGCGACCGAATAGCATTCTCTTGCTACTCGTTTCTCCCCTTTTATTGACCAAACTCCCCATGGGGTGGGAAAATTGATCACTTGATGAAGAGTGGACGGAACAGCTTCCGTGGAGTGAATCCATGGTCTACCGAGGATCACATTGTACGCCACGTCCTCGGGTAAGACTTGAAATAGTGTTTCCTAGCTAAGTCCTTCAGCAAACGTTTTGAGTGTGATCTCACCCAATGTCTTCTCCGTGGAATTATTGAAGCCAGTCAACACTGTTGCCTTAGGGATAACTTCCCCCTTTAGCCACATCTTTTTAATGGCCCCGTAGCTGATTATATTGACCGAGCTACCGGGGTCAATCAGGACTCATTTGATATCCGAGTCGTTTATTCTCAACATGATGACCAAAGCATCGTGATGGGGGAACATCATCCCATCACAATCGTCGTCATCAAACACAATTTCTTTACCCGAGCCTCCAACTCGAGTTCTCTTCTCCATGGTGATTGACAGCTTTGCGAATTTCTTTGCAGCTGCAAAATTCACCCCGTTCATCTCTGACCCCCCGGTGATAACATTTACTACTCTCTTTAGGGGTGGTGCCCGAGGTGGTTGTCCATCACCTCGATTTTTGGTGTAGTTGTCCTTCCCCTTATCGGTGAGGAATTCAGCTAGCACACCTTTTTTCAACAAGTGTGCCACCTGGAGGCGCAATGCTTTGCAATCCTCGGTGTGGTGGCCATAATCTGTATGAAACTCGTAGTGCAAATTTTGATCCCTTTTGTCTGCTAGAGTTCTCATGTATTTTGGTATTCTTACCCTGGCGGTTCCCTTCACCACATTGACCAGCTCCGAGGTCGAGATATTGAAATTGTAATCAGGGATCCGAGGCAACTCTTTATTTTTTGAGACCAAAGCTGGGCCTAAGGAATTTCTTTGGTTCGAATTGGGAAGAACCTTTCCTCCGAGCCGTTGGCTCACATGCGGACTTCCGAACGAGTTCCCGAGCGAGTTTCCCAGCCTTTGACTAACAGGCTGCCTCGATGAGATATATGGCTTATACCTCCCCTTCGAGCTCCCTCGCGGCGCCTCGGCACGGTATGAGGACTCGCCTCGGTTTTTATAGTTGTGGCCTCGGCCATTATTTTTCCATTCGGCTTCTTCTAGTCTTATTTTGGTGTAAGCTCTATTGTGCAAATCGTTCCACTTCAGGGTTTGATATTGCTGGAGCTCTTTTTGCGACTAAGCAGCGGTCTCGGAGTTGCGAATATTGATGCCCTTTTCAAATGCCATGATGGCTAGAGTATCATCCATAGTAGGTAGCTCCATGCGCCCAGCGTGAAAACGCTCGAGGAAGTCTTTGATTGGCTCGCCGGACCGTTGCTTGACCTCGAATATATCCTCCTTCCTTTGGAGAATTTTCTGCGCCCGGGTATGAGCCTTAACGAACGCGTTAACAAGCTCTTTGAAGGTGGAAATTGACCCCGCTGGCAAGCGCATGTACCAACATAGTGCTCCCTTCTCCAAGGATTCACCGAATTTTTTTAAAAACATTGATTCCTTCTCTATCTCTGTTAAGTCATTGTTCTTTACCATCAACATGAATTCGGTCACGTGTTCTTTGGGGTCGGTGGTCCCATCATATTTTTTCAGGAAGAAGAGCTTGAAATTTTTGGGAGTTAGGGCTGGAGCGGCTTCGGGCTTGAATGGCAACTCCCTATATTGGTTGATATCAAGATCATCCTGAACCTTAGTCACCCCGAAAATGCTCTCGAGGCGCTTTTCCATGCGCGCCTCGACGCGAGCCTCAACTCGTGCTTCGATCTCTTTGGTTAACTTTTCAACATCAACCGAAGAGGTACTTTCTGCCACGGTGGGAATTGTCCCGAAAGGTGGCGTTGTGCTCGGTAACGTACCCGAGCCCCCAGATGTGGCTCCATTTTTATGTCCCCCTGTTATCGCGCCCGTAGGAATGAAGAGAGGAATGCCTCCACTTGGGACTACAGGCTGGACTCCATTCGGAGCTGAGCTATTCCTCGCTTCTAGCGAGGCACGAAATTCAGCGTTAATATTGGCCTGCTCGGCCCGTTGCTCTTACAGAGCTCTTAGTGTGGCAATAACATATGCTTGAAACACTTCGGTTGTCATCGGAGATGAAGAGTTAGGGTTCGATTGAATGCGAGTCTGTCCATCGGGAGTTAACTGCTGTTCAACGGGATTTCCACTATTGTCAGCCATATCGTCGTCAAAAGATTATGAATTTCAACGAAAAAGAATGTTTAACTTTGGAACAAAGCGTTTATGCCTGTGTCCCCACAGATGGCGCCAATTTATATGGGCCTAAAATGATTTAGGATCACAAATCGAATTTGGGTAAGAATACAAACAAATCTTCGTATCAAAGTCAAGATAATGCTAAGAATAAGCGAAAATGCGAGAAAATAATGTGATTTCAATATATAACTGTGAGTACAAATTTTGCCAGAGTTTCTGTAAGTATTTCTAAGTGAATAAAAAATAAAATGAGGAGCTATTTATAGATACAAGGACCTTGCCCACGTTCCCTATGACTGATCATGCCTAAACCCACGTTCTGGACATTTATCAATGGAGTTAATGGGCTGAAGTAGTGGGCTGTTGAGCCGTTACAACCGAGGTGTTCCACCGAGGTCCAAATGCATGACCTCGGTGGTGTGACTTTGCCGTTCAATTGAAGTGAGGATTACTGAAGCGCAGCTTGTTGCTCGCCTTCGATGATGACTTCGGCGGTTCAATCGTTTGCTCCGGTTTGCAGCTTGTCATCACATGTTCGATCACTATCAAATCATATTACCGAGGTGACACGTAGCAAGCCAATTTTTACCCAATACAGTTATATTTTGTATAATACAAGTTGGGTAGAGCTATATAATCAAAACATTTCTTCCCGTTAACGTTAGTAATGAGTACACAAAGCACTACATTTGGTCAGAATCTTATTAGTAAACCAGTGTGAATTAACTCATAATGGGTTAAGATAACGGTTACATATAGCCTTAAGAAAATGCCAAAACAAAGTGATACGTATCATCCACGAATAATTGAACGGTAATATCCATAATTAGGAGCAAAACAAAATGTTAACAAAATTCTTTAATCCATTAATCCACCAAACTTTAATGATAACACTAAGTCATCACTTCACAGCTAAGATTAACTTCACACCACTTTCTCCTTTTACTCCTTCCTATCATTTACTTTTGTTCCTATACCTTCCATACTCTCTTTTCAGTACTTCACCAAGAAGATTACTTTAAGATAATCTAGTTTTTCTAGGTTATGTAACATCATACATTCAACTAAAGTTATGTGAAATGACGTAATTTAATATATTGAAAAACATTCTAATTGATCAAACAAATTAAAATGAGAAGATAGTTCTTTCCTAGTACTATGTTACTTATTTATATTTTTTCTAGTAAAGGGTGGACCATGATTAAGAAGGAGAAAGAAAAAGAGGCAGAGTATTGGTTGGAGACCGAAGTTGCAACCATTATATTATAATTTCAAGCTTGAGAAATCGAACAATTACTTTTCCTGTTTATTGGGTTCTAAATAGATTAATCATACAAATTAACTAAATTTTTTAACACAAATACATAATTTTTACGAAAGTCCCTTCCCTGGCCACGAAAAGGTTTAGCTGCATAATGTTACTCCCTCCAATCCAAAAAAAATGTCATAGTTAATATTTAGAGAGTCAAAAAGGACCATCTTTGACTGAATTATTCTTTAATATTTTGAATTATAATACTTTATATGTAGTTTTCAAATATACAAAACTTATCTTAGAAAATATGATGAATCAATGTCTAAACCGCGGTTAAAATGAAAAACTTTGATCCCTGCATTCCAAATTAGGACGTACAATATGCAACGGAGGAGTAAAATTGAATCATAAGTACTCCCTCTCTTCTAATTTATATGAACCCTTTTTCAATTTTCGAGAGTCAAACTAGATGAACTTTGACCAACAACTAAAGAGTTCCATGTTATAATATTTTTCGTATAGTTTTTGAATATGCAAATTTTTATTTGAAAATATTAATTTAATAAAGTCTAATTTAAATTTAAAAATTAGTTAAACTGACCCTCAAAAAGTGAAAAAGTTTATTTTTTTGCCAACCGAGGGAGTATATTACAAGCTCAAATTCTAGTGGTTGAACCTTCTCCGCTCTCCCAAAAGTCTCGAAAAAGGGACCTTCTTTGCAAATAAGGAATACAAAAGGTGGGAAAAATAGAAATTATCAAGTGTAACGGTCATGTCAACATCATAATAGTTGGATGGTATATCACAGACAAACATTTTACTTCTTCATTCTCCTTCTTATACTAAACTTAACCAAAGAAAACACAGCACTCCACAAAATAATGGTAGCTCTGTATCCAAACCACATTTCTTTCTCTAAAATTCTCTCATTTTCACTATTCCTCTCCATCTTCTTCACTATATCTCATTCTAATGATTTCTCAGCTCTTTTAGCCTTCAAGTCCACAGTTGACACTTCAAATTTACTTGCTTCTTGGTCCAATTTTTCCAATTCAAATGACCCTTGTACATCATGGCAAGGTGTTACGTGCCACCCCATGACACATCGTGTCATAAAACTTGTACTCAATCACTTAAATCTTACAGGTTCAATTCAACCTTTAACTCAACTTACACAAATTCGTCACCTAAGTTTACACCATAATTTTCTCTCATCAATTCCAAATTTCAACTCTTGGCCTAATCTTAAACACCTTTATCTCTCTCACAACAACTTTTCTGGTGAATTCCCGCCTGGGATTCAACATTTAAAACGTCTACGACGACTCGATTTGTCGTACAATAATTTCTATGGTGAGATTCCTTTGACAGAGTTGAATCAATTGCCACATTTGATGACTCTACGTCTTGAGTTTAATTCCTTTAGTGGATCACTTGGTATGGATGAAACAAGACCTGCTGCTTCATTCTTAGACTTCAATGTTTCTGGCAACAATTTTACTGGGAAAATTCCAAATTGGCTGTCCAAATTTCCAGTGGCATCCTTCGCAGGTAAAGTTAAAAATTGGACGAGTTGGATCAAACTTGAGCGAGTAAAATCAGTAAACTGGTTATATACTAAAACCATCCAGGTTTATTTCTGTTAAAATGAGCTTGGTTAAGATGAGCGAATCAACGCGAATTTGCAATATTATTTTTCTTATCGACTATATATTAAGTCCCCGTTAGCTCGATGGGCACGGGGACTTAATTTGTCTCTAAAATGAAAAATTCGGTCATGACCTTCGAAAAAAAGCAGGTCATCACACAACCCGCCCAACATGACTCAATGTTTCCTTGTTTTTCATGTTGTTTGCAAAAACAAAAAATGAAATTGTAAAAGCTAATGTATTTTTTTTTGCAGGAAATGTTCACTTATGTGGATATCCATTACGTTCAATTTGCCCGGGTGAAACAGTTAGTAGTAATCCAACTGTGATGAGTACTGATCCCTCACAGTTTAAATTTCCTACTCAAAGGAAGAAGAGTTTGGGTGAAAACATGTTGCTTCTGATAGTTACAATTGATGCAGTGGCAGTTATGATGACAGTTTTGGCAATAACATGGTGTTGTTATTACAAAAAGAAGAATAAAGAAAAAGAAACTTATAAGGTGAAGAAGTATCATGATAGTAGTAATTCAAGTTTGTACCATTCATTTGAATATGGTGTCATAAGGGACAGGAAAAGTGATCAATTCTCAACTATGGTTTGTTTTGAAGGGTGCAAAGGTTTTGCAAAAGTAGATGATTTGTTGAAGGCTTCAGCTGAGATGTTAGGAAAAGGGAGTGTTGGAACTAGTTATAAAGTTGCAATAGATGGTGGAGATGTGGTGGTTGTGAAGAGAGTAATTGAGAAGTTAAAGAAAATGAAAGATGTGGATGGATTTTTGAGACTCATTGGTGGGTTGAGACATCCTAATGTTGTGCCCCTTAGAGCTTATTATTCTTCCAAAGAAGAGTTACTTCTTGTCTATGATTTTCTTCCCAATGGAAGCCTCCACAACCTCTTACATGGTAATTTCTTCTTCTTGTTTTTCCTCAATTCCAAAGTTTAAAGTATTACTACAATTTCTTATAATCAATGCAAATTTAGCTCAGAAGAAGGACATGACAAAACTTGCATATATTTGAGATTATTCGGATTTAACTAGCTTACAAGTTAACTAATATAGATCTAAAGTAAATATAACTTTTACACTATGAATGTATTTTCACATGTTGGCACGCGCCTTGTTTCTCATATAATTGGTATAATTGATTACTCGCATTATTTTGTGAGTGATGTGATAGTGTGAGAAATCTTTTACACGGTTAGTTAACTCATTGAGTCATTATATTGTAGTGAAAAGAAATTGAGATGAAGAAAACCAGTCTTGCTTATAGTAATCTACATAACTAAATAATCAAGTGAAAATATGTACTAATGACCATATTGAATAATACTAGTGGAGTAAAAAGTTTGTGTGTTCCACAGGAAATCGTGGACCAGGAAGAACACCAGTAGACTGGAGCACAAGATTAAAATATGCATTAGGAGCAGCAAGAGGCCTTGCCTTTTTGCACAGCAACAACAAAACCAAACTTTGTCATGGAAATTTCACATCATCAAACATAATAATTGATCACTATGGCAATGCCTGCATCTCTGATATATGTCTCCACTTGCTCTTACAAATGCCATCTTTATCATTCGATATCAACGATACGAACACGAATAAAACACCAAGAAAATGGTCTCAGAAGAACGATGTGTATAGCTTTGGAGTAGTTTTACTAGAGATTTTGACAGGGAAAGTGGCAACAAGTGAAGGAGAAATTACAAGTTTAGCAAAATGGGTACAAAGTGTGGTGAATAATAAAGAATGGACTTGGGATGTGTTTGATTTTGAACTTGCAAGGTACAAAGAAAGGGAAGATGAAATGGTGGCACTTCTGAAAGTGGCTATGGCTTGTTTGGCTACATGTCCAAAAGATCGTCCAAAAATGAATTTTGTGGAAAAAACGATTGAAGATATTAGGAAAAAAGAGAACAGAGGAAGAAAAGCAGAGATGTTTACTACTAGTAATTCTTCTTCAGAGTCATGATAACTTTTTGTTTTCGAAATTTATTCCTAAAATTAGTGCCCAGAAGATGTCACTTTGGATGTTTGGTACAATTACTCTATCATTCTTTATTTTATTTTTTATTTTTTTGGTTTTCTTGTTTTAATTGCTGCATTTTCCAAAGAGAATGAAAACTGTTATTAGGAGCAGATAATTGTTTTCTTCGTTTTTGTACGCCATATCTGTCATTATTATCGGACTAAGAGGAAGTTATTCTCACGGTCAAGTCTCACGAAGAAAAAAAATACATGAAAGCAGTAAAAAAAAAAAAAAAAAAAGAGAGAAGGTATAATGATTCATGAAGAGTTATCCAACTAAACAAATGGTTCATATATGTGCCATATTGTCTTTCCCTATGAGTTTAGAATTGCAATTTTTTGTCAAAATTAACTATTCAGAAACTGTTAATTATACTGACTATAGAGCAATAATTTTCTTTTAAATGGAGGAAAAGAGAGTAGTCAAACTGTCACAATTTGAACACTACGTCTATAGTTAAATTTTTTTTAATGATCTTCTAACTTCTGTTTACCAAGTAGACCGATGGATAAATCGTTACCATATTAAATTAAAAATTGGATTCAATTAACTTTTTCTTATTTGAGGAGGAGCTGGGGGGTTGTTCCGATAGTCTGAACCTTCTAGCATCCATTTTGAGTAACAATTTATTTTAGAAATGAAATGAAGGGGCCATATTCTAATTTGGTCCAGAAAGTTTGATGCAAATCTTTTTATGTTATCATATGGTTGAGCCAGTGATAGAGTTGGGTACCACACTTCACAACAGTTGTCTACTGCTAACTGACAGCTTTTTGCACTTTATGTATGGAATCTGCCTTGGCCAATTCTAGCCAGCCCCATACAAATTTTTGGAGAGTATCATCATAGTAGTCATTCAAGTTTGTACCATTCAAGTGGAATTAATGCATACATTCTATCGTACGATGACTTCATTATCAAGTTTTCATTTTCAGCCAGTCTGGATCATCAAGATAACAAGGACATGTACAATAAACCTATTTAGCATTGCCAGTTGCAGTCGAGGCCCATGAGAGAGACTTGAGGAAATCTGATGGCCTCTTGAGCATATACTTTGATATATACAACGCCAAAATGCACGGTTAGTTTTGGCACACACACGACATAAGATGGGGTGGGCAATGAATTGGGTCATTAACGATTCTCACAACCTTATAATTCTTAAATAAGATTGGAAATAACTTTGAAGAATTAGTTCCAAGTGTTGTTCTAAACTAGTTTCAGCAGTTAAAGAAAAACTAATAAGAGAATAAGAAGAAACAAGACACAAGCGATTTTTTGAGAAACCATCCCAGTTTGAACGGGTGTAAAAACTACGATCAATAACCCTGTAAAATTTCAAACAAAGTCACTTAACCGACGAGCCAAACCTGATTACAAAGACAGCTTGAGGCCTGGGGTCGTTTGGTTGGTGGGATTGGACTAATAGTCCCGGGATTAAATTTGGGACTAAATTAATCCCATGTTTGGTTGTTGGGATTAGCTAAGTTGAAAGAGCTTTTATCCCAAAATCATGGGATTAACTAATCCCATATAGGAGGTGGGTTTATTTATCCCACTTTTAGTCCAAATTTTAATCCCGAGATTTATAATCCCAGGATTATCCACTTTGAACCAAACGACCCCTAAAGTATCGGTATTTTTTGTAATTAACTATTAGGGTAGTCATGTGGTGTAAATTTTCCTTAAAAATATATCTATAAGACACACGATGCTGGTAGAATCACAAATCTTTTGAGACGGATGAGATTGACCTTTCATAAAGTTTTCTTCTATCAACTTCGTCTTCTTTTGCCTTCACCACCTCCACCATGGTATACGCACAGTAGCCACTACTTTCACCACTAACTTCCGTGTTCACCGCCATCACCGTAACAACTGCTTCAATCACATTTTTTATAACAACCAAAAGGTCCACCACTCACCAGCCACAACAACTTATCTTGAAGCAACACCACCTGTTGTAACCTCTACTACTCACAACTCAATTCAACAGTAAGGAAACAAACTTGATTATATTAACTCCACTCAAAGTCCACTCAAAGTCCACTCAAAGTCCAAAGGGCAGAATCCTTGTTATGTGGAACCCTCAAGATATTGAATTCCACCTGCTGCATGAGTCAATTCAGTGTATGCATGGAATGGTTAATGTGAGGAACAAAGGAACAAGGTTCCACTTGACTGCTGTTTATGGTTTGCATAGAGTAGAGGATAGAAAGAAGTTGTGGGCTGAACTGAAGATGCTGCATAACCTGTGCCAGGGGCCTTGGCTAGCCATAGGTGACTACAATGTTGTAAAAGATGTTGATGACAGAATCCTAGGGAACCCTGTACAAGATGCTGAAATGATAGATATGAGACAGTTTCTAGAGGACACAGGCTCTACAGAACTAAAAGCTATTGGGAGCACCTACACATGGTGTAATGGGACAGTCCATAGTAAAATAGATAGAGCCATTGTAAATGCACAGTGGATGCATACAATGGACACCCTAGAGGTGAATGTCCTTGACCCAGGATGCTCGGATCACTCTCCTTTAAGCTTGCAAGTAGACACAGTGGTGCTGAGAGAACCTAAACCTTTCAGGTTCTTTAACTACTTAGCATATCAGCAAAATTTCATAGAGGTAGTTAAAGAAGCATGGCAGGTCCCAAAGACGCAGAACCTTATGAAAAGTGTCTGGCTGAATATTAAACAGGTGAAGATAGGGCTCAAGAGCATGAACAGGACTGAGGTGGGTAGTATTGATCAAAAAGTACTTGATGTTAGAGGACAGCTGCAGGAAGTTCAAGAACAACTCAGAGCAGGCCACCAACAAGAACTGTTGATTGTTGAAAAAGAACTAAAAAGAGTTTGGAGAAGTGGTCCAATGTACAAGAAAGTGTTATGAGGCAGAAGTCTAGAATACAATGGCTCAAACTGGGAGAGTCTAACACAGCCTTTTTCTTTGCTAGCATGAAGAATAGGTCTGCCCAGAATAAAATCCAGAGCCTGGTTACTGCCACTGGAAGCATAGTTCAAAGCAAAGAAGGTGTTGAAGAAGAAATCCTGGGATTCTATAAGGAATTACTAGGCTCTGCAGCCAGTAATCTATCTACCATCAACCCCACTATTATGAGAGATGGACCTGTGGTTAATAGAGAACAACAACTTCAGCTGATAAAGCCCATTGCCAAGGAGGAAATCCTCTTAGCTCTACAGGATATTGGAGACCTAAAAGCCCCAGGATGTGATGGCATGGATGCATATTTTTTCAAAAAAACATGGACTACCATAGGGGATGATGTCACAGAAGCTGTCATGTAATTCTTTAGCACAGGAGTAATGTATGAACCTATTAATTGCACAACAGTTACTCTAATTCCTAAAGTGAAGAATTGAATTCAGGCTTATATCCTGCTGTACAACCCTATACAAGATCATCTCCAAAGTCCTAACTAAGAGACTACAAAGTGTAATGGAGGGTCTAATAGATAAGGGGCAATCGGCCTTTGTACCAGGGAGAATCATCACAGACAATATAATCATGAGTCATGAGTTAGTGAAGAAATACAACAGAAAGGGCATCTCACCTAGATGTATGCTGAAAATTGATATGAGAAAGGCCTATGATTCTATAGAGTGGCCTTACTTGGGGCAGGTCTTGCAATACTTAAATTTTTCTGAGAAATTTGTGAGCTGGATCATGCAGTGTGTGACTACAGTGTCCTATTCAATCATTATTAATGGCTAGCCTACTAAGCCATTCCCAGCTAGGAAGGGGTGGAGACAAGGAGATCCTATGTCGCCTTTCTTATTTGTCTTAGCTATGGAATATCTGACAAGAGTTCTAAAACAGCTAAGCAAGAACCCTGACTTCAACTTTCACCCCAGATGTGATAAAGCTGAACATCATACAACTCAGCTTTGCTGATGACTTGCTATTATTTAGCAGGGGAGATGTAATATCTGTGGAGCTGGTGTATAAAGGTTTCAAAGAGTTCTTGGATGCCTCAGGCCTTCAAGCAAACAAAGAAAAAAGTTCCATCTATTTTGGAAGGGTTCAGGAGGATACTCAGCAGGCTATACTGGAGAAGCTAGGATTTGTGAAGGGTGAGTTGCCATTCAAGTACTTGGGAGTGCCATTAAGTACCAAGAGAATAACTGTTAGCCAATATCAACCATTGTTAGATAGAATGATGCAAAGAATTACCACCTGGACAGCAAAATACCTGTCCTAGAGTGGTAGGATTCAACTGATCAAGAGTGTGTTATTTGCTATACAGTCCTACTGGTCTCAAATATTCATCCTACCTAAGAAAGTGATAAAGAAGGTAGAGGCAATATGCAGGTGCTTTCTGTGGACTGGTAGCAATAACCCATCCAAAAAAGTCTTGTTAGCCTGGTCTAAACGATGTGATCCTAAAGCTGCAGGAGGAATTAACATGCTGGACATTCAGGCCTGGAACAAAGCTGCAATAGGCAAATTGCTATGGAGTCTCAGCAGGAAGAAGGATAGGCTGTGGATTCAGTGGGTACATACTTACTACACTAAAGGGAAAGCAGTGTGGGAAACCCGGGCTAAACAGGCCTCATGGATGATTCAAAAGATCATTAGCTCTAAGAGATTCATAGAAGCAGCTGGATATAGTGAGGCAGACCTGATAAGAATGGACACCTACTCTATCAAGGATGCTTACCTGAAGCTGAGAGGTGATGTTACTAGAGTCCCTTGGAGAAGACTGATCTGCAATAATCTCAGCCCCCCTAAAATGCATTTTATATTGCTCCTGGCTATCCACAATAGACTACCTACTAAGGATAGGCTTATGAAATGGAGGATTATTAACAATGCTACATGTCCCTTATGTGAGATGGAGGATGAATGTCATGACCATCTGTTCTTTAGCTGTAGCTATGCTAAAGAGGTGTGGACTAGACTACTAACATGGCAAGGTATCAAGCGGCAAGGGCTAACATGGCAAGAGGAACTAAAGTGGGCAGAGAGGAATGCTAGAGGCAAAGGAGCTAAAGCTGAACTCTATAGAATGACAATGGCAGAAGCTGTCTATCATATCTGGTTAGAAAGGAACAGTAGAGCTTTTGAACAAAAGAAGTGTGAAGTTAGAGCAATGGTGAGAATTATCATCCAGGAATTACACTGCAAGGGGTCTCTCTATGGTAAGCTGAAGATCAGATTAGCACAACTAGATTTCTATACTCAGATAGGTATTTGATTATGCAATGTTAGAGAGTAGCATTCTAGTTTTTAAGCAGTAATGAGAAGGTTGCCAGTAGGAGGGGTCTGTCCTCTATTACCCCCTAGTTCTGTAATAGCAATTTGGTAATAAAAAGTTCAATTACCAAAAAAACTTGATTATATTAACTAATAAGGTAGCTAATTCTGAATTATTGAACAAGAAATTACAACAACAATAGGAAATTAGGACAATGATAGGGAAGGGGGATGAGAAGACTCATAAAAAAAGAGGTAAGGAACATAGAAGAATTGGAGGCGAGAAATTCAGACTTTTACTTAACTAATTGCCTAACTCTACACTGAAACAAACCCCTTATATATACTCTGAAATATTGCTCCTATCACACAGGGTGCACACACTTTAGCCAGGGTCCCACATATAGTCCTCTGGATTTCCAAATATATCGTCTTGGCTATTTTCGTTCATAGCACCACCATTATTGAACAATAAAAAAAGGCCATCGACAATTTGCCTCTTAAACCTGAATAAGATGTTTTTCTCAAGCATATGTGATATGCAGATCACTAGGTATGAGAGAGCATCTGGACAAAAAGTCAACAGCGAAAAGAGTTTTTTCATCACTGATCCAAAGGCTTCGCCAAGCAGGATTAACAAAACGAAAAAGGGTCAAAAATACCCTCGAACTATTGGAAATAGAGCAACTTTGCCCTCCGTTTGATTTTAGGTGCAAAAATACCCTCACTGTTAGCAAATGAGACCACTTTTACCCCTCTATGCTAACAGAAGTCCGACTCACACTAAACAAGATTAAAAACTATTCTTTTTGCTAGCATGGAGCTCCACGTAGGACTCCACCACTTACCCTGCAGCTTTTTTCTCTTTCAATTTTTCCTCATTTTCATTTCTCGTCTCTTTTTACTTTCCTTCCCCTCACCCATCACTCCCCCCCTTCTCTCTTTGAAAATCAACAACTATTCAGATTCTTTGCTTCACCACTGTCTGTCACCATGGCATGGCTAAAAATTAAAAAAGACACCCACTGAAGGTTGTCCATAATCTCCATTGTGTCGCTCCAATCATAACTGCACCATACACCACCTCCAACAACCAAGTCTTCCCAAAACAACAAAATATTCAAAAATTGTAAGTCCACTTATTAGACTTTGACATTTTAATTAATCGTTGAATTTCAATTGTAAGAAGAAGAAGAAGAAGAAGAAGAAGAAGAAGAAAATTTTCCAAAAAGAAAAATGAAAGAAGACAAAGTTCACCTTCTCAAAAATTATGATGACAAGAGGAAAAATACAATTTGAATATTTTACCGTGGGTATTTGTTAGAGGTCATATCTTGGATCAACCAATAAGGTTTTACATTGACAATTGCCTTTTCGTTTCCTTCTTTTCTCAAGAAAATTGGGTGATATTCATTTAGGATACTTGAAGAAATTGAATATTCAATAGTTAGAATCATGGAGAAACCAAAGTAGAAATGCTTTTATGGGAATAATTATCTACAAAAATGTAACTTCTAATCGTGAAGACCCGATTTATGCTCAAATTTATTCTTGGACAGTGATGAGGATCTGAAGAATATTTTAATGAGAAGCTATACACTGTTTTAAAGGGATTCAAGATTTAATGGAGTGTAAAGCATATTTGAGCTCAATGATTTTGTCTTTCTTTGGAGTAACATGTTCAAGGAGGGGTGGTTATGGATGGTGGGTACTCTAATGTAGAAGAAAGGAAAGGTAAAGAGTTGCTAGATAAGTTGTGGAGTCCTACGTGGAGCTCCATGCTAACAAAAAAAATAGTTTTTAATTTTATTTAATGTGAGTTGGACTTCTGTTAGTATAGAAGGGGTAAAAGTGGTCTCATTTGCTAACGGTGAGGGTATTTTTGCACCTAAAATCAAACGGAGGGCAAAGTTACTCTATTTCCAATAGTTCGAGGGTATTTTTGACCCTTTTCCGTTAACAAAATGAGAATAACTGGCTTTATGGATAAAAGTTTTCCATTTCCTTATATCAATAACTATTACATATTTTGATGGCTTGGTAGTAAATAGATTAAGTGGATGGCAAGGTAAGATGTTATCAGTGGGGGGAAGACTGGTACTCATTAAGCATGTATTTCAGTCCATTCCCATTTATATTCTCTCTGCCATGAGTCCTCCTAAACAGACTCTCACACTCTTGGAAAAATATTCTGCAAATTTCTTTTGGGGTTCTTCCGGAGACAAAAATAATTTCCACTGTAGTTCTTGGTAAAAATTGTGTCATCTAAAAGAAGAAGGTAGTATCGGGGTTAGAAGCATGAATGAAATTAGTAACACCTTAGCAATGAAGAGGTGGTGGAGATGTAGGTCTGTTTCTTCCCTTTGGGCACAATTCTTAAGAGCAAAATAGTGCAGCAGATGTCACCCTGTGGCAAAAAAAGAAGCTTCTGGCATTTCTCTCATATGGAGGCAAATGATGCAAATAAAGAATAAAACTGAATCCAATATTATGTGGAAGATTAATGATGGGGAATGCTGCTTTTGGTGGGACAACTAGACAGGGAAAGGGGCCCTGACTAATCTTTGTCAGTCAAGAAATAAATATGGGAGGACGAAGGTCAAAGAATTCATATGTAATGGAACCTGGGACTTCACAAAGCTAAGTCAAGTCTTAAGCTCTGACATATTGCAACATATCAGTACAGTTGAAATTGGAAATAATTTTCTTTCTGATTATGCATTATGGACGCTCGGTGAGGATGGGATCTTTGGTAACAAAATAGCTTGGCTTTCGTTAAAAGCATCACATCTCAGAGAAAGTTTTAACAATAAGGTATGGCAATCCAATATCCCTTTTAAAATTTCATTTCTCGTATGGAGACTTGCCTTGGGCAAGCTGCCCATGGATGATGTTATTAGTAGAAAGTTTGGCAATCAGCTAGCTTCTAGATGTAAATGTTGTACTATTCCTTAGCGTGAATCTTGTAGAGAATCTATTTACCTTATATATAAGATAATAGCAGATTTATAGGGATTAGAATATCTAGTTACCATAATTAGCTTAATCTCCACATGTATATATATCATTGTATTCTAGAATAGATTATATAGAAATTCCTCAATTGTCTTGTTACTTACATGGTATCAGAGCCTCGTTAAATTTGTAGTAGCACTCCAGAAGTTGCATCGGTGGTTTGCGAAAAATTTGCTGTCTTGGTTCTCGTGCTTGAGATATCAAAAGTAGCTGTCACCACCTACCTAGGAAGAAGCATCTCCCGACGATCTGTTGTTCCCCAAAAATCAGTGGCCGGAGAAGACGAGCATGCGTCTCACGCGCCGGCGAAGTAGCCGGAGAAATCGTAGCTCCACTCGCGCGTGTGGGCGCGTGAGCTGACCAATTTAGGTCCGGCTTCCTGCTTCGAAATCGCCTTGCCATTTCCGATCGGCTTCTGGTGGTTCTTGAGCCATAATACCACGTTTTGAAGAAAAAGCATCATGATCCAGGTTTCCACGATTCTTGAACAAATTTGAGTTTGAATTCATTCCTGCCATTGGTCGATCTGTTTGGTACTTCAGTTTGGTCTGTGCTATGTACTGCTTTCCGATCAGTTTGATGCCTTCTATTATTTACTGGTGTGTATTTGCTATAAACATTTAGGTGCTCTTAGTTCAACGTGTATAATATATTGCCTTGTGAAAATCATCCCTTTTGGACTTACTTTGGGTCAGACAGGTGCATCTCTTGACTCATTTGTGTGAATTTGGTTCATTGATTTTAAGACTTACTTGTGGTTCTTTTCTGGTTGGATCTGTTGAAACTTTGTCTTGGTAACACAATCGAGATTTATTTGGTGCAAAATTTTGTTGGTTAATTTACTTTGATAGTTGGAAGAATGAGCAAGATTTCAGATAACCGCAATAATGACTTCAAGAAAGTTGTGTGTCACTACTGCCATGAGTCAGGACATATGAAGTGGTATTATGAGAAATTACATAACCGCAAACAAAGAACCCACATGTCTAATAATTCAGTCACTACCTTTGCTGGGTCAGGTAAAACCTGTCTTATCTCTTCTTCAAGTAAATGGGTGATCGATTCTTATGTCACTGATCATATGACAGGTAATCCTAGTATCTTATCTAGCTTTCGATCACACAAAGCAACCTCCTCTGTGACTGTAGCTGATGGTTCAAAGTATAACATTGTGGGATTAGGAACTGTTGTACTTAACCCCTCTATTACCCTATCATCTATGCTAAGTCTACCTAACCTCACATTTAATTTAATCTCCGTGAAGAAACTTACCACAGATCTAAATTATTCTGTATCATTCTTCGCCGATCATTGTTTGATTCAGGATCTGGTGACCAAGCAAATTATTGGTAAAGGACATATTTCTGATGGTCTCTATATCTTTGACAATTGGGTGCCTCACTCTGTTGCTTGTTCTAGTGTCATGTCTTCATTTGAAGCACACTGTCGATTAGGACATACATCCCTTCCTATGTTGAAGAAGCTTTGTCCTCAATTTCATGGTGTTTTGTTATTGGATTGTGGGTCATGCCAATTTGTAAAACATTATCATACCTTGTTGGGTCTGAGGGTTAATAAGCGAGCTAAGTAAGCTTTTGAGTTAGTTCATTCAAATGTTTGGGGACTATGTCCGGTTGTTTCTAAAACTGGACGCAAGTATTTTGTTACTTTTGTGGATGATTTTTCTCGAATGACTTGGATTTACATTATGAAGAGCCGATCTGAAGTGTTTACTCACTTTCCTGCCTTTTGTGCTGAACTTAAGACTCAATTTAATGCTTCAGTGCGTATTCTAAGGAGTGATAATGCTAAAGAGTATATGTCCGCCTCATTCCAGTCTTACATGAGACAAAACGGGAGGTTACACCAGTCGTCTTGTGTTGATACACCCTCTAAAAATGGAGTTGCTTAGAGGAAGAATCGACATCTACTTGAAACAGCTCAGGGAATTTTATTCCAGATGAAGGTTCCTAAACAATTTTGGGCCGATGCGATCTCTACGGCTTGTTCCCTGATCAACCAGATGCCTTCAACTATGCTTAATGGTAGCATACCATATAGTGTTCTTTTTCCAAACAAGTCACTCTTCCCGATAGAACCCAAGGTATTTGGAAGCACATGTTATGTTCGAGATGTTCGGCCTAATGTTACCAAGTTGGACCCTAAGGCATTAAAATGTGTTTTTTTTGGCTATTCTCGTCTTCAAAAGGGTTATCAGTATTATTCTACTGAACTTATCAAGTATCTTGTGTCTACCGATGTGGCATTTTTAGAGACTACACCGTTCTTTTATGCACCTCCTATTTCTACTAGTCAGGGAGAGG
Source organism: Petunia x hybrida (assembly GCA_037355625.1). Lineage (NCBI taxonomy): Eukaryota > Viridiplantae > Streptophyta > Magnoliopsida > Solanales > Solanaceae > Petunia > Petunia x hybrida. Next base: position 282,901 of record JBBBVM010000012.1, read on the forward strand.
AAGATGAGTGGTTAGTCTATAAAGTCACTAGACCTTTGACAGATAAATCAAATGATGTTGTTCCTACAACCCCTTGTTCTTCTATTGAGCATTAGCGGACTAATATACCTTCAACACCTACTCCTTTGACATGTAAATTAGATGATGTGGTTCCATATCTTCTAGTTCCTCTATTGAGCACCAGCTGCCTATTGTACCTTCATCACCTACTCTATCTGTGTCAGCTAGATTGCCAATTGTTCTGGTTTACTCGAGAAGAGAGAAAAATGATACATGTCTTGCACCCGTTCCTTCGTCATCAGATCCTCCTCCGCTTGATCCTCCTGCAGAAGATCTTGACCTCCATATTGCTCTCTGCAAAGGTACACGTCATTGCAAGTCCACTTATTCCATGGCTAATTTTGTTTCCTATGATCACCTATCTCCTACATCTAGTTCCTTTGTTGCATCGCTGGATTCCGTCTCTGCACCCAAAATAGTGAAGGAAGATTTGGGTCATCCTGGCTGGCGTGAAGCAATGTTTGAAGAGCTACGTGCACTGGAAGAAAATCACACTTGGGATTTGGTGAATCTACCCAAAGGAAAGAAGGTAGTGGGATTCAAATGGGTCTTTACTGTCAAAGTTAATCCTGATGGTTCTGTAGTCAGACTTAAGGCTAGACTTGTGGCTAAAGGGTATGCTCAGACGTATGGTGTAGATTATTCTGAAACTTTCTCTCCGGTGGCGAAACTCACTTCTGTCCGCTTATTTTATCCTTAGTTGCTTCTCAGCATTGGCCATTACATCAGCTGAATATCAAAAACACATTTCTTCATGGTGATCTCTACGAAGAAATGTATATAATTTATACCCGCAAGGGTAGCTGAGTTGGTTCAGCAAGTGATTTTCTACATGGGAGACTTGGGTTCAAGCCCCCTTGCCAACAGCCTTCTCAGTTTGAGCCTGTCGCACAGGGCTTGCCTAGTGCAGTTTACCTCTCCTGTATGGTTTGCAGGCTATTGCATCAGGAGCAGGGTTTACCCAGAGCGCACCCGAAGGGTAGCGGCTGCGGGTTCCCTTGTTATAAAAAAAGAAGTGTATATAGAGCAACCACCTGGTTTTGTTGCTCAGGGGGGGTATGGAAAAGTTTGTTATTTGAAGAAGTCATTGTATGGATTAAAGCAAAGCCCCCGGGCTTGGTTTGGCAAGTTTAGTAAAGTCATTCGTGAATTTGGGCTGAAGAAGAGCATATGTGATCATACTGTCTTCTATAGGCGATCAACAACTGGTATTATCCTCCTTGTTGTATATGTTGATGATATCATTATTATACGGAGTGATTCAGCAGGAATCTCCTCCCCCAAGTCTTTCTTACAGAGTAGGTTTCATATGAAAGACTTGGGCCAACTGAAATACTTTTTGGGAATATAAGTTTCTACGAGCAAGAAGGGAATTCTCATGACTCAAAGAAAGTATGTTCTTGACCTGCTTGCACAAACTGGAAAGTTGGTGGCCAAGCCCTGCAGTACTCCAATAGTTCCCAATGTACAGCTTATAAAAGATGATGGTGATCCATTTGATAATCCAGAAAGATACATGAGATTAGTTGGCAAGTTAAACTATCTCACTATGACTCGTCCAGATATCGCCTTTGCAGTAAGCGTGGTTAGTCAGTTCATGTCTGCACCTACAGTTAAACATTGGGCAGCTTTGGAGAAAATCTTATGTTACTTGAAAGGAGCACCTGGACTTGGTGTACTATATAGCGATAATGGACATTCTCAGGTTGAGTGTTTTGCAGATGCAGAATGGGCTACCTCATAGATTGATAGTCGGTCTATTACTTGTTATTGTGTCTTTGTTGGGGGAAACTTGGTATCATAGAGAAGAAAGAAACAAAGTGTTGTATCTCGTTCTGGTGCAGAATCCGAGTACAGAGCTATGGCACAGTCCACGTGTGAGATTATGTGGATACGTCATATTTTAACTGAAATTGGGTTGAAGCATCACAGAACACCCATAAAACTTTGATGTGACAACCAAGCTGCCCTTTATATTGCCTCAAATCTGGTTTATCATGAAAGAACAAAATATATTGAGATTGATTGTCATTTTATTCGTGAGAAGATTGAGAAGAACTTGATTTCTACTGGTTAAGTGAGGACGGGAGAGCAACTTGCTGATTTGTTCACAAAGGCGCTAAATGGAGCCTGAGTTGGTTATCTTTGTACAAGCTGGACATGATCAATATTTATGCTCCAACTTGAGGAGGAGTGTAGAGAATCTATTTTCCTTGTATATAAGATAATAGCAGATTTATAGGGATTAGAATATCTAGTTACCATAATTAGCTTAATCTCCACATGTATATATATCATTGTATTCTGGAATAGAACATATAGAAATTCCTCCATTGTCTTGCTACTTACATTCAACATGTATTTGTTGAAAGCCAAATAGCTAAAGATATTTGAAAGTACTTTGGACGTCCGTTGGGTATTCGGCACCAAGATATACATAATAGAGGAGTGTTACAGAGTTTGTTATGAATATTGTGACGGGCCTGAGGAAGCAAGATAGCTGGATAATTATTAATGGGTTTGGGTTTGAAAATAATATTTGGCGTAGCCCAAGTACTAAACTGCCCAACATAAGGTTGATTTGGGGTCCGGGCCCAAGTGAGAATTGGTTAAAAAGGGAAATGCTTCAGCAAGATGGGAATCATGGGATTATGCAAATTGTGAAATGCCTTTGGCAAAGTCTATGCTTCTCATCTCAAGTTCTTCTGATTCCTCTCATCTCCCTTCCTATCCTATCTTTGTTATCTAGTATCTTTACTTCGTGCCCTGTTCCCATTGAGTAGTTGTAATTGTCAATTTCTATATCAATCAAAGCTATTATTTAATGTTTCATTGTTTTATGAGTTGAGTGTTAGTAGTGTTTACTACATTGGTGCTTTCATTTCTCGCACTCCATGGTGACACTGGATCGATTTAGTGGTGATAACCCTACTGCTTGGGTCCTTCAAGCAGAGAAATATTTCGCCTTCTACAACATTTTTCCAAAGTATCAAGTGTCAATTGCTTCATTCTACTTAGATGGCGAGGCTTTGGATTGGTATCGTTTGCTCTTTCGAAATCAATAGCTTGCGGGTTGGGATAATTTTGTGGATAAATTGTTAATTCGGTTTCCTAATCGGATTAGAGAAGCACCTGATCTTCAGGAGGTTGGTTCTGAAATACTCCGCCAATTAGCGGAGCTCCGAGATGTCTTATCTGCCTACGCTACGAAGTCTACTGCGAATTCTGCCTCAGAACAGCTTAACTTGGCACTTCCTATCGAAGCAAAGGTGATCGCCGCTTCAACTCATGAATCCAAGTTTGCCAATCCGATTGGTACAGAGTTTGACGAATCCCCTCAACAGGGTGACACTGACTTTGTGGCAATTAACTCTTCCGAACCAACTGAGGTCCAGGTGTTCGATGAAACTTCCCAAGAAGATTCATCCGACAAGCCAAGTCCAATTGCACCTATAGTGGATGAGTTAAGTCCAATTACCACTATCTTTCCTATTTCTAAGTCAGTGATTCTTGATGGAATTGTCGTGCCTCGGATAATATCACTGGATTTTGAAAAGAATTGTGGAGACTCTAGTGTAAACAAGTTGTTCACTCAAATGTCTAAGAGAGGTTGTGGGTCCCAGGTGTTCGCGCACATGTCAATCAGAGCAATTTTTGAAGATATTCGTTCTCATCGAAATATTTTGTTGCTTCAATGTTCACGTTCTTGGGTTGATACTGGGCAAAATGAAATGACACTCCTCCCGCAGGAATTTAGAGGGCGATTCGACACTCAATTTACTGGAATATATCTATGTATCTCCACCACGGCAACTTCTGGCTTTGCTAAGCCTTCTAGTAAAGAATATTGTATCTTTGCTCCAAGGCAGATGAATGACTCTTCTCGGATCAACTTTCCTTTTGATCCTGGAGCTCGTCTGAAGCATGATCCGTTTGACAGTAGTTGGCTGGAAAATGAGCTAGGTGTCTTTGATGATATAATTGACAGGAACCTGCTTGTTGTGTTTGACAAAAGTTTCATGCAGGTTGGTAAGATTGTGCTTGCATATGTGCTCCTAAAAGTGCACTGCAACAACCTCCAAACGAAGGTTGATCTACTTCATAAGTTGCACAAGGAGAAGGTTGGTTCCAGCCTGGTCTTTGCTATGAGATATAATAAGTTGTTGGAATGGGTGCAATACTTTCTCTTTGGTGGTTATTTACTGCGAGACGATACATCTGTTTTAGCACTACCATTGGATGGGTTTCACGCACAACGTCAAGAGATTCAAATTAAAAGAATTGAGCGAGTAAACCAGGCCCTTGAATTCAAACGCACAACACTTCTTGGCATGGACTTCTTAAGTATGCTATGCTTCCATCTGATGAGTTTTCTAGTATAGAAGAAGCATTTATGCACGCTGGTCCAAATGGCCAACCGGTTGATTTCAATGTTTATTTAGACAATTGGTTTGACACTGGGCAGAGATTTAAGCCCTGTAAGTTCTCTCTAGTTTTTCTTGTGCTTATTCCGATTGATAAATATATGTATAGCAAAACTAGTTGGCTGGAGAATGGGACATTGGAATATTATGATAATGGTGACGTCAAGGATTTCATGATGGTTAACGTCATGAATCTCATAGTATCACTTGTTAGTCTATACAATCATTTTGGGTCTATGGATCATGCTCACACAATCTGCAATGACTTGCTTAGAAGGAATTTTCTTAGTTTGAAATTCTTGATACCTGATTATGACCCCAAAGTACAGCAAGCGGATGTTACTGGAACTTTTCAACAGTAGATGATGTTCAATGCTTGCTCGTCATTGACTGTTTCCAAGTTCGAGAAGCAACTATATGGAAATTCTGTGAAAAATCAGCTGACTTGTGATCAAGGAATTGGTAACACAAATTGCAGTGAGCTTCTTAAAAATGGTGGTCCAGATTGTGTAGCTGAAACATCTAAGAGATTCAGTGGAACTACATATATAGTTGCTATAGTCTATGAATTTTTATAGGCTCTGAAACTTGGCAATTATAGTTGCATTTTGGGTCTAAGAACAGTACTTGATCTGCAAATAAGCTGCTCCAAGAGATTTGACAACAGTCATGCTTGTTTGATATTCATTCAGGAGCTTAAAATAATAGCACTTGCATTAACTTGGTGACGAATGTATTATATCTAGCAACCCGAGGATTCTTGTTAATCCCTTGAACTCAGTTTGGGCAGATGCTTTAGGTAACAATGGGTGTATCATCCTCATAATGAGAAATTGCCAGATTGAATGTGCATCTCAGAGCAAGAATAAACCAGTCTATGTAGCAGCTGGTAGCCATAATTTTACTCGTCTTTCTGCACTGCCTCAAATAGCCATGGTGCAAGCTCTAGGTCCAATTGAATTTGGGGTGCTAAAGACATCTATGCATATTAACATGGCCTCGTGTTTACATCAAGAAGCTGCTGTTGTATTACGTTCTTGGGAGGAACTGAGCTCACCAATTAACAATGCTCTCAAGTCAAGTATACATGATGTGCTCATAGTTTGCCCTTTCGTTCTACAACCATCATCTCTTAAGGCTTTCATTGATGCTGATTCAATAGGAAGTGACTGCATCCCATGGCTTGATATGCAAAAGGACGGATTAGTGGTGTATGTTAGCTCTAAATTTACTACCACACTATTGGCAGGGGACTATGTTTCACTGTACAAGATGGTCACTCTTTCTTCCAAGACTGTTATTCTATCTTCCGTAACATGGTTATGCTTGAACCTTGAGGACAAGGTTCTCATTGAGCGGGGAGGTATTGTTATGAATATTGTGACGGGCCTGAGGAAGCAAGATAGCTGGATAATTATTAATGGGTTTGGGTTTGAAAATAATATTTGGCGTAGCCTAAGTACTAAACTGCCCAACATAAGGTTGATTTGGGATCCGGGCCCAAGTGAGAATTGGTTAAAAAGGGCAATGCTTCAGCAAGATGGGATTATGCAAATTGTGAAATGCCTTTGGCAAAGTCTATGCTTCTCATCCCAAGTTCTTCTGGTTCCTCTCATCTCCCTTCCTATCCTATCTTTGTTATCCAGTATTTTTACTTCGTGCCCTGTTCCCATTGAGTAGTTGTAATTGTCAATTTCTATATCAATCAAAGCTATTATTCCATGTTCCATTGTTTTATGAGTTGAGTGTTAGTAGTGTTTACTACAGAGTTGGTGGAATCAAAAGTCAAAAATAGTGCGCAAAAGACTCTTCTGCAAATTACACCTACTGTAATATGCTGGGAAATCTTGAAAGCTTGTTGTGCTTGCAAATATCCCAAAGAATTTTAGGATTTAAAAGCTGAAGCAACAAATTGAATGGACTATTTATACAGCTATGAAGTTGGCCTTTCCTACATCTTGAATACCTCTTGAGCCAAATATGTGATGTTGTTGAAAGGATGAGGCATGTACCTATTCACACTCCGGTACTTAGGCACAAACCCGTGCCTGGTTGGGTTAAAATAAACACTGATGGAAGCAATTTTTTGGAGAATGGTAATGCTGGTATTGGTGGCGTACGTAATCAGAGACGACAAAGAAGATTTCATTATGCCATTTTCTCTCGCGGTTAAATGCCTTAGTCACAATATGTGTGAGGCTTTGGCAGACCAACAATGGTATATTCAGAAAGGTTACAAAAACTTGGAGCTTGAACTTTGTTAAACTTTAGCACCTCCTAGAGACACTAGAAGGGGGGGGGGGGTTGAATAGTGTCTCCCGATTTTCGTTGCCAGAACCTTGTTCTTCTCACGTAGAACAGGGTTCTTCAGTTCTCCTTTACGCTGCCTACTTCTTTAAAACACACACCAAAACACAAGGATTTTTACGTGGAAAACCCCTTGCTCAAGGGAGAAAAACCACGACCCACACTCTAGGATTTTAGAACTGAATCCACTAACACAAGAGCAACGTTTTAGATTACAAACTCTGTAACCAAGGGGCTACACTCTAGACCCTAATCACTAATCAAAGCTACACTCTAGCTTTTCTAGTAATCACAAAATAGTTCACCTAATACATATGCTTCTAAGATAAGCAAATAGGTAAAACAATGAAAGCTCAATACGATGACAACTTACAACTCGATGAACCTAGACAATAAAATCTAGACTAAATATCACTGCATGCGACTAAGTTGTCTTCTCCAGTTTTCTCACATAGACAGTTTGCAGATCGCCTTTGTATGCTCTCAACTCTCTATGTGTGAATAACTGATTTCGGCTGTCTCCTCTACTTCCTTTTATACGAGTCTTGCAACCCTAGTTGAGTCCTACTGGGAATCCTCTTAATTATGGTAAGTTAGGATTCGCAGTAACTCGTTTCCATGTTGAAGTCTAACTCTTGTTCACACTTCAAAGACACAGCCTGGGCACCGCCTCTTTTAGTCTGACTAGGATATGTAAACAACCACGTGCCACTACTCCTAGTTCCACAGGGATTTGCAACCCATAATCTTTTCGATCAAGCGTGCCCTTCATCTCAAGGACTAAGTTCTTCGCACGAACCTTAGTGTCCTTCCTGTTTGTCATGCTTCAAAACCAGCTCTCAACAAATTCCCCCTTTTTGATGATGACAAACAAATGTTGCCCAAGAACCTGAATAGACATACACCAAAAACAAAAACAAGAATAACAGAACAACAAAACCAGATGAGTTAGGTCACAAACACCCCAACATTCCTTCTTCCCCCTTTTCGCATCATCGAAAAGATTCAAAGACCTGCAGGAACCTGTCAGTTTAATCTAGACTAGAGCACAAGGCAACTCATCAGTGTCAAGAACACAGGCATATCAAAATAAGGGCCCAACAAAGAACCCAATTACTAGAGCAGAAAACAGTCATAAACACAAGAAGTTTAAAATCATCATCCAGAGTGTGACATCAGCACAACTCTATTAATAGGTACACAACCAAATTTAAATTGTCTTAATTATCCACAACATGCATTCACAGGGAGATAGGAAGGGGTAGATATCAGGTAGAGGTAGGAGGACAGGACTGAAAGGAATCACAGCTGAAGGTTGAAGTGTTTGACAAGAGCCTCAAGTTGCTTCGTATTCTTGGCCCTCCCCATCACCAGCTCGGCCTCATACTTGTGGCAATCTATCTTCAAACGATCAATTTCTTGATCCTTCACCTTCAACTGTCTGTGCATCTCTGCATTTTCTTCATTAACTTCAAGAACCATTTTCTCCAGCTCCTGCACAGCACCAATGGCCTCATCAGGTCCATATTCTTCACTGTCCTCTGATTTCTCCTGCTTTACCTGCATTGGTCTTTTGGAAGCTCTGCTTTCTTGGAAGAAGTCACAGTTTTTCAGCACATTAATCCCAAACCTTTGATGGATGGTTGGCTTCTACCCTGCTTCTAAGGGCACTCCAAAATGCTCAAGAATCTGATGGATGATGTAAGAATGCACAAGAGAGTGTGGCTTCTGATCAGTATCACAGATTCTCTTCATGTGCCTAATTATAAGCCCGGGCAGATTAATCTTCACCCCTCTGTCCATCAGATCCATATATGTCAGGTCCAAAGCACTAGCCTCACAATTTCTTTCCCCCCTAGGCAGAAGAAACCTATGCACAAATTCAAACAGCAGCTGATGTGCAGGTTCCATCTCCTTCTTCTCTACCTTTCTCTCCTTCCTCAATCTGGGTTTTCCTGAAAACTTTCTAACCACATCTAAAGGAGTGACTCTATCAGTTCTTTTTGGCCATTTCAGCTTAACATACCTGCAATAACCTTCAGCAGGTATATCCAGAATCACTCCTAACTCAGGTCTCCCAAACTTAATTTCCACTCCCTTCACAGTAGTAAACACCCTTCTGGCTACTACCCTGCAATTTGTGTAGAATTCTCTAACTTCATTCACAAACAACTTCCTGTCCTTGTTGGCAAACAGACTCAGCCAACCCTGATCACCTATCATCCTCAACAGAGGTTTCATATGAAACTCCTTTTCATCATACAGAATGCTGCCTGGCAGCACCTGATGCCTAGAGAAGAAAGCTTCCCTATCCACTTCTTCACTGTTTCCTTTTCTTCTTTTCTTGTTCTCCATCTCACTGTCTGTGTCAGAATCACTGGGTTCAACATAGCTCTCAGCCTCACTCTCCTGTTCTGCTTCACCAGCTCTCTTCTCTTCTTCTTCCCTCCTTTCTGCCTCCATGTCTCTCACATTGGTCACTGTCTTCTGCAACTTCTCAACTTTCTCCAGCTGCTGCTTTAATGCAGACCTGGTCCCAACTCTTCTGACAACAGGCTCACTAGCCACTTTGTCATCTCCTTCTTCACTTTCTTCATCAACCAGTCTAGACTTCAACACTGGCTTCCCATCTTTCACTAACCTTCTTCTTTTTTCAGGTTCAACTAAGTTTTCTTTCACAAACACAACCTCATCTTCTTCTTCCTCACCAGTCACCTTTTCATCCTCTGCTCCAAACTTCCTTTTTCCTTTTGATTTTTCTACTTTCTTGCCACTCTCTTCCTTCTCTACAACAACTTCCTTGTTTCCTTCCTCATCAGATTCTGTCCAGCTAAAATCTGCATCATCAGCTCCAGTAGGGTTTGGACAAGCAACAGGCTCTTGCACCAAACCTTCTGAAGCTTCAGCAGTAGTAAGTCCATCACCCTCCGGACCTTTAGGCACAGAATCCTCCACACACTCGACAGTTCCATTTACATCTTTACTTGACTCAACTGCATCTTTTCCCAGAGTTTCAACATTATCTAGTTCCCTAAACTGTTCTTCAATTCTTTCCACTACATTTAACTTGTCTCCAGACTCACTAACTACAGAGCCCTGCACATCTTTCCTAAGTTCATTATTTTTACTATCTTGTTCCCCCTCATATGAGTTCCCCCTATCTATTTTGTCTCCTTGCTCATCACCCATTATTTTATCTAGTTCCGCGACTAGGGTTTCAGTTTCTACAATACCAGGACTGGTTATATTGACTGAACCAACAGGTGTAGATGAAATAGGGTCAGGAATTACCTCATGCAATGATTGTGACGAACTTTGCGTAGTGGGTGTTGAGAGAACAGCTCTTGACCTTAACTTCTTTGCAATTTTCTTGTCCCCCTTTTTGAGAAATTTGATGCGAGCCCTTGCGATTCTTTCAGCAAGAGTGGATGGAGGTGGTCTTTCAGACATCTTGAAGGATTTTATGAGAGATTTCTGAGTTTTTGAAGAGTTTTCAGTTTTAGGGCTTGAGAGGATTTTGATGTTCACAGAAGTGGTGGGAGAGTTGTGAGGGATTGGAAGGGTGTTGTAGAAGGAGAAAGGTTTTAGTGATGTGACAAGGTCTAGGGAAGGCAAGAAGTAATGAGTATAATGAAAGGCAGCTTTTTGAATTTTTTGAGAACCGGGAAGAGTTAAGAGATTTGACAGTTATGAACTTAATTAAATAAGCCTTTTTCAAGAAGTGGGGTCCAAGCAATTCAAAAAGAGTTCTATCCTAAAAAGGAATGTGTTCCTATAGTTTAGGACGGTTATGAGAATATGGAAAATCTCCCATGATGCACGTATAATAGACAATTTTAGTTTTAGTTGTGAATACTATCATACAGAGTAAGTTGAATGTACCTGGACACGATTCCTCATGTTCAGACTAGTTCCTTCTCAGTACACAGTAGGTTCTTCATGGGATTACATTATTTGTACCTGGTTCTCAAAACAACTGAACGAGTGTACTTATTCAAGTACCAGGTTAGACTAGACAATAATGACAAGTCTTTAGCAGACACATTGAATTCTAAACTAGCCAATCACAAGGGGTTACCTGCTGGGTCATCCGTGTATTTTGGTCATCTCTAACTCCAACCTGTTCCTCTCGAACTGTACCTTGTTCAAAGCTTTGGTAAATATGTCAGCAATTTGATCTTCAGTCCTGCATGAATTCATAGTAATTAGACCCTTTTCCACATTGTCTCTCAGGAAATGATGTCTAATATCAATGTGCTTTGTCCTTTTATGTTGGACTGGGTTCTTGGCAATATTCACAGCACTAGTATTGTCACAGAAGATTGGCACTGCCCCACATACCACGTGTTCCTTACGTGTGTAGCTGCCGATAGGCGTACTCCTTACGCCTTAGCTTTCGATTTACATTGTGTATTATATGTTATGTCCTGCTGTTGGTATTGCATTGAGGAACTGAGCATTGTACTCTGGCTGTGAGTTGGCATCTACTTCCCGGCTGTCGATGAGAGTCCCGCGCCGGTAAAGGATTATTATTACATCACATTGCATTCATATGCATTACATTGCATATCATATTGAGGGCAGGAGTATTCCGCCCCAGGAGCAGGAGTATTCCGCTCCATTGCATCATCTTGATACCAAAATCCTCCAGTTGTTGCTTGATCCATAGCAATTGTGAACAGCATGAAGCAGCTGCCACATACTCAGCTTCAGCAGTTGATAAGGCAACTGAGTTTTGTTTCTTTGTAGCCCATGATACCAAGCAAGGACCTAGGAAATGTGCCATTCCTGAAGTGCTTTTCCTGTCCACCAAATGACCTGCATAATCTGCATCAGCAAAACCAATTAGTTCAAACGTTCTTCCTCTGGGATACCAAAGACATAAATCCTGAGTCCCCTTCAAGTATCTCAAGATTCTCTTCACAGCTGTCAAGTGTGATTCCTTAGGTTTTGACTGAAATCTGGCACACAGTCCCACGCTGTATACTATGTCAGGTCGACTTGCTGTGAGATAAAGAAGTGAGCCAATGATTCCTCTATACTTCGTCTCATTTGTCGAAGGACCAAGTTCATCCATATCCAGCTTTGTTCCAGGAGCAATAGGGGTAGTCATCTCCTTTGCTCCTTCCATGTTAAATTTCTTCAGCAATTCCTTGACATATTTTTGCTGGTGAATCATAGTTCCTTCCGGTGTATGCTTTATCTGCAACCCAAGGAAGAAATTCAATTCACCCATCATGCTCATCTCAAACTCACTTCCCATCAAGTCAGCAAATCCTTTGCTCAGCTCCTCATCAGTGGCTCCAAAGATGATATCATCGACATACACTTGAACTACCAGTAGATCCTTTCCTTGCTTCTTGAGAAATAGTGTGTTGTCAATTTTACCTCTTGAAAAACCATTTTTCATCAGGAAGCCTGAGAGTCTTTCATACCAGGCTCTAGGAGCTTGCTTCAAACCGTATAAAGCCTTGTCCAGTTTGTACACATGATCAGGGAATTCATTGCTCACAAAACCTGGAGGCTGCACCACATAAACTTCTTCATTTAAGTAGCCATTTAAAAAAGCACTCTTAACATCCATCTGATACAGTGTGAATTCCATGTATGTAGCAAAAGCAATCAGCATTCTAATGGCTTCCATTCTTGCAACTGGTGCAAAGGTTTCATCATAATCTATTCCTTCTTCCTGACTGTACCCTTGGACGACCAACCTTGCCTTGTTTCTTGTAACTATGCCATGTTCATCCAACTTATTTCTGAACACCCATTTTGTTCCAATTATGGATCTGTCCTTCGGCTTGGGAACTAGGTGCCACACCTTGCTTCTTTCAAGTTGATGAAGTTCCTCCTGCATAGCCATAATCCAGTCTGGATCTTCTAAAGCTTCCTTTACATTCTTTGGTTCTAAAGATGATAGGAAGGCAAAGAATGCACAGAAGTTCTTCAATGCTGACCTGGTCATGATTCCTGTATCCAGTTCAGATAGGACATTCTCCAAGGGGTGAGAACTTTGATGTTTCTATGGCTTGATCTGAATCTGACTAGAAGGACCTGCAGCATCTTCTTGAATAGATTCTTCTTGACTTTCTAGATTGTCAACCTCATCAGAAGTTCCCCCTGTCAGATTGACTCCTTCATCTGATGTGACTGGATTCTCCTTTTCGTCTGAGTCTTCCAGTTTATCTATGCTTTCTTCTCTCTTTAAGCCAATCACTTGATCATCTGCATCAGTTTCTTCCATTTCCTTATCTGATTCATCAAACACAACGTGCATGCTTTCTTCTACTACTGGTGTTCTTCTGTTAAGTACTTTGTAAGCCTTACTTTGAGTAGAATATCCCAAAAATATTGCTTCATCACTCCTAGCATCGAACTTACCCAAGGGCTCCTTGCCATTGTTGTGAACAAAGCATTTACAACCAAAGGGCCTTAGGTGAGAAATATTTGGCTTTCTACCTCTGAGTAGCTCGTATGGCGTTTTGTCAAGAATTGCTCTGATGGAACACTTGTTCAACAAGTAACATGCAGTGTTTACAACTTCAGCCCAGAAATTTCTTGCTAGTCCACTTGATAGCAGCATGGTTCTAGCCATATCCTCCAGCGACCTGTTCTTCCTCTCGACCACCCCGTTTTGTTGGGGAGTTCTTGGTGCAGAAAAATTGTGATCTATGCTGTTCCTTGCACAGTACTCAGAAAATTTTGAGTTTTCAAACTCAGTTCCATGATCAGATCGAATACTGATGAGTTCAAGACTTAGCTTTTTCTGAACCACACCAGCCTAGTCTTTAAAAATCTCAAAGGCTTCATCCTTAGAGGCCAAGAACAAGGTCCATGTATACCTTGAGTAGTCGTCAACAATTACGAACACAAACCTCTTACCTCCTCTACTCTTGACCCTCATAGGTCCATACAGATCCATATGCACCAGCTCCAGTGGCTTTGATGTGCTGACCACTTTCTTTGATTTGAACGACGTTCTCACATGCTTTCCCTTTACACAGGCATCACACATTTTTATGTTTTCAAACTTCTTGCTTGGCAATCCACGAACCAGTTCCTTCGAGGCCAGCTTATTTAATTGAGAAAGACTTGCATGACCCAGTCTTTTGTGCCACAGCTGAGAGTCACTTTCTTGCACATTCAAGCATGTCAGATTGTTTTCAGGTAAGGACTTCAGTGACGCCTTGTATACATTGTTCACCCTCTTTCCTTCCATCACCACTTCTCCACTCTGTAGATTTTTTACAATGCATCCTACAGATGAGAAACTCACTTCGTTTCCTCTGTCACACAGTTGGGAGATACTTAGTAAATTGTGTCTAAGACCATCCACACAGTAGACATTTTCAATTGTATGCTCCAGAGATCTCCCAATCTTTCCAATGCCTACTATCTGACCACTTTTTCCTCCTCCGAAGGCCACACTGCCTCCTTGAAATGCTGCGAGTGAGAGAAAGTTTCTTCTATCTCCTGTCATGTGCCTAGAACAACCGCTATCAAGAATCCAGCTTGAGTTGTTCTCCCTCACTCCAGCCTGCAAAACAAATTAGAGGTTAGCCTTAGGAACCCAAACAAGCTTGGGTCCCTTCTTATGAGAGAATGGATAAATCAGATCTTGTTTGGCCCATTTGGGTAAAACACATTTTTTATTTTTGGCCTTTGCCTTGCTGATGTTAACACACTTTTGTTTAGTATGACCAGTTTCACCACAAAAGGTGCATAACATGTTACAAGGTAGTCCCATATATTTGCTTTTTGGATTATATGGGGGCAAGGGCTTCTTGAATCCTAATCCTTGTTTTCCTTTGTTTTGATTTTTAAGAACCCAATTCATTGCCTCAGACGATTTATTCCATTTTGTCAGTCTGGTAAGTTCAAGTTTTGAGTTTTCAACCTTTTGATTTAAAATCCTGTTTTTTTCAATTTCTTGATACAGAATTTCATTGGCTCTTTTCAACTCGTCTTCCAGAAAGGTTTGAACTTCACTCATAACTTGCTTACCATTCTTTCTCTCTCTCAACTAATTACATTCCAATTCAAGCTCAGTGATCTTGGAGTTTGACACAAGAGTCTGTCCTTTCAAGATGGCATTAGTTTCTTCAAGTTCAATGTTCTGTTCTAGGAGACTCTTGTGCTTAGTTCTAAGATCACTCAGTTCTTCAGTTAATTTATCTTTTTCAAGCTTTTCTTTTTCATATCCTTCAATCAAGGTGGCTGTGATTAGAATTAAATTTTCAGAAGAGTATGTATGTAAGGTTTCCTTTAGATCAGATAAACATACCTCTGCTGAGCAGCCAGCTTCCTCTCCATCAGTTGCCATGAGAGCGGAGTCCTTCTTGGTGTTGTCAGCTATGTACAACTCCTTCAATTTCTTCCATATCTCCTTGGCTGATTTACATTCCAGTATCCGTCCAAGCACATCATCTGTAAGTCCTCTTCTTAGACACCCCTCAGCTTTGGAGTTTGCTTGTAGCCAGTCCAGATCTTGAGGATCTAGTTCTTCCACTTTTTTTGGCACCAGGACTCCGTTTACTGCTCTCTTCACAGGAACATGAGGCCCTCTTTTCACAATCAGCCACAGGCTGTAATCAGTTGCCTGCAGATAGTTTTTCATCTGTTTCTTCCAGTGATTGTAATGAGTCCCATTGAACACTGGTGGCTTTGACGGATCTCTTCCTCCTCTGAATTCTCGAGGATCTTCTTCATCAGAACTGACTTCTGTCATACCTGCTAGTGCTAGTGGTGAGTCATCCTCAGCCTCTTTTTCATGATCAGACTCACTATCAGTTGGTCCCCATGTGGCATAGAAGGCTTCCTTCCTTTTCCTTCGTTCCGCTCTGAAGTTTGGGGGCCGCCTTGACTTCTTTCTGTCTGCATCATATTCCTTTGTGGTTTCTTTTTCCTTTTCCTTAGCAGCTCTGTTCTTCATCCACTCTATTTCCCACATCGGGCAATCCATGACTGCATGATCCTTCTTGAAGCATTTGAAGCATCCAGAGTAGTCAGGACTGTCAACTATGTTCTTCCTGCTAGAGCTTTCCTTGTTCCCTCGTTTAAACCCTTTAAACCTTCCCAGATTGAGTTTTTGTCTTAGGGCACTAACCATTGCAGCTTCCACTGACTGGAGATCAACATATTCATCAGCTTCCTCTGTTGCTTCCAGCGCAAGAGTCTTTTCCTTCTTTGCTGCTGGTTTAGCCTTTGAATCCTTCATCATCTCATGCGTCTTCAGACTTCCAACCAGTTCTTCAAGCTTGATAGATTTCAAGGGTTTGGATTCAATGATGGCAGTCATTTTTGGTTCCCATGCTTCAGGCAGCACATTCAGGATTTTGTCAACCATTTCTACTTCAGGCAATTCCATCTCCAAGGATCTCATTTCATTTGTAATCATGGTCAACCTGGTCATCATATCCTGAATAGACTCCTTCTCCCCCATAGTAAACAACTCAAATTGTCTCTTCAACATTCTTCTTTTTGAGTCTTTTACTTCTGTGGTTCCTTCGTGTGCAACCTGCAAGGCATCCCATATTTCCTTAGCCGTCTTATATGATGATACTCGATTGAACTCTTTCGGACCAAGACCACATATGACCAACCGCTTGGCCTTGTGATTCTTTTCGATCATCTTATAATCCGTCTCATCAAACTCTTCTTTCAGCTTGGGTTCTTTTGTGGCAGTGGTTCCTTCACCAACTATTTTGGTGGGGATCAGATTTCCTTCAGAGACTATCAGCCAGAGTTGATAGTCTTCGGCACATATGTAATTCTCCATCCTATTCTTCCACCATGCATAGTATTGCCCATTAAACTGTGGAGGCCTCAGAACCGACTGTCCTTCAGTAATAGTAGGCGGTGCACTCATTTTGATCCTTCTCAAGGTGTTAGCCTTACAAGAGAAGACCTGCTCTGATACCACTTGTTAAACTTTAGCACCTCCTAGAGACACTAGAAGGGGGGGTTGAATAGTGTCTCCCGATTTTCGTTGCCAGAACCTTGTTCTTCTCACGTAGAACAGGGTTCTTCAGTTCTCCTTTACGCTGCCTACTTCTTTAAAACACACACCAAAACACAAGGATTTTTACGTGGAAAACCCCTTGCTCAAGGGAGAAAAACCACGACCCACACTCTGGGATTTTAGAACTGAATCCACTAACACAAGAGCAACGTTTTAGATTACAAACTCTGTAACCAATGGGCTACACTCTAGACCCTAATCACTAATCAAAGCTACACTCTAGCTTTTCTAGTAATCACAAAATAGTTCACCTAATACATATGCTTCTAAGATAAGCAAATAGGTAAAACAATGAAAGCTCAATACGATGACAACTTACCACTCGATGAACCTAGACAATAAAATCTAGACTCAATATCACTGCATGCGACTAAGTTGTCTTCTCCAGTTTTCTCACGTAGACAGTTTGCAGATCGCCTTTGTATGCTCTCAACTCTCTATGTGTGAATAACTGATTTCGGCTGTCTCCTCTACTTCCTTTTATACGAGTCTTGCAACCCTAGTTGAGTCCTACTGGGAATCCTCTTAATTATGGTAAGTTAGGATTCGCAGTAACTTGTTTCCATGTTGAAGTCTAACTCTTGTTCACACTTCAAAGACACAGCCTGGGCACCGCCTCTTTTAGCCTGACTAGGATATGTAAACAACCACGCGCCACTACTCCTAGTTCCACAGGGATTTGCAACCCATAATCTTTTCGATCAAGCGTGCCCTTCATCTCAAGGACTAAGTTCTTCGCACGAACCTTAGTGTCCTTCCTGTTTGTCATGCTTCAAAACCAGCTCTCAACAAACTTGACTTGCTAATTGTTACTAAAATGCTTCAGGAGAGGGCTACTAACAACTATAAGCTGAACGGAGTTACTGATTCTATGTCCAGAGCATGAACCTAGCCAATGTTCACATTATTCATTGCTTCAGGGAAGCAACTATAAAGTTGCAGATTACCTGGCTAAGCTGGCAGCAAGTTCTGGTTGTAACTCCTTCTTTAACACTTTCCAAGAACTCCCTAATCATGCTAAGGGTCCTTTCCAACTGGATAAGTGCCAACTTCCTAGTATTAGAACTAGATATGATAAGGCTAATTTCTTTGTAAGCTTACAGAATGTTTGAAGGAGTGGGATCTGTTTCTTGTTAGAGTTCACCTGCTCCTTATTTTTGAGGAATGGATTAGTCATTCATTCCTGTGTTGTACCTTGAGGTAAGGCATAGTCCCCCTCTATGCTCTTTTGATTAATACAACACCCCAAATTCTACTAAAAAAAATAAAACACTTCCAACGACCAACATTGCAAATTAACGTTTACTTCTTTGAACCTAACGGATTTTGGAAAGGTGAAATAAACTACTTGTAGCAAGCGACTTTAAAGACAGTGTCATCTTTCTTCTTTGTGGAACTTCACAATGTATCTTTTAACATATAATCTTCAAATTAAATGTTGACCATATGTATGCATTTTATATCAGACAAACTTAACCGCAGATTACACCACAACAGTCTATTTTCATATAAAAAACTGCACTTCCAGGAGAATCAAACCACATCTATCAGCTCTTTTGGTTTGTTGCCAATCAATTAACCAAAAGAAAATGCAATGAAACAGAGTTATAACTTATAAGGAGGGGATGAGAGAAATACGGAGTCACTAACAACCCAGCCTAGCCAACCTATTAGTATTTGGCATTCTAACCCAAATGGTGCCACTAGGCCTACTATTTGGCATTCTAACCCTTTTACTCCTATCCAACTCAGCTCGATGGTCCAGCGTGTCATCCACCTCAGCATTTGAATTTTTCTCATTCATGACAGATTCTTCAACGGACTTTAGGATCTTTCTTGCTTCTGGGTACTTTCTTTTCATCACAGAAGGTGGTTCCTTGGTACAGGACCTGATCAGAAACAAAGAGTGCATATAAAGAAAATAATTAAGTAGTTTGTGATGCTGATCTATCAAGCACATAAATGAAAGGAAAATCTGTCACGAAATACAAGTCGAAATTCGTTTAAGTCAATTCCGCTCCGCATGTTTGGTAATAACTACCGCAAGTTACAAAGACTCATAAATAATCTCATGGCGAATATATTCTTACTTTGAGTTCGAGGGTATGTTATCTTCCTTTTCTTCTCAAAATTTTCAGACATTTAACTACATCAAAACAAGGTGAAGGGACTTGTCTGTTGTCTTAACCTTTCAGCATCCTATTTGCATACACTAAAACCACTAATTTTCAAAGCTAATCGACTTTACGTAGTCTTAAAGCACCACCAACGTTTGCAAAGATAAAGCAGGGGTGTTTTCAACTTAGTACACTCCGCAATCCATTCTCAAATAAACAATAAAATGCGCGAATATACATGAACCATAGTGCAATAAAATTCACTAAATGTTTCTGGTTGACACTAGTCAGTTTAGTTAATTCATGGTCAGTGATAGGTCAAACTGTAACTCTAAAACTTTAAAAAGCATTTGCTAGTAAACATGTGATCACTTTTAGCCACCAAGACGTCATGAAATGAATCAAATCCTTGTAGAAAGAATTAACATAAAGAGATAAAGTACAATCTCACCCTCTACAAGTTTTTTGTACCTTTTCCTTAGAGCGGCAAAAGAGGATTGCGTTTGACGTGAAGCTTTAGATCGGGAAGTCTTTGGTCTACTCCAGTTCCTTTTTCTTTTGCGTCGGCTCTTGATTCTAGTACGAATAGTTAGTTTCAGTGGCTCCACATTTGACTTGATGGCTTTAAGAGGATATGCTAATTCGCAAAGCAAATCTCTTCTGACCTTGCCAAACCCTTTATCCCCCCATTTAGTACCGTAACTATTTTTAATTACAAAATATTTAATTCCATCTTTAACTCCATATCCCACAATCAATACCCCATGGTATCCACCATCCGCTGCTTCACCTGCGTTAGGACCCATATATATTCCCTGTGAAAAGAAAACACTTTTCACACTTCACATAAACTTAAGCTCATAGGAGTATAACACAATTATGTAAAAATTATTATAATCGTCTAACTAGAACATGCCTTACTACATATTCAAAACTTTCGGGAGATTTGATTGTGATCAAAGTTATTTGAATTTTTTTCTATGAAAACACAACAATAAGTACCAACTAATAAAAAAAAATCCATGACTTTAACGTAATAGAAATTTAAATGAGAAGGATTAAAAGCGTCACTATCTATTGGAAATCCTTCCATTAAGTAATCAATAAATAAGTATATATACATATACCATAAAAAAACTAGATTCTTTTCATGACATTATATTGAATTGCTAACCAAAAAACTGAAGAACTCAGAAGTATATATATACAATTACCTCCCCATCGAAGTTGTGAAAACTTTTATTTGTTTTGATAGAACCAACCATTGGCCGTTCTTTCAAGATTTCATTGATTTGTTCTTCAGTCATTGCTTCCTCATAGCAAAATCTTTGACGCGTTCCCTCCTCATATACAGAACGAAAGTTTCCAATGTAAAACTTCGGTTTCTAACCCATTTCACCCAAACGAAAAAATGCAAGAGAAGTAAAGTTATATTGCTATAAAGGAAATATATGTATTGTAATGGTCGTGCAAACATAGTGGAAAGGTTATGAAAAGTATACATCATCTGGTATGGGTTGTACATCTTCTTCTCTTCTGTTTTGTCGTTTGACGTAATTCTTGTCTTCTAACAAGCCCACATAATTTGCATATAGCAAGACATCTCTGGAATAGCTAACGTAACAACCACGGTCGTCTTTTTTAATACTTTTGAATTGATAATCAAACATAATAGGTACATGATCTGTGATCTGTTGTGTGGATAACTCAACTGGTTTATCGCCATAAACATAAGCAAATAGAGCTGAAATTGCTTCACCAACGCTGTATGCATAACAATTACCTTAAAAAAATAAAAGCAAAAGAAGAAATAATTGCGTTACAAGCCCCCAATATAAAATTACAATCATATTGTTATCCTTTTTTCTTTATTATACTACGTACTTACCCATTATTTGCTGTCGAACATAGGGGAGAAGTACATTTTTGTCTTTCAAATTAAACTCCTATATCATTATTTATAACACAATTAGTAATATTCATGTTGATCAGTACTACCATCAACTAAAAATTTATGTATTAGAGAACAATAACAATATTAATTAATCTAGAACAACAATAGAGATGATTACAAAACCTCGTCAACAAGTTGTAGATCTTCTGCTGCCATATGGTCTGTGCAGTTAAGAAAAAACAAAACAAAAAAATGAAAGAAATTATAAGTTGATGAACATATAAGAAACGTTACGAGCATGTAATACAAAATTTCTTTATCTTCTTTCTTTTGTGTTCTGTTAGGAGTGAGTTATGTGTAAAGCAAACAACAACATAGCCATAACATAACCTGTTCATCAGGCATAACACATGGCAAGAGAGACAGTTAACAGAGTAAAGAATATCCAAGACTTCACCTTTACAAACCCAATAATCCTCCCCATCATATGGGTATATATTAAAGCATATTTGAAACTTAATAATTATTTGAAAACACATCAACAGTGAGAGCTTTTCTAAAAATAAAATCGATGCAAACTCGAAGCAGTGCAAACCTGGCCGTTTTCACGAGGAGGGTGGCAAACTTGAAAGCTTGTAAACGGTACCTTTATAAAGACAGTGTTATTTGCACCTTTATTCCCCTATTCTTAAATTAATCACCTTTTGTCCCATGATTTTTATTTTAGGTAAAATTTACCCAGCATTTGTTTTTAAGAACATTTTCAAATCATTGAAGAAACTGTTTTGGTTCGTGCCACTAATAATGGCATTGCTCCAACTTGAATATTAGATAATTAGACTAAAAAAAATATTACCTAATAGTGAAAAAAAATTAAGTTGACACTAATACATAAAAGTATAATTGATCCAAATTTGTTAAGTCTGAGATATTCAAATAGTGAGAAGTGGATAGTGTAGCTAGGCAGATAGCTTGTATATGCTGTGCTCGAGCTTCACCACTAGTTAGACATTTACTAGCTCAATTAGTGTTCTAGGAGTATGATAGTAGTGATAGACTGAGAGCTGATTCAAAAGACTGAGAGCTCAATATAATGTACCGGGTAATTAATAAAACTGTTTATACACTCTCACTCACCAAAAAGATGATGTGGATATTTTTATTATTATCTATATCACATGTGAGACCCACCTTTTTGCATGTAGGATATATATAGATTAAAATATTCTATCTTATACTAAAATCTTTTCGTTCTTACGTGTGTTAATTTTACAAATTATGTATATCTATACTTTGTTGTATAATCCTTTTATATATGTTATATAATAGGTGATTTCATTATTTAATCTCAATATTATCAATTTTTATGTTTTAAATTCTGTTTAATTTCTTACGCTTTGTGTAGCAATCACATGTTTAAGACACGCAGGCATAAATGATGTGTTCTTCTTATTTATATACACAACATTGACTAAATAATTAACACAACTAATATGATGACTTTAAGCTAATAATAATTCAATATGAAGTCCAAAATTAAACAATTGCAACAATCAAATTTTAAACATAATTAAGTAAAACCATATACATTATCTTGGGACGCTTAATTTATTTTTAACATGAAAAAGAATCGGCAAATAAATGATGAGGATACTACATCTCTGAAATTAAAATATAATGGTTTTTTTATTATTTTCATTTAAAAAAATATTACTTGGCAGGAAAGTGGTTCCACATGTGATATAAAATAATAATAAAAATGTCGATGTCATCTTTCCAGTGAGTGAGAGTGTAAAAACCAACAAGAATTATTTTTGGAGTGACTTTACTGTGACCAACCAAAGCAAAGTAACTTTGGAGGCTAATTTCTTAAAGCTGAGTGACTATTTGAGAAATTTACTCCCTCATTAATACGATTTATATATATATATATATATATATATATATATATATATATATATATATATATATATATATCTCTTATTCCCAAAATTAAAGGTCTTGAGTTGATCACCCAATTTAGACATATTAGTCTTTGTAATTCAATCTACAAGACTATTACTAAAATCCTGGTTAACATGATTAGACCCTTTCTTGGAAATTAGCCTACTAAACTGAAAAGATCTTAAGTAGTCGTTTAGGGAGTTAAAACTTTAATTGGTGTGCCAACAGTTTTAAAAACTTCGTAAGGTCCATTAAAACCTCTCTGTAAAATTTGAGCTGATTCAGACCTCATTTGGTATGATTTTTGAGAAGGCTTCCATTTTTTCTCAAATAACACTAAGCTATGAACTTAGTAGCTAATTTTATTAATAATTTCAAAACACCAAAAATAATGGTCTTTACACATTGTATAATAAATACTAGCGAAAATTAAGAAATTGACTAGCTAGTATAAAAATAGCAACATGTCTAGACATCACATCCTTCCCATTGGGATGAGCATAACAAGATGCTAATACCACCAATTGAAATAAATGTAACACCTTAACACTATGCTTCACAAATAACATACTACTAGGGAGCAAATAACATCACAAGCTAATTAAACAGTATTGAATTTGTGGACCAATGTTTGATATCCATTTCGTAGTGTATATGCAGGTCTGTAAACCAATGCACTGTTGCTGGCAATGGAATAAAACAATGAAGCTTCAAGTTGAGCCCCGTTGCAGCTCTTCCAAGGAATAGTCCAATAAACTTGTCGTGTGTACGAACGACTCAGCAACGCGAATACGCTGCTCAATCAATAAAGTGATGGCTTCAACCTGCACGTCAGCGAGCTCCTCCACAAAGTGAGCTGGGCATCGCCAAATAAGTTGTATGAAGTAGAAAATAGGATGCCTCAGCGAGCAACCACGCCAGCATAAAAACCCAGCAGCTTCAATTGCCAGAAAGTTGACCGCCTCAACGAGCAACTCGACAAGCCAACTTCCAGCTGCTCCGTCATTACCAATTTGCTCACTGTTGCTGCACTTCTTCTAGCATTTAACTGTACAAGAAAAATGAAAAGATAAGAACTTTGGAAGAGGACTTGATCATAACGAAAGATGAACTGAACAAAACCGTCAAATGGAACAAGTCCTCTAAAGCATTAGAGTGGCTACAGGAAAATCAGAGTAATAATAGGAAAGGTATTGAGTTTATGAAATCACAATCATTGCCCAAATGGGATCCAAAGAGTAAGTACCTAACTCTTCCTTAAAATTGGCTATGCACACACTGTGGGAATACTGGTCACCTGAAACAAAATTGTCAAGCTTTGGCAAAAGCTACACAAAGGAACAGGTCCTATAAACCTATCCAGAAATATGTGGCTAACAAAATTGTTCACACAAAAAAATCATTTCCAGTCTGGGCTAAGAAGAATGTGATTCATCCTTTTTCTCAAAGAAAGGAACCGAAACTAGTTTGGGTTTTTAAAGTTAACCCCTGATTTTATTTTGCAGGCTAGAGTGAAAGTGAGGAACAATAAATGGTACATGGACAGTGGTTGCTCAAGGCATATGACGGGACATAAGGAATTGTTTCTTTCACTCTCAGCTTTTCAAGAAGGAAGTATTTCCTTCGGTAATGGTAAGAAAGGAAAAATTATTGGCATTGGAAAGGTAGATAGGTCTGATTCACATAGTATTGATAATATTTTTCTGGTAGATGGACTGAAACATTGTTTACTAAGCATATCTCAATTGTGTGACAAAGGTAACGATGTGAACTTTTCCTCTACTGGTTGTTTTGTGACTAACGAAGCATCTGGAGAGATCATTTTGCAGGGAAATAGATACAGAATTATTTATAAATTGGATGTTCTATCACTAGCTGATGGGAGTATTAGTTGTTTAAGTGTAATGCAAAATGATCCCCTCCTATGGCACAAAAGACTTGGTCATGCTAGTCTTTCACAATTGAACAAACTAGTTTCTAAGGAATTGGTGATAGGTCTTCCTAACATCAAGTTCAAGGAAGAAAGAGTTTGTAATGCTTGTGCTAGGGGGAAACAGGTAAAGTCATCCTTTAAACCAAAGTAACAGGTCAGTACTACCAAACCTTTGGAACTAGTCCATATGGATCTTTGTGGACCTCGTTGGGGTAAGAAATATGTTATGGTACTAATTGATGATTACTCTAGATTTACTTGGACTATTTTTCTTGCATCTAAGGAAGAAGCATTTAATGCATTTTCAATATTTTCTAAGAAGATTCAAAGAACACTAGATAGTCACATTGTTTCTATAAGGCCAGATCATGGTACTGAATTTGCAAATCGAATGTTCTTCAATTTCTGCAATGAAAATGACATTTATCATAACTTTTCTTCTCCTAGAACTGTACAACAAAATGTAGTTGAAAGGAATAATAGGACCTTAGAAGAAATGACTAGGACCATGTTATTATCTGAAAACCTTCCACAAAGTTTTTGGGCTGAAGCTATTAATACTGCTTGCTATATAATCAATAGATGCATGACAAGATCATTGTTAGAAAAGACCTCATATGAGTTACTTAAAGGAAGAAAACCTAATATTGCATATCTTAGAGCTTTTGGTTGCAAATGTTTCATTCAAAAAACAGCTTGAAAAGTGCTTCTAAATAAGCTGAACAAAAGTACAATTTTAACCTAATACATTCACTAAGTTGGAGTCAAGAATATAATAAGATTGAATTGCTTTTGTTTGCTTGAACTGTATGTGAATACGTATACGTCCAAACTGTACATGAACTATATTGAAAGATAAAATTACATAAACCCACACATTCTATAGCGACTGTTGGCTTGTTAAGTGTCTTTATTTTAATAATGGTCTCGCTCTTCTACTCATGTACACTTAAATACGAGATTTTTTTTAGGCGGCAATGTTCAAACCCATCATACGCACCTTAACCCTAAGAGACCTCATAGCCACATGTCTTATTATTACAACAACAACAACAACAACAACAACAACAACAACAACAACAGAAACTCAAAAAAAGCAAAAGCTGAATTACCAAATTAACTTTTCTAATCCTACTAACCCTACTTTAAAAAAATATTACCAGACGTAGACGCTTGCCAACAGATTAAAATAAAAAGGTATATCGCTTACGAGCAGCCCCTGTTGACACCCAATTTGGTCCCTGAAATTTCAATAAAAGTCTAATTATGTTAAATTAAAATCAATTCTGAAAAGTTAAAAGCAATTGATTAATTCATAAAAAAAGGCTAAAATCGCAATGCACAACCTTGATTT
This sequence comes from Petunia x hybrida, assembly GCA_037355625.1. Classification (NCBI taxonomy): domain Eukaryota; kingdom Viridiplantae; phylum Streptophyta; class Magnoliopsida; order Solanales; family Solanaceae; genus Petunia; species Petunia x hybrida. The sequence continues at coordinate 308,955 of JBBBVM010000012.1, forward strand.
CAGCCTGCCCATGCAATTCCTTCCTTTAGTGTTTTATCCTAAAAGGGAGCTAATTTCGTTATACACTTTAAAATTGGTCAGCCCGTGTAAAGCCTATATATATAACATATACCCAATTCTCATCAGACGAACATTTTCCCAACCTGTTTTCCCTAATCCCTGACCCGATTCCAACCCTAAAACCTGTGATTCCCCTTCAATTTTCCATCCAAAATGCAGTAAATCACATCAAAACGACGCCCCAACTTAAAAATCTTGTCTTCTTCCTCCGTACGATGTTGAGTTGGAAACATCTCACACATCTGATTATGTGAAAGATCATCCAGACCACTGATGTGGTTCCAACGGAATGATTCTTTGAGGATAAGGTTGAATTTGGTACAATCCTTAAGGGATTTGACCAAATTCACCCTGGTCCTACAAAGAAATTGCAAAAGTGGGCTGGAATTCAAGTTTTGAAGCCAAGAAAGGTGAAACCATAGGGCGCAGGTATATAATCTCTATCTCTTATCATTTGTAGAGTTCGAAGTCTTTGAGAGGGAGGAAAAATAGAGAAAACGATAGTAGTTAAGGAAAAATTAAGAAATTTTTATCGATTTTTATTCCTTTTAACAACGAGGAGCAGGTAAATGTAATTGGTTACAAAAATAACTATCCATTTGGTAGTCCCATGGCACAAAAACATCCAGGTTTCCAATGGAGCAATCCTAATGGTGCTAAAAATTCTCAAAGATATTTTAACCAAAAACAACAGACTTAGGGACCAATTGGATTCCAAAATCAAATCAGGGGCAACACAATTTTCAACAATATCAATAGTAGCCCCAAAGAACTTAGCAATCAGGCCATGACAACTTGATTTACAAATACATTAAGGCAGCTGACGAGAAAATGAAAAGTCAAAATTCAACGTTAAAAAATCTGGAAGTCCAGGTAAGCCAATTAGCTACTCTCATGTCTGGAAAGATACAAGGTGCACTACCAAGTGGTGAAAGACTGAAAGGTAGAGGGTCGAACTCTGTGCCGCTGGCCCTCTAGGTTTCTTGGTTATTAAAAATTAAAATATGAGGAAATTGATGGTGGAGCAAATGTAATTTGCAGATTTCTTTTGAGTTGGAATCATTCTTTATTCATTAAGAAATTGAATTAAAATCAAGCATGTGCCTTAAGGAAATTGTGGATCGGACACGCACCATGTCATTTCGCAGTGCATATATGTGTTCCTATCATTTTTTATAATGAGAACAATTGAGAGGAACAATTGAGAGGAATCTAAGTGATTTGTCATTTTTCCTATCATTTCTTGATTGGTCTGGCTCACTGGCTGTATCAGAAGCATATTGCATCTAGGAACCCATGGAATTAAAAGAAAAATGTTAATCATTTCTTCTATCGGATACGATTTTTTAGTGCTGGTGGAGATAGTTCTTAGTGCACCACACATTAATTTGGAGGCATTAATGCAGTTCATGGAACTTTAGCTTCAGCTTTCTAGTTGAGCCTTTCAATAAGGGGCGGATCTGTAGGCTAAATTGTGGTTCATTTCGTTTCTCTCTACCTCAAGCTTCTGCGTTTACTTTGTTTGGATTCTCGAGGTTTGACTAAAGACTTTATATGTTGTCAACCCTCAAATGATTTCAGAATTTATAGAAGAACGAATCTGCTCTGATCCTTTCTTTTTGGTTCACTAGGCACTTTACCAACCTGATTAGGAAGGCCACATGGTTCATCTCCATCAGTCATTGTAATTGGTGGAGGTATCTCAGGGGTAGCTGCTGCACATTTCCTTCAGAAATACTCCCTCCGTTTCAAAAAGGATGAACCTATTACTATTTGAAGGGTCAAACAAGATTATGTTTGACCACATATCTTACAAATATTTTCTAACTATTTTGAATTGTTAACTATTGTGACTTATAGTATTTTTCATGTAGTTTCTAAATATGTAAATTTTATTTCAAAAAATTTAAAAATTTGATGTGCAAATTCCTGGTCAAAATTAGTCAATTTGACCCTCAGTTAATATTAGTCAATTTGACCCTCGTACTCCGCAAAGGTTCATCTTATTTTAAACGGATGGAGTACTTCTTTTAAAGTGAGTATACTCATGACTTCTGTTGAAGTTTGTTCAATTGCTGCACAAAATTTAGAATAATTAGTTTAGAAAATCTAGAATAATTAGTTAATTAGTTTAAATTTTAAATATTAGTTAGAGTTGTTAGGTGGTTGAGCTATTATAGCTATTTTGAATGTTTAGATGCTGATTTTTTGGTTGAACATTGGCTATAAATAGCCCCAAGTTAAATAAGAAAAGTAGAGACTATTTTAATCCTATTTTCAATCTTATTTTTGTTGTTCCATATTTTTAACAAAAACCAACAATTGGTATTAGAGGCTCAACTGATCTTACGAGATATGTGAGTCAAACAAATAGTTTTAACCATTTTTAACCCATATCTATTTTTAACCTTATTTTCAAAATGGCAAGCAACAGTCTCTCTTTGAATGCCCCACAAATCTTCACTGGTGAAAACTATTAAATTTGGTCAGTGAAAATGAAATCTTATCTTAAAGCCTATGATTTATGGGAAGTTGGAATGGCAGATACACCATTACCACCACTCCCTGAAAATCCGACTCTTGCTCAAATTAAAGCCCATTCAGAAGAGAAAATCAAAAAATACAAAGTCAAAACTATAATTCAAAATTCAGTTGCAGATTCAATTTTTTCTAAAATCATTGCATGTGAGACTGCAAAAAAAGCATGGGAAAAACTCAAAAAAGAATATCAAGGAAGTGATCGAGTCAGACAAATCCAGATTTTGAATTTGAAAAGAGATTTTGAATCTCTTAGGATGCAAGAAGATGAGACTATCACTAAGTATTCTCATAAAATCTCTGTAATTGTTAATAAAATCAGAATGCTTGGTGATGATTTCTCAGATAATAGAATTGCTGAAAAAATTCTTGTGACAATTTCAGAGAGATTTGAGTCTAAAACTTCCTCTCTAGAAGAGTCAAAAGATCTATCTATCATCTCTGTTGCAGAATTGATAAGCGCTCTTTAAGCACAAGAGTAAAGAAGAAGTTTTAGACATGACACAGTTAATGAAGGTTCTCTTTATGCACAAAATAAAAGAGAAAAAATCAATTATACTCTTTGCAAATATTGCAAAAACAAAACACACCTAGAAAAAATTTGTTGGTGGAGACCTGATGCAATATGGGGAAATTGCAAACAAACATGTCATGTCACAAAAGTGTGCAAGTTTAAAGAGAATCAAAAAAATCTGTAAGCACAAATAACGGAAGCAGAAATTGAGGAGGAGCATCTGTTTTAGACTGCATCAACTAAACAAAGAAGGAGTGTTGAAGTTTGTTCAATTGCTGCACAAAATCTAGAAAAATTAGTTTAGAAAATCTAGAATAATTAGTTAATTAGTTTAAATTTTAATTATTTATTAGAATTGTTAGGTGGTTGAGCTATTGTAGCTATTTTGAATGTTTAGATGCTGATTTTTTGGTTGAACATTTGCTATAAATAGCCCAAGCTGATAAGAAAAGTAGAGACTATTTCAATCCTATTTTCAATCCTATTTTTGTTGCTCCATATTTTTAACAAAAACCAACTACTTCAAACCCCTTTTACTTGTAGCAACTTCTATTCTGATTCCTTTCATGCTAACCATGCTGGTGTGTATTTATCCAGGTGCTCTTGTTGGAGTCACGAGATAGACTTGGCTGTCGCATACACACGGACTACTCATTTGGTTTTCCAATTGATATGGGAGCTTTATAGTGAGTAACAGTAATCTTTTCCTCCCAATTCTCTATACAAAATTAGATGTTTATTCCTTTTATTCAAATTGTATCTCAAGCTCCATGGCGTGTGCAACGAAAACCCTTTGGCCCCATTGATATGGCGGTTGGGCTCACTATGTGTTGAACTAGTGGTGACGATTCAGTGCGGTATGATCATGATTTGGAAAGGTAAATTGGATCTTTTACTTTTAGTACGAATAAATTTTGTCATGTCTAACAACATACCTAGTGAAGTTTTGTTCATGTATAAGTGGAAAATTTTCCCTCTCTTAATGAGGGCGGTCGCTCCAGTATTTATTTACATCAGACTTAGGCTTCAATTTTCAAGTTCATGCTCTCTACCCTGTGAAACAAATGTTACTTGCCTTCGACATCTCTCAGTGTGCTCATTTTAAAGCATCATGTATCTGCCAGATTTAGTTTAGGGGCACTTTCATAAATACCCAAGCAAAGCAAACATATTACCCGTATATGCCCATGGAGAATCCAATTACAACTAGTACCCATAAAATAATTACCCGGCGTACCTATTTTGTATCAAATCCTAAGCTCCCTTATCCTAACTCTATTTTAGCTTGATTTCTGTCTTATTTGTTTTTCTCTTTTTCGTTTTTGCTTCTTTATACTAGTGAAAAAACTTAATATAGTATATTTTGTCTTTTATCTTTCTATTGATGATTATTTTTTATTCGTTATTTCCTCTATATTACTATTAAAAATAATATATGTAATTAATAAATTTCCTTCTTTCTTCTTTTTTTATCCTCTTTATACAAAAGACCAAACCTGGCCGATGTAGTATAGATTGTTACTAATGAAAGTCACTAGTTACTAATGAAAGTCACTAGTTACTAATGAATCTGCCTTAGCACTTGCTATTGATGTGTAGTTGTTGTACCAGTTCACGTTTTTAAATTTTTTTTTCCTTTTTCTTTTTTTATTTTTTAGCTAGCACTTAATTTATTCCTATAAGATGTATATTGTATATCATAAAGGTATACAACAAAAAACAAATTATAACATAAAAGGTATACAGTGTAAATATACCCCCTTTGAATAAAAGTATACTATAAAGGTATACAGTAAAAAACAGAGTATACCACAAAGGTATGTAAATTGTAACATCACCCCACCTAATTCATGAATGTATACTTTTGAATAGAAGTATACTATAAAAGTATACGGTAAACAAAAAAGAGTATACTATAAAGGTATATAGTGAAGTTCCACCTAATTCATGCATGTATACTTTTGGATAGAAGTATTCCAGAAATGTATATAATAAATAAGAAAGTATGAAAAGAGAGTAAGCCATAAAGGTATACGGTGAAACCCCACCTAAATCATGGATATATTCTTTTGGATAGAAGTATATCATAAAAGTATACAGTAAAAAAGATAGTATGAAAAGAGAGTAAACTATAAAGGTATACAGTGAAACCCCACCTAATTCATGCATGTATACTTTTGGATAGAACTATATCATAAAGGTATATAGTAAACGAGAGGGTATGATAAGAGAGTAAGCCATAAAGGTGTACGATAAAACCCTACCTAATTCATGCATGTATACGTTTGAATAGAAGTATACCACAAAGGTATGCAGTAAACACGAGAGTATGAAAAGAGAGTATACAATAAAGGTATACGATGATTTTGTAACATACCCCTAATTTATGCATGTATAATTTTTTATATAAGTACACAATGGAAAAGAGAGTATACCATAAAAGTATTCAGTGAAATTGTAATCCCACGCCACCTAATTTATGCAAGTATAATTTTGGAAAGAAGTATACCATAAAGGTATATATTAGAATAAAGAGTATGCAGTAAAGGTATACAATGGAACTGTTATTGAACTTTCACTTTAACAGTGGAAGTTTACTACGAGTGAAAATTTTAAAAATGAGTATGCGGGTAATTAAATGTTTTTGTTTTTGTGTGTTAAAATCAAAAATATTTTAGATGATAATTACAAAAGTATATTACGGGATCGAACAACAAAAAAACACAAAGAAAGAAAAAATAACACCAAATAAATAAATAAAAGTAACAATACCAAATAGCAATGAAGTAATACTAATTAATAGCAAATAAACAAATCAACCAAATTACTAAATAAAAAATAGTAATTAATAGATTTACTGAATTGTATTAATAAAAAGCACAAATAATTGTAATATTTAATTTTATAAAATAATCAATGAAGTAATACTAAAAGTAAAAGAAAAGTGACAGGTACGAAATATGAGGAGGTGGGCTTCCTAGTGTGATCAAGCCTATATATCCCAAATGGGTAGCACGGGTAATTAGTGTGTAAAAATCCCTTTAGTTTATGCTAGTTTTTCTCATATTTCAAATAAATTGTGATTACAGATGTTAATCCATCAGTCAGGATCTTGATTTTGTTCTCTTTCTTTTTAGTTGCATGCTGTTTGACATGGACGGTCATTAAAGTTCCTCAAAACACATTTGCTGAAGGGTGATATGCATTCAAGAAAATCCTCAGTGAGGTTGGCTTAGCTCTAAATTTTTTTCACCAAGTCCTATTCCTTTTGAGATTTTATTAAGGTGCAAATGAATGATCAATTGTATTGGTTTATACAGACTGAGAAAGTGAGAAATGAGAATAGTCATGACTTATCGGTTCTTCAAGCGATATCTATTGTATTGGACAGGAATCATGAGCTGAGGTATGGGGAAGAAGTGCTTCTCATACGACTAACTTATGTTTGTCTTTTAATTTTGGAATCTAGTTGCATTTACTTATCTCATATGTGGAGGCATAGTTTGTTGCACACTATCTCTCTGAAAACCTGGGATCAGGCAAGTTCAATTTTCTTTGGGGATTGTTTTCAATTGTGAACTTGAAGGAGTTTGGTTTATGTTATGTGAATTTACAACATATCTTTTACGGGCATCTGATTATTTTTCTGAATTGAAATCTTATTTGAGAAAATGTGGTTCTTGAACCAGCAGCATCTTATGTTAAGTCTTACAGTGTTGAATTTGAATAAAGTTTATTTTCAGTGATATTTGCATTTAAAAGATTTTTCATATTGTGTTGAAACCCCAAAGACAATATTTCTCATCCAGATGGCAAGGCTCCAACTAGAGGGATTGATTATCCGATGGGTAAAAAAAACTCTAAGCACCTTTTGAAGGTTACATGCAACGTGTGTTGTTATAGCTATCTGTTTCAGATATGTACTTTCTAGATTGGGAATTTAGGAGCTCCATTTTACATTAGATGTTATAAATTACCACCATCAAGCTAGTTGTTTTACATTGATTGTTTCCTTTGTGTACAGGAGCAAGTTCTTACAGGTGATCATAGATTAATGGTGAAGGGGTATTACCCGGTGATAGAGGCATTGTCAAAAGATATTGATAGTCATTTGAATCACATGTATGATTTGGAATCCATGAAATTTTAAATATTGTGCTTTGTTCCTATAGCTTGTCACATTGTTGGCTGTTCTTGTTAGAATCTGAATATTAATGCAGCACCAGTGGTTGTAAAGCCGATAGGTCACTTAGTTGACTTTTATGACCAATTGTACTTGTTACTAGATTTTATATAGGAAGGTTAAGAAACAAAACGTTGTCCGTTGAAACTTTTAAATCAAACCACAATAGTAGCAGCCATATAAATCTCTCCCTCTTCAATTCCCTATTCATAAAATAGGGAATGGAACAGAGAATATGCCTTGAAAAGGTTACAGAATCTAACAAGAAATGTTGCTTTCTTATTTGTATTATGCATTTTTAAGGGATTCTAAACCTATCATAGATTAGCTGCCATCACTTGAGATTGTCAGCTATGAATCTGTGATGCAACTTTCTGCTGCACATTCTCTAATGAATTTCTCAATACTCCCCCACCCAAATTTCAACCCAAGCTGCAGGTATTTTCGAGTATTGGCTAGAGAAAGAAATGAGGCATAACTATATTTTCTATAAGATTGGTATAAGATGAATTTAAATGGAGTAACATGGTCAATGAGTCATATAGGAGATCCCAACTTGTTTGACACTGAGGCGCAGTAGTTTTCCATTAATTTCTTATCTCAAGTTTCCTAGAATTTAGTCTCCAAGTCTCGTCTGGAAGTCTAATATTTCCATCGATCTAAATTACTAGGGTAAAGAGGATTACTGATGGATACAACAAGGTGATGGTCACAGTTGATGATGGGAGGACTTTTGTTGCGGATGCTGCTATAATAACTGTGCCTGTTTGGGGTTCTCAAAGCCAACTTGATTGAGTTCAAACCAGAATTGCCAGATATGGAAGCTTTCTGCAATAGAATATCTTGGTGTGGGCAATGAAAAAAAGAGCGCATTACGTTTTGATAATGTATTTTGGCCAAATGTCGAATTGTTAGACATTGTTGCACCTACCTCGTATGCTTGTGGCTATTTTCTTAACATCCACAAGGCAACAGGGCACCAAGTTCTTGTCTATATGGCCGCTGGAAGACTTGCTTATGACGTCTGAGAAATTATCAGACCAAGCTGCTGTTGATTTTGCTATGCTGCAGCTGAAGAAAATGTTTCCCAAAGCACCTGATAAATCATGGTAATGATGAAACAGATTATTTGAAAGGATATGTCTTTCTTCCCAAGGAAGTTACTCAATTAGTAGTTTGTTCTAGTGCACTGTCATTTGATTAAATTGCTTTAGCGATTGTTAGTTTAAATAAGCTTGAAAATTTTGACTGCTGACGAAGGAATAGATCCAAGACATGTTCCTTTGGATCACTGCAGCTGAATAAATAATATTGCAAAATCAATTAAGCGGGAAAACTAATTGTTATACTATTGTCTAATGTTTATCTTGATAATCATACAGAGTTGTACGTGATATGAAAAGATTGCATAAGATTGGGATAAGACTTAAAGATAAGCAAGGAGTTCAATTAGGACTCAAACTCATGGATGCTTTGGAGTTCTAATTGCTCAAGACTGCTTAGAGTTCAAAGCTATAAATAGAGGAGCATTTCAGCTGTTGAAGACACGCACAAATACTGAGTAATTTGAGCTAAAGCATTTAAAGTGTCTTATTGTATTTGAGCAGTCATTAAGCTACAGGGAACTAAGTGAAAAAACTCTTCAATAGTCTTGTTAAAGTCCAATCTTAGTTCATCTGTAGTAGGATATATTGAGTTGTATTATTTGCTTTCATAGAAGTTAAGTAAGAGTACGCGTCATTCAAGTCTTGTTACTTGGAGGAACTTCACTGATTGTGAAATGGGTCACTATAGGACTAGAGTTAGTCCTAGGTTAGTAAGAGAGAAGTCTTGCAACCAAGTGAGTCTTTCAAATAGTGAAGTTGAAATCCTACTTAGAGGGAGTAGGTCGTGGTTTTTTGATCCCGAGTTCAAGAAGTTTTACCACGCTGAAATCAGTGTTCATTTACTCTTGTTTCACTTAATTCCATAATTTATAAGTAAAGGAACACATAGAAAAAACTGGTCCTTCAGTGGTGTCTCTTAGAAAAATAACAATTGGTATCAGAGTGGGTTATCCTTGAAAAGACTAACGCCTAGGATTAGAATGAGTACATCACAAGAAAACGGTGAGGGTCAGTCTACTGTAAGGGCAACTTTGTTCAATGGGAAGTACTACTCATGGTGGAAAGAGAGGATGAGGGATTATCTTCAAGCTGAAGACTATGAGCTATGGGACATAATTACTGAAGGTCCCATGATTCCTATGAAAAATGATGCTAAAGGGAATGAGGTCCCTAAGACTAGAAAAGAATGCACTGGTAAAGATTTGAAGAAATGGGAAAAGAATGCCAAACCTAGAAAATGGCTTGTTTGTGGACTAAGCCCCGACGAGTGCACTAGGATTAATCGAGGGTTCCTAAGACTAGAAAAGAATGCACTAGTGAAGATTTGAAGAAATGGGAAAAGAATGCCAAAGCTAGAAAATGGCTTGTTTATGGACTAATCCCTGACGAGTGCACTAGGATTAATCGAGGGTGCACTACTGTCAAAGAAATTTGGGATGCTTTGCAAGTTGCTCATGAAGGAACAAGTCAGGTGAAAAGATGTAGAGGTACACTTCTTTTTGCTGAATATGAAAATTTTAAAATGAAAGAAAGTGAGTGTATTTCTGAAATGTACACTAGGTTTAAGAAATTTCATCTAAACTTATCTCTTTGGGAAGGGTTTTAACTATTGAGGATAGAGTTGAAAAAATTATAACTAGAGTTCTCCCAGATTCATGGGAGATTAAGGCTTGTGCAATGGAAAGAAAGGATCTTACCACATTATCCTTAGATGAGCTTATAGACAATCTAAAAACTTATGAACTTAAGAGAAAAGTTAAAAACTTAGATGAACCAATTAAAACTGAACCTAACCTAGCTTTTACTGCTGCTGAAAAGCATGTTGATGATAAGGAACTGGTCCTTATAGCTAAAAGTGTTCAAAGGTACTTGAATAAGAAAAGGGGGGCTAGTGGGCTGGGTAGGTCTTCTGACATGAAACAGGCTGGAGAATGCTTCAAATGTAGAAAGATGGAACACTACATCAGCAAATGTCCAATTATGAAAGAAAAATAGAGGAAGAGATATGTTGAGCAAAGAAGAAAATCCAGGGAACAGGTCCGTAAGAAGAGTGGGACAACCAAAGCAATGGTTGCTGGCCTGCAAGATAGTAAAGATGAGCAATCTGATGATGATCTGGATGATGAGCTTGCTCTAATGGCTTTTGAAGATCCAGAAAATGAAGAAGATGTTAAGGTATTTGTTTCTAAACTCAAAAGGATGTGAAAGACATGCATAGGGAGAAATTAGTTAAAGTGTTTCACACTGTGCTAAATGAGTTACAATCTTTAAGGGATGGTGAAGATCAGTTGCATGATGAAATTGAGAGTTTAGAAGTTGAATACAAAAAGGCTGTAATAAAAAATGATACTTTAAAAAGGAAAAATAGCATGCTAAAGGAACAGGTCCTTACAGTTGAATAAACTGTTCAGGAATTATAGTGTGAAAAGTTAGAAGCTAGAACAGTTGAAAAAGGTAAAGGCATTGCTAACCCTTATCAGCTTATTGCTGAAGAAAAATTGAAAGTTGCAGTTAATGAATCGCTTGAAAAGGATGAAAAGAAGCTCTTTAGAAGAGGACTTGATCAGAACAAAAGAAGAGCTGAATAAAACTGTCAAGTGGAACAACTCCTCTGAGACATTAGAATAGTTACAGGAAAATCAGAGTACCAGTAGAAAGGGTATTGGGTTTGTGAAATCTCAAACTTTAACTCAATAGGATCCTAGTGAGTAAGTATCTGACTCTTCCTGAAAATTGGTTGTGCATACATTGTGGGAACAGTGGTCACTTAAAAAGAAATTGCCAATTTCTTGAGAAAGCTGTGCAAAAGAACAGGTCCTATAAGCTGTTTTAAGAACAGATACAGGAAGATGAAGAAATTAAAATGCTGAGGTATGGTGAACCTGGTCTTCAACAAATACAGGCATTGGATGGGAATGCCGTGAGAAGTGAAATGCAAGGAACTGTTCTTCAGGACAGAACTGAGAAGAGTAGCATAGAAATAGGGGGAACAAATGATGGATCAATCTCTCAAACCTGTACTGCTAATACATCAGGAACTGTTCCTCAGTAAGAAACTTCTGAAGCTGGCCTGATACTCAAGCCTTATAAGTATCAAGGTTCACATCCTGTGGATCAGATAATCTCGGACAAAACTGCTGGAATTCAAACTAGATCAGCAGTCAAGAATCACAATGTATGTGCATTTAGTGTCTTCTTATCTCTTGTTGAACCCAAAAATGTAAAAAGAGGTACTGAAGATAAAGATTGGATCAATGCTATGTAGGAGGAGTTGAATCAATTCCAAAGAAGTCAGGTTTGGCATCTGGAACCCAAGCCAAGGAACAAGTAATTCATAGGAACAAAATAGATTTTCAGGAACAAACATGATGATGATGGTATGGTTACCAGGAACTGACATGACCTGAATTTCGGGCTAGATCGTACGGGCACTCGACATCCTCTCCTAGACCCGTCGGGTGAACCCTTCTGAATTGAATTCACAAAAATAAATATAAAATAATATTTTAAATAAGAAATAAAACCTAAAGAGACACAAAGATAGCTATACATAAGCTGTACAGAAGAAGTTACAGCTAATTACCCAAAATACTAGGTTTAGGGCTATCCAGACTAGACATCTAAGAGTACAAAAGAATACATATGCCTTCTGAAGGGAGCAAATACAAAGGAAATAATAAACATACATTTGGTGGCCATCTTGAACACAAGCTGGCTCACCCTGACAGGTGAAGTCATCTTCGCCCCTTAACAACGTGGCGAACTCAATCCTGGAGCGAACCTGCCAAAACGAAATAAATAGACAACAAACAAACAATAAACGAGGGTGAGTCAAAAAGACTCAGTAAGTGGGGGCTGGCTAGCCACCTCAAAGAAGCAGATATGCTAGCCAAGCCGAAGAAATGAAAATAAACCACATTTATCTTATTTCAACTATAAAAAGGAAGAGCCAGATAATAACTGAAAACACGTATGGAATCATAAACTCATAAACAACTAGGAACATAAGGTAGATAGAAGACATATGTATCCCGAATATATCAACAATCAGAAATACATCTTATTATATGTAAATATTGTTGCGGCGTGCAAGCCGATCCATATATTTATACTGCTGCGACGTGCAACCCGATCCATATATTGACACTATTGCGGCGTGCAACCCGATGCATATATTTATACTGTTGCGGTGTGCAACCCGATCCATATATTTATATTGTTGTGGCGTGCAACGCGATCCACATATATACTGTTGCGGCGTGCAACCCGATCCATATATATATATATACTGTTGCGGCGTGCAACCCGATCCATATATTTATACTGTTGCGCCGTGCAACCCGATCCACAAATATACTGTTGCACCGTGCAACCCGATCCATATATATATATATATATATATATATATATATATTGTTGCGGCATGCAACCCAATCCATATATTTACTATTGCAGCGTGCAACCTGATCCATATATTTATACTGTGGCAGCGTGCAACCCGATCCATATATATATATATATATATATATATTTGTCAATACACATAATAGTAGATACACAATTTACTATACATCTCATCGGTACGGGACTCTTATCGACTGCCGGGGAGTATGTGCAAGCTCACAATCAAAGTGCAATACTCAAAACCAGAGTACAATACTCATATGCTCAATGCAATACCAACAACGGGCATAATGATATATTATACAATGTAAATCCAAAGCTAAGGCGTAATAAGTACGCCTATCGGTAGCTACAATATCCACAAGGCCAAAGGCCACCAAAGAAATGGATATAATTACTTACCTTATTCCAAACCGCTACTCGACAACTGATTTATCTTTTGGGTTCATAGCCAAATGATTCTGCTTTATTCAATAAGTAGAAAATATATCAAATAAGGCTAAAGGCTTCATTCCTTATGTCTTAGTGCAATCCAGTTAGGAAGCTAATACCCTATTTGCATACGCAATACGCAGGTCAGGCCCATATACTGGGTTCAAAGTCACATGACCAAATCCTAAATAAATTACATTTACGTGTTGCCCATAACTTCCTGAGTACTAATATATAATCAATTCCTGTAACAGGGTCCAATTACCCTTTAGCTATCAATTTAACTTATTAGAACAATGTCTAATATTCCAATTTTTACCGTTAAAATATATTTAAATACACGGAATAAGCTAAGATAATGAGTTAACATCATTACCTGGAGATTTCGGGGTAGAAATTCTACTATTTTTCTCCTTCTCTTTTCTCTTTTTATCTTCTTTCTTTGCTTTTCTTTTCACCGTTTTAAGTCTTGCTCTCTGTTTCGTCTTTTGTTTGAATGGTAGCTTAGCTGCTAAAGGGACGTTTAATCCCTTAGCTTAACCTACTCCAACATTTCCTTTTTTCTTTTTTTTCTTTTTATTTTGAAAATTCGCTACGATGACTAAAATTAAAATGGAATCCTACGAAATTCGAAATGATCACAAATTTCTCAAGTAAGTTATACAAAATATATGTAACACACTCACTAAGGCAGATCTTGAATTGGACTCCAGAAACTCAAGATGCGAACCAAAAGGAAAAAGATCAATTATTAACTTTCGACATTTTAGCGGAAACTATCCGAACACCTCGAATTCACTTTCAAAAATTCACACAAGTCACAAATGACCATACAAACATACCAAAATTTTTGAATTTAAAATCGGAGCTCATTCGCCAAAATCGAGTTTAAAATTTTCTTTTTAAAATTTATCAATAACGGATACTGAAACCTTCTTCCGACACCTGCCAAACGAGATTCTATTTGGCTCAAATTTCACAGCCAGGTCCTAATGGACCTTACAAACATTTTAAAATTATCAGCACACTAATTAGAGTCCTAACTTTCGAAACGACTACCTAAGGTCGTTTCATTCTCCTCCACTTAAACTCTCGTTCGTCCTCGAACGAGTTTTAGTCTAAAAAAATTTACACGGACAACAAGAGAACTTGAAGGACCTTCATTCTCAGATAAGAAGACTCACGCATGATGGGGAAGAAAGAAAGAAAACTGCCTAAATGCCATAATAGCCTCTCGTAGATAGGTACGGACGTCTTCGCCCGATCAACGAGACTCTATTAGACACTGTCTTATAGGCTCTAAAAAGGGCTCTGATACCAACTGACACGACCTGAATTTCGGGATAGGTCATGCATGTACCCGACATCCTCTCCTAGACCCGTCGGGCGAACCCTTCTGAATTGAATTCACAAAAATAAAAATAAAATAAATATTTAAATTAGAAATAACACCTAAAGAGACACAAACATAGCTATACATAAGCTGTACAGAAGAAGTTACAGCTAACTACCCAAAATACTAGGTTTAGAGCTATCTAAACTAGACATCTAAAAGTACAAAAGAATACATACGCCTCCTGAAGGGAGCAAAATACAAAGGAAATAATAAACATATATCTGGTGGCCATCTTGAATAGAAGCTGGCTCACCCTGACAGGTGAAGTCGTCTTCGCCCCTTCGCAATGTGGAAAACTCAATTCTGGAGCGAACCTACCAAAACAGAAATAAATAGACAACAAACGAGGGTAAGTCAAAAGGACTCAGTAAGTGGGGGCTGGCTAGCACCTCAAAGAAGCAGATATGCTAGCTAGGGTGAAGAAAATAAAATAAACCACATTTATCTTATTTCAACTATAAAAAGGAAGAGTCAGATAATAATTGAAAACACGTATGGAAACATAAACTCATAAACAACCAGGAACATAAGGTAGAAAAAAGACATATGTATCCCGAACATATCAACAATCAGAAATACATCTTATTATATGTAAATATTGTTGCAGAGTGCAACCCGATCCATTTATTTATACTGCTGCGGCGTGCAACCCGATCCATATATTTAGACTGTTGTGGCGTGCAACCCGATCCATATATTTATACAGTTGTGTCTTGCAACCCGATACATATATATACTGTTGCAGCGTGCATCCCGATCCGTATAAATATACTGTTGTGGCGTGCAACCCGAACCATATATTTATAATGTTGCGGCATGTGTTGCTCCCAATGCACACGCAAGTATACGTGGTCGACAAGTAATAAAGTGATAAGTAGAGTATCGTTCCCACGAGGACTATTCAGACTGATGCTTAACAAACAATTTCTATCTACTATCCAGGGGTCTTTTACCAATAGTAATGATTTAGTTAACTAAAGAACAGTAATTAAGAGGGTAAAGGTGAATTCAAACAACGAAGCAAAAATGGGTTGTTATCAATAATAAGGAGACGGTCCAGGGTCAGAGTTACGAACAATCCAGTTGAGTTTTCCAATTGATTCCACTTCTTAAATCCCGGGTTACTAACTAACAGAGTAAATGTACCTGTGAAAACCTTTCGATTCTTCACAGTCTATGCAGGCTACTTCAATCCCTATATGTCTATGGGTTGAATCACGTGCACGCATTAACGAATTCTGTAAATAGTTAAACTAGGCGAGCAAGTATATGTCTATCCTACTCACGAATTGGTTCCCTGATGCCCGGGTTCACAAACTATTCCTATTCTTTCTTATTACGTAATTAAATTCCCTCTTTCGAGTTCAATCTAAAAAACCATAGATAATGCGTAATAATCGGGCCCTGACAATTACACAAGTGAAATTAAGAAAGAATAAGCAACCCGTTATGGGATTCAATTAATGGGAATCAATCTTCAAACATCAGCTTTCATGAAATACTCTAACCTTAGAACTAGAGATTTAGCTACGCATACTCATAATAACAACACAAGGATTTGATGTAATAATGAAAGGAAGAAAAACCCTTGTTCTTGATGTTATGAGCTCTCCAATTGCTCCAAAGTCTGAACTCCCCTCAAAAACTAAGTAAAAGAGTATTTATAGGGTTTACAAACACATAGTAATAAGTTAGACCCAAGCCTAGACGAAATAGGAAGTAAAAATCCGCACAAGGGGCGCTAGGGTGCCTCGTAACGCGCAATCCAAGACAGAACCCGTCGAAACCTTCACGTTTTTGGGACGTGGCGCGCAGCCAAACGCGCCAGAAGCTGGGCGCTTTGGCTAGCGCGGTGCGCCCCTGGTAGCGCCAGGCAATTTTCGTGTTTTCTTGCTCCGCAGCTCGCTTCGTGTCGTGCCCTCGTGTGTTCAATCCAATCCTCAATCAAAATCCAATCTTTTCTTACTCGATCATGCTCTTAAAAGCTCCAAATGCACTGCGTAACAATCTGCACACACACACGACATCAACTTAGTGTATTGTGATTTAGACTGGGTTGCATGCCCTGAAACTAGAAGGTCTGTAACAGGATATTTGGTGCAGTTTGGGCAATCTCTTATCTCATGGAAGTCCAAGAAACAAGATACAGTTTCAAGAAATTCAATTGAAGCAGAGTATAGGAGTATGACATCTGCAGTAGCTGAAATTTGTTGACTAACTGGACTCTTCAGGCGATAGGTGTTCTAGTTAAGCAGCCTAGTGCTATGTTCTGCAACAGCAAGACAGAAATACAAATAGCTGCAAATTCTATCTTCCATGAAAGGACAAAGCACATAGATATCGATTGTCATTTTGTAAGGGAAAAGTTGCAAAAGAGACTGATATGTATATATTATATTGGAACGAAAGAGCAACTGGTAGATCTGTTGACAAAGAGTCTAGGGAATGCCCAACACCATTATTTGCTAAGCAAGCTGGGAGTGAAAAATGTGTTTTCACCCTCCAGCTTGAGGAGGAGTATTGTGCGCAGCTAGTTAGTTGGTCAAAGTAGTTGGTTAGTTAGTCAAAGTACAATTTGTTGTTGTAACTAAGTTTATCCTAGCAGGAGGTTTAGTAGGTAAAATATCTATAGGTTAGTCGGTCAGTAGGCTAATGCCTACACTATATAAATATACTCACTCTGTACCTGATTTATTTAATGAAAGATATTTTCCCCAAACTCTCTCTCTCTCTCTCTACTTCCGTTTCCTCCTTCTTAGCTGAATGTACTTTCTCTCTCTAGGTTTGATGCAGGGCAAAACGGCGCAGAAGCTAAACACGACACAAACAATGCGGAAGCGATAAATAACAAGATAGGTGATATCAAAGATATCGGGAAACAAGGATTGGGGAGTCAAGAAACGAGAAGAAAGAACGGATTAATGAATTCAAGACATGAATTAATAATCCAAAAGGGAGAAAGTGAAACTCGAACCTTACAATGGACTCAACTAGGTGTCGATCGCCATAGGTTCCAAGTTAACGAGATACATGAAGCCTCGGGCTTCGGACTAGAAAGGCTCGGCCTTCTCTAATTCTCTCTTCTCTCTATTCAATTCAAGCTAAAACTCCTGAAATGAAGATCAAATGTGCTATATATACATTTACACTAAAAATGGACAAAAATGGCCCTGCAGCTGATTCTGGTTCGCTGAGCAAACTCTCTTCATCGCGATCGCGCCAGGGAGGCTTGCGATCGCGTAGGCAACAACTCTAAGCATCGCGATCGCGCAGGTCTCCATCATGTTCTCGTTCTTCAGTATCCTCAGCTTCGCCTTGGCGCTCAAGGTCACGCTATCGCGCAGGCCAACTCAATACTCTTCGCGATCGCGTGAGAAGTGGTCGCGATCGCAAAGAACAAAAGTTCTTCCTTAGGCAGTGTGCTCCCCTGTTTTGCCCTGTTTTGGGCTGCCTGTTTTCCTGCCCTATTTTGGCGCTCCAATGCACGATCTTCAAGATGTTTCCGGAGGCCTTGACTCGTATCTCTTGTGCTCTCGAACTTTGCTTTTGATAGTTGTCGTTTAGGCCATTTTGGGCTGCATCATCCTCCCCTTCTTGAAAGGATTTCGTCCTCGAAATCGAACCATCAAAACCTACAATCAAAACAAGCACAACCAAAACGTCCTACTTCACAAGTAGGTTAGCCTAACAAGAATAAGTGCAAGTGGTGTGGAAAACACACTCTTGTGATAGAGCCAAGCATCTATACCTATGAAAAAGCTTATGTTCCCAAAGGAGACAACATAGTCTTGGCTCGACAAGAACAGGCACTCATTTTCAAAACAAGCAAAGAGATCAAGGATATGCATGTAGCAATCAGATTCCCCACGACCCCTAAGCCCACCATCACACCAAGCCTTCAAATCAATTTTATCACAAAGTGACACATCGGCTTTGGCATGCTCAACACTCAAGGTGTGCTCAACATATGGGATGGAGTAAGTAAAGTAGTTCAATTCACAACTAACAACGACTACTTCACTCCCCTTCTTCAGAGCATTCTTACACACACCGAGAGGTACCTCCTCACCTCCCAAATCAACCCCAAGACAATCCTCCTTATTGGACAAGCTCCAAAGGAAGGTCTCCAAAATAGGTCCTTCATCATTATAGTCCACACAACGAAGGCTAGGACTACTAGAAGATAGGTCATCACGACCAATACCAAGACCACTCTCCTCACTCGGAGTTCCAAACGTTGGATCATCCATAGAGCCTAACTTGACAAACCATGGAGCTTCGACTCTACTACCGACCCTAGTCCGATACAATTCACCACCACAAATGAGATTGCCTTCAAACAATAGAAATGTAAAGGCATGCACCTCAAATTCATGGTTACATAAAAG
The DNA here is from genome assembly GCA_037355625.1 of Petunia x hybrida. Classification (NCBI taxonomy): domain Eukaryota; kingdom Viridiplantae; phylum Streptophyta; class Magnoliopsida; order Solanales; family Solanaceae; genus Petunia; species Petunia x hybrida. The sequence continues at coordinate 327,976 of JBBBVM010000012.1, forward strand.
CATAGAATCAAGACTAGGTCCTTCACTCTCACTCAAGGAGTCATCGAAAATAAATCGATCCATCTCACACTCAAGAGACTCCTCAAGGTCAAATCCACCCTCACTACGACACAATGAACCACCGCCATCAATTAAGCAATCAAAGGGAAGAATAAGATCATCATGCAATTCATCTTCTTCTTTATCAAATATGGGTGGGGTGTCATAACAAGGTTCACACACAAGGTCAACTTCAACATTTTCACTAAAGAGAGGTTCAATGAAAACCGAGCTCACATCATGATGTGGCTTTTCAACCCTCTCAACTAGTGGTTCAATTTCACACACAAGTTGACCCGAAGGCTCTACACTAGTTGCAAGCACATTATACTCATGCAAATCATCAACTAGCATAGAGTTGTTACAAACAAGATCACAAGACAAGGAAGTATCATGCTCAAGGGAGGAAGAACTAACACATACCTTTGAAGGGTCTTGAACGTCTCCACCTTGTAGCTCACATTCGGCATCTCCTTCACCTTGTCTTTCCATCACGGAACATAGTTAAGGTTCCATCGGCTTGCCTCCAAGAATACCTACACAAGTACTCACACAAGTAGAAGAAAAATATGAAGGGTTAAGGTTAGAATAAGTGGTGTCCTCACTCTTTTTTCCCTCTTTCTTTTCCCTCATTTTTCTTTCAAGGCTAGGTTTAGATTCGGGTGGTGACATCCCGCTCACATCACTCAACACATCCTCTCCTTTTTCCACTCGAGGAATGTCACCGGTCACTCCCTTACTCCTCTCTATCTTTTGTCTCTCAAATTCGGGTGAGTTGGGACGAGGCCCAAGAATACCCATAGCCGGAGTAGGTGGACTTTTTACATCAACCCGGAATCTAGGACTTGGAGACTCATCACTTGATGTCTCCTTCTTCTTCATTGGTGAACCACTTGGTTTTGCAACTTGTGGTTGGTTCACCTTGTTGACAATTGCCAACTGTTTTCTTGCACTAGTCCCACCATTGTTTGTGATTGTAGGACTTCTTGAATGCTCAATTTCAATCATGGTTTGAAGTTCTCGCTCCTCGCTCCTTTGCCTAGCCCAAGAAGGGGCGCTAGTAGGCACTCGGCTCTTCGCCCGGTAAGGCACAAAGTCGTAGACCCTTTGCCCTACGCCCACAAGATACACACCCTTCACCACACTATATTGCACCCTCTTCCCTTCCAACCACGGCTCACCCATCCACACATCAACATGACGCATGGGATACACGTCACACCAAACATAGTATTTATAACCTCTATGAGATATGAGTACCCGAGCCTCCTTAGAAACCCACACTCCATCATACTCATAAGGATGCTCTAGCTTATGACATGGTATCCTAAGCCTATCAACCAAAGAGGTGCTAATACAATTGGCATCGGTACCACCAATCTTGAGCAAGTATCCTCCAATACCATCTACCTCAACAACGAACCTACATCTACCCAAGTCTTGCACATTGGCACCCAAATGAGAATTTGGACGCCCACAAGTGTCAACACCAACAACTTGGGTCTTCCTTATCCCTCCACTAGTGGCAACACCACTAGAACAACCTCCACTTCCCGTCACTCTCCCAACATTAGCAATGTTGTTGGAAGTCAAGGAAGGAACCTCGCAATGGAACCCATAAGTGCCTCTCGCCTTGGTTCCATAGCCCATAGTACTACTCCTACTACAACCATCCACGCCCCTCACGGCATACATCCCCTTTGTAGCAAAAGCAACACCATTTCTCAAACCATCCTCCACATGATAATTAGAAGCATTAGGTCGCTTAGCGTACCTAGAAGATGCAAGCTTCTTCTTCCCCACGGAACAACCACCACCACCTCCCATACTAATGGAAGGTCCTCTACTACTCCCTTGTACACCGTTAGCAACACTAAGAGAAGATGCATAAGAATAACCCCTATGTTCATCATCATCAACTCTACCTATGTCACCATCATCAATATCAAATTCTTCACAAGAAGAGTAAGTAGGATCATCATACCTTGAAGCGTCACCATCTTCGATTTCTTGACTAGAAGCATAGGCATCATCACATTCGTCATCACAAGCCTCATAGTCATCATCAATCTCACGATCATCATAGTGAACCGCTTCATCATCATACGAGCCATGGCTTCCATCATCATAGTAATGGCCTTCATCACCCTCGTAGGAACCATAGTCTCCATCATCACCATACGAGTCATAGCAACTCGCATCATCGCCACATGAGCCACAACCTACTCCATCATCATTATCCGACATTGTTGCAATCACTAATAACAAAACCTCCCGAAAGTCACTCCCTCACGTGTATCACTCAATATATGTACACTCAAGAGCGAGGCCTTATCAACTTGGGAACCAAGGTAATCACAACTAGCATGTCCAAGTTAAAGTTCGGAGTGGAATTAATGAGACTCGATGGACGGAAGGCTATTTAATGTGCGCACTTGAGGCCAAAAGGAGTTCTACGACTCTTCTTTGAATTCTAATCTCCTCTACGCACGAATACCTAATACGCTAAAGGATTAGTGTCTTTCAAGTAGGCCAATTACCTTAAAAACACTAACCAAGAGGTAGGGAAGAAAACGGGACACAAAAGATTAGACTCGAATTGGTACCAAACGGATTTGGAATCGGATGAAATTTTGTTTGTGATCTACAAACTCATCATATTTAATGAACCAATTGGAGTCATGATGTTTGGAAACTGTTCGGAAGCAGTTGCGAACGTTCTGTCCCAAAACTGGAATTCTGAAATTTTTTTGTTCTTCGCTATCGCGACCAGACGCGCGCGATCGCGAAGGGTTAATTTTTTTTCAAAAATAATTTTGTTCTTCGCTATCGCGAAATTTCTCGCGAAGGGTTAATTTCTGCGACTTTCACAGCAGCTCAAAAACGGGTTTTTGGCGATTTTGGCCAAATTTTTGGCTCGATTTCAACCCGAAACACAAAACCAACGATACCCAAAGGTGTATACAACTAATATCATCAATCCCCAATAGTTTTTCAACCCCAAACAACAACAACAAGCTTCGATTCAAGATTGAAGCGTTTTCAAGAATTTTCAAACTTTTGGATTCTGATTTTGGAAATTTTGTTTCGTAACACCAAAACACGAGATATGGGTATCAAAACGACGGGAATACAACAAGGAACAAACCCCAATACTTTTTAACACTCGGGGATTCGTATCCAACCCACTCGACCAAATTCTTGTCAAGTTTTCTAGTTTTTCAATTTTTTGTTTTTCTTCAATTTTCAAGAACAAACAACAACACGATAACGATGCTAACACGTTGAACAAGGAACGGGGGTTTGTAAGAACATAACCCGAGCCTTGCTCTGATACCAACTGATGCAGGGCAAAACGGCGCAGAAGCTAAACACGACACAAATAATGCGGAAGCGATAAATAACAAGATAGGTGATATCAAAGATATCGGGAAACAAGGATTGGGGAGTCAAGAAACGAGAAGAAAGAACGGATTAATGAATTCAAGACATGAATTAATAATCCAAAAGGGAGAAAGTGAAACTCGAACCTTACAATGGACTCAACTAGGTGTCGATCGCCATAGGTTCCAAGTTAACGAGATACATGAAGCCTCGGGCTTCGGACTAGAACGGCTCGGCCTTCTCTAATTCTCTCTTCTCTCTATTCAATTTAAGCTAAAACTCCTGAAATGAAGATCAAATGTGCTATATATATATATATTTACACTAAAAATGGACAAAAATGGCCCCGCAGCTGATTCTGGTTCGCTGAGCAAACTCTCTTCATCGCGATCGCGCCAAGGAGGCTCGCGATCGCGCAGGCAACAACTCTAGGCATCGCGATTGCGCAGATGGCTCGCGATCGCACAGGTCTCCATCATCTTCTCGTTCTTCAGCATCCTCAGCTTCGCCTTCGCGCTCAAGGTCATGCTGTCGCACAGGCCAACTCAATACTCTTCGCGATCGCGTGTGAAGTGGTCGCGATCGCAAAGAACAAAAGTTCTTCCTTAGGCAGTGAGCTCCCAGTGTGCTCCCCTGTTTTGCCCTGTTTTGGGCTGCCTGTTTTGGCGCTCCAATGCACGATCTTCAAGATGTTTCCGGAGGCCTTGACTCGTATCTCTTGTGCTCTCGAACTTGGCTTTTAATGGTTGTCGTTTAGGCCATTTTGGGCTGCATCAAGGTTCAAGCACCAAGCTTGAATCCATGGCTACACAGTGAAGATATACAAAACTTCACAAGTAGGAGTTTACATTCAATATGGTATTGGTACAAATTCTGTTACTGCCTAAATATTCTAGGAGTCAAAAACTGAGCTATGTTGTTGTTTTGGTTTCCTCTATGATGGTCTGAGGCAGGCAATGATCTGTTTAGTATAGGGGGAGCTTTTATCTTACACATTTATATTGGTGCTGCATTGGTTTGATAAATATAAACAAATTTAGTTTGTACTATTGGTAGATTGTGTTTCTATTTTGATGTGTAATTTCTCTAGTATGTCAAACTAGTTGTTCTGTTTTTGGGGTTTTATCCGCCAGTTTTCATAATAAGTTTATGTAGCATCTGATTTTAACCAAATCAAGTCGTTAAATTCAACAACAATACATGGCACTTAAAAATGGTTAAATGATGAATGAGTATAGGAGAGACACTCGTCTTGTACTCGTTAATTTGAAGTAAATATGGGAGTGATGCGTGTTAGCCTTTTACCTATTTGAGTTTCTTTTATATTTCCATATGGTTGAAACACGTGTCTAGGCTTATAAATGTAATAAAGAGTAGTACTTATACTAAACTAATTAAAGAAAGAAAATTCCTGTATCAGATCCCTTAAAACTCTTCTTAATTACTGAGTACTACTAGCCAAAGATCAACTATATATAAACTATCGAGTCATTTTGTATAATTAGAGTCTCCCTCTTTCTGAATTTTGTGAAAATAAAGAGGGTAATAAGAAGAGACCATAGTGGTACTGTTTATATTTGATGGCTTCGAATAATAATCAAGAATTACCAGAAGGTACAGTACAGAATTTAATGGAACAAGATACATTAAAGTGGGTACTTGTAGGTGGAAAAGGTGGTGTTGGAAAAACATGCAGTTCTGTTCTTTGAATCCTTTTATCTCAGGTTCCATCCTCTGTTCTAATCATGTCAACTAATCCGCTTCATTACGCTATATTGAGGGTAGGAGGATTCCGCCCTAGTAGGAGGATTCCGCTCCATTGCATCATATTGAAGGTAGGAGGATTCCGCCCTGGAGTAGGAGGATTCCGCTCCATTCATTTGGCACATGTGAACCCATTGCATCATATTGTATTCATTCCATTTCACTGCACCGGTTGTTGTGTATTGTGTGATTGTAGTGCGATGTTTGTTTATATGTCATATATTTCTGATTGTGGATATGTTGGCTACTTATATATTTCTGTCTATCTTATATCCCTAGTAGTTTATAAGTTTATTATTCCGTATGTATTTCCAGTTATTATCTGGCTTTGCCTTATTATTGTTGAAATAAGGTGAATTCAGTTTATCTGCCTTTCTTCTCCCTAGCTAGCATATCTGCTTTTTCGAGGTGGCTAGATAGCCCCACTTAGTTCTTTTCACTCACTCTTTTGTTGTTTCTTTTCTATTTATTTTGTTTCGGCAGATTCGCTCTAGGGTTAAGTTCATCACGTTGCTAAGGAGCGAAGACGACTTTAGCTGTCAGATATATTTATCTCAGTTAATTTTCTCCCTTCATGAGATGTTTATACTTCATTTGTATTTTTAGATGTCTGTCTCTGTCTGGATAGCCCTAAAATTAGTATGTAGGTAGTCAGCTGTAATTCTTTTGTACAGCTTAGAGGTATCGGTATATATGTACTTTTTTTAGTCTTGTTCTTATTTGTTAGTTGGATTCACATTTATTTTCCTGATTTATTTGGTAAGGATTCGCCCTATGGGTTGGAGGGGAGGTTGGGGATGTCGGGTGCCCGCACGGTCTAGTCAAAATTTGAGTCGTGTCAAAAATACAATTTGACTTTATACAAGTGTATGTAAAGATTTTGCTACTTTATTATGAACTAAATCGTTTAATCAATTATAAAAATTAAATTTTGTATAACTTTTTATTTTCTATAATATCTTTTTTGTTTGTGTTATATCCGCTATCTTGATATATAACTTTAATTATTTACTCAAAATAACACGTGCAACTACTTGATTAAAAAAACTTAAAGATTATTTCTTTTTTACTATTCCGCCTAGGAATAGAGTTCCTGTCTACTTTTATTTTCCTTGTTGGAGTGTACTGACCTGTTATAAGACATAAAAACCGCAACGGAAAAGGGTCAAATATACCCCTCTACTTTCAAATATTGTTTGGCTCGGTCCTTCAATATACTATCCGATTAAAAATATCTCTGCCGTCATACTTTGGTCCAAAAATGCCCCTGAATCTAACGGCTGGGACACATGTCACTCTAAAAACTAACAACCAACTCCAAATTATAATATCCATTTTTTTTTTTACAAACCCACCCCAATTTTTTACCTATTGCTCCATCAGCTGCTCCAATCCATTAAAGAATGAAATTTACAAAGACAAAGAAAAATTTATTTTCTCCAAAATCTTTCTAACCCCCCGGTCTCCAGCTTCATCTTTATTCCCCGCCCCACTCCTCTACATCTTCTTAAGAGTCAATAAATGGCCTGAAGGCTAAATTTTAGTGTAGTATTTGTAATATTTTTCATTAAATTGTCACTTAGTTTGGGTGTATTAAACTCTATTTAGCTCATGTTCATTAATTCATATTTGAAAAAATTGACGAAGATTAGAAAATTTAAGAATTTCTTTTTCTGAATCTGTGGAGATTGAGATCATCGGGTTGTTTATTATTAAAATCCAAAGTATTTCTTACGTGAATTGAGCCAAATGACCAATTTGGAAACCGATTCTTAGTAAAAGTGAAGTCAAAGCTTAAAAATACCATTGTTGAATTGATGGGTTCTTTGATTCTTTGAATATATATATATATATATATATATATATATATATATATATATATATATATATGACTTTTCGAATTTCTTTTTGGAATTTGATTAAATTCTTGTATTGTTGTTCGAATCATTTTGTGGTTGAAAAATTAATTTATTGGTTGAAAGTGAAGACATTCAAAGATCACCATAATAGAGTTTGAAAAAGCTTAAATAAATATGAATTTCTTTTATTTCCTAATTTTTTTTTGGTTAAATTGCTGTTTGAGATTGTAGTTTGTGAAGAGTTTCATTTTCAATTTTGAGTTCATGAAGATTGGAGAATTGAGGTTCTTTGTTGGCCATCATTACATATCATGCAGTTGATGGTGATGCAACGGTTTTATGGCTGAAAATTGAGGTTTGATGGTAAAGAAAACAAGTCATAAAATATATTTGACTTTGGGTTAAGAGTTACTCCATAAAATTAGGGGGATTGGTGGGTCGGGTTTTTTTAATTTGGGGATGGTTTTTGCTTCAGTGAGTGACATGTGTCCCAGCCGTTAGATTCAGGGGTATTTTTGGACCAAAGTATGACGACAGGGGTATTTTTAATCGGATAGTATAACGAAGGACCGAGCCAAATAATATTTGAAAGTGGAGGGGTATATTTGACCCTTTTCCGAAACCGCAATCTACAAATATATATATTCCCGTGAATATGTATCATAGGGCAAACTTTCATGTCAGGACCATGGACACAGCAACAGCAGACATATTGCCTGAATGCATCATTCACAAAATACTCTCTTACATTAGCTTTAAAGAAGCAGCAAAGCTTACCATCGTCTCAAAAACATGGCTAAAAGCTTGGTTGGCTCATCCCAACTTGGATTTCGGACTTGAGAATCGGCGAGACCTGAAAATATGGGATCAAATCATGGAGAGATATAGGGATGCAAACATCCCTATAGACAAGTTTAAGATTTCAGAAAATGTTACTCCACTGTCATCTCGTGTTTCAGAACATGTTACTCCACTGTCATCTCGTGTTTGTGAAGTTTATCCAAAGTGGCTCTGCGTCGCACTTCAGAACTTGATCCCTAAGTGGCTCGGCATTGCACTTCAGAATGGTGTAAAAGGTCTAGTATATTCTGGCTCTTCATTAGTATATTCATGCCCCTTTCCTATTTTCACAATCTTGGCAGAACATTCTATAAGAGGATTGGTTCTGGATCATTGTAATCTGATGCATCATTCATTATCTACTACTAGCCATGTAGTGGTGAACTGCAACTCTTTGAGAAAGCTTTCTCTATCTTATGTACAATTAAATGACGAGATGCTTCAGACTTTACTCACTGGTTGTTCCTTGATTGTCGAATTAATCATTGAGCGCTGTAAAGGATTGACAAAGATTGAGCTGCGGAATCTTCAAAAAATCAAGTCTGCTTCCCTTTCGACGAATGGAAAGCAGCATGTTACAATCCAAGCACCATCCCTTGAGAGCTTGTCTTGTACAGGGATTTCAAGAAAACAGTCACCTATGTTGGATATGTTGAATGCCAGAATCTGAAAACTTTAAAGATATCAGATGACAGGATGTCTGATGGATTTCTCGAGCACCTTTTTTCTAGATCTCAATTCCTTGAGAGGTTGACATTAGATAGCGTTTCTAAAGGGTTGGAAAGGATTAACATTTGCAGGAGTCAATCACTAAAGTACTTGGAGATTGAGAATTGTGAGGGCATAGGGGAGATTGATGCTCCAAATTTGGTAACACTTCAGTATCTGGGAGGTCAAATTCCTGAACTTAAAATTGCAAAAGAACGCCAATTGAAGCACTCATGGATCATTCTTCCATGCTTGGACAATTTAAATGAAGCATTGCTTTGTAAGTTGAGGAAATTTCTATCAAATCCATCCTCTTGTTCTTGGGTTTACCTTGAGATTAAGGCATGCAATGAACTCAACAAGACAGTATCCCAACTGCACCATAGAATTGCTATACCCCAAGTGGACAGTTACCCCAAAGTGGACAATTTACATGTAGAAATACAGTTTTCTATAGATTGCCCAGCTTTTTTGGATGCTTTGCTATGGTGTTGTCGCCCTAGGATACTTGGACTACATTCAGATGTCGAAACGATTACATGTTTCATCGATCTTTTAATGTATATGACAAATGCGACTCGTTCTACTAATCAAGGGAGCAGGCCTTGGCATAGTCAATTAAAAGAAGTAAAAGCTTACAGATATGATTGGACAAAGATGGCCTGGAAGCGTGAGGAACTAAGAAGCGCGGAGCTGGCAAGAAGGGGCCTTCGGGAGGATGGGAAGGCTGACAGAATTCGTTTTCTATTAGATTGGTGAAACAGTTAATTTATCTTTATTGCAAATTGAATGAACTCATTCATTTCTAAATATTTTTTTTCTTGAAAAAGGGTCTTCTATCAAGAATGATTAGGTTTGAAATACCAAGGCATTGTGATTTGTGATTAGTACTTATCTATATCGAAATTTTCAAGTACTTGTATTAGATATTTTATATTTTGCAATCTTTAGGAGAGTTCCACACTAACCTCGAAAGCTGCCTTATAGATGATCTTTTGTCCTTCAAAATCACAGAATCTAACAAGATATATTCAGAAAAGGAAACTTCATCCCATGAGTCTGCAATTGACGACCTATTAATTTCTTCTTGGCCTATTTCCACCTATTGTTCTGATTCCTTTTTGAGGCTTCTCAAAGTATGTCGTGTATTGAAAAGACAAGTTATGCTGCATATAGTTTTGCTTTAGACATCTGATCTCTGCGAGATGTGCATTCTCTTAATTGATAGGAGAAAAGATCTGTTAAACACCTTTGTTATTTCTCGCGTCGCACTTAATCCAACTCTCAGGAAGAAGCTCCACTGCTTGTAGAGGTAGAATCTGTAATTCTTCAGTCAAAAATATTCCAGTGTTCATTTATTTCTGTAGCAGCTTGTAGAAAGCAACATCGAGTATAATTTGTCACTCCCCACCATAGAAATTTCCCCTTGGTACTCAACCAAGACGGAATAGTGTTCTGGCTGCATGCTCCTGCGCGTTCTCTTCAAAAGATGGCTACAAGCCTGGTTCACTCATCCCAATCTAGAAACCAGCATCCATTTTTGGAAAGACATGAAAATAGTTAATAAAATCCTGGAGAGACTTAGGGACAGACAAAATAGTTAATATCACTCTATAGGATGGTGTAAAAGATCTGGTCTTTATTGTCAATTTAATCACAGAGCACTTGTATAGGGTTGAAAAGGATTGAGCCTTAAAAAAATCAAGTCACCTAGAGAAGATATGCAATTGCGCCATAGATATAATGTTGTCTAGAGCGTACAAGCCTCGAAGGAAGCAAGTCTTGGCATCGCCAATTAGTACTAAAAGCCTACAACTTTTATTGGAACTCAAAATTGGGGAGCTGGTAATTAAGACCCTTAGGAGAAACTTTTCTGGCAATGATATCCTAGTTTCATCAATCAACTCCAATAATAATCAAGTGTTTGAAACTCCTGAGGATATTCAGAGTTGTCCTGAAACCTTATGAACAACCCCTGGAATTCGATGTATTTAAATCAACCCAATCCCCTTCTTTAATATCACTTAGACAATAATCCAGGCTCAACTCAGGCCCCCACTACTTGTCTTATTTGGTTCTTGCTTACTCCAATTTAAAAGCTGGAAAGTGATACAATATTCTAAACCTTCTGTCATTCCTTTTGAGAAAAAAATTCATTTTATCATTCATCGAAGAAATGCAGAGCCCACATTGTAATTTGTCCAAAATGTTTGGAGCAAATCATTTTTTGGTGGGATATGGTTGAGTCGGGCCCTCTACAACCGTGAGATGCTTCGTGCACCGGGCAGCCTTCATATGGTTGAGCCAGAGATAGAGTTGGGTACCACACTTTGCTACAGTTGTACAACTTTTTTTCACTTTATTTATGTAATCTGCCCTTTGTTATAAATCTACTAAGGGATGTGGGCGTATGAATAATATTCTTCTATCCTTAACCACAGGTCTTGTGCATAAGTCTGGGAATGGAGAATTTTCTGATTGATAGCGCTTGTCCCCTTAATGGATCAGTATGAAGCGGCATCACGAATCTAAATTAGTTGAGTCAACTGATTCCAGATATATGATGGTCAATCAAAAAAATGTATATGTATATAATATAACTTGAGCTAAGATTGTGAATGCGATTGAATGTTTTAAGAAACGACGTTTGATATTTTAACTTCAATGGAAAAACTGAAAATGAAAATACTCTTGAACCATCTCGTTTGAATTCCAATATCATTGCCATTTTCTTTTCTCAAGTTTAACAAACTTCTTCAGCAATAGTTAAAATAAAAGTCAATTAAGTTGAATTTGGAAATTTAGAGTTGCATAATATATTGGAAATTATTAATCTTTATAATATTAATGGGTGAAAATCATTTACACCTCCCAACTTTGAGTTAAAAATCAAACTCCCCCCTCAACTATGAACAATAATCAAACTCCCCCCTTTTTCTCAATAAACTTTTAAAATTCCTACTTTACCCTTAAGATTATCAAACCTTTCCATTTTTTTAATTAATATCGTAATATGTTTTATTCTATTCTAAACTTATATAACAAAAAAATATTATAATTAAATAAAAATAAAAAGAGTGAATAATAATTAAAGCATAAAAGTTAATGATTTCATCAATAAAATATATGAGGAGAATAAATTATATAAATAATCTTACTTGTATTAGTACTTTACGAATAAAAAAATAAAACTCAAAATTAATCTATTGCACAATAGAAAATAAAATTTTAATGCATGAAGTACTAGAAGAAATTATTGAAGACAATAGTATATTTTATATTAAAAAAATTATTTATTTGTATGAAACGAATTTTAAATAATAATGTAGATTATATTTCATCATAGAGGCGGACGCCACATGGTGGGTAAGATGCACTTGTACTCGCCAGCTTGGCTAAATCTTTTTGTATTTATGTGTTGATTTCCTTGAAAGTAGACATATGTATTAAGGTGACAACCATAGAACATAATTATTTTTTAGTGCATTGGTCAAGTATGCCTGCAATATTTTCATCTTTTTTTAGTGTACCGGCCATATTTTGAATTCCTCAGCTCTCTTCTTTATTTTATTTTTATTCATACATTATAAATAGTGGCACCTGTAACTTCTAAATCCTGAGTCCACCTCTATTTCATCAATGATAACTAAACCTCAAAAATCTATATACACGATAAAGAATGAGAGTGAATGTACTTTGTGGCAAATTCATATTTAAACATATTGATAATATTAATAAACTTAAATTATTATCATAAGCTTTAAATTATTTAAATTATAGGTAAAATATTTTGATTAAAAAACTATATATAAAAATATATCATATAGTTGGGGTTTGAAAATGGAAAGGATAAAATGGACATTGTATAGGATAAAGGGGGGAGAATGACTAATTTTTATAGTTGAGGAGAGAGTTTGATTTTTAAACCAAAGTCGGGGGGTCAAAATAATTTTAACCCTAATATTAATACACATTTATCAAGATAAATTATTTAACTCTTCAAAACAAAAATGCGACACATCAGTTTCTTTCTCTCTTTTTTTTAACAACAAAATATAATGCCATATACTAATAAACTAAATATTCTTCAGTCAACTGACTTATGTACACCTCAATTTCAGACCGAGTGGAACGATGATTCTTCACACATGATTGGGAATATCATATGGCAGCTCTTTCTCAAGATTTTCTACATAGTATTTCGAGTGGTCAGGGAAAAAAAAAAGAAAAAAGAGAAAAAGAAACTAAATGAGAGCACTAACTTGCATTTGCACCATACAAGTAGAATTAATGCAAACATTCTACATATGATGCTTTCATTATCAGGTTTTCATTTTTATCCAGTCTGGATCATTAAGATAAGAAAGAGATGTACAATAAACCTATTTAGCAATGCCAGTTGCATTTGAGGCCCGTGATAGAGACTTAAGGAAATCTAATGGCCTTTTTAGAGGAACATATGTTTTGATAAATACTCCAGAACACACCTTCGATAGCGGATGTATATATGTTGGCATGTTCACCCTCTTTATTGATAACTCACCAACCCTCGTGGTCAGTGACGTATGGTTCAAAACTGAGTTATCCTCCCTTTTATCCTTTTCACTTAACCAGACTTTTCTCTATGGCAAAATTTGAACTTGTAACGTGTAGCTGACCCACACATTACGCTTTACGCACTGTACTATTACCACTAGCCCAAAACCTTTGTGCATTGGCTTGTTCACTGTCTACGACTCTAGTTTTACATATAAATAGTTAGAACATATTAAAATATATACTCGCTTTCAGGTTGTACCATTTATATCACAAAAGTAATAGGTCGCTACTCACGACTTAAAATCTTGAATTGGACCCTAGTCCTACCAGAGAATATAAGCCTCATATGTCAAGTTTATCTCAAGTCTTTGCACAACGGTTGTCTTGCTGTTGCTTTATGAGGAGAATTTTGTTTTAGCTAAAGAAGTGAATGGTGCGCCAAAAGGGTCCCAAATGATTACTGGCAATGACCTATTTGATAGGACTAGTAGCTCTTCTCAAATTTAAACTTGACTAACATGGTAGCCTCTTTTTTATTTTATTTTTTTACCTTAAAGAAATGAATTTAGATTACTTTCAGTAGTGTTGCATCAGCTGGCGAAAAACCAGAAATTAAACTGATATTCTACCTTCATTTCAATAGCAATAGGAAGGGCAATGCAGTGCAGTGAAGATACGGAAAACAACCAAGTTGTTGCACTGTGAAATTTACAATATTCCCGTGGGACTATTAAATATCCAAAGAAATTGGAACATAAGGTACAAAAGAAGGCCTAAAATCTGACTAGAAAAGCAATATAAGCTATATGACATGATAACATGATGAAACGGCCCTTCCAAAACCTTTGACCTCAAACTCACCTTGGTGCGTAGATTCACCTCGTTAGCAGCAGCTCGACAATGATGAAGGCCTGCGAGGACTATTTGCACATTGAACTGATAAATAGTTTACGAACATATTTTGTGCTAAGATCCTACTGGAGCAATGCCTTTGGTTTTGGCAGCGGCAGTGGCTGCAGCAGCTGCAGCTGCAGCGGCCGCAGCAGCTGCTGCACTTGAACTCGGTGGAGGTCTTGGATTGGACTGTGATGTACTGTCAACTGTCACTAATTGATGTTTCTGTTGCTGTGTCTGTTGAGAACTAACCTGGGTAAGCAAGGCCTTAATCTGGCCTCCGGTTAGTGTCTCCTGCTCAAGCAATGCATTAGCAAGAGCATGAAGCTCTTTATTGTGGGTAGTTAGAATTGTTTTTGCATTGTTGTAAGCCCTTTCAAGTAGTTCTTTCACTTCCTTCTCAATAAGAAGCCTAGTCTCGGTGCTCATGCTCCTTCCGTTATCGTCGTAGTTGTGAGTAACAAGACCGACTTCTTTGCTCATACCGAACTTTGTGACCATGGCTCTGGCTAGTTTGGTTGCTTGCTTGAGATCATCAGATGGACCAGAGGTTACTTCACTTTCCCCGAAAATAAGCTCTTCAGCAACTCGCCCACCCATAGCAACATCAAGCCGAGCAAGCATCTGCTTACGAGATATACTAGTCTCATCCTTCTCAGGCAATTGAGCAACCATACCAAGAGCCATTCCTCGTGGAACAATGGTTGCTTTGTGCACCGGAAGAGCCCCATCTGTGTGAATAGCAACAAGTGCATGGCCACCTTCATGGTAGGCTGTGAGTTTTCTCGTCTCTTCAGATATAAAAGCTGATTTGCGCTCGCTCCCCATCATGATTTTGTCCTTAGCATGCTCTAGATCAGCCAAGCTTACGGCTTTGGCACCATCCATTGCAGCCTTCACAGCAGCGATATTCACCAAGTTCGCGAGGTCAGCACCAGAAAATCCAGGAGTCCCCCTAGCTATGATCATGAGGTCAACATCATCCGCCTTCACAATCTGCCAAAATTGATATGCTTTGGATGAAAAATTAGCAATGACCCAAAACAGACCCTTATAGGATAGCATATTCACGTGGTATGGGCTGTCTAAGAGGATTTAAATAGACTGCACATGGAGAAGAGGGAACTGGACATAATGCAACGTAGTAACTCATTTTATGATGGGAACTAAAAGTAGTAAGAGAAAGTAGAAACTTAGAATCAAAATTAGCAAGTAGACAAGAAATGATAAACCGATGACAAAGTAAAATATGCCATGTAAAATGAAAAAAGGAAAGACATCGACTCACTGAAGCTTTTGGAAATGAGAACATTTATTTGTCCCTGTAGGGTAAATACAAATATATCACCACTACACAAGGAAAGGCATGTGATGCATAATTAGTTTATCATCTAAAACGCTGAATGGGGAAGGGAAAAAAGGGGAGACTCTATCGGCTGTTTAGTTAGCGCACAACAGCTGAGGCACATAACTAATAGATTGTGAGAGCAATAAACAGAAACTGCAAAATCAGTGGAAATGGCCGAGTTTCAGAAAGAGTACCTTTGACATGTGAGATTCCAAGATCTGCTTCCGTCCTTCAACATCAGGATTTGGGACAACAATGTTGCGATCAAATCGTCCAGGTCTCACCAATGCCTTATCCAGAGACTCGGGGAAATTAGTCGCAGCAATCACGATGATTCCATCATTTTGTTTGAAGCCATCCAGCTCGACGAGCAACTGATTTAAAGTCATCCTCATATATTGCTGGTCCTTTGGGTTACGGCTTCCTCCAATGGCATCAATCTCGTCAATGAATATAATGCATGGTGATCGCTTCTTAGCAGCAGCGAAAAGGTCTCTCACTCTCCGAGCTCCCACTCCGACAAACATTTCTTCAAACTCACTGCCACTGCATGAGAAGAAGGGAACCCCAGCTTCTCCAGCTATGGCCCTAGCCAACATAGTCTTACCAGTTCCAGGGGGACCAACAAGTAATACACCTTTTGGGAGCTTGCCACCAAGACGTGTGAAACGCTGTACCCAAAAGGTCGCTGAAATGAGCAATTGCAGAGAATTTACCTCAAACCCGTAAAACAAACCCCACTTTTCGCAGCCAGAATAAACAATCAAACCGGTGGAGAAATGTCAAGCATGTTGCAGCTTATAAGATGTCGAAAAACTTGAGCAATATATCACCTCATTTACCAATCGTCAAAAACAACAAAAGTCATACATTAAAAGGAATGAGGTAGAATATTACTCTCCCTTATGGATGTGGGTTACTGGGTTTTGGAGGAAACTATTAAAGGGGTGAAAGGAGTTTAATAAGGAATATTATATTTATGGTGGGAAATGGGGATAGAGTTAGTTTTTGGAGTCATAGGTGGTGCAGAGGCAACTCTTTGAACCTTTCTTCTCCAAATATGTTCAGAATTTCATGTCAAAAAGAGATGAGTGTTCATCAGATAGGTGTATCCAAGGTGGAGAAGTTACACGGGATCTGAGGTTTACGAGGAATTTGCAAGATTGGGAGATGCTAGAATTTTAGTGGTTGATTGAGCTTCTTCACAAACAAAGAGTTACATATGATAGTCAGGATCTTTGGAAGTGGGGTGCAGAAACAACGGCATATTTTCTGTTAAGTCGTATTATGAGAAGCTTTTGATTAGAGAGGAGTCAGCTTTTCCTCATATCCTGCAATGTGGATTCGTACAGTACCGAGAAAGGTATATTTTTTTCACGTGGCTTGCGGAGAGAGTGATTTGACGGTGAAAATTTCGAGAAAGAGGAGGATTACTTGTGTTAGCTGGTGTTTCATGTGCAAAAGTCGGGTGAAGATGTGAACCACCTCCCCTTACATTATCAATTAGCATCTCGCTTGTGGTGGGAAATCATCAGATGGTTTGGTGTTCAATCGGTTATGCCAGGTACGATCAAAGATGTCATGTTTAGTTGTGTGGAAGACGAACAAGAAGATACAGTGCGTGGGAGATTGCTCGTCTTACGTTGATGTGGATCAGATGGGGGGAGAGAAATAAGAGAGAATTTGACGGAATAGAGAGGAATTTTAGTTATTTGAAGAGTAGCCTTCTATTTATTTTTATTTTTTTTGTGCACGTATGATTCTCGTATGTATAGAAGATTGGATAGTGTTTGTAGAGTCCCATTTCATTTTGTAAGGGATCCTACTTGTTTACTCATTGTAAGGGGACGAGGTAAAGCTAAAATCGCATGGAAGGAAGGTGTATCGAAAGACCTACAATCTCTAGGAAGCCATGCAGACTTGATAGGCAAAATGAAAGAAAATGATATGTGTATGTGATACTAATTAGTTGGAACATGCTTTATTCATTTAGTGCGCTTACTTTAGGTCCTATGCTTACTCAGTGTTTTTTTGCCGTACAAAGACTTTTATGCGCTTAGAAAATATTGAGAACTTCTAGTACTTACTATGTTTATATTTATTTTGTATATTATCTCAGATAAATTTAAATGAGAATCACGGTCAAGTAAGGATTCATAAGCAGAACCCAACTTGTTTCATCCGGTGGGAGCAAAGAAGCTTAGGATATGTTTGGTGTTTCTTCCTTCAATCATCTGGATCTACAACAAGAAGGAAGTGGCTTGTAGGTTCACAGAGGCGTCTTTTTGAAAGGATAATTGGCTGGGAAATAGCAGTCTTAAGCAAATATTCCCTGATATTTTTTATCTGAATAAACAGCAAGAAGCTACAGTGGGGGAATTATGGACTGCAAGGTTGGAACTTAAGCTTTAGGGGGCTGTTGATTGATTGGGGAATATCCAGAGTAACAGATTTTTACAAAAGCTGTGGACCATGGGGAGGATAAACTCTGGTGGGTGGGAAACAGCAAGGATACTTACATGGTAAAAGAAGTGTACAGGAACCTAAATCAGTCCAACAATTTAACTCACTTGGCCACGGAAACATATATGGAAGGTAAACGTGCCATAAAAAGTGGCTTGCTTCTCCTGGCTGGTAGTCAAAGAGGAAGTCCTTACATCAGCAAATCTCAAAAAAAGAGGGATTCAATTGTGCTCAAGATGTCACCTATGCGGTAAAGAAGCAGAGACAAACCTCTTTTTACACTGTCAAGTCACTGTTCAACTATGGGATGTATTCAGCAACTTGAGAGGGATAAAATGGGCTGTGCCTGGGAGGACTTCAGAATTGTTGGCTTGCTTGAACAAGGGTGGAGGAATTGACAGTAGGAGAAAAAGATGTTTCTTTTTTTTTTTTTTTGAAATGGTAAATTTTATTGATAACAGTAGGAGAAAAAGACGTAGTACTGTTCCTTGTCAAAAAAAGATGAAGTACTGTCCCTGGTAGTATATGGTGGAACATGTGGAGAGAGGAATTCAAGGTTTTTTCAAGATGGTGGTAGCACAGTGCAGAAACTCAAGATGAACTGCACACTTTTATTTTGTTTTTGGTGTAAAGGAGAAATCATAGAAGATTCTGACTTAGTGTTAGCTGTTTTAGAACTTTTGTAACACCTAATCAGGTCCCTTGTGAGATGAACAAGGATGGTTTTTGGACTTTTTGACATTGTAATTAGGACCTCAGTATAATCGACTAATCGTCGTACTGTTGATATATATATACATACACACACACACACACAGAAACAAAAATATGTTACCAACTCAAAAGAATACCACAACATACTCGGTGATATCCCACCAAGGTGGGGTCCGGGGAGGGTGAGATACACAGACCTTACCCCCACCAAGGTGGAGCATCTCAAAAAAAAATACATTACATATTTTACTGTTCAAGACAAATATCTTATGAGTGGAAGTGGAAACAAAGCAACAGCTGAAGATTTTTATCTTCGGTTTGAAACAGATTTTTTATAAAAAGCAAACGGAATTGGACACTTTTATTTACAGCTGACAACTTTTTCAAGAATTCTCATGTAGTTCAGCTGTGTGGCAGTCGTAATTAGGTTAAACTCACAAATAGACACCATGCTAATTAACGCTTGCTTCTTAGTTGAAGCTACAAAATAGCATTAAGCTATAATCAAGCAAACAGATTTAGCCACATAAACCATTTGGATGCTTCACTTCCTGTTCTTTCATTAGCTTGCTTGTCAACTCTGTTCAACACCCTACTAGCAACAGTTTCCTCGATATAGATAAGGTAAGCTAACCAAGAGTCGCTTTAACAGTTGCACCCCCCTCCCAAACCCCAAAGAAAAAAGAAAACTAAAAACTCAATAAACAACCACAAAATATCCTACACTAATTAGGAGAATCACAACTCCTTATCAGACAATGGACATAGAAGTTAGCGAACGGAGTAGTGGACATACAAATTACTATACTTTCAGTTCAAAAGTAGGTATTCCGCATAGTTACTCATAGAAATCTAGGATTTTTTGCAGTGATGAGTTCAGTGATAGTATTCTCGAGGTTTCACCTTAAGTGGCCTACTGGTAGTTAAACACTTAAATAGGAGCGCAAAGGCTTATTACATACACATTTGTAGATCAGCTTTTAACAAATCTTTGCAGACCAAATTTTATATGTAATGCTGAACTACGCCAGAATCTTACCACATATGATACATACCCTGAGGTATATTCTGATTTCTGAAACAGGCTTATACCTATCCTACATGAATCTTACAACCACATTGGTAGCTGTGATTACATCCTATTTATGTGATTTGGTTTTCTTCTATATTGCTCGGATCCTCTGAAAATGTTGTCAGGTGGTTGTCGGATCCTCCAAAAGTAATGCATTTTTGGAGGATATGACACAGGAGCGGCGATATTTTGGAGAATCTGAGCAACACAGGTTTTCTTAGGTTCCATCAAGTTCCTGTTGATTCATGTTGCTGATGATACTAAAAAATCTTGAAGGTGGATAGTTTATCTACTTCAAAAGTTTATCTTTCATCTTTCATGACTCTTCGTTTACAGTTGTGTTGTCTTACTTGCTTAAGTTTGTCTATAATATTGTGTTAAAATGGAAACTCTAGCATATCCCAAGTACCCTGTAGGCAAGTAATGGCTGGCTGTTTGCAAACATGTAATCTTTCCAGGCACTTTCCAATTTATGATACATTATTCACAGAATGGACATGTAAATAACTGATCCTCACCCAATATGACTTTCATGGCTAAAACAATTCTGGCCTAACCTTGATCAGTGTTTAAGCACCATTTTAGCATAACGTAAAACTCATTATGCTTTACCAGATCAGAGCTCAACAACTAAATCGACCTAATAGTCCGGGGCCTACTTACGAGTCCAAGGGGAGTAACCTTACTTTCCTCCTTCAACTTCTCCTTCTACCCTTGTCGTCTTTGCCCCAACAAAACATACTGTAGATATAATAAACAAATGATAAAACTTGATCTCCGCCCGTTTTCTATCCTAGACGTCTTTTCAGATAGGTGTTGAAAGAGCGCTGGTTAAAACAGTTATAAGAGATGAACTTCGGTCCTCCATATCTAGTAAAATATTGCATGTAGCACCACAGAACAAAATTCATCACACTGTTATTATTGTTCACTTACGTGGATTAATGATACAAATATCAAATTGCTTGTGGTTACTTAGGAAACCTCTCATATTAACTCACCTTAGGATCTCGGAGATAGTGAACAATTTCTTCCAGCTCAGATTTTGCCTCATCAACACCCTTTACATCAGCAAATCTTGTATTGGTTTCCATACTTGGTTGCACTTCCTCATTTAGACCAAGTCCTGATGCAGTAAATGGACTAAGTAAAAGAAAACAGTAGAATGCATCTCAAAAAAGCTTCAAATAGCCAAACAAAAATTGCAGAATCCTATACCTTTGCTGATTCCTCTATCCTCAATAAGCGCACCAATTCCTGAAATCACTAGAAAGGCCAAGGCCAGTGACCGAAATGTACGCCACAACTGTTCTTTGAAGTTACCCCCTTCAACGGCTACCATATGTATAGGAGTATTACGAGTTCCAAGAACACCATCTTTTGTTGCTTTACCAACATTCCTAAAAGCTGACAGAGCCCCTAAATTTTCTTCCTCCATATGAGACCTGGAAGTACCAGCAATCCCTGCAAAGAGCTCATGTCAGCACTAACAATATCCATGATAAACTAATTAAAAGAAATAAACCTTCATCAGCAAGCACCAGAAGTTCAGGATTTAGAGTAGAGCAAACCAAATACAAGGTAATGACTAATGAGAAATATTCTATTTTTTTTTTTTTTTTGATAAGGTAACGAGAAACATTCTAATTATGAGTACCCCTCTGCAAAGCCCGGAGCAGCTCACTTTCATCAAGTCTGTCAACCTTTACCAGTGCCTTAACATACTCGGACAGTGCAGCCGGATCAGAATGCAATGATGGTTGGCTTTCAAACAACCTTATGACTGCCTCTGGGTCATTTCTATGATATGCAGCATTACTAGTTTCATCGGTTTCACGTACTCTGCGGGCTAGACTGCCCACATAACTGGACTGAAACCTTTTCTTAGTATTTGCAACTCCATGCACTGCAAACAAAATAGGGACAAGATGAAAAAAAGAGAACATTAGCTCAACTTCAATATTCAGATAGCAGATGTGAAACTGGCTCGATCAGAAGATGGCAGAAGTCGCTTCCAACTTTGAAGTTGCAAGTTGTAATTTCAATATACAAATACTGTATCAAGAGTATTTCTGCTTTATAATATGATTTAACTAACTTATAAGCTGATATGTTAACTCATAAACGTCTAAGGTGCACAAGACTTGGAAGTATATGACCAAAAGGGATTGCAATAAACTTGCAGGTATTTGCTCCCGTTTGCTAGCTGATTTCCATGACATATGTTACTGAAAATTGCTTATAGGATGCACTCACTAACTTTTTTTCTTTTGGATGCATTCTCTAACTTATGAGCTGATATGTTAACTCATTAGCGTTTTAGGTTCACAAGGCGTGGAAGTATATGACCGAAAGGATTGCACTTAAGTCAGGAGGTTCGCTAGCTCATTTCCATAAAGTAGGATAATGAAAAAGTTTGCTCATAAGATTTGCAACTACTAACTTATAACCTGAAATGTAAACTCATTAGCGTCTGACGCTCACAAGACTTGGAAGTATATGGCTGAAAAGGATTACACTGAATCCAGGAGGTTTGCTAGCTCCGACCATTTAAAAAAAAAAAAAGGCCATCCACCTCTTGAGGTTACTAATTCATTTAGACAAGATGTTGAACTGGTTTTCAGCTGTCTTGTAAAGCACAAGAAATTTCTTTATACCAAATTCTTTGTAAAAACAATAAACGACAGTTGGAGCATCAACAGTATGAAACCACCCTGTTGGTGAAATGCAAAGGTAGGCAAACAAAGATCTTTACAAGAAAATACCAAATGTCCAATTATTTTCTACTGATGTGCAACTCTAACCAAGCACGAATTTTTTTATAAAAGCAGTTTTGAATATCAAAGGCTGACATTTTAATCTTATTTCAAAGTCTACAGAATTTTTCTTCCACTTAGGTACATTTGTCCTGTCCCACTCCTAACTCACTCAGGTTGCCTTCCAGATCGTCATCCATGTACTACTTGTCATGTCGCATTCCTGTAAATAGTGCTGGTGAATGAAAAAAGTGGGTAGCTCACTTGTTGATCTCCAACCCGTCTTTTCTACATCATATCCTATTTTTATGTTATAATCAATGTATTCTACTTTTTGCACCTTCATTTTACTACCACCCACAAGGCTTTTCCTTTAAAGTCTTGCTTCACAATAGTTTCTTTTCCCTTTTACTCTTATGATTTAAATCTATATCATCAGTAATCAGTAGCTTTTGTCTGCACTACTAAGCAGTATGAGGATTGGTGCATAAACACTTGTAGAAAGTAGAAACCAATCTGGTTGCGGGAGAGAGTGAGTGCCTTATCAAGCAATATAGTCATTTGTAAATTTCATAAATTTAGGTTATGGCCATTGTTTAGTTTTAAGTACACAACAGCTCAACTTTTTGTACGACCATGAATATCATGCCGAAACAGTAAGCAAATGAATAACCCGGTAGTCCATGTCATCAACCACATGACATAATATGTATGCAGACCAGAGCAACAAAGAAAGTCTCTTCCTTGAGTGCCAACAACTCAGAGCATACCTTCACTTCCTATAGTCGTTCTAGAGGTAAGATGCGTTCTATTGAATATTGAGCTTAGCTGCCTCAGTTGAGATTGCTGCCTTTCAACCTGTAAAAACAGAAAGTCATAATTACACACACACACACACACAAAAAAAAAAAAACACACAAGACAGGAAAAAAAAATCATATCAGAAAACATGCAGTGTAAGATGAAGAAACCTGCCAAACTATATCCACCAGTCTAAAAACTGGGCAGTTGATCAAATCTTTCTGTCCATACCCAGAATACAAATAGTTCTCATTACACGTCAATATGAGCTAAATGAGATTCGATCAAACAACCATGCCTCAATCGCAAATTAGGAGTTGGTTTTATGTATCATGAAGGGGAGCCCCTGAGCAATGTTAAAGTGTCTCTTTGTGACCAATAAGTCACCAGTTTGAGCTATGGAATCAGTCACTAACCCTTGCGTCAGGGTAGCCTGTAGACCTGCCTACATCACACCATATGCATTACCGATTTTCTCAGACTTTGCATGAACGCGGGATACTTTGTGCACCGCTTTGTCCTTTTTTCGTTTTTTGAATCGTCTTTATTCATTGTGTTGTGTTCAAGTCCATTTTGTTCCAAATTTCCAACACTAAGAGCCTATTTGGCCAAGCTTCTGGCAGGCCAAAAGCACTTATTTTAGATAATACAGGTGTTTGGCCAAGCTTTTGGGAAAAAATAAGTGCTTCTGAGCAGAAGCAGAAGCTGCTTTTTGTTTTTAAGAAGAAGTTGAAAAAAGTAGCTTCTCTAAAAAATAAGTACTTTTGAATTTAAAGGACAAGATTAGACATATAAAAAGTATATGAAACAACTTATACGCATATCCTTTTTCGTTATTTGATGTTAAAAAATAAATTTTTAAATACTTGTAAAATACAATAAACTAACAAAAGCACTTCTCTCATGATTTGGCCAAACACAAATTATTATTCTTCTAAAGCACTTTTTTCAAAAGCACTTCTCAAAATAAGCTGATTCTCGCAGCTTGGCCAAACAAGCTCTAAGTAATACGTTTTCTTAGTCAAATTTTCAATTCACTAAACTAAGAGGTTCTTAAAATATCACATTAATCCTTGCCACGACTTATACAAATCTAAGTCTCTAACCACAATAAAGAGACACATAACAAAGACTAAGTCGAATTTAAAGCTAAGCGGGAACAACTAAACTCTAAGGGCCTGTTTGAAAAGCCACCATGTAATTGGAATTGGATGTAACTGGGTGTAATTACACAGTTTGGCATGTTTAGCAGACCAAGTAATTACTTGGTATGTATGGAATTGGGTGTAATTAGACCCCTCCAATTACACTCTCCAATTCACAAGGGGAAGGTGAGAATTGGGTGTAATTACATGGTGCAATTACCTACCACCTTTTTACTTTTCTTCTTTTCTCTTTTTCCAAGATATCACAAAAGTAAAAACTTTTCACTTCACTCTTCTTTTTCAACGTTGGAAGTGACTACTACTGTTCCAAAAAACCCAAAAGTGAGATGTTCTTCCTGCTTTTTTTCTTGCTGCAATCTAAAAGATGGAATTGTTCAACAAATATGGAATGCTAGAGCAATTAGATAGAATTACCTATATAAATTTTTGGTGCACAAATTCTCTTATTAGGAAGACATGTTAAAAACCATGTTGTACTTTATTAGTTTTATTTTGTTAAGTGGTATAAAATACAGTTATTGCAAAAAAAAAAAATGATGAGTAGTTTTATTTTAGATTTAAAAAGTATTTAACTGTGTAATTATACTTGTGTAACCAAACATGACACAGGGAATTACAATGTAATTACACTATGGCAAACAAACAGGTCTTCGTGATTACTATACTGTGTAATTACTAGGCTGCGTAATTACTACCAACTAGGCAGCCTAGTAATTACTCTGTGCCTTCCAAATAGACCCTAAATCTAACTCGTTGATATTGCCTAAAACTAAATGAGACTGAATATTAATGAAAATAATTTAAGAAAACAAACTTCAGCTTCTTAACCGTATAACAAGCAAAGAGAGGCAATATATCTCAAGGGAGGCAAATGGCTAATAACGGTAATAGACATGACGAACATTTGTTAGTTTGGGAAGACACGATCAAGGAAATAGAGTTCTAGCTCCTGTCAGATTTAAGCTATGTAGCTTAACAACTGAAACAATAAGAAGACAAAAACCTTCACTTTTGTCAGCTTCTGCTACTACTCTAACGCACTTATTTCTTCACCAAAAGCTCGGTCAAACGCTTTCATTATCTAATAAAAGCACTATTGAGCTTCCCGGAGCTTGACCAAACAGGCTATAAGTCCGAAACTATAATAACTTTGGGCATTTCAAAACATTAAGTAATAGAAAATACGTAAAAAATCCAATCTTTGAAATAGGAACCTATAAAACTCTACCAAGAATAGGGTTACTCTGACTGAACCATCAATCAATCAACTACGTTTCAATCTCAAACAAGTTAGGGTCGACTATACGAATCATAATAAACAATTCCAACTTTATTTCTATCGTAATAAAACTGAAAAAAAGATTCAATCTTGGAAACACAAACACAAAATTAATCAAAGAAGTAACCTGAGTAAGAAGGCGCATTAAAGCCATGTCCTTTTTCAAGAATATTTGATTTTTTTGACCCCCTTTATAATATTTCTTGATAATTCAACCCCTATGTGGATTCTTCAGATTATTCTGTGATGATTGAAAATGGTGAAGGAGAAAAAGGAGGAGCCAGATGAGATTTTTCTTTTTTCTTTTTGTTTTTCAAGGGAAATAAAAATATATTGGTTATTATTTACTACAAATAAAATAGATAAAATGGACCTTTGGGTAATATCTCAAATAAATATACTAGCTTCTTGTTGTAACTAGTGACATTTTTATTGAATTTTTATTGTTTTATCAATGTTCTTTTTTATTTTTTTTACCACTCACGTGGTACTTAGCCACCTGCAAAGGGTGAGCTAGTGATCCTAAATTGAACAAGTAGTGAGATAACCCCAAAAAAAAAATCAATATTTTTTTATAAATAATTTAAAATTTTGATGTCAACTATAAATGATTTGTGCAATTTTTATAGTAATCTAACACATAGAATTCATCTTTTTATGTACCAGCACAAGCCCTAGTCCAACATAGAGTTTCATTCTTATTTATTTTGGGTGTGATTTATTTGAATTATTCGCTGTTTATTTATCGTTTAAGCGATTGCTTGAGTAACTATTTTTATTAATTTTTTAATTTTTTAATCAACTCTATAATATTACTCATAAATAAGAGTTAGATAACTTAAGTATTTTGAAGACATTGTTCAAGTAATAGCGGTAAAAATGACTCTTTTATTGGGAACCTATGTAAACTCTATCTCGAAATTTCTCTTACGATGGTGTAAAATCATATTTTCTCAAGTTCACGTTAAACTACTTAAAAGTTCATGCATTCAGTATAAACATTTGATTATATTTTCATCAAAGAACTTTAAAAGTGGGTATTTATATTGAAAGAAACCCAAAAGTGGCCACTTGATTGAGCAAAATAGGGCTTTTTACAAAAGTATACGAACTAACAACTTTCTTTACACAAAAATGTCAATATTATTCAATTTTCAAAACATAGCAATATTTTTTTTCAAAACATAGCAAACACATAAAAGAGTAGACAAAACCCTAAAATTCACTCCCTACACTAACTTGCCAACAGTCCAGCCCCCCCTCCCCCCCCCCCGGTCTACCCTTCCAGCGCCGGCGACCACCGCCGGTTGCTGGAATTTTTTTTCCCATTCTTTTTAAGTATCGTTTTGTATGCTCTTTGTATATACTTTGTATGTTTGACGTATTTCCATTGTATATGCATGACATACAACAAACATACAAAGCCTATACACTTGCCATACAAAATCTACACAACCAACAACCACCAAAACCCTAGTCGCCGCAGATCTGCCCCACTGGGAAATAAGTGTATATACTTTATATGTATGTTGTATATCCATTGTATATACATAACATGCAACACACATACTGATGCAGCCCGAACACGTGTTGATCAAGTGTTCGACCCACCGAGGAGACCGATGACACGAAGTCAAGCTAAGTTGCTGCACGATGTGCACATTCACTTAGCCTGGCCGAAGGAAAACAATTGCTCCGAAGCTGAGTGGCCGGGCTCAAGAACCGAAGGCGTTATCTTCAGATTTGAGCCCGAAGGCAAAGTGACCGAGGACAATGTGCTCGAAGACAAGTGAGCGTCCGAGGACAATGTGCTCGAAGACAAGTGAGCGTCCGAGGACAATGAGTTCGAGCAAGCAACCAAGCACCGAAGTCAAGGCTGCCGAAGCAGTATGTGTGTTGCATCGAAGCAGGATTTGTCTTGCTTCTATCTTTACTTTACTTGTTTGTTTTCTTCCGCGTATCGTGTTTAGCAATTCCCTCGGGTTCGCTTGCACCACATACAAAGCCTATACACTTGCCATACAATCCACAAACACCAAACTTACACCACACACCACCGTGGTTCTGCCTTATCCCACCGAAAAAATCAAAAACAAAAAAAAAATTGAATGAAGTAGTTCTCCACCGGACCAGCCACCAAATCCACAAACATCAAACATACACCAGCGCTGCTGTTGGAAAACACCGGATCTGCTCTATTGTAGCAGATCCGGCGCCGCCGGACTCAGGAAAGGGCAAAACAAAGCAGCAGTCGACAGGGTGTAGCGTCAAAAAATACTGAAGAGAGAAGGAACCTAGGGTTTCTTGTGACATATTTGGTAGCATTTTTAAAATTATTGCTACGTTTGGTAAAGTGACAAAATATTGCTATATTTTTTTAAAAGTGCCCTAAAATGATATATAAGGTAATTTATCCCAAAATATTACTATGCTTTATTTTATAGCTCCGAAAGCGGCTGCCAAAGAATGGCCATATTTTAATTAATGATTTTAAAAGTGGCTAATTAGTGAATCACAGGTTTGTAAAAGTTGGCTATTGTTTCAACTGTAGACCAGGAAATGGCTAGTTTACAAAATCAGCGGGGCTAAACCATAGGCAGCATGACCCGAAGAAGGTATTGTTTACCTTTCTATCATCTACTACTACTCTATAAGTGGGAAGCTTCAAAACAAGTAAAGTCAAATGACCATAATACCCATAATATATTATCTACTCCAAAACTATTATCAGGACTGAAATGTAAATGTATATAAATATAATAAATAAATATCCAAATTAAAAAATAATTCATAAAATACCTTCTACTCCAAAAAAATATCATGACCAAAGATGTAAATGTATATCATATAAATATAACAAATAAATTAGATTATCCAAACTATCAACCGGCTCTTAAATTTTGGGAAAAGAATTAGCATAGAATGAGTCAATTAAATACTTTATTATTATCCCATGGTGCCAATAATTCCAAAATTTTTTAACCAATTTAAATTGGTTTTAGCTGTAAATAAATTAATGGCTATAGACCCACAAAAAAAAAAAAAAGAGATAACTAATTTCAACTAAAAAATATTGCCAAAATAGTTAATTAGCCATTTAAACACAACAAATAGATACATTAGAACCAGTCAAAGTCTGAATGATGCTTAGAATTCCAAACAGTATGTTATAGAAGTCGAAACAATGTTCCAGTTCTCACACTTGTCCTTTTAAAAATCTTCCACATGAATGCAACAAAGAATGGTGCAGCTAAAGGCCATCTGCCTCAATGGGGAAACACAAAGTAATTTATGAGAAACTTTACCAGATGATAATTACATATCTACACAGAAAGAAAAGGAAAAAGAGATGTTGTAAGAAAGAGTCCATAAGTTGTTTGTAGGATGTCCTACTTGGATGATATCGGATATCTTTTAAATGAACCTTTATATAATTTTCGTGATACGAACACGAAAATCGTGTTGGTTAGTATTTAATTGCTATGTGTGTATTACTCAATATTTCTTCTTTGTTCTTTTTATCTTTTTCTACGTAAATTTATATTTTTTCATTTTTATTATTATTATAATGATAAAATTCATATACGGTAAGAGAGAGCTAACAGTGCACTTCGAGTTCAAGACATATTGCGAAGCTTCTCCGAGACCTATCCTCAGTAGGCTGGCATACTTTTTGTAGGAATTGCAAAATAAATTCAATTTCAAAGACTAAAATGTATTAAATATCAGTTTCGACATACCTTATCGTCATCAACATTTTCTAATGAAAAACAAAAATTTTTTTTAAATATTGTCATTGTGATGTTCCTCATAACAAAGATATTTCTATCATCTTTTTCTGATATATACCATTTTTCTTATTAAATTTATTTTATAATTCAAACACATTTTCAACCATTTTTTAACTTTTGTACTTATTGTATGGAATACACGCGCAATGTGCGTGTTCAGAAACTAATATTATTATAAAAGTGAGAACCCCCTAATATAAAGTCATATTACTAAAATATTTCTAAAATTTAAGTGAACGACTATTTTATCCTTCCTTTAAAATACTAATCCTATAATAATTTGTACCAAAAAGAAAATTTTACTTTCTAATAAATAAATGATAAAAGTTTACTTGATAAATTATACTACAATAAGTGGGTCGAGTTTCCTGCAGTAAACCTATAAAATACCTTAAAATTGAAATTACTGCATTCATATTGTTATACAAATTCAGTGTGTTGGAATACCTTTCTACTTCCAACAATTATTACTCCTACATCTTATCTCACCTATCTATACAAATTCTTCAATTATGAACCGAGTAACTTGAAGGACATCTGCTTGCATTTTCTAATTAATGCAGCCTACCCATTTAGTAGAATTATTACTTTCATGTGTTATTTTGCATATATGGTAGTAAATGGTATAATTGGCGAAATGACAGTTTTTATAAAAGTCATATTATTATTATTATTATTATTATTATTATTATTATTATTATTATTATTATTATTATTATTATTATTATATTCTCTATATAAGACCTTCATTTGTATTGTTATCAAACTAAGTAGGACACAAGCGCAATTTATCCTCTTATATGTTGCCTTCATAGTTCATCGTTATGAGAATTTCACAAATTACAATTCGTCCCCCATGGTAGATGTAGCAATAATACTATTATCAAACTAAGTAGGACACAAGCGCAATTTATCCTCTTATATGTTGCCTTCATAGTTCATCGTTATGAGAATTTCACAAATTACAATTCGTCCCCCATGGTAGATGTAGCAATAATACTATTTTTCCATTGAGAAGAGAATCTAAACTACTACCAGAGAACCATAGGAGCAGTTTATCTTCACCCGGCCAAGTTCGTACATCTTCTTATTTCTCCCTTTAGTTATTTTTCCTTATAAAATATTATAACTCATATAGTTTCTAGTTTTGATATCTGTATGATTTACATGTCAAGATTGTATTTTATGTATGGGTATTTTAATGGGAAATTTTCAAAACTAGGCAGCCAACAACACAAAATTACAAATGAGGGTCATATTTCATCCATAACACCCCTTTATTTTTATATTACACGACATAGCACCCCTTTATTTTCAAAATTACATAACATAGCACCCACTAAACTAAAAACCCTAGGAGCCACTCCCTCACCCTCCCCCACCACTGCCCCGCCACCAGAAACCGAGCTGCTACCGCTACCGCTGCCGCTGCCGGCCGGTGGGCAGAAAACGAAAAATTCACCGGATTTGCTTATTTTATTTGTGGATTTGTTTAAATAATTATTTTTTGATAATTTTTTACAGTTAAATCTATCAAAATAATAAATTATACATGTTAATACATAGAAAAATGTGTATGTAAGAAGAAAAATACAAAAATATACACAAAAAAACATAAATTTTATACAAAACATCCATAAAAAGTGCACAAATCTGAAATTTATACAATTTTATTCATTGTTCATACACGCATATACAACTTTATACAATTTTACAATGCATATAATGTGTTTTATACATTGTCAATATGTACATATACAGATTTATACATTTTTATACACGTTTATAGAATTGTATAAACTTGTATAAAAGTATATAAACTCACAAAAATAATGTTAAACGGTGCCTGGGGCAGATTTTACACAAAAGCTTAACAAAAATCCAAGATCTATACAGTTTTATATAAGAAAAATACTAGATCTAAACATTAAACAAAAGTTTTAACAAAAAACTAGTAGATCTCAATGAATTTTTATGAAAAAAGTGAAGAAAAAAAAGAAACTTGATAACTCCTCACCGGAGTTTTGATCATAATATACAACGAAAATCAATATTGTTATTCAAAAAGCAAAAAAAAAAAAAAAAAAAAAAAAAAAAAAAAAAAAAGAAGAGAAGAAGAAGAAGCAGCGGCGGCGGTGGGGTTAGGTGTAATGGGGAAGAGGATAGAAAATGGGAAGGAGGGAAGGAGAAGAGAGGAAAAATGGGGGCTAGGGTTTTTTTACTTTAAATAGGGGGTGCTATAGAGTGAAAGAAAAAATTTTAAAAAGGGAGGGGGGTGCTATGTCGGGTAAGGTAGCAAAATAAGAGTCTTTTTTGGTAATTTTTATGAGTGGGGTGTCTCTCAATGTAATTGTCCATATTTTAATTGTGTTTGGTCTTTTCTATGTTTTCGAATAAGTACAATAAACAATTAACTTTAATTATTTTATACGATGATATGTTAAGTTTTGAATATCTATATAAAATCGATAGTGGTAGCTTAGTGGCCAATAGTGTTAAAATTTTACTCAGTGCTACATGTTCGAGTCTCTCTCATAACAATTTGCTTCTTTTATAGGTATAAAAACCAAATAAGCTAAACCAATGCAAGTAACATAAGGGGAAAAAAGGATATTAAAGGAGCATTTACGTTGGAATTGATCATTGTTCTCAAGTAAAGTGAACAAATATCTAACCAAGTGAACCATTCAAGTGTTTAGAGTATGGGTTCCTGAACATCATATTAGACACGTGATCCGCCTAATTGTATATACATTCGCCTCTGGATAAGCATTATGATATCGGGATTAAATTCGAGAATAGTTTATCCTAATTTATAAATTTGTTTTCAAATGTGTCCTTCTCTAGCTGAGGGTTTATCGAAAACAGTCTCTCCACCTTGGTGGGGGTAAGATCAGCATACATCTCACCCTCTACAGATATTTTGTGTGGGATAACGTTGAAAATATTGTTGTTATTGTTGTGGTATATTTGGTAAGAGGAATAAGGTTGGATATAATTCCAGATAGTATTACTATCTCATATAGTATATGAGATTATAATTTTGAAATATCTCATTTTTGTATGAAACGGTCTCTGTAATACAATATCAAATTTCATTTGATAACGTAACCCTGAATCTAATAAAAACTATAAGAAAAAAATAAAGAAAAGAGCTGTTAAAGTTTAAGATTTTGTCCATTTGTAACTTGTTAAAAAGTCATCATCAAGTATTAAATTAAACAAAATTCTCATTATAAAACCTAATAAACACTCAAGTTTAGTTTACTAATATGTTATAGACTGTGTTGGCTTGAATTAGGATAGGACAACAAATCGAATTTGTTTTGGAATTGATTGATAATTTGCTTGTATCAAAATTATGATCGAATTAAGACTGAACTTAACGAGACAAGTGCTTCATGACATAAACGAAAAAAGATATAAACGAGTTGATAAAATGAGACAAAAGCCTTCAAAGAAAGAATGTAAGTCGAGTGTTATATTTCTTGATGCCTTTTTTGGTTACAGATGAGTCCTATTTATAATTGATGAAATGAGTAATATTATAGTCACAATAACTATGCTTTTATGACCATTACTATGTATTTGATCGTGGTCAGCTCATGATCTTTTTCTTAAATGCCTGGGCAACGGTCGACAGTTACAAAGATCAGGTCTCGTTTTGTCGAGGTGTCGAACTTGCTCGGGGACTTTGTTTCGTGGCGATCATTCCGAGCTCTGCACCTTGGACTCGGTTTTGTTTCTTCCCTGAGGTGGTCTTTCGAGGCAAAGGGTCGTGCCATCTCCCTTCGTGGACTCGATTTTCAAGATTGACCTGAGCCGAGCCTTGTATCCTTGCTCGAGGTCTCGGTGGTTTTTTACCCAATACAGATAGTCCCCTCCCACTCTTCGAGTAGTTGTCAAATCTGTCGAGGAGTAGGATGAGTTTAGGTGGGAGATCGACGTGGCTATTCGTGCATCGTGAAATTTGAAAGCGGCGGTTATCACTCCATATTTCCATCAATCACGCGTGGCAATCATTGATTGGGCGTGATTTCTTGCTTTTGCCTTCCCCATGCAATTATAATCATGGCGCCTTAACCTATATATAGCCGCGCCTTTTCTTCTCCTTCTTCACATATTTCCTTGCTTTTGACAGTGAAACTTCCTGAAATTTTCTTCTCTTGCTATCCAAGAAATCTTTTCTGAGAAATGTCCAAGCCAAATTCACAAAATTCTTCACATCTTTTTGTTGAAACCATGATCGTTGGTGGTGAATTAGTGAATGTTCCCGAACCGTTGAACGTTATTGTTCCTTCTGACTTCGATATGGGTGACTTACCTCAGTTAAACGGTTTGGTTCAGGAGAAAAACACAGCCACGGCTGCCGAGGCAGTTGTGGTTGACGATGATGTTACCATGAAGGATATTGGTAACGACGAGTACTTTCAAATGACCTGGAGCTCGAACCTCACCATATTATTCCCTCCAAAATAGATCTCTCGAAGGACTTCGTTATGCAGTTTCAGACCGAGTCGGATGCTAGGAGGAAAAGAAATATCCCTATTAAAAATACGTCAAGTTTGATTACTCAGGCGAACATACATTTGGTTCGGTCTGATTGCAATTGGGGCCTCGAGGATAAGGTTGGTATCCCTACCCCTGGTAGTCGAGTGTGTGATAGAGTTAAAGGGTGCTCTTTTGTTTTTACCTACCCCTTCATAATAGGGTTTTCTATTCCTATCCCTGAGGTGTTGGACTCCTCTTTCTGCACCTACCACTTATGTATAGCCCAAATTGGCCCCGATATGTAGAGGCATGTTCAATGTCTCGAATTCTTGAGTAAGTTAGCCGGGGTCACTTTTACCCTTGATCATCTGTTGTACCTTTTGTACCCTTCCCTTCACAAGGATGGAATCATCTAGCTTAACAAGCGAGGCTCGTACTCGTTGATTACAAAGAGCGAGGATATTGAAGACCGGGATGGAATGTGTGCTTCGTTCTTTTGCCCACTGAGCTTTTGTCCTAGAGGCCTAATTCCTCAGATCAATGGTATCAAGCTCGTAAGTGAAGTATTCCTCTCGGTCATTTTTTATTTTTACTTCGGCACTTATTTGCTTAACTCTTCTGCTTTGACTTATTTTAGCCGAGGCGATCCTGATTGTCTGCCCGAAGGACTTGACCCAATGGGTCCAAGATATTATCGATGCCAAACCCATATCGAAAAGGTCATAGATGGTTTTGGCTGCCTTGGATGAGAATCGATGGGCGTGTAAATGGCATGGTGATTGTCCTTAACCAAATCAATGTTCTTCTTATTTTCCTCGAGTCGTCTTTTCTTGGCGAATCATCATCTTTCTTTGTTGTAGGTCTCCTAAAGAGGGCGGCCACTGTGCCAAAGGAGAAAACAAAAAGAAGGAAACCTTTTGAGGAGAAAACAAAAATAAAGAAAAGAAGATGGGGAAAGAGGAGCAGTCCCCGAGGGGTCATCTGACCTTGAGGCTAAGATAGGTTGGGTGTTTGCCCCTTCGTTTTTTGTTCTTCCCTTTGCTTCGTTTTCCTAATAATTATACTTTTCCCTTTTCTTTTAGTTTTGAAAAGGACGAAGGCATCTTTGAAGAGGACCCCGGAAGTGAAACAGGCCAGAATGGAGCCTATCCCTTTCCCCGAGTTTACTCATGCCAAAGAGATGGAAAATGACCAAGAAAAGGTTACAGTTTCCCCTCTTCGTGAGCCAGAGCCGATTCAGGTTGCTGATAAAGGTAAAAGGATAGCTCAACCTTCAGCTACAATTGACGATTTTCAACCACCTCGAGTGGGAGACAAAACTCCTCGAGCTGCTTCCGAGCCTGTTCCTACCTCAGATTCTTGGAAACAATTTTGTTACATCGAAATTCCCTCCGATCTTTGCCTCCTCGATGGTGACATTTAGGTCCCGATTAGTCTTCATGGACTCCTGGGTCCATTGGAACGTGACTATCTCGGGAAGGCTCATATTGTTGATTTGATGGTCGATGCTGCTCAACATGCTATTCATGTATGCGTTTTCTCTCTTAGCTTTTCCTTTCATCCTCGTTTTGTTTTCTTTTTTATTTTTCTGAGTTTTTCTTTGTAGTGTTACATCAACTCTATCAGAGCTGCTGAGATCGAATTCCTCTCAGGCAAATGAAGGCGGGATGGAGGCGAGAGGATGGCCGGCCTTGAGTCTCAGATGAGGAGTCTTGAGAAAGAGTTTTTAAGCACAAGGCTTGAACTTGATCAAGCCAAGAATGCTACTAACAAATTCGATCTTGAGATGGTCAAAGCCCTCGAGGCTAAGTATGCCGTTGAGGAGAAGATGGCTCACTTGAAAGAGCTCTGCAATGCCGAGCTGAAAAGAGTGAGAGTAGAGGCCCAGTCAATTATTAATGAGCGTGCTAAGAAGTTCTATGCTGATTTGTGATAGAAATTGCTCAAAATGAATAAGTTGGCCGGAGTGAAAGATCATCTGGCTGGGGAGAAAGAGCGGCTCGAAAATGAGGTTAGGGCTCTGTGGAGCAAAGTTGATTCTTTCTCCTCGAGGCGTGGAATGAGGAGGACCCGGGCCAAGGTTGACAAAAACTGGGTCGTTATTCAAACAAGGCTAAAAACTCTGAGGGAGTGCCTAGCGGGGTTGACCTTGATGCAGAGATCGCTAAGGCTGAGAGTGATGCTACCACGGCTAAAAAGTTAATGGAAAGTCTTCCTTCAAGCAACGGGAGCTTGGATGACGAGGAAGATGGATTCTGAGGCAGAAGCTTAGGGTAGCATTTCTTTTTTTGTGGTCATTTTCTGTTATGGCCTTCGAGCCACTCGTTTTGTAATGACTTTGTCCTTTGAGCCGTTTTATGAATGGAACTTCTCTTTTTGAGAATATTGAATTTTCTTGCAAGGCTTTTCATATTTTTTCTTTATTCGAGCTAGCTTAGGACGGCGTCTCGACCTTGAGCTGAAGGCTTAAATAACAATTGTCTATGCGTATCAGATGACAACAAAAAGATGTTGAATCAAGTTTTATTTTATTGATAAGATGCATTTGTGAGCCTTTATTACAAAAGATGCCTGGTCGCAACAGGACTTAGGCAGGAAAACTAGAAGACTCATTCGTTGCCCAAGAGTCTTGTCTGATGAAGTCCCCAGTTCTTTTATTTGAAAAAACTTTTATTCTAAATGGTCGATCAATTTGGCAAGTCCCCATTCGTCCCTGCTCCCCCTGCCCTAGTGATCAAGTGCATGGTGCAGGGCTTGATTACTAGGTCTCGTTTTCTTCAAAAAAAAAAAAACATACGAGGAGTCTTTTCAAGTTGACCATATTATTTGCTTGGCCCGATCGGGGCGACTGTACTCTTTATTGCAATTGAATAACACTTTCATGCTATTCGTTGCTCTCCTCGGATGGCTCTTATTCCCCATGGGGTTGGCAACTTAATTACCTGGTGCATGGTCGATGGTACGGCTTCCATTTCGTGGATCCAAGGCTTTTTTAGAATAACATTATAGGCCATGTCCTCGGCCATCACTTGAAAGTTAGTTTTCTTGTCCATCCCCTCTGCAGTTGTTGTGAGAGTTATTTCTTCCAAAGTCTTCTTGGTGGAATTGTTGAACCCTATTAATATGGTTTCCTTTAGGACGACAAGGTCCTTCAACCACATCTTCTTGATTGCTCATTTGATATCACAGTCGTTGATTCTGGGCGTGATCACTAGCGCGTCGTGGTGGGGAAACATCATCCCATCATAATCCTCCTTACAGAACACCATTTCTTTACCTGATCCACCAGCTCTTACTCTCTTCTCCGTTATACTTGATGATTTTGCAAAAATTTTTACAGCGGCAAAGTTTATCCTATTTACCTCGGACCCTCCAGTAATGACATTCACCACTCTTTTTGGTGACTGCATTTGCGGTGGTTGCTCATCTCTCCTATTCTTTGAGTAGTTGTGTTTCCCTTTATCAGTCAGGTATTCAACTAACACTCCATTCTTAAGGAGGTGATCCACCTCGAGACGCAGTGATTTGCAGTCCTCGGTTGCGTGCCCATAATCCATGTGAAATTCACAGTGTTGAGTTTGATCCCTTTTGCTCGGAGGCATTCTCATGTCTTTAGACTACCTCACACCTTGATCAGTCTTTCCTTTGATCGCATGCACCAATTCAGAGGTCGATATGCGAGGCAAGTCCTTCTCTTTGGATACTGAAGACGGGCCAGATGGGTTTTGATTGGAGGACGAGCCAAACTTTTCTCCCAGCCGCTGGTTCACATGCTGATGTCCCCCGAGGCACTGACTTACATGTTGCTTTTAAGCTCTATTGTACGGCTCGTAACGATTTTTTGAATTCCCTCGTGGCGAGTCGGTGCGTCGAGAGGACTCAGATCGACCTCGGTAGGAATTGTTCCGACCTATTCTTCTCCACTCTGCTTCCTCAAGCCTGATCTTCGTCGTGGCTCGATCATGCAGCTCGTCCCAGGTTCGGGCTCGCCACTGTTGAAGCTCTTTCTTCAACTCGGCTGCAACTTCAGAATTGCTCACATTAAGATTCGTTTCAAAATCCATGACTGCCAAACTGTCATCCATTTTCGGCAGATCTATTCTTTCGGCCTGGAAGCGCTCGAGGAAGTCCTTAATTGGCTCGAGGTATCCTTGTTTGACGTCGAAGATGTCCTCCCTTCTCTTAAGGATCTTCTAGGCTCCGGTGGGAGCCTTGATGAACATGTCTGCTAATTCTTAGAAATTGGAGATGGATTCGGAGGGAAGAATTATGTACCAACGCAGTGCTCCTTTTTCCAAGGTATTGGCGAATTTTTTCAAAAATATAGATTCCCTCTTGATTGGGTCAAATCATTGCTTTTGACCATGGCCATATATTCGGTTATACGGTCGACTAGGTCAGTTGTCCCGTCGTACTTCTTTAGGATCTGTAACTTGAAATGCTCTGGGTTGGGTGCTGGAGCAGTCTCGGGCTTGAAAGGTAGCTGATGATATTTTTCAATATCCAGCACGCGTTGATGTTTCCTAACCCTTGGCACATTTTCGAGCCATTTTTCCATGCTGGCCTCGAAATCTTTCTTCCATCTCTCAAAGTCGGTCGCGACGCTTGTTTGAGATACTGCAGAAGCTGTAGTCCCCAAGCCCCCAGATGTGACTTCGTTTGGAAATTCCCGCGATGGTTCCCATGGGAACAGAGTTAGGATTACCTTTGTTCCCGGCGAGAGCTTGTAAAGATCTTCGAAATTGCTCATTAAATTGAGCTTGTGCCAACACTTGCTCTCGCATCTGTTGCAATGAGTTCACCATGAATTGCTGGAATGGATCACTAGAGTTCGAGGAGGTTGGATCGGCTGAAATTACTCCTACGGGAAGAGTTGGGCCGATCGGGGGAGTTGATCCATTTG
This sequence comes from Petunia x hybrida, assembly GCA_037355625.1. NCBI lineage: Eukaryota > Viridiplantae > Streptophyta > Magnoliopsida > Solanales > Solanaceae > Petunia > Petunia x hybrida. Next base: position 366,787 of record JBBBVM010000012.1, read on the forward strand.
GTGGTGTCAAACCCACCAGTTGAATGGAGTTATTTGCTGGAATAGGGCTAACAGGCGGTGTTGGGCCAGTTGGAGGGATTGGGACCCCTATATTGGTTTCGGTGGCTCCCGTTGTTTGGTCGGGTGTTTGGATGGAAACATTGTCATCAGTAACGTCGGCCATTTTTTAGTGAAATTCGAATTGCAAACGTTGGAACAAAACTTATTACCAATTCTCCACAGACAGCACCAATTTGTGTTGGCCTAAATCGGGATAGGACAATAAATCGAATTTGTTTTTGGGTTGATTGATAATTTATTTGTATCAAAGTTATGATCGAACTAAGACTGGACTTAATGAGACAAGTGTTTAATGAAATAAACGAAATAAGATATAAACGAGCTTATAAAATGAGACAAAAGCCCTTAAAGAAAGAATGTAAGTCGATTGTTGTATTTCTGGATGCCTTTTTTTGTTATAGATGAGTCATATTTATAATTGATGAAAGGAGTAACGTTATAGTCACAATAACTATGCTTTTATGGCCATTACTTTGTATTTGATCGTGGTCAGCTCATGATCTTCTTCTTAAATGCCTGGGCAACGGTCGACAGTTATAAAGATCAGGTCTCGTTCTGACGAGGTGTTGTACTTGCTCGGGGACATTGTTTCGTGGCGATCATTCCAAGCTCTGCACCTTGGACTCAGTTTTGTTTCTTTCCCAAGGTGGTCTTTCAAGACAAAGGACCGTTCCATCTCCCTTCGTGGACTCGATTCTCAAGATTGACCTGAGTCGGGCCTTACACCCTTGCTCGTGATCTCGGTGGTTTTTGCCCAATACATAGGCTAACCTATATATGAATTAATGAAAAAAGAATAAGGAATAATAATATGATATATATGTTAATGACATATATAAAAAGAATAAGGAATAATAATCGGACTAACCTATAAAAACAATAAGGAATAATAGCCGCACATATATGTTAATGACACCATTAGTAATGAAATAAATAAATTGAATATAAAAAGTTAGATTCAGAATAATATGCTTATATCACGACTTTTAATAGAAATCTAAACGTTAAATTGGTATACTTAATTCATGCAATACATAAAAAAGGATACTGAAAATAATGCTAAAGTTTACAACAACTAAAAAAATCATATATTTTATACTAGTATTTAATTTATAATTTAAATTATGATAATCAAAACTTGAAAATACATATATAAAATAAGGAATAAGATAGTGATCCACACTCATCCTACACCTCAATGGATGAGGGGCGATCGTCAAAGATATAGTATCTGAGAAAGAGTCGGTTTCCTCAAGGAGCTAGCACGCATTCTATGTGTAAAATGCATAAAGTCCAATTCTATAAAGTGTTTGAGTATTCCTAAGTAAAGATTGGAAGTTGTTACGACTAAGATTAAAACTAACAATTAAACAAACTACTAATATGTAACAATTGCACAGTTGAAATATTTATAAAACAAGGAGAGAAAGCTAGGGGTTTACCCATTCATACAAGACTCTGTTAACCTAACACTTCCTTTAACCACATAAATAATATGGATAATTATTAATGATCGAACCACATATTTATCTCGACAAAATCATTGGGTATATAAAGAGGGTCTACCGAGTTAAGCCGGTGGGGTCAATAACAAGGTGCATAAACCCTAGTTCAAAGACCCGAGCGAGAATGACATTTTTACGTTTTTCTCTTTAGATGGGGTAGGCTCGTAAGCCAATATAACCAAAATGCTCGCTAGTTTTTATAAACCTACATCTTCAACCATGTTAGGGTGATGAAGACAAATTGGGGTTTAGTTCAAGTGTGGCCATACCTAAACCCTTTTCATATTTAGAACAATGGAAACTAGATTAACATTAACCCATAGATTTTGTAAGATTAAAATAAGTGTTGAAGTTAAAATAATAAAGTTATATTGGATAAACCCCTAGTATGAGTTTAGCTATTCATACTAGGGCTCAACACAATCATAGTAAAGAATGAAATAGCAAGAATCATGTAATGGAATAGACTAAAGATGAAAATCATTACAAAAATTGTTGTTAAAACACTTGCTTGCCTTCCAAGAATATTCAAAAGTGAAAAATATGATATTCTAAAGATATTCCTATATACTTTTACCTTGGAGGCATAATGGACTAATTTTAGGCATGGGTTTGAAAGCCAAAATTCTAATTTTAAAATGTCATTTCGGACTATTTTCTACATTTAGCAGATCATTCGGCAATCTGCCGATTACATTCGGTGGTTGCCTGGTGCTGAGTTTTTGACTTCCTTCTTGTCTTCCGCCTTTTAGGTTCGGCGGGTCACCCATCAAGGGGCATAATTATGTAGCTTTCATCGCTGATCTCCTGAGCCCACTATGAGCACCGGTGGACAGCCGATGACTCTGCAAACCTGAAATAAAATGACAGTTAAAAGAAGAGTATTTATAGGTTTATATTGAATTAACACACATTATCACAAAAGAGTATTGACCCTCACTAGTACTATACGTAATCATAATTATATCCTTAATCAGTATACATTATGGGCAAACCAACATCTTGAAGAAAATAATAGGCACACATACTTTTAAATTACCTTTAAATTACATGGTCGTCAATCGTCATGCTTTACCTCATAAGCTGCTCAAATATGAAAGAAATCTGATGGGCCCTTAACTGAATCATGAGAAAATGTAGTGGACGTACCTAACTATAAACTAGGTAAAACTTATTGACACCGGAAGTATATATCAAACCATGTTGATTTATTATGGTTAAAAAGTTTAATAATGAAAAACTATGCATGAATTAACTACGCTTAGATGATGAGACTCCAGTTTCAAATACATATTATGAATTTACTAGTTTGATTTATACACTCGGCGCACGAGAAAGTAAAGAGATTCCCTATCGCTAAAAATTTCAAGGGTGATGTGGCCTTTTTGTTTCTTTACTGTAACAATTGTAAATAATTCAAATTGATGATAGGCAAACGTAGAACTACTGTTATGAATATGTTATATTGTGGATGTCCATTACTCCCATAGCTTCCTGAAGAAGCTTGATCTACAAGCAGCTTACAAGTAGCTTACAAGCAGGTAGCTTACAAGCAGCTTACAAGTAGCTTACAAGCAGATAGCTTACAAGTAGCTTAAGCAGCAGCTTCTTTTCTTCTATAAATAGGAAGTCATTTCAGTTTATTATGTACATCAGTTTGAAATGAAATAAGATATCAGTCTCTCTCTATATAGTATCTCTGTTTGATTTACTTTGCAGCTTTTATTTTCACAACACGTTATCAGCACGAGGCTCTGCTATCTAGAAAAGGTATAAGGTAAGGATTTACTTTCTAAATTTATGGCTAATATTTCTAAGATTGAATTTACTACCCTGGATATATCAGGCAAAAGTTATCTTTCATGGGTTTTAGATGCTGAAATCCATTTAGATGCGATGGGTCTTGGAGACACCATCAAAAATAATAATCAAGCATCTAATCAAAACCGTGCTAAAGCAATGATATTTCTGCGTCATCATCTTGATGAAGGTCTAAAAATGGAATATCTCACGGTTAAAGATCCACTCATGCTGTGGAATAGCTTGAAAGACAGGTATGACCACCTGAAGATGGTCATACATCCACAAGCACGTTATGACTGGATCCATCTGAGGCTACAAGATTTTAAAACCATCAGTGAATATAATTCTGCTATGTTTAGAATTATTTCTCAGTTGAAATTATGTGGAGAAAATATCACTGATAGTGACATGCTTGAGAAAATATTCTCCACTTTTCATGCCTCGAATGTGCTCCTGCAGCAGCAATATCGAGAGATGAAATTTAGTAAATATTCTGAGTTAATTTCACATCTGCTTGTTGCTGAACAACATAACGGATTATTGATGAAAAATCATGAAAGTCGACCCACTGGTTCAGCTCCATTCCCAGAAGAGAATGAGACGAATTTCCACCAAAAACGTGGAAAGTGGCGTGGCCCCAGTCGTGGCCGCGATCGTGGTCGTGGTCGAGGAAGAAACTCCTATCATGATGATCATTATGCACCAAAATCCCCTGACCGCCAGCAGTGGAAAGGGAAGGATAAAAAGCATGAAGCGGTGCAAACGAAAAATTCAGAGAATGGTTGCTATCGTTGTGGAGCAAAAGGACATTGGTCACGTACCTGTCGTACGCCAAAGTACCTAGTTGATCTCTATCAAGCATCTCTGAAAAAGAAAGGAAATAATGCTGAAGCCAACTTTATGTCTGAAGATAATGTGGACTTCACGCATTTGGACATAGCAGATTTCTTTGAGATCCCTGAAGGACAGTTCCCTGAAGGACAGATCCCTGAAGGACAAATAGATCATCTAACTGGTGATGCAACTGTAGCCAAAGAGACTTAAATATCTTTTAAGTTATGTCGTTTGTAATAGTTTGTATGTTTAATATTATTGTAGTAATACTAGTAAAGTTTTGTTTTGATAATAAAGCATGTATTATATGACGTCTGTTTTTATTTATGTTATTTTATTTTGAAGAACACATGGATATCCCTCAAACTTTATTTGGATCAAAGATCAATTCTGAAGATATTTGCGTAATTGATAGTGGAACAACACATGCCATATTCAAAGATCGAAAATATTTTTCACACTTGATAATGAGAAAGGCAAATGTTTCTACTATTTCTGGTAATACAAATTTAATTGAAGGCTCCGGAAGAGCAACTATATTTCTGCCTAAGGGAACAAAATTTATTATAGATAATGCATTGTTCTCTTCCAAGTCCAGAAGAAACTTGTTAAGTTTTAAAGATATCCGCCGAAATGGATATCATATTGAGACAATAAACGAAATGAATAATGAATATCTTTGTATTACAAAGAATGTCTCTAGCCAGAAATACGTTTTAGAAAAATTTCCAACTTTATCTTCTGGCTTATACTGTACAAAGATTGGTACAGTTGAAGCACACTCTGTCGTAAACCAGAAGTTTACTGATTTAAATAATTTTGTGCTTTGGCATGACCGTTTGGGTCATCCTGGATCAATAATGATGAGGCGAGTCATTGAAAATTCAATCTTTAGGTCCGCCTCAGCACCCATAGGCGGTCGCCTCTTAGTCCGCCTCCACAAGTCCCGAGAGCATACGATCTTTAGGCGGTCCGCCTCAATCCGTAGGCGGACCGCCTCTTCCTGAAGCTTCTTGAAACACCTCGAAATGTGTCTCAGATGCTCTTATTTCCTTGGCGTCCCAATGCATGATCTTCAAGACGTCTCCGGAGCCCTTGACTTGTGTTCTTTGTGCTCTCACGCTTGGCTCTTGATGGTTGGCGCTTTGGCTCCAATTTGGGTCTTATCAGTTGCCATGGTCTCTACAACTACAGAAAAAGTCTCTACAACTATTGCCAATAGCCATCACTTTAAACTCCACCGGAAGGGGCAACTTGTACAAATAGTCTCTGCAAGTATTGACAATTGTCATGACTTTAAACTCTAGTAGAAGGAGCAACTTGTACAAATAGTCTCTGCAAGTACTGGTAATTGCCAAGACTTTTACCTATATTGTAGTGCCAATCTTGCAGAGAAAGTCTCTGCAACTCTTGGCAGTAGCCAAGACTTTAAGTTCTGCTGCAAGGGGGACCTTACACTAAAATCTCTAAGAGTATTGGCAATTGCCAAGATTTCTACCTATACTGCAGTGAATAAGTTGGAGACAAAGTCTCTGCAACTCTTGGCAATAACCCAGACTCTAAGTTCTGGTGGAAGCTACAACTTACACGGAATATCTCTGCAAGTATTGGCAATAGCCAAGACTTTAAACTCTACTGCAATAAGCACCTTGCAGAGAAAGTCTATGCAACTCTTGGTCATGGTCAATATTTTAAGCTCTATGCAAAACATGAATATCTAATAGCCATAGACGATAAAAACCTTCAAATCACTAGAATCAAGCAAACACAAGAAAAAATCCCAAATTTCCAGCACACAAAGAAGAAAGAATGAGGTCAGGAATGGGGAAAGAGAGAAGGAAACATGTTCAGCGTAAATTAAACAAGTTGGGGCAAAGTAGTCCTTTCATAAGGGAGGTATGATGTGGAGGGAATTTACTTAAAACATTTGTAAATGGTCTTTGGTAAGACCATGTCTTATTGAGGGCACTAGGTGAATTTTTTTGAATATTTGGTAACTTAAAAATTTATGGGCTTATAAGCAGGCAAAGTGCACGAATAGCCACTTTTGTCAATGGTCTTTGGTTTGAGGCCACTATTTTTATTGGTTTTGCATGAGAGACTACTTTTTGGAACTTCAATTCTTGTGGGTTGAACTTCACACAAGTTCAGCCCACAAGGGTTGAAGTTCAACTTCAGTCCACCACAAAGATTGAAGTTCAACTTCAGCCCACAAGGGTTGAAATTTACGCATCTATGCCTAAAAGTTTATCCTTTCGGAATTGAAGTTGAACTACATAACTTAGGCATAAAATTCAGCCCACAAATATTGAAGTTTCAAAAAGTGGCCTCCCATGTAAAACCAATAGAAAAAGTAGCTTCAAACCAAATTCCAGTGGTAAAAGTGGCATTTGGGCAAGATTTTTACCTTATAAGCTACTTAAAATAAGGTAAAAATTTCGTGTGGGAGCCTGTTTGGCACGCACTAATTGATCCGTAGCCACCGCGCACAAATTTGGTGAGAAATAGCCCCATCCGGACAACTCCCAGTATTTTATACTGAGACTTTGAACATGGAATCACTTAAACACTAATCCCAGTATTTTATACTGGGATTTTAAGCATGTTTGTTTAAAATTCCAGTATTTTATTCTGGGACTTTATATATAAAGCTCCAGGAACTATAAACATGAATCCCAGTATAAAATAATGGAACTTTGAACATGTTAGTTCAATATCCCAGCATAAAGTACTGAGACTAGTCTGGGGTATTTGCCAACCCTAATGGAGTGTAAGTGTGCGCGCGGATTTTTGGCTATTTCTCAATTAATTTTAAAATGGTGGATAAAACTCATTTAACGCGTCAAAAAATGGCTACACATCAAAAATATTCTAAAATAAGATGCTTATAAGCCCACCCAAACAGGCTCTTAGTCCTCATGTTATTCAACTCAGCACATTTAACCTTCAAATAAATTAAATGTATAATTTTAGTATAAAGGAAGGATATAAAATTTGAGATGCCGTTTTGACACACAAATTGAACAATTTCTTCATCTTTCTATTCAAACTCATAATCTAATCGAAGGTTAAATGTGCTGAGCTGAATAATATGGGAATTAAAACTAGAATAATGCAATATCATTTGGACCAAAATTGCTATCTCATTATTAAATAAAGAGACACTTACAAAAATACCCATAAAATCTAAAATAATTACAGTCATTACCCACTACTTTTAAATATTACCTGACCTACCCATTAAGCTATTTACCCACTTGACCCTTCCAGACTTGTATACCATAATTTATGCAGTATACCATAAAGGTATACACATATAAGGTATAATGAAGGTATACAATAATAAATGGTCCTCCAGACTTTTATACCATAATGTATGCAGTATACCTTAAAGGTATACACCTATAAGGCATAACAAATGTATACAATAATAAATGGGTAGGTTGGGTAAATACTTTTAGTTTTATGGATAGTATAATTTTTAATGGGTATGACTTGTAAATACTTTAAATTTTGTGGGTATAGAGTGTAAAAATTCCTTAAATAAACGAGTATTGTGGCAACTCAGATGCACAACTTCATATTATGGGATCTTCAATTAGTTTGCCACCAAAAAAGGGGTCGGCTAAGTTCTTTTGCACTCAATACAAATTCAATACTGCACCTTTTACCATAAGTCATGACTCAATACTACATTACAATCCAAATCATTGGTGCACTTAACATTCAAAAGTACTAGATGAACAGTTCCATCATCCCAAATTCAGGAATTCTAGCCATCATATAAATCAAAGTTGTGCAACATTTTTCTATTCTCAACATGGCCAAAACGTAGCCAGAGTAGAAATTAAAGGCCAAAGTCCTAGTTAAGTGCACAGAACGTCTTTCTTTTTTTGCAGTGCCATCAGCAACCGGACCTATGCGATCTCATTACAACGTTCTTTTTTCACGAAAACTTCAATCTTGAAGCGTGGGCAGGTGAACTGAATGTGTAAGGAGAATCAACTAAGCTTTTTCAAAAGCCAAGGAATTTCAGCATAACCATCTGTGAGATCGGAGGACTTTGAGAGGCTCCCAACTACTTCTAATCTTACTTTTTTGTTTGAGATGAGCCTTCCCGCACTTCCCGCACAATACCTTTTTGCCATAATGGTTCGTTGTAAACTAAAAAGAAGGAAGACAATATCATGATGTTAATGCACATAAAATAAAAACCAACTAAATCTTTAACAGCATTGCCTTCTCAAATAATTACTGAGCCTTGTCAAAATTCAAAAAGCGGAAAAGTAGTATCTTTCCTTATAATATAAACATAATGTAAAATTTTCTCATGTACCTTTGAGAACCATTGGAGCTGTATGTTGTATGTGCAGCAAGGCATGCTTCATCTAAGGAATATCGACAAAGTAGACAGCTGTATGACTGGAAACTACAGTCACCTTACTCGACGAAAACCAAACTGAAAATAGAAGAAACAAAATGTTAAAGGTCTTAGGCAATTCACATATTACAATTCTAAACCAGCTGACGTCTATACAGCAATAGATAATAATTCCTCTAGACAAGTAGTGAAAATCATGGTTTAGTTTACTATTAAGTGATTCCTAAACTGACTACCAAGTGAAGTAGCTCTACTATGTCATATCTTAGAAGCAATCTCAGCATCTAGCATAGCTTTAATTGCATCATGATACATCTGTTTTGTTGCCTGACAACTCTTGGCCTTAAAGTGCAAATCAATGTTGATTTTCAAATTCCAAGCTGCCATATGTACTCAGAAAGGAAAGAAGGGAAAAAGCAAATCCCAATAGAAAAAAAGAAGTTGCATGATGACGATTAAATACCAATCTATGCTCTGGAGATTCAGAAAATGACAACATTCATCAGTATTAACTATCAAATGTTGTGTTGTTAGAAATTTTAAGATCAGTGAATAAAGTTACTTAGTGAGAAAAAACCGTGTTTGAAACTCTTCCTCCAAATTTTTTGCTTTCCAAGCTTAATGTAGTCTTCTTACAAGGAATAGGCAAACATACCTGATTGTTAAATATTCATTTTTCCGAGCATTCGTGCTCTACCAAGTGATTCCACAAACTTTATTGCACAGCTTCTGTAATGATAATGGAAAAACAAACTGAAACAATCTAATAGACAAGCAAGGATAAACTTCTAAAAAATAACCAGCAGATTATCTGGAGAATAATTCGTATTGCTAAGGGAAAGAACTTTGTCTTTAGTGTAATAATTGTTCAAGCAATGATGCCACACATGCAGAGTTCAGAGATAGGGAGAACAAGGAATGCACCAGACCATAGAGGGCCTAGGGAACACCTTTATCAGCAGTGATAGTAGACAAGGTCATTTGGCACATTGGGGTAGTACAGACAGTACAGCAAGGATGAAAGTTGTTTTCAGTGGAAGAAATTGGCGCAAAGCAGAATAACAAGTGGCCAATGGCTTTCGGTCTTTAGTGGGGAAACAATCCAATCAATGCTCAGTCCCTGGAGTTGATTACAGCTGATTAGAGAAAGCACTCTAACGGCCAGCTAAAAACAAGAAACTGATAGGGCCCCTCAGTTTACAGTTGAATCAAATAACCTTAATATGGGCCAGATGATTAGGTGCTAAACTATTGGGAAACAGCTCCTATATATTTTATAGATAGGAAACAAACTTTCGGTGACGTGTACCTTTGTTAGCTCTGCAGGAAAAAAGGATTTTACACAGCCCAACAGACAGATCAAAACTCAAGAGTGAACATGTGCATTTCTTTAAACCACCTCCCCCCGGCTTAACTCACTGGGAAAAGCGAAACAACAAGATTACATGAATTTCTGTAAATACAAGAACTACTTATCTCCAAGTAAGATTGATTCATATTTCAAAAGAATATGCAGTCCAGCAGAGACAAATTTATGCATGTGCATTGCATGGTAAAAGATTTCTAGTTCATCAGTATTATATTGTGTTATCAACTCCGACGCAAACTGTATTTCTTTTAGAATGTTCAAAAAAACAAATATAACGATTACTACAGTTGCAGCTAACAACATCATTGTCATCTAAAATTAAGCTCGTCGCGATGGTCAACATTATTTGACAAAGCAAAAGATTAACAAGCAACAAGAGAAGTATTGAAAAATATAAAAGCTTACTGAAGTAGAGAATAACATGCATCTATTTGAGCAACATTCTTCTTAATCATCACATATATTCCTTATTGAATTGTATGGTGGGAATATGATCAATTTCTTGCCAGGACTCCCCCTTCTCAAACTCTAGACTTGGTTTGAGCAACAGGCAGCAAGGCATGCTTCATCTCATGGAAGGCAAGGTGGAAAACTGTATGACTTGGAAATTTCAACCTCCTTACTGAAATAAAACTAAACTGAAAACAAAAGAAAAAGAAGTGTTAGAACTCTAAGCCAATCCACGTATTACTATTCCAGACCAGCGCACGTCTGTATAGCGATTCATGAATGGTTCCTTTAGACAAGCAATGATTTTATTTGACTACAAAAGTGACTCCTAAACTAACTGCTAAGTGAAGTTTTAATTTGTCATCGCTCAAAATCAATTTTTTTATTCTGCGATAAGAATAAAGCAATGCCAAGTGAGCAAAGCTGCCAAATCATCTCTTCTATAACTGGTTTAACGATTAATCAAGAATTTAAGGCTTCTCAATTGCATCTGGCATAGTTCTAAGGACATCATGATATGTCTGTTTTGTTGCCTAAATAAACTTATCTCTGATGCGAATCAATGCTGATTTTCAATCCAAGCAGCTACATGAGGCTGACTTAAAAAAGGAATGGAAAAAGAAAGATGCAGATACAAACAGAAAAAAAAAATTTTAAAGGCAACAATTTTATAACCATTCAACTATGCACTAGATATTCAGAAAAAGACAACACTCATCAGTATAAACTATCAAACGCTGTGTTGTTAGGAAGCCAAAGATCAATTTATGAAGCTACTTAATGAAAAAGAATATTTGTGTTCGAAAATTTTCATTTTTTTTCTTTCCAAGCTTGTTGTACCCTTCATACAAGGAAAAGGCAAAATGATACCTCACTGTGAATTAGAGATCTCAATTTTCCGAGCATTCGTGCTCTTCCTAGTAATTCCACAAATTTGGCTGAACAACTCCTGCAATGTCAATGGATAAAGAAACTGAAACCATCTAATAGACAATCAAGGAAAATTTAAAATGATAGCTGGCAGGTTATTAAGCTGTTCTAGGTAAGATAATTCGCATAACATGCATATTAAACTAAACAACGCTGTACTTTATAAAAGATGGTCTCGATACATGCTAATAAAGTAAAAAAATGACTAAGCTTTTGGTGGTGTGCCTTTGCATTGTACTACTTATCAGCATATCAGTTGGAGGAAAACTTATTTCGTTCTCATCAAGTTCAAGATGACTTAATTCCCTTCATAGGCTTAGGCGAAAATCAAAAAGAGAAATTTCAAACAACGAAGACATCAACATCAAAAGAATGCTAAAAAGGACACGGTCTTTTTTAATTGTTACTAGCAGTGGATGATTCAATAAACACAGAGAAATGACTAGTCCTCCTTTTCAGACTGATGAAAATTTGGGAAATTACAAAGAAAAGAGAAGTATGTTTCTTCACTTACAATCTTCTGACGGATCACAGCTATCAACTCCTACGCATACAGTATTTCGTTTAGAATGTCAGCACTGAATTCCTCTCACCAACTGCGCAAGGAGAAAGTTGTTACTAAAATCCTGATAAAGAAAAGAAAATGCTAAGTCGATATCAGATGATCATACAAAATATTATATTGTGTAATCAACTCCTACGCAAAAACTGTATTTCGATTAGAATGTCCAAAGCAACTATAAAGATTAAGCTCGTAGCAATCTTAAGATGCTTACAAGCTTTCCAGGTTCTCAGCGAGGAATAATGGAGATGAACAACCTCAAGAGGGGTAAAATATGCCATAAACCTTTAAATGTCTAGTAAAGATCCAACCAATTCGCTTAACCAATAGCAAAACCGAATGACCAGAAAGAAGTAATCCTAACTACATAATTGTAATTCAACATGAAATAAAATGAACCCTAGTATGATTTTGCAAAGAAGTGAACGAATTGACAGATAAATCTTACAAATTAAGAGAATATGATGCAAGAAAACAATCTCTTTATATTCAGCACCATTCTTGTTAATCATAAAATTATAAAAAACAAAGGAGAAGTAATGAAAAATAAAACAACCTACTAAAGTAGAGAATAACTTACATCTGTTAGAGCACCATTCTTGTTAATCATCAAATATATCTCTCGTCGTCGATCTCTATGGTGGGAATATGAGCAATCTTTGGCCAGTAGTCCCCCTTGTCAAATTCTAGACGTTGTTTGAGCAATGGGCAGTCGTCAATAGATAGTCTTTTGAGGGAGGAGGGCAGCTCTGGAAGGGATCGGAGATTATCACAGTCACTGATGGCCAGCTCAGAAAGGGAAGAGGGCAGCTCTGTAAGGGATTGGAGATTATCACAGTCACTGATGGTCAGCTTAGAGAGGGAGGAGGGCAGCTCTGGAAGGGATTTTAGATTATCACAAATCTCGACGGCCAGCTCAGAGAGGGAGGAAGGCAACGCTGGAAGGGATTTTAGATTATCACAAGCTAGGACGGCCAGCTCAGAGAGGGAGGAGGGCAACGCTGGAAGGGATTTGAGATTGGGACAGTCACTGATGGCCAGCTCAGTAAGGGAAGAGGGCAACGCTGATTCTGGAAGAGATTCGAGTTGATTGCAGGACTCGATCCATAGACGTCGAAGAGAAGTGAGGCGCCGAAGAGCTTCTGTCGGCAGTGAATGGAGCTCATCATGGCTCTCTAATGATAGCATAGAAAGAGACGTGGGAAGCCCTTCTTCCAGCAGTGACTCTATTTGAGGTAACTTATCAATCCATAGGGTTTCAAGAGAGGTGAGGCTTTTGAGAACTTGGCTGCTTAATGTTTTCATATTGTCTATTGTAAGACTTCGAATCGAAGCAGGCAACTCCCAATCAATCTCTTCATCACTACCATCATGACAGATGATTAATTTTGTGAGTCCCTGTAAATGCCACTCCTTTCTGCCATTCACCAGCTTTTTGCACTTCCGGATCTCAAGAGTTCTTAAATTGAAGGGCAACCCTCCTTCAGGGAAGGACTCGATTTCGGGACAACGAATCAGTTCCAATTTCTTAAGAGATGGAAGGAGTTCACGCATATGTTCTGGCAGTGACTTCAGTTTCTTGCACTCCCTAATCTCCAATAACATCATCTGGGTCTCGCATGCCACCGAAAGTTTTTCAAGATTCCCACATTCTTTAGTATGCAGATGTTCAGTCCCAGTGGGAATCAAAAGACTTGTAAGGCTCTGGCATCTCTCTATACTCAATTCGCGTGCTCTTGGGACCAGCTCAGGTGATATCTCATCTATAGAATCACATCCATACAGAATCAAGTTGTCGAGAAACATATCCAATTTCAATTTCCCACAATTACGTATCTCTATTTCCTTCAACGTATTTGGAAGACTGCTAATAGGTAAGGAGGTAAGAGATTGACAGTTATGAATATGTAATTCCTCTATCTGCTTCATTCCCTGAAGTTGGGTTGTAAACAGTTCAGCATGATCAAAAAGAACTCCAACCTTAGGAGAACCAACAACTTTAAACTTTTTTAAGCTTGAAAGTTGAATAGGTGCCTCCAAAATGAGTTCTGGACATTCTGAAATTCTCAATTTTATCAAAGAACAAAGATTCTCAGGTAACTTTCCAGTCAACTTGGGGCAATCGTCAATTCTAAGGCACTGAAGTGCAGGGAACTCTCCATTCCCTAGCACATCCCACTGCTTCCACTCCAGCATCCCCTTAAATTTAAGCCGTTCCAGAGACTTAAATGGCTTTATTGAAGACGGACTACCATAGAACTCTTGAGTCACCTCTATTATTCGATCCATCCCACTAATGGTAAGGTATTTCAAAGAAGGAAGTTGTCCTAGTGCTGGCAAGGAATCACAGTCCTTGCAGTTGCTAAGATGCAATTCCACCAGCTCAAGAAACGAATGATCAGCTAACCAATTTGGAAATTTTGTTCCTTGATATCCAGTGATTTGGAGTTCCTTTAAGTTTGTATTTGGTTGCAGCGCATCAAGTATGTCTCTTTCATCTTGTGAATTATCAGCAATACTTTCACTCCACTCCAACAATAACTTCTCAACATGCTTCTTTTCCCTCATGTTAGCCTTCAGAGCTTCCCTTCTATCAGCCACATTTTGCAACTCTAGAATTTTAAGATCTCCATACAAGTTATGCAGTTCACCCAAATCTTCAATTTTCAAATTACTGCAACCACCTATTGGGAATCGAGGTCCCACTAACACATGGAGGCTTTTCAATGTGCTAGGATGTAGCTGCATCTTCAAGCAAGAAGTTCCTCTAAGGTCAAGATGACACAAGTTGATCAACTTTTCCATCTGTAAGGGTAACTCCTCAAGCTCACTACAGAATGACAAAAGAAGCGTCTCTAAGTTATACAGTACACAAATTGAATCCGGTAACTTTTTTATCGCTGTCCAAGAAAGGTCCAAAAACCTTAGGAGTCTTAAATTGATGAACAAGACATTCGGTAACTCATTGATATAATAACCAGACAATGATAGCGCCCTTAAGGATGTTAGTGTAGGCAATATGTTATGCAGCACCCTCTTGCTTAGATAATTCCAATCCTCGATTCTTATTGGAAGCAGTGTCCTCAATTGCTCCAATTTGTAAAGGGGTTTCAGTTTTTCAAAGTCGCCATATCCCATAGAATATGACAGGTGCCGAGTTCTTTCCAACAAATGAGATTCTTCGTTTTCTTCCAACCTGATACAAAGTTGTGAAGATGCAATTTGGGCCAAATCATTTACAAGGTCATGCATTAAGTATTCCTCTGTGTTCCTTTGAGTAGAACCTGGGACCCTTTCAATTAACGATCTTGATTTGAACTCGAGAAAGAATTGATTGCTTGAATCCTCAATTGTTTCAACTTGCTGCAACTGCTGTACAAGACCATTGGCAATCCAAAGTTGAATGACTTGTTCTTTGCAAAATGGATAATCTTTGGGGAATATTGCAAGATAAGCAAAGCATCTCTTCAAATGTGAAGGAAGATCATTGTAGCTCAACATCAAAGCTGGTAATATGTCATTATCCGGGAGCTCCCATATTTCACTTCTCAAAATGCGTCTCCACCCTTCAACATCGGATTTGGAGCGTAACATGCCAGCGAGCGTCTTTAGAGCTAAAGGCAATCCTTTGCACTTCTCTGCGATTTCTTTTCCGACCTCTTCGAGTTCTTGATATTTGTCAGATTCCATTTTTCCAAATGCATGTCTTTTGAATAAAGACCAAGACTCTCCACTAGTCAAAATGTTCATGCTAATTATCTCATTAGCGATCATCTTGGCAACACTTTCCTTACGGGTCGTCACAATGATCTTACTTCCTGCATCTCCTTGTACAAAAAGATTTCCCAAGTCAGCCCACTCATTATAGTTTTCATTCCAAAGATCATCTAGAACAATAAGAAACTTTTTTCCCTTTAAGCTTTCCTTCAATTTGATCTGAAGCTGATTAAGATTGTTATCAGCCTCAAATGAGCCAATTTCTTGAAGTAACCCTTTTGTTATTCTTAAAGCATCATATGGTTCTGAGACACAGAACCAAGCTCTCAAACCAAAATGGCCTTTCACCTTTTCATCATTGTAAACTGATTTTGCAAGTGCGGTCTTGCCAATCCCGGCCATCCCAACAATAGGAATTACGGTCACTGTTTCTCCATTTGCATCACTAGACAACAGACGGCCAACCAAATCCTCTATTTCATTTTGCCTACCAAAGATATCAGATTCATCAACGACAGAAGTCTGAAGTTTCCTAATTTCTTCTGCACTCGAAAAATAGTTCATTAGGCCAAGGCGACCAATTTGCTTTTCCAATTTCTCCAACTTTTTAATGGTTTCTTCCAACTTCTTCTTTATTTTAAGGAAAAACTCATCACTAAAGCACAAGTTGATGTCACTTACCTGCTGGTTGCTTGTTTCCGCAAAATTTTGATGCTGACTTTCCACCTTAAGTTTCAAAGCTTCATAATTGACTTCTTCAATCAAGTTTTCAGCAGAGTCCACAACATCTTGAAGCTTATTAAGCCAGTTCCTCACGTATGAATTTGATGCCTTTTTATTCTCAGCATCACTTAAGACAGCCTGAAGGCCAAGCAAAGTCGTTTCGAGCTCTTCAAAAAGCTCAAGATCATGCTTACCCTTCTTAAGCATCTTAAGCAGTTCACCCTCAGGAGCAAGCCTATCAAAGATAACGTTAAGGCCTGAAGAGAGAAATGCGCCCCCAACTGCTAAGCCAATCTCCATTTCTGAAAGCTGCAAAATAAAACAAGGAGTCACAAAGTGATCAAGAATTTGAAAAAGATCAATGTTTGTATACATCTTAAAATAGCCTCTACTAAGAGCTTTATTTTACCTGTTCAATGTTAAGAGCAATATGCAAACAAGAATGATCAGAGAATACTAACTGCTTGATTGCTTTAGCAAAAGTAACTTGCACTTCTTAGAAGACCTTATATCTCTCTCTTTGTTTGAAAGATCCAATAAATGCTGGTTGTTTTCACCTCATCAATTGGGATGGTGTGCATGGACCCAGAAGAGCTCTGTTTTACTATTAAGGAGTAATTGCAAGAGTAACCTGCAGGCCAACTGCTAAGCCAATCTCCATTTCTTTAGTGCTGCTACGACAACAATTTGAAATGATTAATGTTTGTATTTATCCTAAAACTAGTCTCTACTAAGAGAAACATGCAAAAAGAATGATCAAGATACACTAACTACTTGCTTTAGTAAAAGTCTCTCGTAATTGATATGATAATTTTTGGCATTAACAAAGAAAAACTGTCCTTTTGCTTATCTTTTCAGAGAAGAGAAAAATGCAAGAATTCATTAATGCAGTGTGGTCTCTTAACTATTCTTAGCTGTGCCTTTCGCTTTCAGAGCTCATATATTATAGTGCTAACTGGGCCTACCATATCATCAATATGTCTAGAATTGAATTTTGTCAAATTATTGCTGAACTTTGACTGATTCTCTCTTACATTATTGAATGATCATTTTCCTTTTCTCCCCAGCTTCAAGGTTCTACGAGGCTGTAACAAACTGTTTTGGTAAATAATTTTTTTTTTTTGCAATATCCTTGAAGTTGGAAACCTAACCAGAGGCGGATGGTGAAGCCGAGAAACCGATTCATCGAACCCAATAACTTTTGCTCAAACATTATACTGTATTTGATAATAAGTTCATTAAATATGTAAAAATAATTAATTATTAGCACTTGAAGTTATCTTCTAAAATCCAGAACTTATAAGGTTGAAATCTCGTCTCTGCCTCTAATTACCTAATCATTAAAGTTAGTGTAGTCACTAGTTTCTTTTTAAACTAGCTTTATTTTTATTATTATTTGTCCTTCATCTACTTATCATCAATAATCAATCGGTTATTATTCAACTAGTGGTTAATCAACCTAATCACGCCTAGATCAACATCATTCACGATATTAATTTTGATATAATTGGTTGTTTGTAGCTCTACTAAATACAAATTCAATTGTTCAACCTATGAGACCAAATTTAGGATACACAATTTGGCACTCACTGTGGTCTGTGAGCCTAGACAATCTTGTTATTTCAAGATTTTTGGCCTTCAATTTCAAACTACTTAGTTTCTTTGGTAATAGTTTTAATCAGCATGAAACTTAAAAAAAATGTAGATTTTTGAGACTTATGATCTAAAATAAGCCATTCGAGTAAATTGAATTACTTCGGCTCGGATGCCTTTGATCAAATGGAAGGATGGATGCCTGCCTTTAGCGACTTCGTTCGGTCATTCCTTCTTTACTTGTTCGCTATGGCTAGAGAGTTAATCGCACGAGAGGGTAAGTACGAGATTGAAAGGAGGATCATTGGACCTCGCTCTCGGGCCCAGAGGCCGAGCAAAGAAAGCCTGTGGTCATAACTCATTTCATCAAGGGAAAAATTAAAATTATGAAGTTAAATTGTTTTTAAATTTTAAAAAATAGTCATTCTTTTTTAAAGAAACCAATAAAAAATAATGTCACATGAATTGAAACGGAGAGAATAACATTTAAGTAAAGAACCTTTTAAACATGCTAAACCAACTTATATCTACAAAAGTGAGGAAATTAAACAATAGAGGAAATGTTTTCTTAGTATAATCCTTTTAAATGTTGTACATATGGATACATAAGAGGTTTTATGTAATGGACAAGACAAGACATTAACATAAAATCAAGACCACTTTAGCAAGTCTTCTCCAACACTGTAACATGGTCCCTATTGAAGTTATAAGAGGGGGGGGGGGTGAATTATAATTTTCTTTTTCGTTTATCAGATTCAGTCGACTTAAATAGTCGACTAGATTTAGAGCAGAGATAGCTGAATAATATAAGTGCAGTAAAGAAATGACACAGCAGATTTATACTGGTTCAGAACCAAAATGGTTCCTAATCCAGTCCCCTTGGGTCAACAAGGGAGTTTCTCTTCAGCTCTTTAAAGTTGTTTCAAAATACAGAGTGATGATTTTTCTTCGATCACCATCAACGAAACACAGTATGCTTTTGTTCCTTCGCTCACCACCAACGACACACTGTTGATCACTCACTTGACCAACACACTTGACACTAACCTTACTTTCTCTAAGAACTCTCTTTTCTTATCTTGGACAGTAGTAATCTCTCAAGGTTACAATGTTTTCAAGGTTTAAAAGAGAATATAAGAAAGCTGTAAGGTTGCGTGCAACTAGACTGCTTGTTGCTTGGGTTTATATAACAGCAGTGATATCCTTGCGATCATTGAATAGACGTGTGAATCCTTGACTGATATGAATGAGATAATTTCCTTGAATGAAGAGATCTTGACCCAAGGGATTTGATCCCCAAAAAGGCATTGATTGATCCCTTTTTGAGAATAAGGAAAGAGCATTTAAGGACCTTGATTTTCCTCAACAGCTTGTTATGTGGGATTGACTCCAATTATCCAGATCTTTGAGGCAGACTGCAACCAACCGAATCTTCTTTTACTGAAAGCATCATGGATTGAATCTTGTTGTCTTCAAGGCAATGGAACTTCATTGATTGCAAAGTTCCTCTCGATTTAGTTGACTGAAACGTTGTGGTCCTGTGAAGAAGTATAGTAATTGTTTAGTGAACTGCTCATCAAGTTTAATCATATTGTTATCATCAAAATTAGAGTTATCAATCTCCCCCTTTTTGATGATGACAATTCTATAGATTTATGATACTTCCCTGTTCTAAGAGTGAGTAGACAGCTCCCCCTGAGTGTATGCTCCCCCTAAGTGTATGCTCCCCCTGAGAGTTTGAGTACCTGCATTTTCTATTTTTCCAAACCATACACACACACACACATATATATATATATATATATATATATATATATAGTCGACTTAAAGAAGGGGTTAGTTAGTCGACTTAACAGTTTAACTTTCACAGGCAGCAAACGTTCAGCATATACAGACATAGGCAATAATATTCACATAGTCATAGGATAAAACAGCATAGTCAGACATAGGATAATTCAGCATAGTCAGACATAGTGTTTTCTCCCCCTTTGTCATCAACAAAAAACAGGGGAGTCACAGCAAAGCATTAACAGTCATAATCAAAACAGTCTTATCCACAAGCACAACCAGCTAGCGCCTTCCCAAAAAGTACTTCAAGGTATTGATAATGTTGGTTCCCAGAGTGTCAATGCGAGAGTGCAGGGTAGATAGACTTTTGCGAGCATCTTTGGCCACAGTATCAATGGAGAGTCTGAGGAGAGCAACATCAGCCTTGGTGGTTTTGGTGTCATCTCTGGCTTTCTCCATGTTGAACCCCAAAAATTACCCTTTCTTTAGAAAAGGATAGGTTTCGGAATATTTCAACAAAGTGGGATTCCAAAGGGTTTCTTTGGAGTCGCCACCTAATTTAAGGATTATTAGGAACCTAAGTTAACTAAGGAGTGCAATTTAACTTTTATTTAAAAGAAATTAAATTAAATTCAGAGATTCTTAGGTAAGTGGTTCTGTTAAATTCGAAAGAAGGTCCTTATTACGGGAGCACTTTCGAAAATCCGCCAAAGGCGGTTAATCCGGCGATTTTCACGAATTTTACTCGAAATTTAATTTGGGATAAATTTTAGATAAAATAAATAGGTAATGACTAATATAGAGAAGATAAAATTGATTATGACAATATTTGAACAAAACTTAAGATTAATTACATGAATAATGAGATAAGGGTCGATTGATTGATTAAATAAATAAGGGCTAAATAAACAAATTAGCAGATAATTAGATAAAGAAGTAATAATTGATCAATTAATTAATTAGATAAATAAATAAATAGATAAATAACTTAATTGGATAAATAAATATTTATATGATTTCAATTAGATGAGGGATAAGCAATAATAATTTGACTAGTTAAGTAAATAAATATAATTAATTAAAGAAATAAATAACTAATTAGAATTAATTAATTAATTAAATAATAAGATAAAGAAATAAAATAATAAATAAATACCACTTAAATAATTTAATAAACAAATAAATAAATAAATAAGTAAATAAATAATTATGATTGATTAGGCAGATAAAGGATTAATTGAAATTTAAACAAATAAGTTAATAATAAATGCTATTTGATTAATTTAATTAATGAATAAATAAATAAATAAGTGTATAAATAATTATCTTAAATATAAATAGCGAATAAATAGGTACAATTTTAATTTTTCATTTCTTTTGCACTCAATAATTAACTAAAGTTTCTACTATCTTAAATTAATTGGCGAGTCCCAAAGAGACGGGATATGCAATTTATAAACGATCTTAGACAAACAATAAGATAACAATTTCAATTAAAGCGGCTAACCTACCAGGCTTCTAATCATACAAAAGTCCTAAAACATGCTTTCTAAAAGGGGACGGGAGAGAAGGAGTTTTAGAAGGTAGAACCCGGGGTAGCGAACTCAATGTGAGCCCTGTATTTCACAAGGCTTTTCATTCATTCATTTCTTTTTTTTTGTTTTACATTTTCGGGGATATCAAGTCCCGAAAATGCGGACCGATTCAAGTAACTTCCAAATGCAAATAGCCGAATCCCAATTTGTGAGTTGAGCAACTCAAACTCGATCCCAAGTATTCATGTCAAAGAAAATTAGAAAAGAGAAGAATTAGTAAATGCAAGGAAAGTTTTGATAATTTGCAAGATACAGACGAATTAAGTAAGCAAAATGAGCCATTGAGAACTGAACCAAGTAATAAGCACAAGGATACAAACAAAAATAATTTTTTGCAATATTTGTCAAAATTCTAAAACGGAAGAGCAAGACAGCCTAATGTAACTTTCAAAATGGAGTATATTCTTTATAGCCTAAATCTATTAGTGACTGATTTTAACGAAATGAGTAGCCAAAAGGAACTCCGATAATGGTCCTAATCAGAAGGTTATTTAGTCCAACTATCAATAGATATGATGAACAAAGCAAACAAAGACTCAATAATTAATAAGATGCAAAATGACATTCTAAAATAGGCTCAGACACACGTAACAGAGGGAAGGGCAGACAATAATGATTTTCTATTCCGAACATTCCAGGAAATCTGATGGAATACTTAAATATAGTCAGGTTCACGGACTCACAGGTCACTCGACATTTCCAAGCAATTCTTTCTCATGTAATTATAAGCGTTAATAGAAAACACGCTTATCAGTACTTTTATCCTTTTTAGATAATAACAAATATTGTCATAAATGGCGATGAGCGTAATCTGATATAGTATTAAAATACTCTTAGCAAACTGTATATAAAATAGGCCAGAGAGAAGCATTACCCATTTCACTGAAAACCAATCAGCATTACTGTCTTAGCAAGTAGATAAACGCGCATTCAACATTAGCAACAGTTTCTAAGAAGTGCATATGTTACAGACGAAGTTATGCAGACACTTGGTGGGGTCAGATATGTACATAAATTGATAGATACTATCTGCTGCTATGATTACACACACACACACACTGGCACACAAAACAGACATGCTCACCTACACACATACACGACCTGCACTACCATTACCCTGAACTGAACACACACTCTCGCAAGCTCACAGAACTCCCTCACACCATCTCATAGAAACCAATGCTGCATTTTCTTTATACTTAATAAGTAACAGATAAATGATGAATAACTAAAATGTTACAGGGCATCAAACTTCAGCATCTAGCAGGGCACTTACATTCCCTTATCGATCAAGCAAAGGAGCAAATATGAAAAGATCCCTCAAATTTCTCTGACCAAATGCACTCAACAGAACATGGAGCTAGCTTCAAGATAGATTTAGCAAGATAACTGGGGACTATTATATTGAACTAATTCCACAAGGATGAAGGAAAGAAATATTATAATTTCAGAGTTAATTCATGATACATTATGCAGAGTAGAAGGGAGCAAATGAACCAGAATGAACAAGCTATCAAAGGCAGAAACTGAACAGACACACACACTCTGGACCAGCTAGTACCCTTCTAATTGACCTACACATACTCAAACACATACACGCCTAAGGTATCGAAACCATCAGACCTCCCCTCATACCCTGCAAACCCACATCATACACCTGCATAGCCATCAAACACCTTATAAATGCTCCCTTGCATACCATTCTACAGCAACTAACAGTAGCCCTCCCCTTTTACCTACCTGCTAGCTACAACCTAGACCCCTCACTACCCTAGCTCACCAAACATCAGCACACCCAAGAAACAACCAGACTACTCAACTAAAGCTCCTGCCCTGAACACCCAGCAACAACTTGAACAAATACCAGACAGACCACTGGCAGACCCTGAGCCCTTTCAACCCCAGAAAATAACTAGGCAAACTGCAGCCCCTCACATTTCTCTTTCAGCTACCTAAGACAACTTCCCACACAAACACCTTCACACACTTACATCTAACAACTGCACATATACACACTGCCTATACATTACAGAGAAGCAGATAACCCTCTCCTCCTCTTTACTTCACAACAGAACACACCCCTGCACTCTTCTCACCCTCACAGACACCTGGGCTCCTCTAATCATGAACAGACCACTCCCTCACTCTCACAGACCAAAGCACTACTCCCTGCTCTCACAGCCTCCATAACAGACCACCCCTGGCCAAACTCCAACCTAAGCAGACAAAAATAGCCCTTCTTTCATTAACCAAACAAAGAAGCATAGACCCATAGACATCCTTGCACACAACTAACAAAACACCTCTGCATACAAACACACCAAACATGCCTCTTCTACCACAGAAACAAGCTCATACACACTCTCTCAACTCACTGCCTCACTCATACGCCAAGCTAGATGAACAACTCAAGACCAGAGAAAAATTACCATCGGCAAAGGCATCAAACCTGAAGGAACTGGTTTTACTTACTGTTTTGATCTAAGGAAACAAACTAGTTAAACTTAGAAGCATAGCAACACAAAAAAAATGTAAACTTCTTCCTACATGTTTCAAGCATAACAGCACAAATATGTATATCAGTTTCGATTTAATAACGACACATAAACGATTTAAATCAAGACGAAATGAGGTTATTACCGTTTTTCGAGCAGCGGACAAGGGCGTCGATCCGAAGAATGTGAATCAACACAAAAGCGACTCGAGCGAGGTCGTCGACTCGAACAAGGTCGACGACTAGAAAGGAGAAATGACGACACAAACTGAAAGCGACGTTCGACTCCGAAAACAGAAACTAAAAACACAATGAGTATATTTTTTCAACTAAGAAAAATCTGAAAGTATATATAAATGCTGCCGTTTTTTTTTATGTGTTAAAATCCGAACCCTGAAAAATGAAAGAATGAGGGATTAAATACCTCTAGGCTAGGGTTTTGGATTGCTGATATTGAAATTCAAATTTTACCCAAAATAGACATTTCACCCTCAAGATAAGGGTGAGAATCGTCCATCTCTGTAAAAAATGGTACAATTCCTCTCCTTATCTCTTAAGGAAATATCCGTTGGGGAAATAGCTGAGAAACTTCGAGAATGATACGGCTGGAACACTAGTATTCGTCCAGCACAACTTCTGTACGGAGAAGAAGACCGCGTTTGGGTTGGTTTTTGATGGGAATCTGGGTTTTGTCGCGGGTCGAAATGGGAATTCGGGTCCTGGGTAAGGGATTTTCTGTAAATGGGTTAAGAGAAATGAGGAGTGTTGTGTGTAATGGGATTTCTGAAGTGAGGGGATTTGGGCCGGGTATATGTGTATTATATGTATTTGCGTGATTGGGCCAGAGTTTTAGACTAGGGACGAAAATAGCCTCTTTTGGGTAAAATTAAAGGAATTGAGGTAATTGCAAGGGTGGATAGAATTTTAAGTTGTGTTTTGCGATTTTAGCCTTCTTTTATGATAAATTAAAGAAAACGGAGGGTTGCGCGGGGTAGGGTAGAATTTAGGATATGCTTTGTAATTTTAACCTTCTTTTGAAAATGATTAATTTACTTTAATTAAATTTAATTAATTAACTCAATTCAAATAATTTTAATTATCTAAACCTCATTTTAATTTTATTTTCATATTTGATTCTCATTTAAATAATTTAGCTGCTAATTAAATCTCGGGACGAAATTGGGTGTCAACAGCTGCCCCTCTTTACCCGGAAAAGGATGAAAGAGTTTTTAGGGTAAAGAAGTTGACTAGAAACCAATTTTGTCCCGATAAAACCAAGACTTTTGATTTCCAAGGATCAAAAGACGAGGCTTACGGACATGGCCGAACTCCGGTTTCTGAGTTGCCTACATATCTCGGGCTGAAAGAGAATCAGGCCATATGTAGTTCGACAACACTTAGACATGAAAACTCGCACGATTGATGCACGAAAAGGAAAGAATTCAAACTGACGCCTAATCTGAAATGAAAGATTAGGTAAAACTTGCTTGTTCGAGTGCGATTCTTCAGATCCTCGTTGACGAGCCTAGCTCATATCAACGATTGCCCCAGTTCACTGCTAAGAAAAAGTTCCACGTTATGCTTCAAATGCTACTGCGGTATTGCCAAAATTCTGTAAAGACTTAACAAACGGTAAGCGAGCAACTGCCAATAAACTATAATAATATTTGGAATAAGAAATAAATAAAAGTATAATATAAAATTGTAAATGCTGGTCGTGATGCTCAATAAGTTCTTCTCTCGATCAACTGACGAGATGCTCCGCCCGGAGAACCTTTAGGCTGATCATTATTCTGAAACAGTAAAGTAAGACAATAAGTAATGCGAAAATGAATTGTAAAAATGCAAGGCTTTCATAAGATAAGTTGACTAACGAGACGTAATGTCTCAAGCCGAATCATGTATTTCAAATACAATATTTCGATATTGCAAGACAACCGACATTGCGAAACACTCCGAAAGCGGTGCTCCAGCCGACTTGTCTTAAATTATCAATCTACTTTAAACATAAAATGCTAATATTGCAAGACAACCGACATTGCGAAAACACTCCGAACGTGGTGCTTCAGCCGACTTGTCTTAAACGATCAGTAAATTTTAAATATAAAATGCCAATATTGCAAGACAACCGACATCGCGAAACACTCCGAAAGTGGTGTTCCAGCCGACTTGTCTTAAACTATTAATAAATATCAGATATAAAATGCCAATATTGCGAGACAACCGACATCGCGAACACTCCGAAAGCGGTGTTCCAGCCGACTTGTCTTAAACTATTAATAAATGCCAATATTGCAAGACAATCGACATCGCGAAACACTCCGAAAGCGGTGTTCCAGCCGACTTGTCTTAAATTATCAATAAATTTGAAACATAACATGCCAATATTGCAGGACAACCGACATCGCGAAACACTCCGAAAGTGGTGTTCCAGCCGACTTGTCTTAAATTATCAATAAATTTTAAATATAAAATGCCAATATTTTGCAAGACAACCGACATCGCGAAACACTCCGAAAGCGGTGCTTCAGTCGACTTGTCTATCAGTATCGCGAGATAAATTCTATCGCAATGTCAAGATTCAAGAAAAGAAAAGCGCCGCCTTTTCGGCAATAATCCAATGTAATGCTTAGATGTCAAGCCAGCCAAATCATTTGCATTATCAACTTGATTGGTGTTGCTTGCATGGATAGTGGTGTAAAGTTTTGAATGATCTCTTCAGTTCATATTGAATCTGATGTTCAATTCTTTGAATGCGCGTTCAATAAATTGTTCATCCATAGTGCGAATGAACCTCCCATTGCAAGCTTTCCGGTTCCTGCTCTCAAAGAAAAATTTGTTAGTTTTGGGGAGGGGTGTTTGATTTGTGCTGATTCATCTTGAATTCGCTGCTATCGCTTCCTCTTCTTCGTGAAACTCGGGCTTTGAAAACCATTCTCGGAAACTTGGTTTATGAACTCAATAGTATAACTCATCTTAATATAGAGGCAAAATAAAATAATTTGATAAAATAGTAAGCAAGCACTCATTGATATGCAAGTGAAAAGTTTATAATGCATGTAAAATTCCTGCTTTAACTCAAACTCATGACATATCTCGAAACAAACTGAACATCCTTTGTATTGCAACTTGTGCTAATCTTGAATACTTTCAGAACTTTGTTGTTCCATCCTTTGATAAGCAAACCAATTCTTGCAAAGATCTGCCCCAGTTATGAACTTCCAAATCTTCAACTCATTTTGCAAAATTTGCCCCAGTTGATATCTTTCAAATCTTCAAATTGTCTTGCAAAATTGCCCCAGTTTCTATCTTCCATATCTTCAAATTATCTTTGCAAAAATTGCCCCAGTTGCTTGCCTTAAGGAGACTGAAAATTTTAATATTATAGAGTCGAGCCCGTTAAGAGCGCCTACGTATCCCTCCACGGGAATCAGACCGTGCGTAGTTCTGCTTACATAAGATTTTTGGGAAGATATGGCAATCTAAGTACGAAGCCGTATCCGAATTGGAAAATCCACACATCTGCCTAGATGCATAGTTCGGCGTTACATCATAAAAGATAAACAAGCCTAAAGTGTTACAATATTTTGACCGAATCCGACGGGGATTGCCTACTTATCCTGTTGCCATTCCAGGAATCAGGTCAGAAGTAGTTCAAACTTACATAAAAGAGGAGATAGGGAAAATTCTTATATCAATGCAACCAAACTCTATGTGAGTTACTACGTATCCCGCCTTGGGAGTCAGGTCGCGCGTAGTTCGCATTACATCAAAGATTACATTCAAAACCATGCTAACTTGCGATCGCCTCAAACATAGTATCTTTTGACGGCATCTGCGTTGATTGCTTTTGGCCAAACTTGACCATCCATTTCTGCCAGAATCAGTGCTCCTCCGGATAAAACCCGATGAACCACGTATGGACCTTGCCAATTCGGTGCAAATTTGCCCCTTGCTTCTTCTTGATTAGGAAAGATCTTCTTTAGCACCAATTGCCCCGGTTTAAAGTCTCTCACTCTCACTTTCTTGCCAAAAGACTTGATCATGCGATTTTGGTAAAGTTGCCCATGACAAATTGCATTCATTCTTTTCTCATCAATAAGCATCAATTGTTCACATCTGATCTTCACCCATTCAGCGTTTTCCAATTCAGCTTCTTGAATGATTCTCAAGGAAGGAATTTCTACCTCCGCGGGTAAGACTGCTTCTGTGCCATACACCAAAAGATAGGGAGTTGCCCCAGTTGAAGTTCTAGTGGTGGTGCGGTACCCAAGAAGTGCAAATGGCAACTTTTCATGCCAATCTCTATAATTATCAATCATCTTGCGAAGAATACGCTTGATGTTCTTATTTGCCGCCTCAACAGCTCCATTCATTTGAGGGCGGTATGCAGTAGAGTTGCGATGAGTAATCTTGAAACTTTCACAAGTCGCTCTCATCAAATCACTATTCAAGTTTGCACCATTATCAGTGATGATTGATTCAGGAACTCCGAATCTACAAATGATATTGTTGCGCACGAAATCTGACACCACTTTCTTGGTTACAGACTTGTGAGAAGTTGCTTCCACCCATTTGGTGAAGTAATCAATAGCCACCAAAATAAAGCGATGTCCATTTGAAGCGGCCGGCTCAATAGGACCAATAACATCCATTCCCCAAGCAACAAAAGGCCAGGGAGAACTCATTGCATGAAGTTCAGAAGGAGGTCTTTTGATCATATCTCCGTGAATTTGACATTGATGGCATTTTCGCACAAACTGAACACAATCAGTTTCCATAGTTAACCAAAAATAACCGGCTCTCAAGATCTTCTTTGCCAAAACAAAACCATTCATATGCGGCCCACAAACTCCCGCATGCACTTCCGTAAGCAATTTATTTGCTTCAACTGCATCAACACATCTTAAGAGTCCTAAGTCTGGGGTCCTCCTATATAGGATTTCACCGCTTAGAAAGAATTGATTTGCTAACCTCCGAATGCTCTTCCTTTGGACACTTGTTGCATTTTCGGGATAACTCCCGACCTTGAGATAATTCTTGATATCAAAATACCAAGGATGGCCATCTCGCTCTTCCTCAACTTGAAAACAATAAGCTGGCCTATCGTGCAATTCAATTTCGATAGGATCAATATAATTCTTGTCAGGATGTTGGATCATAGAAGATAAAGTTGCCAAAGCATCGGCAAATTCATTCTGAAGTCTTGGAACATGCTTAAACTCAATCTTTGCAAACCTTTTGCACAATTCCTTGACACAACGCAAATAAGGAAGAATCTTTGCGTTCTTGGTGTTCCACTCGCCCTGTACTTGGTGAATCAGCAAGTCGGAATCCCCAATCACTAAAAGTTCTTGAATATTCATATCAACTGCCAATCGAATACCCAAAATGCATGCTTCATATTCAGCCATATTGTTAGTGCATGGAAATCTGAGCTTGGCCGAAACAGGGTAATGCTGACCCGTTTCAGAAATTAAGACAGCTCCAATACCAACACCTTTGAAATTTGCTGCTCCGTCAAAGAAAAGACGCCAACCATCATATTCAGAAGAGATGTCTTCACCCAGAAACAAGACCTCTTCATCGGGAAAGTAAGTTCTCAATGGTTCATAGTTGTCATCAACAGGATTTTCAGCTAAATGATCCGCCAATGCTTGTGCCTTTACCGCCTTTTGGGTGACATAAACTATGTCAAATTCATTCAACAAAATCTGCCATTTTGCTAATTTTCCCGTGGGCATCGGCTTTTGAAAGATATATTTCAAAGGATCCATCCGCGAGATAAGATAAGTTGTATATGATGAGAGATAATGCCTTAACCTTTGTGCGGTCCAAGTCAGAGCGCAACAAGTTCGCTCCAAGAGAGTGTACCTGGCTTCATAAGGAGTGAACTTCTTGCTTAGATAATAAATGGCTTGTTCTTTCTTCCCGGTCTTGTCATGTTGCCCCAAGACACATCCAAATGCATTTTCCGAGACAGACAAATATAAGATCAATGGTCTTCCAGGTTCAGGAGGAACTAACACAGGCGGATTAGATAAATACTCCTTGATCCTATCAAAAGCTTTTTGACAGTCTTCCGTCCACTCGATAACAGCATCTTTCTTCAACAACTTGATTATTGGTTCACAAATAACCGTGGATTGTGCAATGAAGCGGCTTATGTAGTTCAAGCGGCCAAGAAAGCTCATCACATCCTTCCGGCTCTTTGGAGGAGGCAAGTCTTGGATAGTCTTGATTTTGGACGGATCCAATTCTATACCCCTCCGGCTTACAATGAAACCCAACATCTTACCGGCGGGAACACCAAATGCACATTTCGCAGGATTAAGCTTCAGGTTATACCGCCGAAGGCGGTTGAAGAACTTTCTCAAATCGGTCAAATGTTCTTCTTTCTTCTTTGACTTGATAACAACATCATCTACATAGATTTCAATCTCTTTGTGAATCATATCATGGAAAAGAGTTGTCATTGCTCTCATATATGTTGCCCCGGCATTCTTCAAACCGAAAGGCATAACTCTATAACAAAACACACCCCAAGGCGTGATGAAGGCGGTCTTTTCAGCATCATCTTCATCCATCAGGATCTGGTGATAACCGGCAAAACAATCGACAAAAGACTGAAGCTCATGTTTTGCACAGCTATCAATAAGGATATGAATATTTGGCAATGGAAAATCATCCTTTGGACTTGCTTTGTTGAGATCACGATAATCAACACAAACTCTAACTTTGCCGTCTTTCTTGGGCACCGGCACAATATTCGCTAACCAAGTGGGATATTTGAGAGATCGAATCACCTTGGCGGTCAATTGCTTTTGCACTTCTTCCAATATTTGTTTGCTTGTGGAAGTTTTGAAGTTTCTCTTCTTTTGCTTAACAGGCGGAAATGAAGGATCAGTCGGCAATTTGTGAGTGACAAGATCAGTACTCAAACCGGGCATATCATCATAAGACCAAGCAAAGATGTCTCGATACTCGTTCAATAGTTCAATATAAGCTCTTCTTTCTTCCGAGGTCAAATGAACACTGATTCTGGTTTCTCTAACATCTTCTGAAGTCCCCAAATTGATTGACTCGGTTTCTTCCAAGTTAGGCTTTGGTTTGTTCTCAAATTGATCCACTTCTCTTGTTATTTCATCAGGAACAAAATCTTCATCAAACTCCCCAATACTCAATGCATCAGTACCAGTCTGTTCAGTTGTTTCTTTATATGTCACAAGCAAAGTTTCGGCAGTTTTGTTAAGTGGAAAGCTGAAACAGAAACAAACATTAATCAAAAGCGTAAAATAAAGTAAATAATTGAAGCATATCAAAATAATAGTAGGGAGAATGCAATGCATTTTATTTGTTTCAAAATCTAGTTTAGGGAGGCATACATTAAAGCAAAACATGCAGAATGTAAACAGATTATTTTGAAAAGACATAAACATAAACCAAAAAGCGAAACACAGTTCAGGGCCTCAATCTGACTGTGACGCCAAAATAACTGTTGAGTTCATTCACCAGGTCTCTTCCACTGGGACACAGGTCCAATTGGCCATCGGATCCTTGGCCTCAACATTTTGCACAAGTGACTCCTCCGCACAGTCTTCAATAATAACATCGCATTCCAAATCATCACTCAGAAACAAATCGCCAACTCCCTCTATCAGATCCGGTATATTGACTTCCGGTGCCTTGACGAATGACTGGTACAAGGAAGGAAGGGGTTCTGGCATGGCAATGGCTGGTTTCCTTTTGGCCTTTTCAATCTCTTTTTTGGTAGGACAGTAACCCAAGCCAAAGGTACCCAGATTCTTGGGCAAGAAGATGGGTTCGGTAATGCCGTTCAGATTTGCCCCCAATCCCGAACCAGGTTTGAAACCATTTTTCAACATCTCCACAGCAATCATCTTGGGGACTCTGGGTAGGATACCTTTCTTTGAATCCTCATTTGATGCTCGGGTCACATTCATCAGCTCAACCGTGTGAAAGGTAGTCCCATCAAGCTCTGCGGCGTTGTCCACCATAGGAATCGTGGTGCTAGCATGCGTGGGGCTGTTTCCCTCGCCCTTGACCACTACTTCTTCATTACCCCATATAAACTTCACACTTTGATGCAAAGTGGAAGGGACGGCTCCGGCCATGTGAATCCAGGGTCTTCCTAACAGCATGTTATAGGTAGACGGGATGTCGAATACCTGAAACTCCACAGAGAAGTTCACAGGACCTATCTGCAGATCAAGATCAATCTCTCCAAAGGTGCACCTTTGAGCCCCATCAAAAGCCCTTGCTTTCACATTGCTCTGTCTAATTTTGCCAGCGTCAATTCCAAGCTCCTTCAGAGTTGCTAATGGACATATATTGAGCCCGGAACCTCCGTCGATCAGTACCCGTCCAACAAATTTGTCCCTACATTTGACAACAATATGCAAGGCTTTGTTGTGTCCGAGACCCTCGGGTAGAAGCTCTTCTTTGAAGAAGGACACCTTGTGAGGTTCTAAGATTTGGCCAACTAAGACGGCCAAGCTCTCACCCGTGGTCTCAGCGGGCACCTCTGCTTCCTTGAGCACTTTTAGCAATGCATTTCTATGCGTTTCAGAGCTCATCAGCAAAGCCATAATGGATATGCGGGAAGGAGTATTCTTTAGGTGCTCCAGAATAGAGTATTCCTTTGACTGCATTTTCCTCCAAAAGTCCTCAGCTTCGGTGTCAGTCACTCTTCTTACAACGCCCTCCTTTTCCCTAAGGCCTCGACCCAACTCCTCAGGCGTATAGAATCTACCAGATCTGGTCATGCCTTGTGCAGCAGCAACAGCAACAGTTACCTTTCCACTTCTGATAGGCACTTCAGAATAGTTCCAAGGAACCCTCTTGCTATCATATTGAAGGGGTGAGGCAAGCATGACGGTGACAGTTGGCCTCGGGATACCTGCTTGCACCAGAATGGGAGCTCTAACTTGCACAGATACTTTGGCCTCGTTAGCAACCCTCACATTGCTAACGGGAACAATGGTCCCTTTCAAATCGACTCCCTCCTCAAGGGAAATGACATTGACAGCATTGTTTCCATAGGCGGGAAGAGGATTATCTTGCACATTAGGCTGAGTTCCAGTAAGCTGGATAGTGCCTGATTTGATCAAAGCTTCCACTCTATCCTTGAAGGCATAACACCTTTCCACATCATGGCCCGCAGCCCCAGAATGATAAACACAATGCTTATTAACATCATACCACCTTGGAGGAGGATTTGGAGTATTGTCAGGAACAGGCTGCACAACTCCGGCGCTTCTTAATCTTTCAAACAATTGACCATAAGATTCAGCTATAGGAGTATAGGTTTTGGGTGCTCTCCTCTCATAGCTTTGGTTAGGTCCTTGCATATTTGGACGGACAGGAGCACGGGGTTGGTAATTTTGTGGGCGAGGAGGGTATTGTTGTGGTGCTGGTGCTCGTGGCGGATAATAACTGGGTTGTGCTTGATAGACAGGATATGGAGCGGGAGGAATTTGATAGTGACTAGGATAATTTGGGGGTGGTGCATTTGGGTAAGGAGAAGGAATATTTGGGTAATGAAGGGTGCATTTGGGTATGTAGGATAGGTTGGTGGATTATCAAAGTTCAACCTCCTAGCCGGGCGGCGGTCAATGTCTGCGGCAACAGCTGTGACTTCTTCCCTCTTCTCTCTTCTTCTAGCATTGTTTGAGCTGGCTTGAGCATTTTGAGCACTAGACTTCATTTCAGCAAAGCTCACAATCCGACCGGATTTGATGCCTTCTTCCACCATCTCCCCCATTGTGAGAAGTTCAGCATAAGGTGCACCCATCATAGGAAGCATATGCATATAATATGAGTCGTCTTGAGCACGAATAAAATACTTTACCATATCCCTCTCAGTCATCGGGGGTTGCACCCGTGCAGCCTGTTGACGCCACCTCAAGGCGTATTCTCTGAAAGATTCTGTTGGTTTCTTCTTCAAATTTGCCAAGGTTATGAGGTCAGGGACCATCGCCACATTGTATTCAAACTGCTTTGTGAAATCACCAGCTATATCATCAAATTCGTGCCATTTGCTTATGTCTTGTCTGGCAAACCATTCAGCGGCAATACCTTCCAGACTGTGGCTAAAGTAAGCCATAAGAAGTTCTTCTTTGCCTCCCGCCGCCCTCATTCTGTTGAGGTACTTGGTTAAATGAGCAAATGGGTCACCATGACCATCATACATGTCAAACTTCGGCACTTTAAAACCGGGAGGAGGAGTAATGTCCGGGAATAGATAAAGACTGCGGTATGAAGTGCTTTGCCGTTTCTTAGTCACCTGTAAGTCCTTAATAGATTGTTGCATGACTTTCATTGCTTGGATTATCTCATCTTGTTCGCTTGTCCTTCCCTGTTTTTCCACGGCTGTGGGCATTTCATTCTGTGGCGGATAATCTGTGAAGTCCGCATTCTTCCCATTAGGGTCATGCTCATAATATAACGCCTCGGGATATCCCTGCCTTGGATCATTGGCGTTTGGAGGAGCAACGGCTACAGGAATGGGCGCTTGAGATTGTGGAGGACGGGGAGTGTCTTTAGCAGGCAAATATTGGTAGTGAGGAGGAGTGGGGTCGTTAGGATATGGATAATATGAAGGATAACCAGCGGGTTGGGCATTTTGCTGAGCGGGCGGGGTATTTTGACTAACTTGTGGGCGATTTTGTGGTGGTGGTGTTTGATTAAGTGGGTTGTTTTGGTATGTGGGTATATTGTGAACAGGATTGGCATTTAAAGGTATGTTTTGAGGGGCCTGCCCTTTAATGGCTGCTAGCTCATCGCTCAGCATCTGTATTTGTTTGGTCAGGTTCAAAATAAGGTCATCCTGAGCAAGGAGGATGTTTCCCCTCGAAGATCCAGGAGTTTCGAGAGTCTTATCATTGAGGACGGGAGGCTGATCATCATTGCCGGACATTTTGTCGAAATTCTGAAGTGTATGTCAATGTGCAGAGGAAACCCTTTAGATCAGCTCAATCAGCACAAATCAAACCTCTGTTTAGGAATAAACAAAAGAAAAATTCAAAAGGTAACTGTGTTAGTTTGCATGTTGTTGGTAAAATTTGCACGTAAGCACATAGCGCGCGTCACGTAGCGCTTTTGCATTTTAAACGGGCGATAAATTAGGCATGTGGCAACCACAAATAATGTGCGTAAAATAAAATGCGGACGCGTCCTACCCTGTAGGGTGCCTCTTTGTGCTAGAGGCGAGCCTAATCGCGCACATAAATGATAACGAAAAATAGTCACAACCATTTTTGAGCAATTCAAATTTAGAGTAAGATATTTCATTAAAATAGATAAAGTTGATACAAAATTGTCTTTCATAACATAACATCATACTTTCACCCTCTTCTTTCTTTCTTTCTTTTTTTTCTTCTTCTTTTTTTCTCTTTTTTTTTTTTCTTTTTCTTTTCTTTCTTTTTCTTTCTTTTCTTTCTTCATACATAATCCTTACATAGCAAATGAAAAATACAATAAATATAAAGACATAATTGAGAATACATCAGAACTAAAATAAAAGCCGTCACTCTGCCGATCAACTGCATCATGCCGGTGTAGGTGCACTGTTGTGACTGAATTCTGCTTTCTTTGCTTCATCTTCATCATCAGGTCTGCATCATTGTAATCAACTTCTTTCATTCTTTTTCTGCTTTCCCTTCTTTTCCTCTCTTTTCCTTTTTTTTTTTTTTCCTTTTTTTTTCTTCTTCTCTTTTTTCTTCTCTCTTTTTTCAGAATTTCCTTTTTCCTTTTCAATACATCATCATTACATAATAAGTGAAAATACAACAATAGAAAGCATAAATAGAAAATACATCAATAGTAAATAAACTGCCATTTGTCCAAGTTCCGTATCATGTTCCTGCTTGCTTCATCTTCTTGCTTGTCGGAGCGGATGTTTCATCAAAACTGGTTTCTGCCCTTGCCAGTCTCATTTTCTTTGTCATATCAGTGTCTTCATAGCCAACTCTTCCTGGAGGACTGAGACCTAAGCGTCGCTCTTCTTTGATCCAGACGAGATATTCTGGTGTGCAGCTCTGGTGCTTTATTGACACTTCTATCGGTTTCAAACCCTTCCAATCCTCGAGGATTTCTCTTTTCCTTGGAATTGCATTCTGCAGGTTGAAAGGAATTTCTGACTCCGACATATCCGCACAAAGGGGAATAAATTGTTCCATCCCAAATTGACGGAGGACCCTCAAAGGTGCGTACGGTTGAAGCCCCGTTAAACCCGGCAACTCGATGTAGTATCGCTTGGAAGTCCTAAGTGCAATCTCATCTTTAGGAACATAACTTAACTTCCACATTACTCTCTTATCAGTAAGGTGGGCTAAGAAATCATACCATCCCGCAAAACTTTCAGGTTTTTCACACCACCTCGTTCTTATGTTTTGGGTAGCAATAGGATTTACTAATTTCCGGCTATCTAACATTTTACAAATATCCACCATAGGGTTTCGACGGCACACTTGGTCTATCGCCCATACCTGAAGGAGAAGATTACAACCTTCGAAATACATCGACCCCCTTCTGCATTCATTCAGAGCCCGATACATTTCTGCTAGAATCATAGGAACTATGGTGGTAGATTTGTTCCCATTGATCCCTTCAAACATCACCCGAACTACGGAACCAATGCAAGTCCTAATGTGTCCATTCTTTGTTGGGAAGACCAAAGTCCCTAAGAATGCAATGATAAAAGCCCTTACACGCCGGTCTCTCCAAGTTTTCTCACCACAGTTAAATTCCGGCTCAAAATCACCAAAACCCGTTATGCGCCCAAACCTGGTGTACAGATAATCCAGATGAACCCATTCGCTTTCGATATTCCTTACCAATCCTAGTCTCTCTTGGAATTTCTTCCCTGTTTGACTGTTTGGAAGGATTATCTCTTGGCCCAGACACTTCAATCCCGTTAGCCCAACTATTTCTCCTAAAGTGGGAGTCAACTCAAAGTCTTTGAACCTGAATACAGCTCGCGTCGGGCGCCAATACGCAATAAGAGCTTGGACTAGGTCACGGTTTGGATGAACATCAATCAGCTCTACCAACCTTCCTAATTTCCCCTCAACTGTCTTTCTCTCCTCCTCACAAAAGTTACCCCACCATAATTTTAACTTCTCTGGGACCTCTACAACCATGTAGACTTTGTCAAACTGCTGTTCCATTCTTTACCCTACAAGATAATGAAAACAAAATTCTAAATTTGATTGTGCTCAAAATTCAGCTGGGACTGGAGATTCGTTATCACAAAACACATAATATGCGGGTCAACGGGTTATAAGGACCCGTTGACACAAGGGCGGATTCCTGACTATGGAGGCGGTACCAAGGACCGGGTCCAGACTAAGGTGTGAATGCATGCATGCTCCTAAAGTTCCATCAAAAGTGAGTTAACGGTCGAGGCTAACAGACGAGCGGCAGGCGGCTTCGTGGTCGAATCACTTCCACGACAATCCGCCGGTACACCAACTCGTCCAAGGGTTTTTCTAAGAGTGGGTTAACGGTTGAGGCTAACAGGTGAGTGGCAGGCGGCTTCGTGGTCGAATAACTCCCACGACAATCCGCCGGTATACCAACTCGTCAAAGGGTTCTTTAATGGAAGAAATTGCGGGTGCGTATGCACACACCTCGCGGATATTTAAGTGAGAATGCAAGAGGTTCCCAGGAGTGGGGGAAGTATGAACGGAATGCCAGTTTATATGTGCGCAAATAGGGTGTAGTGACATGCTTTCGTGACACACAGCAATCAATTAGATTAATCTAAGCATGCTCGCTAATAAACAGTAGATCTAATCATGCTAATTTTCAACGATAAATAAATAAGTCACACATACTAATATCGTCATACAATTCAAACAAACAAACAAAAGAAATTCGTGAAAGCCTTTTGGTTAGAACCATTTGCGTATCCCCAGCGGAGTCGCCACGCTGTTGAACCCCAAAAATTACCCTTTCTTTAGAAAAGGATAGGTTTCGGAATATTTCAACAAAGTGGGATTCCAAAGGGTTTCTTTGGAGTCGCCACCTAATTTAAGGATTATTAGGAACCTAAGTTAACTAAGGAGTGCAATTTAACTTTTATTTAAAAGAAATTAAATTAAATTCAGAGATTCTTAGGTAAGTGGTTCTGTTAAATTCGAAAGAAGGTCCTTATTACGGGAGCACTTTCGAAAATCCGCCAAAGGCGGTTAATCCGGCGATTTTCACGAATTTTACTCGAAATTTAATTTGGGATAAATTTTAGATAAAATAAATAGGTAATGACTAATATAGAGAAGATAAAATTGATTATGACAATATTTGAACAAAACTTATTACATGAATAATGAGATAAGGGTCGATTGATTGATTAAATAAATAAGGGCTAAATAAACAAATTAGCAGATAATTAGATAAAGAAGTAATAATTGATCAATTAATTAATTAGATAAATAAATAAATAGATAAATAACTTAATTGGATAAATAAATATTTATATGATTTCAATTAGATGAGGGATAAGCAATAATAATTTGACTAGTTAAGTAAATAAATATAATTAATTAAAGAAATAAATAACTAATTAGAATTAATTAATTAATTAAATAATAAGATAAAGAAATAAAATAATAAATAAATACCACTTAAATAATTTAATAAACAAATAAATAAATAAATAAGTAAATAAATAATTATGATTGATTAGGCAGATAAAGGATTAATTGAAATTTAAACAAATAAGTTAATAATAAATGCTATTTGATTAATTTAATTAATGAATAAATAAATAAATAAGTGTATAAATAATTATCTTAAATATAAATAGCGAATAAATAGGTACAATTTTAATTTTTCATTTCTTTTGCACTCAATAATTAACTAAAGTTTCTACTATCTTAAATTAATTGGCGAGTCCCAAAGAGACGGGATATGCAATTTATAAACGATCTTAGACAAACAATAAGATAACAATTTCAATTAAAGCGGCTAACCTACCAGGCTTCTAATCATACAAAAGTCCTAAAACATGCTTTCTAAAAGGGGACGGGAGAGAAGGAGTTTTAGAAGGTAGAACCCGGGGTAGCGAACTCAATGTGAGCCCTGTATTTCACAAGGCTTTTCATTCATTCATTTCTTTTTTTTTGTTTTACATTTTCGGGGATATCAAGTCCCGAAAATGCGGACCGATTCAAGTAACTTCCAAATGCAAATAGCCCAATCCCAATTTGTGAGTTGAGCAACTCAAACTCGATCCCAAGTATTCATGTCAAAGAAAATTAGAAAAGAGAAGAATTAGTAAATGCAAGGAAAGTTTTGATAATTTGCAAGATACAGACGAATTAAGTAAGCAAAATGAGCCATTGAGAACTGAACCAAGTAATAAGCACAAGGATACAAACAAAAATAATTTTTTGCAATATTTGTCAAAATTCTAAAACGGAAGAGCAAGACAGCCTAATGTAACTTTCAAAATGGAGTATATTCTTTATAGCCTAAATCTATTAGTGACTGATTTTAACGAAATGAGTAGCCAAAAGGAACTCCGATAATGGTCCTAATCAGAAGGTTATTTAGTCCAACTATCAATAGATATGATGAACAAAGCAAACAAAGACTCAATAATTAATAAGATGCAAAATGACATTCTAAAATAGGCTCAGACACACGTAACAGAGGGAAGGGCAGACAATAATGATTTTCTATTCCGAACATTCCAGGAAATCTGATGGAATACTTAAATATAGTCAGGTTCACGGACTCACAGGTCACTCGACATTTCCAAGCAATTCTTTCTCATGTAATTATAAGCGTTAATAGAAAACACGCTTATCAGTACTTTTATCCTTTTTAGATAATAACAAATATTGTCATAAATGGCGATGAGCGTAATCTGATATAGTATTAAAATACTCTTAGCAAACTGTATATAAAATAGGCCAGAGAGAAGCATTACCCATTTCACTGAAAACCAATCAGCATTACTGTCTTAGCAAGTAGATAAACGCGCATTCAACATTAGCAACAGTTTCTAAGAAGTGCATATGTTACAGACGAAGTTATGCAGACACTTGGTGGGGTCAGATATGTACATAAATTGATAGATACTATCTGCTGCTATGATTACACACACACACACACTGGCACACAAAACAGACATGCTCACCTACACACATACACGACCTGCACTACCATTACCCTGAACTGAACACACACTCTCGCAAGCTCACAGAACTCCCTCACACCATCTCATAGAAACCAATGCTGCATTTTCTTTATACTTAATAAGTAACAGATAAATGATGAATAACTAAAATGTTACAGGGCATCAAACTTCAGCATCTAGCAGGGCACTTACATTCCCTTATCGATCAAGCAAAGGAGCAAATATGAAAAGATCCCTCAAATTTCTCTGACCAAATGCACTCAACAGAACATGGAGCTAGCTTCAAGATAGATTTAGCAAGATAACTGGGGACTATTATATTGAACTAATTCCACAAGGATGAAGGAAAGAAATATTATAATTTCAGAGTTAATTCATGATACATTATGCAGAGTAGAAGGGAGCAAATGAACCAGAATGAACAAGCTATCAAAGGCAGAAACTGAACAGACACACACACTCTGGACCAGCTAGTACCCTTCTAATTGACCTACACATACTCAAACACATACACGCCTAAGGTATCGAAACCATCAGACCTCCCCTCATACCCTGCAAACCCACATCATACACCTGCATAGCCATCAAACACCTTATAAATGCTCCCTTGCATACCATTCTACAGCAACTAACAGTAGCCCTCCCCTTTTACCTACCTGCTAGCTACAACCTAGACCCCTCACTACCCTAGCTCACCAAACATCAGCACACCCAAGAAACAACCAGACTACTCAACTAAAGCTCCTGCCCTGAACACCCAGCAACAACTTGAACAAATACCAGACAGACCACTGGCAGACCCTGAGCCCTTTCAACCCCAGAAAATAACTAGGCAAACTGCAGCCCCTCACATTTCTCTTTCAGCTACCTAAGACAACTTCCCACACAAACACCTTCACACACTTACATCTAACAACTGCACATATACACACTGCCTATACATTACAGAGAAGCAGATAACCCTCTCCTCCTCTTTACTTCACAACAGAACACACCCCTGCACTCTTCTCACCCTCACAGACACCTGGGCTCCTCTAATCATGAACAGACCACTCCCTCACTCTCACAGACCAAAGCACTACTCCCTGCTCTCACAGCCTCCATAACAGACCACCCCTGGCCAAACTCCAACCTAAGCAGACAAAAATAGCCCTTCTTTCATTAACCAAACAAAGAAGCATAGACCCATAGACATCCTTGCACACAACTAACAAAACACCTCTGCATACAAACACACCAAACATGCCTCTTCTACCACAGAAACAAGCTCATACACACTCTCTCAACTCACTGCCTCACTCATACGCCAAGCTAGATGAACAACTCAAGACCAGAGAAAAATTACCATCGGCAAAGGCATCAAACCTGAAGGAACTGGTTTTACTTACTGTTTTGATCTAAGGAAACAAACTAGTTAAACTTAGAAGCATAGCAACACAAAAAAAATGTAAACTTCTTCCTACATGTTTCAAGCATAACAGCACAAATATGTATATCAGTTTCGATTTAATAACGACACATAAACGATTTAAATCAAGACGAAATGAGGTTATTACCGTTTTTCGAGCAGCGGACAAGGGCGTCGATCCGAAGAATGTGAATCAACACAAAAGCGACTCGAGCGAGGTCGTCGACTCGAACAAGGTCGACGACTAGAAAGGAGAAATGACGACACAAACTGAAAGCGACGTTCGACTCCGAAAACAGAAACTAAAAACACAATGAGTATATTTTTTCAACTAAGAAAAATCTGAAAGTATATATAAATGCTGCCGTTTTTTTTTATGTGTTAAAATCCGAACCCTGAAAAATGAAAGAATGAGGGATTAAATACCTCTAGGCTAGGGTTTTGGATTGCTGATATTGAAATTCAAATTTTACCCAAAAATAGACATTTCACCCTCAAGATAAGGGTGAGAATCGTCCATCTCTGTAAAAATGGTACAATTCCTCTCCTTATCTCTTAAGGAAATATCCGTTGGGGAAATAGCTGAGAAACTTCGAGAATGATACGGCTGGAACACTAGTATTCGTCCAGCACAACTTCTGTACGGAGAAGAAGACCGCGTTTGGGTTGGTTTTTGATGGGAATCTGGGTTTTGTCGCGGGTCGAAATGGGAATTCGGGTCCTGGGTAAGGGATTTTCTGTAAATGGGTTAAGAGAAATGAGGAGTGTTGTGTGTAATGGGATTTCTGAAGTGAGGGGATTTGGGCCGGGTATATGTGTATTATATGTATTTGCGTGATTGGGCCAGAGTTTTAGACTAGGGACGAAAATAGCCTCTTTTGGGTAAAATTAAAGGAATTGAGGTAATTGCAAGGGTGGATAGAATTTTAAGTTGTGTTTTGCGATTTTAGCCTTCTTTTATGATAAATTAAAGAAAACGGAGGGTTGCGCGGGGTAGGGTAGAATTTAGGATATGCTTTGTAATTTTAACCTTCTTTTGAAAATGATTAATTTACTTTAATTAAATTTAATTAATTAACTCAATTCAAATAATTTTAATTATCTAAACCTCATTTTAATTTTATTTTCATATTTGATTCTCATTTAAATAATTTAGCTGCTAATTAAATCTCGGGACGAAATTGGGTGTCAACACTCCAAATTGTATTGAGATGAAAGACAGAGATCACGCAGAGTGGAGAGCTGTTCTTCAACAGCAGAGAGTCGACTGAGCACAGAGGAGTCATCAGTAGCAGGAGCAGGAGTAGGAATAGAGGGAGGTACATCCAGATCAGGCTTTTTAACCCAAGAGTGATCAAGATGTACATACCCCATACTGGTAAATGCACGAGAGTTGTAGCATTGAGACACAGTAACGACAGAGTGACCAGAAGTTGGAACATGCAAAAGATCCAGAATGTGGGAGATGAGCATCCCATATGGAAGACAACCAGATTCCTTAGAATCCACAGCACATTCATGCATGTAATTAAGAATCCACCAAGAGAGTTTGAATTTGTGTTTAGCAACCAGACAGTAAACAATGAAGGTGTCCCTTTGGGAAAGAGTACTGAAA
The DNA here is from genome assembly GCA_037355625.1 of Petunia x hybrida. Lineage (NCBI taxonomy): Eukaryota > Viridiplantae > Streptophyta > Magnoliopsida > Solanales > Solanaceae > Petunia > Petunia x hybrida. The sequence goes on from JBBBVM010000012.1 coordinate 409,782, forward strand.
GAGCCCGAGCGAGGAAGCAGGGTGGTAGCAGTAATATGAGCCAGAACACGATTTTCAAAACAGAGGAGATGAGGACCAAGTTGTCCATCAGGGATAGCATGAGCACCCAAACCAGTAATGCAAGCTTTGGCTTGGTCAAAAGATACTTCAAAATCAGAGGGCCAAGAGTTTTTGAAGCACTCAGAGAAACCAGAGGACTTAATTTTGAACAATTTTTCTAGAACTTTACAGGTCAAGAAAATGCGTTGACCCAAAACCAAGGATTCAATACCATCAGTTCCACAGGGACGAAGATTTGCATAGAACATATGAACCAAGTCAGGGTACATTACAGGAGGATTGATAGAGAAGAGATTAGACCAACCTTGGTATTCGAAAAGAGCTTTGATATTGCAGTCAAGGGTTTCCATAGAATCGAGGTCAACAATGCGACAGGAGGCAATGCGGCGATTTTTGAGATCTTCAAACTTCTCTCTTCCGTTATCCCAGAAGTTTTGGTCACAGTCAAGAGGAATGCAGGATTTTGACACTTTTGGTTTCTTTGGAGAGGGTTTTTGAGGGGTGTCAACCATTGGTCTTTTGCCACGCTTTTTGCCTGAATTTGTAGAGTTGAAAGAGGCTGATTCACTGTGATGAGATATTGAAGCAGAGTCGGAGTTCTCAAGATTTATGGGAGAACCAGGAGAACAATTTTTGGAGCGGGTTCTGGAGCTTTTCTTCATGGAAGGAGTTGTGGGTTTTTGAGATTTACCCATTAAAGCAGATGAGAAGGAGAGAAAGTGGATGAACAGATGAAGGAAAAATGGAGGGAGCCAGAGGTGTTTTATGGAGAAGAGGAAGAAGAAAAGACGTGATTGAAAGAAAGGAAAGGACGGGAGCAGGCAGCGGGAGAACCCAAGCACCTTTTAGATACACGCAAACCAACAAGCAATAATTAGTGAAGTTTAGGGAAAGGCAATACGTAAAAGGTTGTAAAGATGTTCACATTATCAGACAAGAGAAGCATTTACCAGCAAGTTAGCAAATGAAAATATCATTAACTTATCAAGGTAGGATCTTCAACTACACCTAGTTTTTCAAGAAGTTCACAAAAACGTTCCTCATGCAACGGTTTAGTGAAAATATCAGCAAGTTGATTTTCAGTAGTCACGAAGGAAATTTTAATGTTACCACATAGAACATGATCTCTAATAAAGTGATGCTTGATTTCTATATGCTTGGCTCTAGAATGATGCACCGGATTTTTAGAGAGACAGATAGCACTGGAATTATCACAAAAAATAGGCATAGGAATGGAATTAATATCATAATCACTGAGCTGATAAGACATCCAAAGAAGTTGAGTACAGCAGTGACCAATGGCAATGTATTCTGCCTCAGTAGTGGATAAAGATACTGAGCCTTGCTTTTTGCTATGCCAAGAGATAAGGGATTGTCCTAAAAATTGACAAGTCCCACTAGTGCTTTTACGATCATCTTTATCTCCTGCAAAATCAGCATCTGAGTATCCTTGAAGATGAAAATTAATAGTACGAGGATACCAAAGACCATAGGAAACAGTGCCAGAGAGATATCGCATAATACGCTTAACTGCAGTGAGGTGAGATTCTTTAGGTTCAGATTGATATCTAGCATATTTGCAAACACTGAACATTATGTCAGGTCGACTAGCAGTTAAATATAGTAAGGAGCCAATCATACCTCGATAGGTGGTTTGATCTACATTTTTACCTTTGCAGTCCTTTTCAAGATTCGTTGAGGGACTCATAGGAGTTTTCATGATTTTTGCACTATGCATACCAAACTTTGCAAGTAGTTCCTTGGTGTACTTTGATTGATTGATAAAAATCCCTTTATCATATTGTTTGATTTGAAGCCCAAGGAAGAAGGTAAGTTCTCCCATTAGGCTCATTTCAAACTCATTCTGCATTGTCTCAGCAAATTCCTTGCATAATAAAGGATTAGTACTACCAAAAATAATATCATCGACATAAATTTGCATAAGAAGATTTCCAACAGAAGATCTTTTAATGAATAAGGTAGTATCAATTTTTCCTCGATTGAAACCATGATTTAAGAGAAAAGTGCTTAATCGATCATACCATGCTCTAGGAGCTTGCTTCAAGCCGTATAGAGCTTTAGTCAACTTGAAAACATGTGAGGGAAATTTTAAATTTTCAAAACCAGGAGGTTGCTTAACATAAACTTCTTCCTTGATAAAACCGTTTAAGAAGGCACTTTTGACATCCATTTGAAATAGTTTAAAACCTTTGAATGATGCATAAGCAAGTAGCATGCGAATAGATTCTAACCTTGCAACAGGAGCAAACGTTTCATCATTATTGCTGAACTTTGATTCTCTCTTACATTATTGAATGATCATTTTCCTTTTCTCCCCAGCTTCAAGGTTCTACGAGGCTGTAACAAACTGTTTTGGTATATAATTTTTTTTTTTTTGCAATATACCTCCTTGAAGTTGGAAACCTAACCAGGGGCGGATGGTGAAGCCGAGAAACCGATTCATCGAACCCAGTAACTTTTGATCAAACATTATACTGTGTTTGATAATAAGTTCATTAAATATGTAAAAATAATTAATTATTAGCACTTAAAGTTATGTTCTAAAATCCAGAACTCATAAGATTGAAATCTCGTCTCCGCCTCTAATTACCTTATCATTAAAGTAGTGTAGTCACTAGTTTTCTTTACTTGTATGTTGTGACTCGGTGCTTGTGACGGAATTCCTTTTAATATTTATTCAATCGAAATTTAAGACAACAAAATCTTGAATTTCCTTAACATTATGTTGTAAACATTATAGAGTTTGAGAAGTGAAAAAACACATTAGCATGAATGGTATTCTAATGGGTATGTATGTAGTACCGAAAATAGAGTGTTGAAATGATGCCCAGCTTGAAGTTGTATTCTTGCTGAATGCAGATTATTGACGCTGTTGTTGCAGCTCATATCTTGAACGCCGTCCTTGTAGTTCCAAAGCTGGACCAGCAGTCTTATTGGAAGGATTCAAGGTTTCATTATTTGATATGACATTGTACTTGGATGCATTTTGTGATCAATCTCTTGTTTCTTTTAGTGACTCCAATTTTAGTGATTTAATCATTCTTTTTGTGCAGCAACTTCTCTGAAATTTTTGACGTCAACTGGTTTATATCATACCTCTCAAAAGATGTCAAAATTGTTAAGGATCCTCCAAAAATGGGAGATAAACTCATAACTCCACACACAACTCGTGTTCCAAGGAAGTGCAATGCGGAGTGTTATCAGACTCGTATCCAGCCAATTTTAAATAAAAAGCACTTAAGTCAGTCTACGTTAACAAGGATTGCTTCATTGTGCTTGCCTTATGTCTTGTATCTATTATGATTTATGATCAGTCCTTGACAAAGAATATTTATCTAGATTACTAGCAGACCAGTATCAAACATAAACACATAGCATCACAGCAGAAAATATTAAACAAGCAATGGATATTACCCGTGTTTATACAGGTAAGCTAGAGATAAGAAATAGTGGTGATGTATGTAGAGTATTTTTAATAACTATTAATATTATCCAACTGTTTAGACACATGGGGAAGTGGATATTGTCATTATCGCAAGCCTTGTGATAGCTATGAAAGCCTTTCACGGATGAACTCAATAAGATTCTTTTTAAACTAACTTTATTTTTATTATTATTTCATTACCATTGTTCATCTACTTATCATCAATAATCAATCTGTTATTATTCAACTATTGGTTAATCAACCTAATAACGCCTAGATCAACATCATTCACGATATTAATCTTGATATAATTGGTTGTTTGTAGCCCTACTAAATACAAATTCAAATGTGCAACCTATGAGACCAAATTTAGGATACACAATTTGGCACTCACTGTGGTCTGTGAGCCTAGACAATCTTGTTATTACAAGATTTTTGGCTTCAATTTCAAACTACTTAGTTTCTTTGGTAATAGTTTTAATCGACATGAAACTTAAAAAAAATGTAGATTTTTGAGACTTGTGATCTAAAATAAGCCATTCGAGTGAATTGAATTACTTCGGCTCGGATGCCTTTGATCAAATGGAAGGATGGATGCCTGCCTTTAGCGACTTCGTTCGGTCATTCCTTCTTTACTTGTTCGCGATGGCTAGAGAGTTAATCGCACGAGAGAGTAAGTACGAGATTGAAAGGAGGATCATTGGACCTCGCTCTCGGGCTAGAGGCAGAGCAAAGAAAGCCTGTGGTCATAACTCATTTCATCAAGGGAAAAATTAAAACTATGAAGTTAAATTGTTTTCAAATTTTAAAAAATAATCATTCTTTTTTAAACAGGCCAATAAAAAATAATGTCACATGAATTGAAATGGGGAGAATAACATATAAGTAAAGAACCTTTTAAACGTTCTAAACCAACTTATATCTACAAAAGTGAGGAAATTAAACGATAGAGGAAATGTTTTCTTAGTATAATCCTTTTAAATGTTGTACATATGGATACATAAGAGGTTTTATGTAATGAACAAGACAAGACATTAACATAAAGTCAAGACCACTTTAGCAAGTCTTCTCCAACACTGTAACATGGTCCCTATCTGGGTCGATGTACACCATTCCAATTGATCAACCATTCATTGTTCTTTCAAACCAAGAAAAGTACAGAGAGAAAAATCAAACAGATCATTAACTTCATAAAATTAATGACATTGAGGGCCTGTTTAGGAATCCACCTTATAATTGGACTTGATGTTATTAGGTGTAGTTGCTAAGTTGTTTATGGTTTGTCATTCTACAGTACGAAGGCTCGTTGTAGTCTTGCCATGTTAAAGATTTTTATGAAGATCAGTTACCTAAATTTCTACTTTTTTTGTGAGGGTTCGATTAAAGAAAAAAAACCTACTGAACGTTACACCATTCAAACATGGACGGTCCATTTGAGAAACTTGCTGGAGTCTTGGCTTGTCTTTGCTAGACTAAAAAACGTAAATGTCCGTCTATCAATTATTGAGAAAACTAGTACAGTATTTTATAAGATCCACATGTACAACAAATTAAATGCTTACTGAGAAAAAGTTAGTTTACAAAGAGAGGACAATAAATTCAGGAATAGAATAGTCTTCTCAATGGCTGTCGGCAGAAGGAAATGCATTTGATATATTAGTTGGAGCTCTAGTACTTCTCAACGGTCCTTTCGATACATGCCCTGCAAAAGAAACTAGGATGGTCAACCGCCAAAGCATTAGGAATGATTTCGATTTTCCTTGTTATCTTTTGTAACAAAAATGTCAACATGGATCAAGTTCACTTGCATCGTCAGGAAATTCATATGACGATCCAGGTACTTCCCTCAACTCATCCCTGTTTATTTTCTGTTATTTATGCTAGTAATCAATTCAATAAAATGATGAATGTCCAATGATTTGATGTAGCAAATCAAATGACTTTGGAGGTCATAGTACAACACAACTTTCACTAGACCAACTTGAGGAAAGAGTTTGAACCTTTTAGTTCTCATATCACTAACAATTAATCCTCCTCATAGAAGGATATCATAATATCTTTCCTTTAGCCTCTTATCGTACTGTAGAACAACATAGTAATTTCAACATTCAATTCCTGGTACATTAATAAGCAAACACTTTTTGCCTGCTTACTTCTGAGTTAGATCTATATGTTATACTAAGTGTTAGACATGTTTCATGTTCGGGAAGACGTATCAACATTCAAAAGTAGAGACGGTTCTATTATTCTAAATTCAGGAACTCCAGCCATCAAAATCAAAATTATGCAACATATTTCACTTCTCAACATTAAGAACCATGTCGTCTTTATCGGAATAACATTGCTAGAGTAAAAAGGCCTAAGTTATTCCTAGTTAGGTGCACACAATGTCCTTATCGGAATAATATTAATATCTCAAGCCGCTAAACTTAGAGCGTAACCATCTATGAGATCGGAGACCTCAAGACGCTCCCCACTCCTAATCTTACATTTTTTCAGATGAGCCTTCCGCGCGTGCACAAATATCTTTCTTCCTGAGATCCAGGTTTCTGCAAGATGATATTTCTATCCTCACACATTTTTTGCCACAATGGGTCGCAGTAAACCAAATAAGAAGAAAGATATGATGTAACCCAGCTCGTGAATAAACCATTTACAAGAAGCCAAACACGGGAGTTGCAACAGTTGCAGGCCACATTCTCAAAACTAGAGTTATTGGGGCAGATATTGGAGGCTTCAGGATCTGTTTGCAAGCTCACTGTCTCAGAATCAGAACTTGTTCATCACAATCGCAAGACATCAGACGCGATCGCATAAGGTCCAGACAATGCTCAGCGCGATCGCGCAGGAAGCTAAAAAAGGGTGAAGCCAGTTGCTCTTTGCGATCGCGTGACCATAGCTGCGATTGCGAAGCTCTGGTTGCTCACACAGCGCCATCACGCATGTTTTGGCGCGATAGCGCTTAGATGACAATCAGAAAGACCTCTTTTAGTTTAACGACTTTGTTGCAACCCATTTCAGGGGCAATTAAGGCATTGTTTGCCATTTTTAGATACTACTATTTAAGCCCTTTATCTTCATTTATTAGGGTTAGTTTTTTATGAATATTGAGTGTGAGAAAACTTGGCTAAGCTTGTTGCTTAATCACTTTAATCCTTGATTTGAAATTGAACATTGATTCAATTGATGATCAATTAGTATAGGTTCCTTTTGTTAGAAAATAAAGGGGTGATTAGGCCTATTTCCCTAATTTGCTTCTTTCATCTTTTCTAATTAAAAGTGGGTCTTGCTTTTAATCTCTTCTCCAATTCTTGTTTCTTTTCTATCTTATTGTTGATTCATATTATTTGGTATCAGAGTTGGATTAGTGTTTGTTCTTACCAGCACTAACTAAGTTTTGGTTATCAAAATCCAAAAATCACAAAAAAAAAAAAAAAAAAAAAAAAAATCCAAAATCCAAAAATTCAAAACTCCAAAAAAAATGAGTCAAAGATTTAGGGTTCATTTGGAAGAAATTTTTGTTATCATTTGTTGAAAGTTGATTCTATAAGCTGTACCTTGAAGGAATTGGGTAACAAACAACGATTGGAGCATCAATTGGAAGAATCAAAAGTTAGGGTTCTTCAAGTTCATTAACTAGTAAATTGGGGCTTTGGCATCTTGGGTGTTGTTCATGAAGAATCAACCATTGGGGTTTGTTAGCGGACTAACAGGGATCATATATCTCAAATTTGGAGCAAAAACAAGATGGTTTGTGCAGATTCAAGTAAAAAGGGTAGCTGGAAAAACGGTTCTGCATAATGCTTCAGAAACGTACGAGATCGCGCGAGTTCAAGCGCGATTGCACGAGGTCAAGTGCGATAGCGCATGACAGCTAATTAAATACTCTTCGCGATTGCTCCCTATCAACGCGACCGCGCCCAACTGCGAACTTCTTCAATGCGATCGCGACAGTCTCACGCGATCGCATAGAACAATAATTTCCGGAAAAACAGTTTTCTTAGACAGATTGCTTGCAACAGCCCCTGAACAGTTTCCAACCAACCAAATTCCATTTTTATCATAAAAAAAACAGTGAGTTTCTAGATCATAAATAAAATTTCATCCAAATCCAAATTCGTATCGTGTCAATTCGATTCGTTCTTTTCTCCTTTCATCTCATTGACTTTTTCTAAATTCCGTCTGTTAGCTTTAATTGTCCATTCTTTGCCACAACAACTCTATTCCAACCCGAATTGGATTGAGTTTGATTGTTGAATCGGACTTGAGTGTCACGACCCGTTTTCTGAACGAGTTATGACACGGCACCTGAGGACCAGGTGAACCAGACCTGCTAAACTTTTCATACATCTTTCAAAAACCCATAATAATCTAAATAAATAATAACTCTGCATCTTATAATAAATGTCACTATAATTTTAAAATACTTTAAGCTTTAAATCTTAAAATGTGCACCATAACCCTTCTAACTCATTGTCTATGAAGCCTCTAAAACTGGAAGACTGTCATACTGCACGAGACATGAAACCCTCGGCAATACTCAACTGAATAAATAAAATAAATGAAGGAACTGGTAAGAAAAACTGATATGTCCCCACTGAAAGCAAAGCGGAGCTCACCAACAACTGAGGAAGTGAGGAAGAGTCCTAGCATGTAGTCTGATCGCCTCTGTGACCTGCGTCTACGTTGACGAAGCCAACGTAGGTTTCAAGAAAAAGGAACGTGAGTAACGAATCGCTCGTCACCCAGTGACTATCATCGACTCATCCACTAAGGCCGGAACGAGAGTTAAATAAACATGAATGCGTAAACTTTACTTTAAGGCAACTGAAACATTAGATCAAAATAAACTCTTTAAATATTGCAAGACAGCTTATATTTTCTTTCTAGGGAGTACCACTCAAATCTGACATCTTTTCTTTCTTTCTCTTTCTAATCCCCGTGGCGTCCCACAGTTCAAAGTGTCTGACACGCTAGCATTCATTGCCCGACTATGGCAATATAATATAGTGCCCGGCTATGGCACATACCTACCCTGTCATGGTAGTTTCAGGGTAAAACGCAACCCGACTATGGTCACGCTCCGCAGCCCGACTATGGCTACGAACAAGTTTACCCTTCTCAGAATTTAAGGTAGCTCCCGAAAATATTTAAAATATTGCTTGGCACCAAAGGCCTCAATTTGAACTTAAGCTTTCTTTTAAAATCTCATCATAGCTTCATTAGTTTCCAAACACAATTAAATCTTAAATCATTTGATAATAATCATAGAATAACATAAATAATCTCATGAAATTGTACTCAAGTAAAGATATATGATCGGGATGTAAAGGAAGCTATGAAACATATTTCTAGATACTTGATACTAAAGAACGACTTGGAAACATTAATGGATAATGAACGTTTGCCGGCTCCAATCAAACGTACATTAACTTCTCTAAAGCAATTTATCAAACACCTTAAATACATGCACTTTGCGAGAAAAGCACCTTAGAAAGGGTATGTCTCAACTCACCTCAATTCCGCCTTGAATTTAATCGTAGCTCAAATCAACACACTTCACGTCACCAACAACTACAAGAACCATCAATTCATCTAATCAATTACAAATTCCCATCTCTCTTCCAACTCGGGAAATTTGCTAAGTTCAATTTACATAAGCGGGAGGCAATTATTTACACTCCTAGAACTCCAACTACTATACATTAACCCTTCTGTCACAATGCACCAAAGGGAAATAAGTGTACATTCTCTGTAATTGAAAGTAACCCACTGACTTGAATTATAAGGACCTAGTATAAAGCTTAAGGATTTAAACTATTTTCTAGATGGAAATAGTTACTAATAGAAGTTGCTAGGGGTTAATTACCTGAGTTGAAATTGACCGTGCAAAGGAAGCTTGAATCTTGCCTTAATTGTGAATACTTTGCTACACTGATGCAAAAATTTATCCTTGCACCTTAAACTCCTTCGCCACTCTTGTTCTCTGTACGTTTCTTTTTTGTTTTGTTCCCCAAATTTGATTCCTTTCAGTTAAGGCTTATCAGCCTTTGTCACAGCTAAACACTTTGTGGGCTTAAGGCCCACCTCCTAAGTCCCTTTATTTATTATTTTCTTTCATAAACAGCTCTATTTAATATGGCTACTTAAAACTTGGCAATATACTTTTATTTATACTTCGGCCAATTTAAGTTAGCTTTAACTTTTGGCCTTTTTGCAATTTCCTCTTCTGCTTTCACTAACTAAATATTTATATCCCATTTATAATAGAGATTAGTATTATATTATACTTTCACCACATCTTCATATCCGAGTCCCACGCATGCAAAATGAGCTTATTTAAATTATCTTTGGATATCGATAAAGTCTTAAAACTTAGAAACTCGAGGAACGTTACATTCTTCTCCCCTTTAAAATCATTCGTCCTCGAATGATGCATATTCTCGACTCCTAGACCACTTCGTCACCCTACCAACTTGCCAAATGTTTCCAAAATTTGGTTAAGTGTCATATTTCTTAAAAATTTTGGCAGAGTCTCCGTTGTAACTGGACTGTCCGAAAAATATATCCCTGTCACAAATATCACAACAACACTACCAATAACCAAATACACGATAACATGCCATAAATAGGCATCCAACGTAGCTCAGAAATAATCACCACCACTCCGGCAAGGAGGTAAATCACAATAATAAATCAACTATACTCAGACAATGAGCCAAATCATACTAATAAATCAAATGTATTCCGAAAAGGAGCTAAATCTTAATTACAAATTAAATAAACTCCGGCAAGGAGCTAAGTCTCATCATAACCCATAATTAAGAAGGAAAAATTTAAATATAATTTTTTTTTCAAACTTTTAAAGTTCACATACCTTGTTCCTCAAATAGATGGGGATACCTTTTCTTCATGTCTTCCTCAACCTCCCAAGTAGCATCTTTTGAATTTTGACCACGCCACAATACTTTCACCGAAGCTATATCTTTTGTTCTTAACTTTCTAACTTGCCTATCCAGAATCTGGATTGATACCTCTTCATAACTCAAGTCTGTATTAATTTCTATGGTGTTGGAAGGAATAACATGCGACTCATCATGGATGTACTTTCTTAACATAGACACGTGAAAAACAGGATGGACCGAAGATAACTCAACTGGCAAGGCTAACTCATAAGCCACATTACCTTTCTTGCTAAAAACCTCATAAGGTCCGATAAATCTAGGACTAAGTTTTCCCTTCTTACCGAACCTCATAACTCCCTTCATTGGTGACACTTTCAAGAATACCATATCGCCTACATTAAACTCTAAGTCTCTATGCCTCTTATCAGAATAAGACTTTTGACGACTCTGAGCCGTTTTAAGCCTTTCTCTAATTAGCTGGACTTTCTCTAAAGCCTCGTAAACAAACTCTGGGCCAAGTAGCGGCACCTCTACTGGTTCGAACCAGCCCACTGGAGATCTACATCTACGCCCATATAGCGCCTCATACGGAGCCATCCAATACTAGCCTGATAGCTATTATTGTAAGCAAATTCAATGAGTGGTAGGTGGTCATCCCAATTACCACCAAAATCTATAACACAAGTTCGCAACATATCCTCGAGGGTCTGAATGGTCCTTTCTGCTTGACCATCAGTCTGCGGATGGAAAGCGGTGCTCAAGTTGACCTTAGTTCCCAACCTTTTCTGGAAAGCTTGCCAAAAATGAGCGGTGAACTGTGGACCTCTATCAGAGATATTCGAGACTGGGGTGCCATGTAACCTAACAATTTCGTTGATATACAACTGAGCATACTGTTCTGCACTGTGTGTTGTCTTCACTGGCAGAAAATGAGCTGACTTTGTGAGTCTGTCTACAATCACCCAAATTGAGTCATGCTTACGGTACGTGCGAGGCAAGCCTACCACAAAATCCATATTTATCGCTTCCCATTTCCACTGTGGTATTTCTATATCCTGAAATAGACCACCTGGTCGTTGATGCTCTGCCTTGACTTGCTGACAATTCAAACATTTAGCCACATACTCTGCTGCTTGCTTCTTCATACCTTTCCACCAATACAAATCCTTCAAATCTTGATACATTTTAGTAGCACCTGGGTGAATAGAGTATCTCGAGTTGTGAGCTTCTTCCATGATGGCTTTTCTGAGGTCATCTATATCTGGTACACATAACCTGTCATTTAGCTTCAAAGCTCCATCGCTTCCAATAGTGAAAGCGGTGATTTCTTTATTTCTGACTCCATCTTTTATTTTCACCAAATACGGATCCTCATCTTGCTTAGCCTTAACATGTGCAATAAGTGATGAACGTGCTAAGGCATAAGCAACCATATCTCCTCCTTCCGTCTCATCCAGTCTAATCCCGTCATTTGCCAGCTTTTGCACTTCTCGGCCTAACGGTCTCCTCTGAACTGATAAATGAGCTAAGACACCCATTGACTTTCTGCTGAGTGCGTCTGCTACCACATTAGCTTTGCCCGGATGGTAAAGGATATTGATGTCATAATCCTTCAACAGCTCGAGCCACCTTCTCTGCCTCAAATTTAACTCATTTTGCTTGAAAATGTACTGGAGACTCTTATGGTCTGTATATATATCAGAATGCTCACCATACAAGTAGTGCCTCCATATTTTTAAAGCAAATACTACCGCTGCAAGCTCTAAGTCGTGAGTGGGGTAGTTCTTTTCGTGGTTTTTCAGCTGCCTGGAAGCATAGGCAACAACCTTTCCTTCTTGCATGAGAACGCAACCAAGCCCTACTCTGGAGGCATCACAATACACCGTGAACCCACCTAAACTTGTCGGCAAAGTTAACATAGGTGCAGTAGTCAACCTCTTTTTCAATTCTTGAAAACTCTGCTCACACGCATCTGACCACTGAAATTTAACTGTTTTCTGAGTCAGCTTGGTCAATGGTGCTGCAAGTGAAGAAAGCCCTCTACAAATCTCCTATAGTAGCCTGCCAAACCCAAGAAACTATGGATTTCGGTCGGTGTTGTTGGCCTTGGCCAATTCTTAACCGCTTCAATCTTCTGAGGATCTACTTTAATTCCTTCGCTAGATACCACATGGCCTAAGAATGCCACTGACTGGAGCCAAAATTCACATTTAGAAAACTTGGCATAAAGTTGATTCTCTTTCAAAGTCTGCAATGTTATCCTGAGGTGCTCTGCATGTTCTTCCTTGCTTTTAGAATACACCAAAATATCGTCTATAAACACAATAATAAAGGTGTCTAAGTATGGCTTGAAGACCCTGTTCATTAGGTCCATGAATGCTGCGGGTGCATTGGTCAACCCAAAGGACATCACTAAAAATTCATAGTGTCCGTAACGAGTCCTGAAGGCTGTCTTTGGGATGTCTTCTTCTCTGATTCTCAACTGGTGATACCCCGACCTCAAGTCTATCTTTGAGAAGTACTTTGCACCCTGAAGTTGGTCAAATAAGTCATCAATTCTAGGTAATGGATACTTGTTTTTAACCGTGACTTTGTTCAACTGTCGATAATCAATACACATTCTGAGAGACCCATCTTTCTTCTTGACAAACAGGACCGGAGCACCCCACAGTGACACACTCGGCCTGATGAAGCCCTTGTCAAGAAGATCTTTCAACTGCTCTTTCAATTCTTTAAGTTCTGCTGGGGCCATTCTATAGGGAGGAATAGATATGGGCTGAGTGCCTGGCACGAGGTCAATACCGAAGTCTATGGTTCTTTCCGGAGGAAGTCCGGGAAGGTCATCTGGAAAAACTTCTGGAAAATCTCTAACAACTGGCACAGACTGAAGAGTAGGCGCCTCTGATTCTGAATTAATGATATGAGCCAAGTAGGCAACACAACCTTTACTTATCATCTTCTGTGCCTTAAGGTAGGAAATAAATTTGCCCACTGGTGACGCTGAACTACCCTTCCATTCAAGGACCTCTTCATTTGGGAATTGGAACCTGACTATCTTAGCACGACAATCTAATGTGGCATGGCAAGAAGAAAGCCAATCCATACCCATGATTGCATCAAAGTCCACCATTTCTAACTATATAAGATCAGCTATAGTATTGCGGCCTTGCACTAAGATTGTGCAACCCCTATAAACTCTCGTTGCTTTCACTGGCTCTCCAACTGGAGTAGATACTAAGAAGGACTCACTTAGATGTTCAGGTTCTAACCCGAGACTCGTAGCAAAATACGGGGTGACATAAGAATATGTAGAACCTGGATCAATCAAGACATATGCATTCTGTGAGTAAACTTGAAGTATACCTGTAACAACTGCTGGAGATGCCTTTGCACTCTGACGATCAAGTGTAGCATATAAGCGGGGTTGTTCCCCTCCCTGGTGGACTGAGCCTGAACCTCTACCCGCTCCACGCGCAGCCTGGTTCTGAGGGCCACGAGCTTGGGGTGGTGCAACTGCAATAGCTGAAGAACCTGCTGGATGTGCTGCTCCCCTATCATAGGCTCGCTGCAACTTTGGGCAATTAAATTTGTAGTGTCCCTCTTCAAGACAATTGTAACAACCTCGAAAACCCAACTTGTACGGCCCTGAATGGCTCTTTTTACAATTACCACAAACATCACCATACTGTAGCTGCTGGTTGACACTGCCTTGACTCTGAATAGCTGGAGATTGAAAACTCTGATTTTGATTGGACCTGCCACCAAGGTTCTGATTCTGACGAGATTGATTCCCATAGTTCTGGTTCTTCTTGAAGTATGACCCACCACCTGACTGGTAAGAGGACTGAGCTGGTGCAGTTGTAGCCCTGTTAAATGAGCTCTTTCCTCCTCCCATTGAACCATTGTAACCGCTGGATGATCGGGCCCTCTTGTTATGGTAGCTTTCCTTTTCATCTCTTCTTTGATGTTTCTTTCTTTCCATGTGCTTAGCAAATCCCACAACAGAGGATAAAACTGACATACCTGCTGCTGCTGCCGCTGTAGTGTCCTGAATGTGAATACCCAACCCATTAACGAATCTATCAATCTTTACCCTTTCTGTTGGAATCATATGGGGAGCGTACTTAGCCAACTTGATAAACTCCATCTGATATTCTTCTACACTCATTGATCCCTGCTTAATTTTCTCAAACTGGGTAGCCTTGGCTGCCTTATCTTCTTCTGGTATAAAGTTCATCGTGAATCCCTCCTCAAATTCCTCCCAAGTAGGTGGACCATAATCCTCATCTCTCTCTCTTTCCCATATCTCGAACCAAGTTCCTGTCGTACCCTTCAGCTGGTAGGCAGCTAATTCAACAGCCTCATTATCAACTGCTTTCATCAACCGGAGTGCCCTTTTAACTTCCTCAAGCCATAACATTGCATTCTCACCAACCTTGGTACTGTAGAACTCTGGTGGTCTCAACTTGAGAAGCTCGTGTGCCCTGGAGGTTATAGAACTTTCATGTCTGTTGCCCTGAGGTGGTGCCTCATTCTCCCTATGACCCTGAGTAGCCATGACTGTAGTAAACATCTCCATAGCCCCTCTCATTGCATTAAAAGCTTCACCCATCTCTGGTAGCAAGACAACTTGAGCTGGAACAACAGGTGGGGGTGGCACTTGGTTCTGGTTAGCCTGCTCATCTATCTCAACCTGGTCAACCTGCTCCTCTGGTTCAACCTGGGGCGCTGGAGTCTTCTTAGTTGGCTTTCCCTTCTTACTTTTCTTAGATTTATGCTGAGCCACCATAGCCGCAAGCGTTTCTTGATCAGCTGCTTGAGCTCTGGTGTTAGAATTTCGAGTACCAACGATTTCTGTGAATTCAAAAGAATGAATAGATTAGAAGGATTCTTAAAGTTAAGCTCTATTGCACGATCTAGAGTATGAAAGAAAGCGAGACTTTTCCTAAATATCTGCAGCCTCCTGTTCATAAGTATGGCGCGCTTCATACCCATAAACAAGACTCTACTGACACGGCTTCATAGACCCCTAGGACTCTCTAAACCTGTCGCTCTGATACCAAGTTTGTCACGACCCGTTTTCTGAACGAGTTATGACGCGGCACCTGAGGACCAGGTGAACCAGACCTGCTAAACTTTTCATACATCTTTCAAAAACCCATAATAATCTAAATAAATAATAACTCTGCATCTTATAATAAATGTCAATATAATTTTAAAATACTTTAAGCGTTAAATCTTAAAATGTGCACCATAACCCTTCTAACTCATTGTCTATGAAGCCTCTAAAACTGGAAGACTGTCATACTGCACGAGACATGAAACCCTCGGCAATACTCAACTGAATAAATAAAATAAATGAAGGAACTGGTAAGAAAAACTGATATGTCCCCACTGAAAGCAAAGCGGAGCTCACCAACAACTGAGGATGTAAGGAAGAGTCCTAGCATGTAGTTTGATCGCCTCTGTGACCTGCGTCTACGTTGACGAAGCCAACGTAGGTTCCAAGAAAAAGGAACGTGAGTAACGAATCGCTCGTCACCCAGTGACTATCATCGACTCATCCACTAAGGCCGGAACGAGAGTTAAATAAACATGAATGCGTAAACTTTACTTTAAGGCAACTGAAACATTAGATCAAAATAAACTCTTTAAATATTGCAAGACAGCTTATATTTTCTTTCTAGGGAGTACCACTCAAATCTGACATCTTTTCTTTCTTTCTCTTTCTAATCCCCGTGGCGTCCCACAGTTCAAAGTGTCTGACACGCTAGCATTCATTGCCCGACTATGGCAATATAATATAGTGCCTATGGCACATACCTACCCTGTCATGGTAGTTTCAGGGTAAAACGCAACCCGACTATGGTCACGCTCCGCAGCCCTACTATGGCTACGAACAAGTTTACCCTTCTCAGAATTTAAGGTAGCTCCCGAAAATATTTAAAATATTGCTTGGCACCAAAGGCCTCAATTTGAACTTAAGCTTTCTTTTAAAATCTCATCATAGCTTCATTAGTTTCCAAACACAATTAAATCTTGAATCATTTGATAATAATCATAGAATAACATAAATAATCTCATGAAATTGTACTTAAGTAAAGATATATGATCGGGATGTAAAGGAAGCTATGAAACATATTTCTAGATACTTGATACTAAAGAACGACTTGGAAACATTAATGGATAATGAACGTTTGCCGGCTCCAATCAAACGTACATTAACTTCTCTAAAGCAATTTATCAAACACCTTAAATACATGCACTTTGCGAGAAAAGCACCTTAGAAAGGGTATGTCTCAACTCACCTCAATTCCGCCTTGAATTTAATCGTATCTCAAATCAACACACTTCACGTCACCAACAACTACAAGAACCATCAATTCATCTAATCAATTATAAATTCCCATCTCTCTTCCAACTCGGGAAATTTGCTAAGTTCAATTTACATAAGCGGGAGGCAATTATTTACACTCCTAGAACTCCAACTACTATACATTAACCCTTCTGTCACAATGCACCAAAGGGAAATAAGTGTACATTCTCTGTAATTGAAAGTAACCCACTGACTTGAATTATAAGGACCTAGTATAAAGCTTAAGGATTTAAACTATTTTCTAGATGGAAATAGTTACTAATAGAAGTTGCTAGGGGTTAATTACCTGAGTTGAAATTGACCGTGCAAAGGAAGCTTGAATCTTGCCTTAATTGTGAATACTTTGCTACACTGATGCAAAAATTTATCCTTGCACCTTAAACTCCTTCGCCACTCTTGTTCTCTGTACGTTTCTTTTTTGTTTTGTTCCCCAAATTTGATTCCTTTCAGTTAAGGCTTATCAGCCTTTGTCACAGCTAAACACTTTGTGGGCTTAAGGCCCACCTCCTAAGTCCCTTTATTTATTATTTTCTTTCATAAACCGCTCTATTTAATATGGCTACTTAAAACTTGGCAATATACTTTTATTTATACTTCGGCCAATTTAAGTTAGCTTTAACTTTTGGCCTTTTTGCAATTTCCTCTTCTGCTTTCACTAACTAAATATTTATATCCCATTTATAATAGAGACTAGTATTATATTATACTTTCACCACATCTTCATATCCGAGTCCCGCGCATGCAAAATGAGCTTATTTAAATTATCTTTGGATATCGATAAAGTCTTAAAACTTAGAAACTCGAGGAACGTTACATTGAGTGTGAAGAGCAACTTGCATAAGCCAAGAGAGGTAAAAGGCAAGAGTGGTGAGAGTATTCGAGCGAGTAAAAGCCAATCATTGAGTGTAAACACGAGTGGATTGAGCGCAATCAGATCAAATGCAAACACTTTGGGAGTGAATTGGTGAGGACTCTTTCTACTAACCTTTGGTTTTTTAATTGTTTGTAGGTACTATGGCTCAAAAAGAAGTTGATGTGAACATGGAGACAAATACCTTGATTCATGCGATGATGGCTCGTTTTGACACACTCCATGATGAATTCAAGGAAATCAAAGGAACCATTGATGACATATCCGGCAAGTCTAGACATCAAGAATCGGGAAAGTAAGTAGTGGAGACACCTCCAACCGTGGGGGTGCGGGGTGATGGTCCTAGTAGGCTTTCTCGGGCTAATGACCGTTATTCTCATATAGTAGCCCAAGACACCTACTCTCCAAATGACACTCCACAAGCAAAGAATCCCACTCATGATCCTCCAAGAAATGAACCTCCAAGAAATGAAACTCAAAGGCGTGAAGGAATGGTGCATCCACAAGGTGGAGAAAGGGCTTAAGTTGGAGAAGTCCTACAAGTCCAAGAGCACCTCCACCAATTGGAGCAAGGGAAGGGACAATGTGAAGATCTATTCCCCATGGGACAAAGCAAAGGAGCCCAAACAAGAGTTCAAGGACCAATTTGACAAAGCCAAGCCCAAAGAAGAGTAAAAAATAGGAGGTAACAAAGCTAAACTCGAAAGTTTGTCTAACATTCAATTTTATAAATGTAATGGTCGAGGCCATATGATGAGGGATTGTCCAAATAGGAGAACCATTGTTGCCTTGGGTGGTGGTTATCAAACGGGTGATAGTGATGTAGAGGAGGTAGATTGAGATATTCCTTGTGATGATGACTTTGATGGGGGAGAGGAGAAGGTGAGCAATTTGAGGAAGACATCGCCACTACTCTTCTGGTAAGGAGAATAATGGGAGTGCAAGTGAAGGAGAATTTGGATCAAAGGGAGAATTTGTTTCATGCTTATTGTAAGGTCCAAGGAACTATTTGTTCACTTATCATTGATAGTGGTAGTTGTGTCAATGTAGTGAGCACCATTTTGATTGATCAACTCAAGCTTCCACTAAGAAACATCCACAATCCTATAAGCTACAATGGTTGAATGAATGTGGAGAATTGAAGGTGACCAAGCAAGCTTTGATCAAATTCAAAATAGGAGACTACCATGATGAGCTCTTATTTGATGAGTTCCAATGCAAGCTTGCCATAATTTTCTTGGTAGACCTTGGCAATATGATCGTTAAGCAAAGCATGATGGCAAGACTAACAAGTATGCCTTAGAAATGGAAGGTCGGAAGTATATTCTTAATCCACTGACTCCGGCTCAAGTGGGTGAGGGATATAGAAAGATGAGGGAGTTGAAGTTGAAAAAAGAGAAACAAAAGGAATAGGGAGTAGATGGGGGGGGGGGAAAGAGTGGGAGTTATCACATAAAAAAGTGAGCAAACAAAAGAGGGGAGTGGACATGTTCTTGTCAATGAAGAAGTGCTTGAATGATGTGAAGGAGGGAATGCCCATGTGTAACAGCTCAGCCCGCTAGTGATATTGTCCGCTTTAGGCCTAGGCCCGCATGGCTTTAAAACGCATCACTAAGGTCTATGGTATGCTTACTTAAATACCCAGGATCACTCCTGTGTTATACCGATGTGGGATACTTAACCTTAGCTGGGGTGTCACATACACCCTCTCTTATAAACTCAACGTCCTCGCAGAAGTTTGCCCCGCGTACCCGGAATTCGCCTAGACTCAGCACTGAAGTCTGACCCACATCGAGGCTGACACAAAGTGGCTCTGATACCATATGTGACAGCACAGCCCGCTAGTGATATTGTCCGCTTTGAGCCTAGGTCCGCACGGCTTTAAAATACGTCACTAGGGTCTAAGGCATGCTTACTTGAATACTGACGATCATTCCTGTGTTATCCCAATGCGGGATACTTAACCCTTAGCTGGGGTGTCACATTTAGCACTATAGCCGCACCATTGACCGAAGTGATAAGGAAGGATAAGGCATTTGTGTGGGGGAAGGAGCAAGAAGAGGCTTTTGCAAAAATTGAAAGAAGCGCTTAACTCTACACTCTTCTTCAATTACCCAATTTTGATAAAACCTTTGAAGTTGAGTGTGATGCTAGTGGGATAGGAATTAGAGCTTTACCAGCCCAAGCCCGCTAGTGATATTGTCCGCTTTGGGCCTAGGCCCGCACGGCTTTAAAATGCGTCACTAGGGTCTAAGATTAGTTAACTTATATACCCAGCATCTCTCATGTGTTATGTCGATGTGGGACACTTAACCCTTAGCTGGGGTGTTACGTACACTCCCTCTTATGGACTCAGCGTCGGTTTGCCCCACATACCGGGATCCGCGTAGACTCACCATGGAGGTTTGCCCCGCGTATCGGGATTCGCCTAGACTCAGCCCTATACTTTGACCCACATCGACAAGGCTGACATGGAGTGGCTCTGATACCATCTTTAATAGCCCAAGCCCGCCAGTGATATTGTCCGCTTTGGGCCTAGGCCCACACGGCTTTAAAACGCGTCACTAGGGTCTAAGACCAGTTAACTTATATACCCAGCATCTCTCCTGTGTTATGTCGATATGAGACACTTAACCCTTAGCTGGGGTGTTATATACCATAGTTCATCCACCAGACTTGGTTTCCTGTCTCCTTAGAACTCAAGGATACAGTGGTACCATATGTGACACCCCAGCTAAGGGTTAAGTATCCCACATCGGCATAACACAGGAGTGATCATGGGTATTTAAGTACGCATACCTTAGACCCTAGTGACACGTTTTAAAGTCGTGCGGGCCTAGGCCCAAAGCTGACAATATCACTGGCGGTCTGGGCTGTTAAAGATGGTATCAGAGCCACTCCGAGTTAGCCTTGTCGATATGGGTCAAAGTTCAGGGCTGAGTCTAGGCGAATCCCGGTACGTGGGGCAAACCTCCGTGGTGAGTCTAGGCGAATCCCGGTATGCGGGGCAAACCTCAGCGAGGACGCTGAGTCCATAAGAAGGGGTGTATGTGAAACCCCAGCTAAGGGTTAAGTATTCCACATCGGCATAACACAGGAGTGATCCTGAGTATTTAAGTACACATGCCTTAGACCCTAGTGACGCGTTTTAAAGCAGTGCAGGCCTAGGCCCAAAGCGGACAATATCACTGGCGGCCTGGGCTGTTACAGGAGCCGTGTTGATGAAAGATCAAAAATCCATTGCCTATTTTAGTGAAAAACTTAAGGGAGCAACCACTAAATACTCCACTTATGACAAAGAATTGTATGCCTTGGTGAGAACATTGGCTCATTGGCAACATTATCTTTGGTCAAAAGAATTTGTCATTAGAACCGACCACCAATCTTTGAAATACCTCAAATCCCAAGAGCTGAATGTGAGACATGCCAAAATGGTGGAATTCCTTGAAACTTTTCCTTATGTCATCCATTACAAAAAGGGAAAAGAAAATGTAAGAAAATGTAGTGGCGGATGCTTTATCAAGGAAGTTTGTGCTTAATTCAATGAGACAAGTGTTGTTGAATACTTTGGGGTCCAAGCTCATGGGTTTTGAAAGCATGAAGGAGATGTATGCCAATGACCCAGAGTTTGGGAAAATTTATGCTAATTGTGAGTTGGAGGAAAGGGGAAGAAGAATCACTAGGTTGTGTGGTGAGAAGGAACCAAGTGGTGATATGGAGAAAAAGAGGTTCCACAATTTTGAAGGGTTCTTGTTTAGAAATTGGAAGTTGTGTGAGCCTAGTTCATCTTGAAGGGAGTTGTTAGTGAGGGAAGCACATAGTGGAAGACTAATGGGGCATTTTAGAGTGGGAAAGACCATGGAGATTCTTAAGGAGCAATTTTATTGGCCTAGGATGAAGGTGGATGTTGTAAGGGTGTGTGGTCAATGCTTGGAGTGTAAGTAAGCTAAGTTGAAGCTACTTCCACATGGTTTGTACTCACCCATCCTCATTTCTTTAGGTCCTTGGTTTGACATTTTTATGGACTTTGTGCTTTGTTTGCCTAGGACCAAGAGGGGAAATTATAGCATCTTTGTGGTAGTTGATAGATTTTTCAAAATGGCACATTTCATTCCTTGTCATAAAATTGATGATGTATCCTATGTAGCCAATTTGTTTGTTGAGCATGTACTTAAATTGCATAGGGTCCCTAAAACTATTGTTAATGGTAGGGATTCCAAATTCCTTAGTCATTTTTGGAAGGAATTATGAGGAAGGCTTGGCACTAAGTTGTTGTTCTCTAGTCATTGAACATTTTTCTACTAGTGAAATTGTCTACACTGAAAATAGATAAAAATGCTCTCTGGCACTCCTTACAAGGTAACCCCCTAAGGGATCCTTTTGACCTTTAGGCTGTTTTCTTTGGAGATTTTCAGGTCACCGGAAGATCAGTTTTTTCTCAGAGCTTATCTTTTTAACTTATTTAAGATGGATAACAGGATATATTTCAGATGTGGGGATAAATCATATGATATCACAAGAAACCAGACAGAAACAGAAACCTGGTTCGAATGGGTGGAGCGGAGACGTAATATGATGCGCAGATTAATATTCAGCAAGAAAGTAATGGAGTGGATAACTGATATATTACAAAAAGCTTCAGAAGGGAGAGGAAATACATATAGAACATGGAAAATCAGAGACCATCTGGCCACCTTTTATTGCACGCAGAAATTTAATAAATGGGGGAGATTTCTCAGCATCATATCTGTACAAGGGTAGAGCAGGGGAGTTATTATACTGCCTGAAGTGACATTTAATGCTGGGTGGAAAGATCTGGCCAACAAAATACACAAGTTTGTTAAAGATGATGTATCAATTGCAGTGCCCATTAACAGACCCGACTTAAGTTCCTCTTTCTCTGATACTATTAGACAGAATCGATGGAAACCAAGAGTGGATAGGGAGTCCAAGGTGGATTTGAATAACAACAGAATCATTATCTCAGGGCAAGCTGATCCATCCAGGGATGATGTGGTGAATAGATGTCTGGTCGGAACTTTTGAAGCAAGGAGTGGAGAAATACCAACAACAACAGATGTCAGAAGATGGGTGTATAGCAAATGGACAAAAAATATCCAAGTCTTTGAGATGAACAATTCTCAGTTTCTCTTTGAATTCACCTCAAAGAAATCAGCTGAACATACGCTTATGGGAGACTGGAGGTGCCAAAGTTGTAAGCTTTCTCTTAGTTGGTGGAATCCTACAGCTGGTATTTTTGAGAAGTCCAGAAAAATAAAAACATGGATCAGAGTGCTAGGAGTTCCTATTACCCTTTGGGCTCCTCAGGTTTTCAAGGCAATTGGTGATTTCTGTGGAGGTTGGCTCCTGACTGAGGAAGAAACAACACTCAAAAACCACATCAAATGGGCTCGCATCAAAGTGAAAGCATTCCCTGAACAAATACCTGGAGTGGTGGAGATCGAAAATGATGGCTATGTTTTCAGGTTACCAATTTGGTATGAATCACCGGTGGTGATAATCTCCGGCGAAGTTCAGGCAACCCAATCAGTTCTTCCTTTTATCCAGAGGTCCATAGAAGTCAGAGAAACAGGGTGTCTGAATAGACTTATCACTGCGCATGTGGGAACATCGAGAGATGGGGGTTTTTCAAATTTTGGTGAAGAGGCACGTGAGGCATCACGTGAGGAGAACTTACTGGAGCAAAACCCTTTTAATTGTTTGGGTCAACAAGATATGGGCCTAAGTGATAAGTTGGTATTTTACCAACTTAAATACTACTTTAAGCTTTTGTTCTTGAATCCAAAAACAATAATATGTGCTATTGATGCCGTGAATTGCTTAATTTCAGGTTATGACGAGTGTAAACGAGTCGTTGATTGAAAATGAAGTAAAAGAGCAAGGATTAGAGGCAAAAGATCAAGATCGGAGTCACAGAGCCAGGCGCCCCGCCTAGCTCGGGCGCCCCGCCTGAAGAGGCCACTGCCTAAGAAGAGAAAAATGTCACAGGCGCTCCAGCTGGCTAGGCGCCCCGCCTGAATTGCAAGGCCACTGGGCGCCCCGCCTAGCCAGGCGCCCCGCCTGGAATGGAAGAGATTCAGGCGCCCAGCCTAGAGCAGGCGCCCCTCCTAGCTGGCACACTGTCTAAAAGAAGAAGAAATGGCTCAGGCGCCCCGCCTAGCCAGGCGCCCCGCCTAAAATACGGGTTCCTGATCTTCTATAAATACTAAAAGCTAGGGTTTTAGCATTATCCAATTATTTACATATACTCTAAAGGTTTTGGGCGATTTTGGGAGCCAAGTTGGAGACTTAACATTATTTTTGTAAGCTTCTAAACTTGTATCTTTGAATATTGATTAATATATCAATCCAAAATCTATGTTTGATTTCAATCCATCATTTTATTACATGTTGATTGTTTTGATTCAAACCCTAGTTATGAGTAGCTAAATCCATAACTAGGGGTGTAAATATGCTATAGTGATAGAAAATTAATGGGTGTTGTTCCACTTCACCAACTATAACACAAGTAACAATTATCCAACTCCCCATTACAATAACATCAAAATTCCAACATCCATGATATTTGAGATTTCTTGTCTACATTGCTAGTTAAAGACTCGGAAGAGATTAACTAGTGTAGAGTAGTGGAGTTGGCGAGGATTTGAGTTGATAGGCTATTTGTATAGACTAACTCATCTAAAAGGAGTTACGCTCGGAAGAGGTCTCCTTTCCTCGGGTCATTGAGTAGTGCTTTAAGCATGCGACTAAGGCTTTGACAAGCGGGTTGTGAAAGATCTCTCTTAGGCCGGAAGGATTCTAGAGATCACGATTGGAATGCTCGACCATAATTATACTTGTGTTGTGGAAGTGAAGTAAAGACACCCATTAGTTGGAAATCACTATTAGTTGGTTGCACCCCTAGTCTAGTAATATCGAACAACTTACTCACTTAATTGCTTACACTTAGAATTAATCATAGTTTCTTTAAAACAAATCATACTTCTAGGACTCAACACTAAACCTCATTTGAATATCTATTTACAACTCTCTTACTTAACGTGCTAGTTCCCTTGGGAAATCGACCCCGACTCACATCGGGTATTATACTTTGACGACCGCCCTTCACCATTATTGGTGTAAGATTGAGCGTGGATCAAATTTTGGCGCCGTTGCCGGGGAACTACGGTTTTAATATTGAGTTGCATTAGTTAATCAAAGTTGTTTAGTTCGCTAGTCCTAGCATTTTACTTTTGGTTTTGGTTTTACCTTGTGTAGGTGAAACATGGCTTATCGGAGAAATCCTAATCGGAACTTGCGGAACCCCAATTACAACCATTATTACAATCAACAACATGGGGGTCCGCAAGGTTATGAAGAGCAATATGATGAAGAGTTCCATGTAGAACTCAACCAAGAGGGCTATCCGTTCCATGTTGAACAAGTGGATGAAGACGAGATACAAGAGGAAGCTAATGACCCTCAAGTGGAGAATGTGAACCCTCATGATGACAACCCTTTTGGCCAAGCAAATGCGGGGGTCCAAGCAAATGAAGAAGAAAATCTTGGAGGAAATGAAGGTGTTGCGGGTAATGCTAATCGGGGTGGCAACAATGCAAACCGAGGCGGCCGAGGTGTGAACCAAGGGGGTCGAGGTGTAAACCATGAAGGTAGAGCAAATGTCAACCGAGGGGGCAATGCCAATAGAGTGAATGCTCGCAATGTCAACCGGAACCAAGAGTATGGTAGAGATGCTCGAGACTATCAACAAGAGTATGCTAGAGGTGCTCGGAACTATCAACAAGAGATGAGAGACTATGAAGATGAGGAGGAGGTTGAGGAAGAAATTGATATGAATTGTTTTGCAAGTGCCATAGTTCCTCCCCCTATTCATGGCAATGCTAGCTTTAGCATCCCAAATGTAATTCTCCAAGGTCTTGAACAACATGGATGCTTTGGTGGTAGTAAGAATGAAGATGCAAATGATCATTTGAGGAATTTTGTGCAAACTTGTAACCTCTACAAGTCGGCAAGAGTGTCGGAAGAATCATTGAGGTTGAGAGTGTTCCCTTACTCTCTCACCGGAAAAGCTAAAGAGTGGTTGAACAAGTTGCCGAGAAATTCCATCTTCACTTGGCAAGAGTTGGTAAAACAATTCCTTGGGAAGTTTTCACCAAAAGGGAAGCAAGCGGCGTTGAGAGATAAAATCTATATGTTTGAACAAGAGGCCTCCGACTCTTTGACCGAGGCTTGGGAGGCTTTCCAAGATGGGTTGCTCCGGTGTCCCAATCATGGTTTCAATGGGAACATGTTGTTGCAAAGCTTCTACCAAGGTTTGAACAAGATGAACCAATCCGCCTTGGACACCTTGTGTGATGGTGTCACCATGGACAAGAGGTACGAAGAAGTAAAAGATATCCTAGACAAGGTGACCAAGCGCTCTCAAGAATGGCAATCAAGAGCTAAGAACCCGGGAAGAGAAGTTGGGATTAGTCCAATGATGCTAGAAAGACTTGAAGCCCAAGATGAGAAGATGGCAAGAATATTGACGTCGGTGGACCTTATGAACAAGAACTCAAAGGCCGATAGGGAGGCCAATGAAAAGAGAGTGCACAAGGTGGAAAATATCCACACTACAAATGCCGGGCATCAAGTGGCCCCAATGGGTTATGTTACTCCCGGAGGTGTTCCTATGACCCTTCTCCATCATGGGCAAGAAGGATACTATCCGGAACAATGCTATCAAATGCAAGAAGGAGAAGAGGTAAATTATGTGAGCAATTACCAAGGGCAAAGAGGGTATGATCAAGGTGGTTATCAAAGACCTTATCAACAACCCTACCAACAACCATATCAACAAGCCTATCAACAACAAGGGCAATGGAGACCAAGTCAAGGAAGAGGTAGTTGGAGTAACAACCAAGAGGGGAGAGGAGCCGGTTCTTCTCAACAATATGCTCCAAGACCTCCGTCTAAGCAAAATGATCAAGAAGCAAAGACTACCACAAAATTGGAAGAGATGATGAGTCAAATGCTTCACAATCAACAAGGCATAAAGGAAACCATAACATCCCATACAACATCAATCAAGGAGCTTGAATCACGAATGAGTCAATTGGCTCACCAAGTCAACCAAAGGCCGCATGGTACGCTACCAAGTGACACGGTAGTAAATCCCAAGAAGAGCGGAAAAGATCAAGTCATGGCAATAAAGACTCGAAGCGGCAATGAATATGATTATCAAAAGGCCAAGAATGATGATAATGAAAGGTGGAACATGCAAGGCAATGATGAGGGTGCCGAGGAACATTCTAATGATGCTATTGGGGATGAAGTGTTGCAAGAAGAAGGAGGGCAAGGTGAGGTGTGTGTACAAGACAATGATGATGATGTTCAAGAAATTCCCAAGCCTACACCCCAAAACACCACTACCCAAAAAGCTAAACCAAAGAAAACTCCACCACCCAAAGAAAGCCTTTCCATTCCAAGCTCCGTTCCAAAAATTCCCCTTCCATTCCCACAAAAGAATAACAAGCAAAGAGAAATCACACATGCCAAAAAGATATGGGAGAAAATTGCAAGCACTTCAATCAATATTCCATTGGTTGATGCATTGGGACAAATGCCCAACATTGCTAAATTCATGAAAGATTTGGTGACCAAGAAGATGTATGGAGATTTCGAGACAATCAAGGTGACGCATCAAGTGAGTGCAATTGTGTCAAAACATATAGCTCCAAAGATGGAAGATCCCGGGGCCTTTACCATTCCATGCACAATTGGTGGAAGACACTTTGAAAAAGCTTTGTGTGACCTAGGTGCAAGTATCAACTTAATGCCATATGCGGTGTATAAAACATTGGACACCAAGGAACCTAGACCAACAACCGTGAACTTGCAAATGGCCGATCGCTCAATGAAGAGTCCGATTGGAATTATTGACAATGTGTTGGTAAAGGTGGACAAATTCGTCTTCCCGGCGGATTTTGTGATTCTTGATTGCCCCGTGGATTTTGAAGTACCCATCATTCTTGGGAGACCATTCTTGGCAACCGGGAGAGCTCTTTGCGATGTGGAGAGAGGTGAACTTACTTTTAGGTTCAATGGAGAGAAGGCCGTTTTTCATATTTGCAAGGCCTTGAAACAACCAATGGATAATGACGCGACTTGTTCTTATGTTGATGTTGTGGTTGATGCCCTAGTAGAAAAGGAGAGTGTCTTAGCCAGTCAAGAAGACACGTTGGCGGCGGTGATATGGAACATGGATGTAGAAAATAAAGAGAGTGTAGCGGAGGTAGTGAAGGCATTGGAAGGTCTTGGATCAAAACCCTATGTACCTAAAAAGCTATCCCTAGACCTTGAGAACCGAGAAACACCACCAACAAAACCATCCATCGAAGAACCACCGAAACTTGAATTGAAAGTCTTGCCATCCCATTTGAGATACACCTTCCTTGGTCCCAACTCCACTCTACCCATAATCATCTCATCTCATTTGACCAAAACTCAAGAATCCCAACTTGTTGAAGTAGTGAAGAGGAGGATTAAGGCTATAGGATGGACCTTGGCGGATATAAGGGGCATTGATCCGGGGGTATGCACTCATAAAATCTTGCTTGAAGAAGGGTGTCGGCCAAGTGTAGAACACCAAAGGAGATTGAATCCTCCTATGCAAGAGGTAGTGAAGAAAGAAATCATCAAATGGCTAGATGCGGGTGTGATAGTTCCATTGTCCGATAGCAAGTGGGTGTCACCCGTGCAATGTGTGCCCAAGAAGGGGGGTATGACGGTGATTCTAAATGACAAGGGTGAGTCCATTGCAACTAGACCCGTAACCGGGTGGAGAGTGTGTATGGATTATCGAAAGCTCAACACCGCTACAAGGAAGGACCATTTCCCCTTGCCATTCATTGATCAAATGCTTGATCGGTTGGCGGGTCGTGCTTACTATTGTTTCTTGGATGGGTACTCCGGCTATAACCAAATATCCATTGAGGCCGAGGATCAAGACAAGACCACTTTCACTTGTCCCTATGGCACCTTTGCATTCCGCAAAATGCCATTTGGCCTTTGTAATGCCCCCGCCACATTCCAAAGGTGCATGCTAGCTCTTTTTCATGATATGGTGGAGAATTTCCTTGAGGTTTTCATGGATGACTTCTCGGTAGTTGGAGATTCATTCGATGATTGCTTGTCAAACTTGGAAAGGGTGCTAGAGAGGTGCGAAGAAACAAGGCTTGTGCTCAATTGGGAGAAATGTCATTTCTTGGTGCAAGAAGGTATAGTGTTGGGACACAAAGTTTCTAAAAGAGGCATCGAAGTAGATCAAGCGAAAATTGAGGTGATTTCCAAACTCCCACCTCCAATGACCGTGAAGGGTGTCCGAAGTTTCTTGGGGCATGCGGGATTTTATCGCCGCTTTATCAAGGACTTCTCCAAAGTTGTGAATCCTATGTGCAAACTTTTGGAGAAGGATGCCAAATTCGTGTTTGACAAAGCTTGCTTAGAGGCTTTTGAAGAAGTGAAGAAGAGGTTGACAACCGCACCGGTAATTGTGAGTCCTAATTGGGAGCTCCCATTTGAGCTCATGTGTGACGCTAGTGATGTGGCTTTGGGAGCCGTGCTAGGTCAAAGAGTGGAGAAGATGTTTCATCCTATCTACTACGCAAGCAAAACGATGAATGGAGCTCAAATGAATTACACGGTGACGGAAAAGGAGCTTCTAGCCATAGTTTTCGCCTTTGAGAAATTCCGAGCATATTTGGTGGGGTCGAGAACAATTGTCCATACCGACCACTCCGCTATCCGGTACTTAATGGCAAAGAAGGATTCAAAGGCAAGACTCATTCGTTGGGTGTTACTTCTTCAAGAGTTTGACATTGAGGTGATAGATAGAAAGGGGACCGAGAACCAAGTGGCGGATCATTTGTCACGGTTAGAGGAAGAAGGTCGCCCGAAGGAAGAAGTGGAGATAGATGATACCTTTCCGGATGAAAGGATCTTGGCCGTGTCTTGGGAACCAATCCCTTGGTATGGCGACTTAGCCAATTTCATAGTTGGGGGAGTCTACCCCGAAGACTTCACATTTTATCAAAAGAAGAAGTTGGCAAAAGATGCAAGGTTCTACTATTGGGATGAGCCCTATCTCTTTAGGGTGTGTGTTGATGGAATCATCCGACGGTGTGTTGCCGAGTCCGAGCAAGAGGCCATTATGAATGGGTGTCATTCTTCGCCTTACGGCGGACATCATGGTGGAGTTAGGACGGCGGCTAAGGTGCTACAATGTGGCTTCTTTTGGCCAACCTTGCACAAGGATGCCCATGCTTGGGTCAAGAATTGTGATCAATGCCAACGGATGGGAGGAATTTCGAGAAAGCATGAAATGCCAATGAATCCCATTGTGGAAGTTGAGTTGTTTGATGTATGGGGGATTGACTTCATGGGACCCTTTGTGAGCTCTTATGGTAACAAATACATCTTGGTGGCGGTTGATTATGTGTCCAAGTGGGTGGAAGCGGTTGCGCTCCCCAACAATGAAGCCAAGAGTGTATTGAATTTCTTGAAAAAGAACATCTTTACAAGATTTGGGACTCCAAGGGCAATCATTAGTGACGGTGGGAGTCACTTTTGCAACCGTGCCTTCTCAAACCTCCTTCAAAAATATGGAGTGAAACACAAGGTTGCAACTCCCTATCACCCCCAAACAAGTGGCCAAGTTGAGGTTTCAAACCGGGAAGTAAAGAATATTCTTGCCAAGACGGTTAATGCAAATAGAACCGATTGGGCAAGGAAGCTTGATGAAGCTCTATGGGCTTACCGAACCGCATACAAAACCCCAATTGGGATGTCTCCATTCAAGTTGGTGTTCGGAAAAGCTTGCCATCTACCGGTGGAACTTGAACACAAAGCCCTATGGGCATTGAAGAAATTGAACATGGATTGGAACGATGCCGCCAATGCAAGACTCTCAAATTTGCACGAGCTTGATGAATTCCGGTTCCTAGCCTATGAAAATGCACTGATCTACAAGGAGAAAATGAAAATGCTCCATGCTTCTAGGATTTGGAACCGGACATTCAAAGAAGGAGATGTCGTGTTGTTGTTCGACACCCGGTTGAAGTTATTCCCGGGCAAGCTCAAGTCAAAGTGGAAGGGGCCTTTTAAGGTGGTAGGAGTTACCCCTTATGGTTCCGTCGATTTGCAATCAAGAGAAGGCGGAAGAACTTTCCGGGTTAATGGGCATAGAGTGAAGCACTATTTGGGATGCGACGCCGAGGTTGGTGAAGTGGCGTGCATCTACCTTGATGAACCTTGAAAGGAGAAGCCAAAACCGTCGTGCCGCGACGTTAAACGAGGCGCTTCTTGGGAGGCAACCCATGCTTTTAGTATAATTAGTTGTTAATGGTGCAGGTGTTCGAGTGTTCGTGAACTCGGGAGTTGAAAAGTGAAGATAGACAACCAAGGGAATCTCGGCTCAGGTCTAGGCGGACCTCCTTAAATGCTAGGAGGGCCGCCCAGGTAAGTACCAATGTGAAAAGAATAAAAAAAAAAAAAAAAGGGCAGGCGCCCCGCCTGGCCCACAGGCGCCCCGCCCCGGCCCATTAAGCTAAAACCCGACGGGTGAGGGGTAAAAAACACCTCAAACTCACCCATTTTTCATTCTTTCACAAATCCAACAAAAGGGCAACACCCCTTAGCCGAAAATCCCATCCCCAATCCATATTTGTCACTTCCAATCATCACCAACACACACAAATCACTTTCACTCTTCAAAGTTCACTTGAAATCGGGTATGTGCACTATAATTTTCTTTATTTTTGCTATTAAAAGTATCTTAGAGTCCATTTAATTTTGTAGTATAATGTTCTTAGACCTAGAGTAGTTGATAATAGTTGAAATTCGTAGGAACTTGCCCTTGTGCTTGAATGCTCCATTGGGAAGATGAATAGTTAGGAAAGTTAGGGTTGATAATGTAAAAAGTGGGAATTTTAGTGCAAGTTTGGACCCATGGCTTGACTTACCTAGCAATTGATGTTTTACATCATTGGGAATGTGGGGAAGGCCATCTTAATGCATTGAAAGCTTATAATTGTCAAGCCATTAGTTGGGGGAAGCAAGACCTCGTGCCTAGATGTTTGAAATTGAACTTGCGCTTGAAGTTGGAACTTGTATGCTTGATTGTATAACTTGGGCTGGTGCCGCACTTGGTATTCTTGCGCTTGTTGATTGTGTAGCATTGTTAGGCATTCTTGAGGTAGGTTGAGTATTTGGAATTGTCCGGAATGAATTCATGTTTGGATTAAATGGGACTTTTGAAAGTGGATAGTTGCGCTTGAACTCATGTGTTAAAATCTTGTCTCTTAATGCCTAGTTTTAATTGATTGAGGTGGTTTTGAAACTTGAAACTTTGTGTGCATCTTGAGTGGAAAAGTGCGGATTGCATCCTGGCTAAACACTCCCCCTGATTGCACCAGGCCCTGCGCCTAAGGCAGGCGCCTCGCCCAGCTCTGAAACTGCCTAAGCAGTGAACTGGTGTAGGCGCCCCGCCTGGGGCTTAGGCGCCCCGCCTGGCACTGTTACAGTATAAAAAAAAAAAAAAAAAAAAAAAAAAAAAAAAATTTTCCTTGTTTGTGTTCTTTGTTTTCCTTGTGTCATACATTTCTCCACATCTAACAAAGCTTTGTATGTGCTTTAGGTACAATGGGACAACCAGAAAAGAGAAAACAAGTCTCCTCCACCCCCTCCGAGGACGATGCAAGGGACGATGTACCTTTAACAAACCTACCAAAGCAAGTAAGAGGAGAAAACAGATCAAAAAGGAAGCAAGATGCTTCTTCATCTCAAGCTAGAACAACAATGCCAAGGGAAACTGAGGCGACTCACATGGAAGGGGGGGGTGCCACAGAGGAATCACAGATCCAAGACAGCGGGGAGTCACCCAATGAGGAGAACTGGAGGGAATCGTTCACAAAGAAGAAAGCTTTCTGGTTGTATCTAAGGAAATACTTGGACCGGGACGCAAACAATGAGCGGGTAATCAAGTTCAACAGTCTTGAAAAGAAGAACCCGAACATGTATAAAAGGGTTCAACAGCATGCCAATTGGGTACAAGTCCTGAGTCGACCACTGCCAAAGTCTAATGATGCATTGACTCGTGAATTTTATGCTAACTTGGCTACCAACGAGGAAGGAGACACACGAGTGTTCTGTCGAGGCAAGTATGTGGACATGACTGCAGCTGCGTTCAATGACTTCTTACATCTTGACAACTTCAAGACGCCCGGGTTCCAAAAGAAGCTAGACTTGACTGAAAAGCAACAACGGGCATGGCTTGTACCCATCATTGGGAGAGAGTCCAAACCAAAGTGGAAACAGGTCGGTGTGCAAATCTTTAGAGGTGACCTTAATTTTGAGGCAAAGTGCTGGCATTCCATCTTGATTTCCAGGGTAAGACCGACCAGTCAGGATCACAAAATCACTGTCCATCAAGCCGTGATGATTGCATGCCTTATGCGTGGGATAAAGATCAACTTGGGAGTAGAGATGGCAAAAGAAATAATGGAGGTAGTACATTCAGACAGGAAGAGATTTGCTTATCCACAGACATTGACAGAGTATATCATGCATCATGGAGTGGAAGAATTCCCTGGAGACTTCTTCAGCCCAGCAAAGAAGCCGTTCGATTGGTATTCAGTCAAGGACGATTCTGCAGCCCCTTTAGCCTCTCGTGCCCCTGCTTTACCTGCCTCTCCACTGCCTTCTAGTTCACGGGCGGACATTCCACTTGATTCCGACCCTATTGCAGCTGATGACACTGTTATGAGTGATGAGCCCGAGGTCCCACCACCACCTCCTCCACCTCCAGCAGCCCCGACAGACCAGTCCATTGAGATGATCCAAACAATGAGGGCACATACTCTTGCCATTCAGGCTAACACAGCAGCACTTGCACAGCATACCGCAGCTATTCAGGCACATACTCAGGCACTTCAGCAGACCAGGCTGTCCGTTGATCAGATGTCCACAGTTGTCACTGGGTTATCTCGGCACTTTAATGTGCCCATGGGTCTCATTGATCCTTCCACAGCTGCCTCCACTGTCCACACTGTCCATGCTTCTCCGGCTCCTACTCAGCCTTCGCCAGCTCCGGGTCCTATCACTTATAGGCGCAGAAACAAGAACCTGGCTTGAGCACCACCAGGGAGTCCCTTTTGTTACCCCCCTTTGTCTTTCATTTGTCTACTTAGCATGCGGGACGATGCTAGAGTTTTTAGTTGGGGGAGGGGTTCGAATGTATATGTGTATTTTGGATTGGGTTGCACTTGTGTGTTATATGCTATCCATGTATACATTCGAACCACTTTTGGTGTACATACACTTTATGTTGCTAGTCTAGCTTAATTTTTAGTTATGTTCCAAAGATGCTTTAGTTATTTTCTTTTTAAATAAGCCTCCGGTTTTCTTCACTTGGTTCTTTCCGGAGGTTCTCTTTGAACCAAGCATGTACATTGAACTCCTTTTGAAATGCAGTAGTGATTCATGTGATACCATCTTATGTTTCTTCATTTTCATGGCAAATGACAAGTGAGCTTATGTTCTGATTGATATAGCTAGAGTTGTAGACTGTGAAGTTCTTGTGTTGGCTTATTGAGTTGTTGGCGTGGTCCAAATTGGACCATTGCATGCTTTGCGAGTAAATGTCCGTCTTGTGTGTCTGGAAAATGTACTTGAGAAATCACTTGCTTGTGTGGTGAGGCATTTTGTTCAATAAATTGTGTGGGTGGATTGAGAGTTTAAAGCTTGCCTTTAGTGTACTTTGAGACGAAATCCTAGGTGATCTTGGCTCGAAACATGATTTTAGGCTTTTCCTTGGACCGCTACTATCCTAAATGGCCTACCTGTACATATTCACCCCAATTAGCCCCTCTGAGCCTTAACCTTTCATTTGGCAGTCACTAAATTGAAACCCGAGCCAATTCTTGTGTGCTAAGGCACCAACCCTCTTTTTGGCCCTAACCTCCATGTGTGCATTGAAAAACGTGCAACTTAGGCTAAAACCTAAGTTTGGGGGAGATGGTAAAAGCTTGGAACTCCATGGCGAATGTCAAATTGAAATATCTAAAAGAAAGAAGAAAAGTGAAACAAAAGAAAGAGAAAAAGAAACGAAGTATGCATATATATAAAAAAAAAAAAAAAAGAGAAAGAAAGAAAAGGAGAGGAAGTAAAGAAGAAGAAAAGAGAAGTATTGGATAAAGGAGGGACTAAATTGGCACCATCTCCAAAAGAAGAGTAGGATGAGCCTAATGAAAAGAAAGAAAAAGTTGCACAAAAGAGAATGAAATGATGTAGTGCTATGGAGGTATTAGTCACTAATTAGCCAAATCTACCACACCTTAAACCAAAAGCCTACGTTACAACCTGTCAAGTCCTAATTGATTTTGAGTCAAGTGAGCCTACATTAGTGGAGAAGTACAAGAAGGGCAAGTCTTTGAGTTCTCGAGAAGCGTGCATGAAATTTCCTTGCGAGAGTGAGAGCTCAATTTGTTAAGAGTCCCAAAAGAATTTTTGTGAAAATATTTTTGGTGAGTGAGGGACTCTATCTTTTTGGTGAGAATAGCAAGTGAGTCTTGAGCACAAGTTCAGGTGCATGACAAGGAGCATAAGCAAGTGAAGCGAGCCGACGACCTTAAGGCAAGCCTTGAAAGTCATGTGTTTCCTCTAGCCGTAGTTGATTAGACATGAGCAGTGCTTGTCAAATGTCCATGGAAGTGATTGAGACTAGTTAGTATCAACTGACTCATTAATGCAAAACGATGTTCGTGACTTTGAATCGAGGAACATAACTGAGTCTTGAGCTTTAACTGGAACATGATTTGATCTCTTTGATTTTGAATTGCTTGAGGACAAGCAAGGACTTAAGTTTGGGGGAGTTGATAAGTTGGTATTTTACCAACTTAAATACTACTTTAAGCTTTTGTTCTTGAATCCAAAAACAATAATATGTGCTATTGATGCCGTGAATTGCTTAATTTCAGGTTATGACGAGTGTAAACGAGTCGTTGATTGAAAATGAAGTAAAAGAGCAAGGATTAGAGGCAAAAGATCAAGATCGGAGTCACAGAGCCAGGCGCCCCGCCTAGCTCGGGCGCCCCGCCTGAAGAGGCCACTGCCTAAGAAGAGAAAAATGTCACAGGCGCTCCAGCTGGCTAGGCGCCCCGCCTGAATTGCAAGGCCACTGGGCGCCCCGCCTAGCCAGGCGCCCCGCCTGGAATGGAAGAGATTCAGGCGCCCAGCCTAGAGCAGGCGCCCCTCCTAGCTGGCACACTGTCTAAAAGAAGAAGAAATGGCTCAGGCGCCCCGCCTAGCCAGGCGCCCCGCCTAAAATACGGGTTCCTGATCTTCTATAAATACTAAAAGTTAGGGTTTTAGCATTATCCAATTATTTACATATACTCTAAAGGTTTTGGGCGATTTTGGGAGCCAAGTTGGAGACTTAACATTATTTTTGTAAGCTTCTAAACTTGTATCTTTGAATATTGATTAATATATCAATCCAAAATCTATGTTTGATTTCAATCCATCATTTTATTACATGTTGATTGTTTTGATTCAAACCCTAGTTATGAGTAGCTAAATCCATAACTAGGGGTGTAAATATGCTATAGTGATAGAAAATTAATGGGTGTTGTTCCACTTCACCAACTATAACACAAGTAACAATTATCCAACTCCCCATTACAATAACATCAAAATTCCAACATCCATGATATTTGAGATTTCTTGTCTACATTGCTAGTTAAAGACTCGGAAGAGATTAACTAGTGTAGAGTAGTGGAGTTGGCGAGGATTTGAGTTGATAGGCTATTTGTATAGACTAACTCATCTAAAAGGAGTTACGCTCGGAAGAGGTCTCCTTTCCTCGGGTCATTGAGTAGTGCTTTAAGCATGCGACTAAGGCTTTGACAAGCGGGTTGTGAAAGATCTCTCTTAGGCCGGAAGGATTCTAGAGATCACGATTGGAATGCTCGACCATAATTATACTTGTGTTGTGGAAGTGAAGTAAAGACACCCATTAGTTGGAAATCACTATTAGTTGGTTGCACCCCTAGTCTAGTAATATCGAACAACTTACTCACTTAATTGCTTACACTTAGAATTAATCATAGTTTCTTTAAAACAAATCATACTTCTAGGACTCAACACTAAACCTCATTTGAATATCTATTTACAACTCTCTTACTTAACGTGCTAGTTCCCTTGGGAAATCGACCCCGACTCACATCGGGTATTATACTTTGACGACCGCCCTTCACCATTATTGGTGTAAGATTGAGCGTGGATCACTAAGTCCAGCAACAAGCCCAAAAGTATTTAAAACCTCAAGTGATCAGTCACCTGAGAGTTTAATTAGGGCTCCAGATTTGGGCCAAAGATCCGACCCAAAGCTTACAGAATTAAAGGAATTGGCGACAAAATTTCTGACTTCTCTCTCCAACTGGGAAACAAACTCTATCAAAGACACGTTTTCTACTACTTCTCCCTCTTCTCTCTCTCTCTTTCCAAAATAACATGCAAATCAACAGAGATGTTATAGAGCCTGATGATGATAATATGGATATTATCAAATGCTACCGGACCAAACATAATTTTAACAGTGATCCAGGGAATTCAAGCATGCAAACTGTGGCAAATTTGAATGAAGACATGGAAGCTCTGAATAATCATAAGCATGTGGTGCAAGTAGAGCAAAATTTGCAACTTATCCCATCCAATAATGATGAACTTTGGCAAATTGAGAACATAGATCCAGTGGCACTTCAAATTCCGCAACCTCAGGATAATGTAACAGAGTCCGAGACTTCACAGTGGGTCCACTCTAATATACTGGAGCTTAGCAATCAATATGGTGCTGCATTTGGTGGTTGTGAAAAGGAGGCTTTGGCTTTATTCATGAAGTTAGATGCAAGAAGAAAAAATCAGAAACAACAGGGGGAAGAAAGTAAGTGCTGATCAACTACAAGAATTGGTAAGAATGAGTTAAAGAACCTGCAATCAACTCTTAATGAAGAAGTGGAGGGAGTTAGAAACAGGGGAAAGAATTTATTTTTATTTAAATAAAGGTAAATTTAATCTTTTGGAATGTTAGGGGACTTAACAAGCTCTCCAAAAGAAAGCTAGTTAAGAGTTTACTTCAAAAGTGGAAAGCAGATGTGTATTGCTTCCAGGAAACTAAATTAGAAAAGGACATTGAGGATTTGACCAAGCAATTATGGTCATGCAGATGGGTGAAGTGTGGTTATATTGAAGCAGAGGGTACTTGTGGTGGAATATTAATGCTATGGGACAATAGGATATGGATAGGGGATCTGGTTACTAATGGCATTTATTCAATTACATACAGTTTTGAATCTTTGCACCAGCCTTTTAAATGGTGTCTAACTGGAGTGTATGCACCCCACACCAGAGGTGAAAGACAACTATGTTGGGAAGAAGTCGCAGCAGCGAGGGGGTTATGGGAAGGTCCTTGGGTGACGTGTGGGGATTTTAACATAAACATATTCATGTATGAAAGAAGAAACAGTAACAGAATCACCAGTGCAATGACTGATTTTACATAATGGATAGAAGACATGGAATTGCTTGATCCACCAATGATTGGGGGAAAATTCACTTGGTTCAGGGGTCCTAATCACAATAGTGCAGCAAGGCTAGATCGATTTTTATTTTCAAGGGATTGGGAAGAAGCTTTTAGATATATAAGGCGAAAGGTGTTGCCAAGGGCACGATCAGACCATAAGCCACTTCTTCTCCAATGTGAAAACTGGGAGAAGAATAGAACATACTTCAAGTTTGAAAACTGGTGGCTAGGGGTGGAAGGCTTCAATGACCTGGTTGAACAATGGTGGTCAGAATTTGATATTATTGGTATCCCTGTCTATGTCCTGGTTAATAAAATCAAATTGTTGAAAGCAAAGCTAAAGGAGTGGAGCAGACAAAATTTTGGAGAGTTGGAAAGCAAGAAAGACAATTTACTACAGGAACTAGCTGAACTAGATCTAATCCAAGAGGATAGGGATTTGAATGAAGAGGAGCTGATGATCAGGGCTACCGTTACCGTAGAACTGGAAGAGTTAGCTAAGATTGAAGAATCAAAATGGAGGCAGAAATCAAGGGTTCTTTGGCTCAAAGAAGGAGACAAAAATACCAAGTTCTTTCATAGAATGGCAACAACTCATAAGAGGTACAACACAATTGATAGATTGATGATTAACGGGGATGAGGTTGTGGATCCGGAGATGATCAGAGGAAAAGTTGTGGACTATTATTCAAAATTATATGCTGAAACAGAGGTGTGGAGGCCATCTTTTAACTACACAAGCTGTCCAAAAATTTCTCAGGAAGAAAAACAGTGGGTTCAAAGACCTTTCACAGAAGAGGAAGTTTTCCAAATCATTAAACAATGTGCTGTAGATAAGGCTCCAGGCCCAGATGGCTTTACTATGGGTTTTGTCAAAGCTTGCTGGAGCATTCTGAAAAGGGAAGTGATGCAAACTGTTCATAATTTTCATCAAAATGAATTTTTCGAGAAGTCTATCAATGCTACTTTTGTAGCCATGATTCCAAAGAAAGGGGGAGCGGAAGAACTGAATGACTTTAGACCTATAAGTCTTATTAGAGTGATATATAAGATCATATCCAAACTTCTTATGGAAAGATTAAAAACAGTTATTGGAAAGTTGGTGGATGTTCACCAATTGGCGTTCATCAAGGGTAGGCAGATCATGGATGCATCTCTGTTAGCCAATGAACTAGTGGACTCTAGACTTAAGCAAAAGAAACCTGGCATTCTTTGCAAACTAGACCTAGAGAAAGCATATGATCATGTTAACTAGCATTTTCTTCTAAAGATCTTGAGAGATATGGGGTTTGATGACAAATGGATCAATTGGATTCATTTTTGCATTTCAAGTGTCAAATTCTCTGTTTTGATAAATGGTAGTCCAGAAGGTTTTTTTCAGCCCAAAAGAGGACTGAGACAAGGGGACCCTCTGTCCCCCTTTTTGTTCATCCTAGCCATGGAGGGGTTAAATCATATGATCAGGACAACAAAGTTGAATGGGTGGATCCAAGGCTTTGGATCATCAGGCAGAACAGGAAGCACTTTGCAAATATCTCACCTTTTGTATGCAGATGACTGTTTAATCTTTTGTGATGCAAAAACTGAGCAGCTCAGACACATTAGGGTCGTATTGACCATTTTTGAAGCCATCTCTGGTCTGAATGTGAATTGGGAGAAAAGCTTTCTCTACCCTGTTAATCAAGTAGAAGATTTACAGAGTCTCGCTCAGAATCTTGGGTGTCAAGTAAGTTCGTTACCTACAAAGTACTTGGGTATGCCTTTAGGTGCGAAGAATAAAGCTAATGAAATTTAGAATGAAGTACTGGAAAGATGTGATAAGAAACTTGCAAGGTGGAAGAGCCATTACCTGTCATTGCGAGGAAGATTAATTTTGATAAACTCAGTCATGGATGCCCTACCTACTTATATGATGTCCTTGTTCCCTATCCCAAAGAAGGTGAAAAAGAGATTGAATATCATGAGGAGAGAATTTTTATGGCAAGGCAACAAAGAAAATGTAACACCCTAGTTAAATAAAACAAGGGCAATTCAGTCATTTCATAAATTAATTCAAAATAAAAATAAAAATAAAAGAACAAAGAAACGAGCAAGCAAAAGGACTCTGCAGAGTCCAAACAGAGGGAAAATTGGTACCAAGGGATTAAGGGGAAGGGGTCATTACGCAGCAACAAAGGGGGAAAAAAAGGGAGTTTACAAAGAAAAGCTTTTTTTCTAAGGGAGAAGAACATCAGGGAAAAACAAGTGTAGAATCAGGGAAAGAGAACAACAAAGGTAAACAAAACTTTTCTTTTTCCTTGGTTAATTTCTTCCATTGCCCAAACAATTAGCATGTATAAGGAAGTAAGTTGGTTAACTAGATGTAATGAAAATAAAAGGAAAATACAGGAGTATTTTTATATAGAAAAAAAATCAGGAATCTACTATTATTGGGATGCAAATCCTGTTAGCTTTTAGCAAGCACGATAGTGTACGGATTAAGAGTACATGCTCATTCTATATTTGACTTTTTCATATCAAAGGTTATTCCTCTATATAGAGATGAATTAACAGCGATATAAATTGAATGTTTATACAAAGAATGACATTCACAATGACTAAATTGAAGAATAGAATCTCAATCAGGCATCCTCGAGGATCGAGTATTCTAATTAGTTTTGAATTGTCGTAAATGAGGAAATTAACACGAGATCGATACATGTGATTATAGATTGACCGGACGAGGGGTTGGATCGCTTGTGGAAGATACGCTTAAACTACACGCGTCTGTACTGTGAGTGATGACCTTACCGCAATTTATATTTCCATAACCTGCATGGTTTCTACTTGATTTTGAAGTAAAATATATTACCGAATGATTTAAATTGCATGGGACAAGTCCTTTATAAGATATGTACCGAAATAATTATTTGAATTATTTTACCGTTACAAGATTTAATTTTTACCGCTACTTGACATGTTTTACCGTTATTTGGAATATTGTACTGTTACTTGAAATGCCCTTTTACTTTGTATAGAAAATATATATTTTGGGATGAGCCTTGACAGACCCCGTAGCTAACGACGGGTACGTTAGACCTGGTGCACCTTGTATACTCCGGATTACCGTTACAGTCCATGCTAGTGGGAAGGTAGAACTAGCTTACTGTTACTGATTTCCTCAGGGAGGAATTTATACTGATTACATGGTTTGTTCTTGGAAATCTCCCAAACCCATATATTTGATATAATATAGTGATTACTGAACTTACTACTGATCTGATATTGATTACTGCTTACAAGAAGTACTTGAAAAGACTAATTTCTGTTTGTTATTCTGAAAGTGACAACTAAATTATATGTATATTTCTGCATAATATATACTGGCATGTTTTGACTTTTCCCCACTTAAAACGGTTGTGGTTAAGCGTTATTACTCACTGAGTTGCGACTCACTCCTCGCTATATTTTTCCTTCCAGATACAGCAGGCGTCGTAGCCGAGGATCTTCATTCTTAAAGTTGCGAGTTGATAATCCTGGTGAGCCCCGCATTAGTTCGCGTGGGCAAGAGTTTTATTTATTCATTATTGTCCTTCTTTGAAACCCTTAGAGTCGCTCCATTTAGTCATTTATTAGTCATTCGTTTGTCAGTTGTATTATTCATTAATAAGTTACTCTTGCGAGTATTTGGTGTCTACGAACTTACTACAACCCTGTTAGATTGTTCTCGTAGTATTTGGAGGTAAACGTGGTATTTTATTATTATTGAGTAAGGATATTGGTTGTTGGCTGGTTTTTCTGTTTGTTTTAAGCAGGTAAAATTTTGGATAGGCCTAAAAACAGGGGAAATTCTGCCCGATTTTCTGTAGGATTTTGATAAGGCTTGCTTGGAGCACTAGCTCCTAAGCGCCGGTCACTGCCCCAAATTGGGTCGTGACAAAGTTGGTATCAGAGCCCTAGGTTATTCCTATGACTAATGGAGCACACGTCAGTAGTAGAATCTCTATTATGGTTATGTTGCCGGCCCTTCCCATAATCGTTATTCTGCGAGGGCGTGATAGGATGTTTCGTGTCTTTCTTTCTTTCTTGTTCCTTTCGTACGTGTGAGACGACTACTGCTAAATAGATGAATCTAACGTTAGTTATTCTATTACTCAGATGGCTGGTAAGACAAGATCTAAAGAGGCAGCCCGAGCTGCTCCGAATTCCTCCACTGCTGGGCCGTCATCTACCTCAACTAGGAAAGGAGGTAATACTCAGGGACGAGGCCAAGCTACTGCTACGAGGGCTGGTGCTGCTACAAGAGCTACAAGAGAGCCTACTCCAGAAATTGAGGATAATCCACCTCCACCGTCATATGAGAATGCTACTATTGAGGCACTTAATGCTATGCAAAAGTCCATTGAACTCTTGAATGCCAGAATGGATAGACAGGAAAGGGCTAGTCAACAGAATGTTGCTCCAACGCAACCTCATGCACCTACACAGGCTCAGACTCAGACACTGACTCAGTCTCAGACTCAGACTCAGGCACAGACACAGACACAGACACAGGCTCAGCCACAGACTCAGGCTCAGAGACAGACTCAGATTTTTTGTAACAGAGAAGTGTCCTTACCAGAGTTCTTGAAACTGAAACCACCAAGGTTCACGGGTTCTGACACTACAGAGGATCCTCAGAGTTTCTTGGATGGTACACTTAAGGCATTGCGTGCTCTTGGATGTTCTAGTGAGAGATCCGTGGAACTTGCAACATACAAGTTGGAGGATACAGCTAATACTTGGTATGAAACTGTACTTTTAGAAAGGCCCACAGAAGCAGCACGATTGACATGGGATGAGTTTACTAAGTTGTTCATGGATCGCTTTCTCCCTGAAAGTCTGAGGAAGGAATATGCTAGGCAGTTTGAGAGATTAGTTCAGACTCCAGATATGGATGTATCGACATATAACACTAAGTTTACTAAGCTGGCTAGATATGCACCTAACTTAGTGCCTAATGAAACATCTCGGGTTTAGAGGTTTGTTGATGGGTTGGTTGATCGTTTATTCAATGCAGTTGCTCCGCAGATGAAGAATCTGAATTACTCGAATGCACTTGACCTTGCTAGAAAGATTGAAAACAGGGGTCGTGAATCACGGGCAGCTAAAGATTCATATAAGAAGGCTAAGACTGGGGGATCTTTCACTGAGGGAGTTAGCACAGACCGTAGAGCAGGGAATCAGGTACAACGACAGGGTTTTCAGACAGGGGCAAACTTGGCTTCCCAGCCATCCTTTAGAGCACCTCCTCACAAAGATAATGCTAAGGGGCTACCATTATCGTATGGACATCATAGCTCTGGACAGATATATGCTACTGATTCAGTATGTCAGACTTGTGGTAGATCACATTGGGGTCCGTGTCGTTTTCTGACTGGAGGGTGCTTCCGGTGTGGCAAGTTGGGACATCACATACAGGATTGCCCTCATCCTCAGAGAGAGTTTAGCCAGGCTTCTTTGCAGGCAGCGGCATCTACGCAGACTGCTCGTAATAATACAGGTACTGCTGGTAGAGGTAACAGAGGCAGAGGTGCCGGAGATCGTGCCATGGGTAATTGAGGACAGGGGATTGCTGGTAGAGGCCAGTCGAGTGTTTTTGCACTTACTAGGCAAGATGCTCAGGCCTCAAATGCTGTGGTTACAGGTATTCTTTCTGTTTGCTCACTTGATGCACTTGCATTGTTTGATCCAGGATCTACCCACTCCTATGTGTCCTCATTCTTTGCTTTGAGGTTTGATAGACAACCAGAAATATTGCATGATCCTTTTCTAGTTGCTAATCCTGTGGGAGATTCTTTACTTGTTGAATATGTGTATCGTGCTTGTCAGATTCGAGTTGAGGGTAGAGACACCTTAGCTAATCTAA
Source organism: Petunia x hybrida (assembly GCA_037355625.1). NCBI lineage: Eukaryota > Viridiplantae > Streptophyta > Magnoliopsida > Solanales > Solanaceae > Petunia > Petunia x hybrida. The sequence goes on from JBBBVM010000012.1 coordinate 453,964, forward strand.
TTGTACTTGATATGGTTGATTTTGACGTACTGATGGGTATGGATTGGCTATCTTCTTGCCACGCTACCCTCGATTGTCATGCGAAGGTAGTTAAGTTCGAGATGCCTAATGAACCCAGTTTTATTCTGAAAGGGGATCAAATTCCAGAGATGTGTAATGTCATATCATATGTAAAAGCTCAGCGATTAGTGAAGAAAGGTTGTTGGGCATTCTTAGCTATGGTGAGAGACACAAGAGATGTGACTCCTAGCTTGGAAATGGTTCCGGTAGTGCAAGAGTTCACCGATGTATTTCCTGAGGATTTACCGGGACTACCTCCAGTGCGGGATATAGATTTCAGCATTGATGTAGCACCTGACACGCATCCCGATTCCTCCATATCGTATGGCACCAGCGGAGTTGAGGGAGCTAAAGGAGCAATTGCAGGAGTTATTGAACAAGGGATTTATCAGACCAAGTGTATCCCCCTGGGGTGCACCAGTACTATTTGTGAAGAAGAAAGATGGGTCCCTAAGAATGTGCATTGACTACAGACAGCTGAACAAGGTAACGGCACGTAATAAATACCCTTTGCCTAGTATTGATGATCTGTTTGATCAATTGCAGGGAGCTGCCCATTTCTCAAAGATTGATCTTCGATCTGGTTATCATCAGCTCAGAGTTAGTGACAAAGATATTCCTAAGACAGCTTTCAGAACTCGATACGGGCACTATGAATTCCTTGTGATGCCTTTCGGGTTGACTAATGCTCCAGCTGCATTCATGGATTTAATGAATAGGGTGTTCAAGCCGTTTCTAGACAGATTTGTTATTGTATTTATTGACGATATCTTGGTGTATTCTCGCAGTCAAGAAGAACATGAGGCTCATCTGAGAGTTGTACTGCAAACATTGCGGGAACATAAGCTTTATGCGAAGTTCTCTAAGTGTGAATTTTGGCTAGACTCTGTAGCATTCCTTGGGCATGTGGTATCCAAGGATGGAATACTGGTAGATCCTAGAAAGACAGAAGCAGTGCAGAAATGGCCCAGACCCACCACTCCTACAGAGATTCGCAGCTTTCTGGGATTAGCAGGTTACTATAGGCGTTTTGTGCAGGATTTTTCCAGAATAGCAGCACCATTGACCAAGCTAACACAGAAAAATGCAAAGTTTCAGTGGACAGATGAATGTGAGCAGAGTTTTCAGAAGCTCAAGACATGTTTGACCACCGCGCCAGTTCTAGCCTTACCATCCGGTTCGGGAGGATTTACGGTATTTTGTGATGCTTCGAGAGTGGGATTAGGGTGTGTTCTCATGCAAAATGGTCGTGTGATAGCTTATGCTTCGCGACAGTTGAAGAAGAATGAACAGAATTATCCCACTCATGATCTGGAGATGGCTGCAGTGGTATTTGCACTGAAAATTTGGAGGCACTACTTGTATGGAGAAACATGTGAAATTTATACCGATCACAAGAGCCTAAAATATATTTTTCAGCAGAGAGATCTAAACATTCAGCAACGTCGCTGGATGGAACTTCTCAAGGACTATGATTGCACTATTCTATATCATCCAGGGAAGGCCAATGTTGTGGCTGATGCACTGAGCAGAAAGTCCATGGGTAGTTTGGCACATATAGCTCCCGTAAAGAGACAGTTGGCCAAGGATATCCACAGGGTCGAAGGTACAGGTATTAGGTTCGGTCTATCTAAATCAGGGGCATTATTGGCTTATGTTCCAGCTAAGTCTTCATTGGTAGAACGTGTTAAAGCCACTCAGTACGAGGATGAACGGTTGTGCAAATATCGAGATGAAGTCCTAGCTGGTAAAAGCAAGAATATGATTGTTGATGATAATGGGGTTCTCCGACTAGGTAACCGGTTATGTGTACCAGAAATTGATGGGCTAAGACGAGTTATTCTCGAAGAAGCTCACCATTCTAGATACACTATACATCCTGGATCCACTAAGATGTACTGTGACCTGAAGCAGTTGTATTGGTGGGAGGGTATGAAGAAAGATATTGCTAACTTTGTTGCTAGTTGTTTGACTTGTCAACAGGTTAAGGCTGAGCACCAGCGACCCGCAGGACTACTACAACGGCTTGAGATTCCAGAGTGGAAGTGGGAAAGAGTTACCATGGATTTTGTGACTGGGCTACCTCGTACACTTAAAGGTTATGATTCGGTATGGGTGATTGTTGATCGGCTTACAAAGTCAGCACACTTTTTGCCGGTTAAAACTACTTACAGTGGTGCGAGATATGCACAGTTATACATGAATGAAATTGTCCGACTCCATGGAGTTCCACTGTCTATTATCTCTGACAGAGGATCACAGTTCACTTCTCATTTCTGGAGGTCCTTTCAAAGAGAATTGGGTACTAGAGTAGACCTTAGCACCGCATTCCATCCTCAGACTGACGGTCAGTCTGAACGTACTATACAGATATTGGAGGACATGTTGAGAGCTTGCATTATTGATTTTGGAGGTAGTTGGGATTCTTACTTGCCTTTAGCTGAGTTTGCTTATAACAACAGCTATCAGGCAAGCATTCAGATGGCTCCTTACGAGGCTTTATATGGTAGGCGTTGTCGTTCTCCAATTGGATGGTTCGAAGCCGGTGAAGTTAAGGTGTTAGGACCAGACCTTATACAATAAGCTATTGATAAGGTCCGGTTGATTAGGCAGAGATTGCTCACAGCGCAAAGCAGGCAAAAGTCTTATGCAGATAAAAGAAAAAGGGACTTGGAGTTTGCAGTTGGTGATCGTGTGTTCTTACGAGTTTCCCCGATGAAAGGTGTGACACGATTCGGGAAAAGAGGGAAGTTGAGCCCGAGATTCATAGGACCCTATGAGATACTTGAACGAGTTAGAGCTGTTGCTTACAATTTGGCTCTTCCTCCAGAGTTATCTTTTATACATACTGTGTTTCACGTATCTATGTTGCGGAAATACGTACCAGACGCTTCTCATGTGCTTGAGGCACCGACTATACAGCTTAATGAGAAATTATCTTATGAAGAGGAACCAGTAGCCATAGTCGAGAGTCAGATAAGGAAGTTACGGAGAAAAGATATTGTGTTTGTGAAAGTTTTGTGGAAAAATCATACCGCAAGGGAAGCTACTTGGGAAATGGAAGATGATATGCGAACAAAGTATCCTCAGTTATTTCACCCTACAGGTATGCTCTTGGTTTAAATTCGGGGACCGAATTTCTTAAGGGAGAGAGATTGTAATACCCTAGTTAAATAAAACAAGGGCAATTCAGTCATTTCATAAATTAATTCAAAAAAAAAATAAAAAAAAAGAACAAAGAAACGAGCAAGCAAAAGGACTCTGCAGAGTCCAAACAGAGGGAAAAATTGGTACCAAGGGATTAAGGGGAAGGGGTCATTACGCAGCAACAAAAGGGAAAAAAGGGAGTTTACAAAGAAAAGCTTTTTTTCTAAGGGAGAAGAACATCAGGGAAAAACAAGTGTAGAATCAGGGAAAGAGAACAACAAAGGTAAACAAAACTTTTCTTTTTCCTTTGTTAATTTCTTCCTTTGCCCAAACAATTAGCCTGTATAAGGAAGTAAGTTGGTTAACTAGATGTAATGAAAATAATAGGAAAATACAGGAGTATTTTTATATAGAAAAAAAAATCAGGAATCTATTATTATTGGGATGCAAATCCTGTTAGCTTTTAGCAAGCACGATAGTGTACGGATTAAGAGTACTTGCTCATTCTATATTTGACTTTTTCATATCAAAGGTTATTCTTCTATATAGAGATGAATTAACAGCGATATAAATTGAATGTTTATACAAAGAATGACATTCACAATGACTAAATTGAAGAATAGAATCTCAATCAGGCATCCTCGAGGATCGAGTATTCTAATTAGTTTTGAATTGTCGTAAACGAGGAAATTAACACGAGATCGATACATGTGATTATAGATTGACCGGACGAGGGGTTGGATCGCTTGTGGAAGATACGCTTAAACTACACGCGTCTGTACTGTGAGTGATGACCTTACCGCAATTTGTATTTCCATAACCTGCATGGATTCTACTTGATTTTGAAGTAAAATATATTACCGAATGATTTAAATTGCATGGGACAAGTCCTTTTATAAGATATGTACCGAAATAATTATTTGAATTATTTTACCGTTACAAGATTTGATTTTTACCGCTACTTGACATGTTTTACCGCTATTTGGAATATTGTACTGTTACTTGAAATGCCCCTTTACTTTGTATAGAAAATATATATTTTGGGATGAGCCTTGACAGACCCCGTAGCTAACGACGGGTACGTTAGACCTGGTGCACCTTGTATACTCCGGATTACCGTTACAGTCTCTGCTAGTGCGAAGGTAGAACTAGCTTACTGTTACTGATTTCCTCAGGGAGGAATTTATACTGATTACATGGTTTGTTCTTCGAAATCTCTCAAACCCATATATTTGATATAATATAGTGATTACTGAACTTACTACTGATCTGATATTGATTACTGCTTACAAGAAGTACTTGAAAAGACTAATTTCTGTTTGTTATTCTAAAAGTGACAACTAAATTATATGTATATTTCTGCATAATATATACTGGCATGTTTTGACTTGTCCCCACTTAAAACGGTTGTGGTTAAGCGTTATTACTCACTGAGTTGCGACTCACTCCTCGCTATATTTTTCCTTCCAGATACAGCAGGCGTCGTAGCCGAGGATCTTCATTCTTAAAGTTGCGAGTTGATAATCCTGGTGAGCCCCGCATTAGTTCGCGTGGGCAAGAGTTTTATTTATTCATTATTGTCCTTCTTTGAAACCCTTAGAGTCGCTCCATTTAGTCATTTATTAGTCATTCGTTTGTCAGTTGTATTATTCATTAATAAGTTACTCTTGCGAGTATTTGGTGTCTACGAACTTACTACAACCCTGTTAGATTGTTCTCGTAGTATTTGGAGGTAAACGTGGTATTTTATTATTATTGAGTAAGGATATTGGTTGTTGGCTGGTTTTTCTGTTTGTTTTAAGCAGGTAAAATTTTGGATAGGCCTAAAAACAGGGGAAATTCTGCCCGATTTTCTGTAGGATTTTGATAAGGCTTGCTTGGAGCACTAGCTCCTAAGCGCCGGTCACTGCCCCAAATTGGGTCGTGACAGAAAAGAGAGGTATAAATTTGGTTAGATGGAAGGATTTGACTTTAAGCAAGCAACATGGAGATATGAGCATCAGAAATCTAAATCTTCATAATCAGGCTCTTTTACAGAAATGGTTGTGGAGATTTAACACTGATGTGAATGTCTTATGGAGGAACTTCATTATGCAAAAATATGGCTCTGTGAATCAGTGGACAACAAATGAGGTAAAGTCTACCTATGGGTGCAGTGTTTGGATAACAATCAGAAAGTTGTGGCCAGATTTTAGTAATAATTTCACAATCAAGATTGGCAATGGTTTAAAAACTTCTTTTTGGGATGATCATTGGGTGGGTGAAGCCAGTTTAAAAGTTCTTTTCCCAGATCTATATGCTATCAGTCTTCAGAAATTGGCAAAAATAAGCCAAGTATGGAGCAATCAGGGCTGGAATTTGGAGTTCAAAAGATTTTTAAATGATTGGGAATTGGAAAGGGTGTCTATTTTTCTGCAAACTATTCAATCTTTCAGGGGAACAACACAAGTCACAGATAAATTGGTTTGGAAACTGAACAGTAGTGGCACTTTTAAAGTGAAGAATGCATATTGGAACCTAAATCAGAGTGCTTCAATGTCACTACTGTGGCCTTAGAAATACATCTGGAGGGTCAAGATTTCATTTAAAGTTTCATGTTTTGTTTGGTTAGTGGTGAAAAAGGCATGTTTGACACAAGAAAATTTACAAAGAGAGGTTTTCAGATTTGCTCTAGATGTTTTCTGTGTGGACATGAAGTGGAAGATAATGTTCACTTGTTCATTCACTGCATGACAACAACAAATCTGTGGAACATGTTCTTTAGTATGATGGGAGTGAATTGGGTCATGCCTAGAACCACCCTGGAACTTCTTAGCAATTGGAAACTGATTGGAAAAAGAAGAGGAGAAAAAGATAAATGGAAAATCATCCCAGCTTGTGTTTGGTGGATAGCTTGGAAGGAAAGGAACTCTAGATATTTTGAAGACAAAGCAAGCTCTCTACAGAAGATCAGAATGAATTGTCTTTCTCTATTTTATTTTTGGTGTAAACAGGAGTTTTTGGCGGATGATAGGGACCTAATAGATGTTATAGGATCTTTGTAAATCATAGATAGATCAGGGTCCCCTTTGGGTTTACTTTTTTGGATCTGTACTTATCATCCCATCATTATCCAGATGTTGTGTTTATTATAAATATTTACCATTCAAAAAAACAGTTGTTGTTCTCTACTTCTTGTCATCCCCAAACCGATGGCAAAACCAAGGTTGTCAATAGAACCTTAGGAGCTATGCTTAGAGCTTTGGTTAAAGGGAAATTTGCTTCTTGGGAAGATCACTTACGTTTGATTGAATTTGCATATAATAGAACCATGCATACTTCTACTTGCATGACTCCTTTCGAGGTTTTGTATGGTTTTAACCCCCTAGTCCCCTTGGATCTCACGCCTTTGTCTCAAGATGTGGTTTTAAGCTTAGATGCCAAGGTGAGAGCTCAATAAATGAAAAAACTTTACGAACAAGTGAGGAAACAACTTGAAAAGAAGAATCAAGAAGTTGCCAAGAAAGCTAACAAGGGGAGAAAGAAGATTGTCTTTGAACCAGGAGATTGGGTTTGGGTTCATTTTCGGAAAGATAGATTTCCCAACAAGAGGGCAAGCAAGTTGATGCCAAGAGGTGATGGTCCGTTTCAAATCATTGAACACCTCAACGACAATGCATACAAGGTTGATTTGCCAAGTGACTATCAAGTGCACAACATTTTCAATGTGTGCGACTTGTCTCCGTTCAAAGTTGATGATCAAGCAAATTCGTGGATGAATTCTTTTCAAGAATGGGAGAATGATGCAACCCGGCTCGTGAATAAAATATTTAGGGAGTTGCAACAGTTGCAGGCCACATTCTCAAAACTGGAGCTATTGGGGAAGATGTTGGAGGCTTCAGGATCTGTTTGCAAGCTCACTGCCTCAGAACCAGAACTTGTCCATCGCGATCACGAGACATCAGACGCGATCGCGCAAGGTCCAGACAATGCTCAGCGCGATCGCGAGTCTTCAGACGCAATCGCGCAGGAAGCTGAAATGGGGTGAAGACAGTTGTTCTTCGCGATCGCGAAGCTTTGGTTGCTCACACAGCGCCATCGCGCACGTTTTGGCGCGATAGCGCTTAGACGACAATCAGAAGGCCTCTTTTAGTTTAATGACTTTGTTGCAGCACATTTCAGGGGCAATTAAGGCATTGTTTGCCATTTTTAGGAACTACTATTTAAGCTCTTTACCTTCATTTATTAGGTTAGCTTTTGATGAATACTGAGTGTGAGAAAACTTGGCTAAGCTTGCTGCTTAATCACTTTAATCCTTGATTTGCAATTGAACATTGATTCAATTGAGGATCAATTAGTATAGGTTCCTTTTGTTAGACAATTAAAGGGGTGATTAGGCCTATTTTCCTAATTTGTTTCTTTAATCTTTTCTAATTAAAAGTAGGTCTTGCTTTTAATCTCTTCTTCAATTCTTGTTTCTTTTCTATCTTGTTGTTGATTCATATCAAGATACTATCCTGATGTTTAATCCACACTACAAATAAAAACCAACTAAAACTTTAAAAGTAACATCTTTCCCTAGAACCTAACCATAATGTACAATTCTCTTTTTCAGGTTACATTGAACAAGTTTTTGTTCTCATGTTCTTTTGATAACCAATAGAACTGTATGTTGTATGTGCAGCCACACATGCTTCATCTCAAGGAAGATCGTCAAAGTAGACGGCTGTATGACTTGGAAACTACAATCACTTTACTCGGGGAAAACCAAACTGAAAGTGAAAGAAAAAGAAACGTTATAGCCAATTCACATATTACTATTCTAGGTCAGCTTGCGACTATATAGCTATAGATAAATAATACCTCTAGACAAGTAATGAAATATCATGGTTTAATTGACTATTAAGTGATTCCTAAACTGACTGCCAAGTGAAATAGTCTAGTACTATGTCATAGCTCAGAAGCAATCTCAACATCTAGCATAGCTTTAATTGCATCTGTTCAACTATGCTCTAGAGATTCAAGTATAAACTATCAAATGCCGTGTTGCTAGAACTTTAACGATAATTAAATAAATTTACTCAATCAGAAAGAACCTTGCTTGAAAATTTTCCTTCAATTTTTTTGTTTTCCAAGCTTGTAGACTTCTTACAAGGGATAGGCAAACCATACCTTATTGTGAAATAGAAATCTCATTTTTCCTAGCATTTTTGCACTCCCTAGTAATTCCACAAACATGATTGAACAGCTCCTGTAATGATAAATGGATAAACAAACTGAAATGATCTAATAGACAAGTTAGGAGAATAATTCTTATTTCTAAGGGCAAGAAATTCATCTTTAGTGTAAAAGCAATTCACGTGCCACACATGCAGAGATCAGAGATAAGGAGAACAAGAATGGCAGGGCAACTAATGATTACCACATTATACATGGACTAGGGAACAAGGTCATATCTCTAATTTTCATTCAGAAAGGGAGGATGAAAGCCTTAGTGGGGAAACAATCACATCAATGCTCACCCCCAAAGTTGTTTATAGCTGAGTAGAGAAAGCACTGTTATCCTCAGCTGAAAACAAGAAACTGATAGGGCCCTTCAGTTTACAGTTGAATTCAAAAGTCAATCTTATGAATTTCTGGACAGTTTCCTTCTCAAATTGCCCTAGTTCAAAGCAAACAATAAGAAAAAGTACCAATTAAAATGCCTATAGTTGTCCCTTCTTGAGCTAAGAGGGTGTTGAAACTTTTCCCTTCCTATATAACCGTTGATCCTTGAGAATATCCTAACAACGAAAAAGTAATATATTACAATATGATTTGACCATAAAGTAAAATATGTTCTTTCGGGTTACATTAAACAGATTTTTTACCTTTGGGTTCCATTAGAGCTGTTTGTTCCATGTGCCTCAACGAAGACTAGGTAGACTGTCCTACTTGGAAATTAAAATCTCCCTGCTCAAAGAAAACCAGACTAAACAAAACAACAAAAGAAAGAAAAAAAGGGTAGAACATTTAGCAGACAGCTGCAACGTATTGACATGAAAAATCTAGAAATATTTCATATAGTTGAAAAGAAACCACATTTATCTACAACAGATAGCTGCATCATGGTCACATGAAGCATCCATGTCTCTATTAACAAATAAACTCGAATAACTTTTCCTGAGATGAGGAATCTTTTCCATACATCTCAAAGTAGATGTTTCGTGTACGAACTTCCTTTTAATGTTAACTGAATTCTAATTAAGTTTCGAATTATCTGTAAATGTTTGTAGGTGTGGCTTTCTTATAAAATTGGCTTTGGGGAATCAAATAACAACTTCTATGTCATCATTTTGAACGCCCATGTAAATAACTACACCATAAACCGCTTTAAAGATTGTACACTAAAGCATAGAATTGGAAATAAATTTGAAAGGAAACAGTATCATCTCCGCAATCACTAACTTAATATCATTTCAATCATCTTGCCAGAGATGAAAGGGCTAATATAATGCATGTGTGTTGCCTATCTAAAAGCAGAAGTAATAAAAGATTTAGAAATCACCAGATCTATTGCTAATCAAATGAAACAATTACTCGGAAAAACTTCCCCTTAGGTTTATTGTCCGTTTTAGGCAGGTCTTCTACAAGATACAGGTATACCTTTCAAAAGGTTGAGGCTGTTCTAAAACAACCATACATGTTGTATGGGAAGTACTGTTAGATTAAAAACAGCAGAATAGAGGAATGAGTAACTGTCACAGTGAAAGCAAATACAGCTGTCCAAAAGATTACAAAGAAAAAGAATGTAACAAGAAAAATAAAGTGAAGCTTGAAAAATAAGTAGGTAATTTTATTTGGAGAATCACTTACCTTAATACAATAGCATAAATCACCAATGCCACATGCAGTGGACCTGAGCTGTCTTTGGCCACTCCATCCTTACAATAGGAATTTGATCAATCTTTGACCATTCGACTTCCTCACTCTCGAGACATGGTTTGAGCACCGGACAACCATCAAGGTTAATTTAAAGATGGAGAGCAACCCTTTTCCTTGAAGAGATTGGAGCATGGGGTACTGCTCGAGAAGCAGTATCCGTCATACATCACAGGCGGAGGAAGGTACGTCTTTATTCTAACTATGGTAACTTCGTCAATTATGCAAGGAAGTTTCAGAGATGCACTTAAAGATTGTTCGCCATCTTCCTTCTGCAAAGGATTCATCTTCCAGCAGTCAAATACCTAGAATTTGTCAAGAGGTGGCAGGAGTTCTTGCACGAGGACATGAATTCCAAATCATTATCAAATAGAGCAAAGGGACTGATCATACTGTAGTCACATTCCTGACAAAATAGAATAAAATAAGAAAAGCTTTTCTAAGTTGCTAGTAACTCCATTCTAGAGATTATAATTCTCGTAGCATACATACGAAACTGGAAAATACAGTCCTTATAAGATGGTCTAGTAACATGCATATAAAACTAATAAAGGTTAAGCTCTAGGTTATGTACTCTGTATTGTATTACATTTCTGCCATCACGAGGAGTAAAACATATCTTTTCATGCTTATCAAGTTCCAAACAGCAAGCTAATTTAACATTCATCCCAGGCCTAGGCTAAAAGCGAAGACAGAAATGTTAAAACGGCGGAAGAAATTAGCATCATATGGATGCTGAAAAGGAACTCGCTCCTTTTGCTGTCACTTAGGCAAAAGTGCACTTATATTTCCTAAACAATTTTGATGGTTGTCTGTGATTTTTATGTGTATATATCTGTGTATGTGTATGCATTTGAAATATTACTTCTATATGTAGTTTTAGCACAGAGCTATGTTTTTAATTACAAGCATAACAACTACATAGCAGATTGATTGAGCATCATTAATAGCGGAAAACTAGATCATTCTGACAAATAGTTAACTTTAAACCACCTTCTCCTTGCTTAACTCACTGGGAAAGGGAAACAACAAGATTACATGAATTGCTGTAAATACATGAACTACAACTCCAAGACTGATTCATATTTCAAAAGAGTACGCAGTCCAGCAGAGACAAATTTATGCATGTGCAACGCATGGTCCAAGATTTCTAGTTCATCAGTATTATATTGTGTTATCAACTCCTACCCAAACTGTATTTCTTTTAAGAATGTTCAAAATAGAAAATATAAGGATTACTACAGTTGCAGCTAATCACAATATTGTCATCTAACATTAAGCTCGTCGCAAAATTGAGATGCTTACTTGGCTTTCCAGTTTCTCAGTGAGGAATAGTCAAGATGAACAACCTTCACAGCGGTTATAGACACCTTGCTCTGCTCAACATGATTTGATAAAGCAAAAGATTAACAAGCAACAAGAGAAGTATTGAAAAATATAAAAACTTACTGAAGTACAGAATAACATACATCTATTTGAGCAACATTCTTCTTAATCATCACATATATTCCTTATTGATTTGTATGGTGAGAATATGATCAATTTCTGGCCAGGGCTCCCCCTTCTCAAATTCTAGAATTGGTTTGAGCAACGGGCAGCAAGGCATGCTTCATCTCATGGAAGGCAAGGTGGATGGCTATATGACTTGGAAATTACGACCTCCTTACTGAAATAAAACCAAACTGAAAACAAAAGAAAAATAAGTGTTAGAACTCTAAGCCAATCCACGTATCACTATTCCAGACCAGCCCATGTCTGTATAGCTATTCATGAATGCTTCCTTTAGACAAGTAATGATTTTATTTGACTACAAAAGTGACTCCTAAACTAACTGCTGAGTGAAGTTTTAATTTGTCATAGCTGACAATCAATTTTTTATGCTGCTATAAGAATAAAGCAATGCCAGATGAGCCAAGCTGCCATTCATCTCTTCTATACCTGGTTTAACGGTTAGTCAAGACTTTAAGGCTTCTCAATAGCATCTGGCATAGTTCTAATGACATCATGATATGTCCGTTTGTTGTCTAACCATAACCTTATCTCTGATGCGAATTAATGCTGATTTTCAATCCAAGCTACCCCACGAGGCTTACTCAAAAAAGGAAAGGTAAAAAAAAAAAAAAAAAAAGATACAGGTGCAAACAGAAAAAAGAAAGTTTAAAGGTGACAATTTTATATCCATTCAACTATGCACTAGATATTCAGAAAATGACAACATTAATCAGAATAAGCTATACAACGCTGCGTTGTTAGAAAACCAAAGATCAATGAATGAAGCTACTTAATGAAAAAGAATATTTTTGTTTGGAAATCTTCAAATATTTTGCTTTCCTCATTGTGAATTAGAGATCTTACAAGGAAAATGCAAAAGATACCCCATTGTGAATTAGAGATCTCAAATTTCCGAGCATTCGTGTTCTTCCAAGTGATTCCGCATATTTGGCTGAACAACTCCTGCAATGACAATGAAAATAAGCTGAAACCATCTATAGACAATCAAGGAAAATTTTCAATGATAGCTGGCAAGTTATCCAGAGAGCAAGTTGTGTTTCTAATATAGCAAGAACTTCATCTTTAGACTCCACCGAGCCTTTTTAGATGGGAACTATGAATCTTAGGCCGGGACCCCCATGAGGAAATGACATTGTATGGTTACCACATCATTCTTGGAACAGAACAGCGAGACTCATCAATAAACCATCGTATAGTTTTCAAATTCCTGACGAAATTGAAGAAAACAGAAAGTTCTTCATTTGCTATTAAGCTGTTCTAGACAAGATAATTCTCATAACATGCATATTAAACTAAACAACACTGTACTTTATGTAAGATATTTCTCAGAACATGCATTCTAAACTAAACAACACTATTTTATGAACGATGGTCTCATAACAAGCTAATAAAGTAAAAAATGACTAAGCTGGACATGACCTCTTCGGCTTTATTAATTCCTACATTTACTATGCCTCTTCGGGTTCATATATTAGTGTCAACCTATAACAAAACAATGACCTAGTCTAACCTGGACAACAGATGAGTTTTGAGAGTTACGAGCAGTGGATGACTTAATACACACAGAGAAATGACTAGTCCATTTCAGGCTGATGACATATTGGAAAAAATTACAAACAAAAAAAGAAGTATTGAAATCTTGCAACTTATCACATTTTTGTCATCTAACACTAAGCTCGTAGCAATGTTGAGATGCTTACTCGGCTTCCAATTTCTCAGTGAGATGAACAACCTTCACAGCGTCAAACTTCCAGATTCCAAATCAAGGTAGAACTGTACAATACGCAGAGCTGATGTCACCCTCAGCTATAACAAAAATGGACCTATTTTAATTTGGATAAATATCATTTTTGATAGATGATTGATGATGATTGATAATAGAAAATGACTAGTCGATCCTTTTGAATGATGTTTGAAATTTGATATCGGAAGAAGTTCCTCCATACCAATTTTTGCAGAAAATTTCCAAAGACTGAACAAAGAGAAGTAGCACTGTCAAATTCCATACAAAAAAAGTACGTTTCTTCACTTACACGTTGCTGACAGACCACATTCGAAGTGATTGTCTGTTGAATAGAGAATGTCACCACAACCGTCCTTTCAGCAACTGGGCTAAAAGCTGTAATAGCTTACATATGGTGAGAAAGAAAGAAAATTATCAGTAAGTTGATATCTGATAATCATACATAATAACCTATATAATCCAGATGCTTTTAGTCGTTAAATTACTGGGAAGCAAACTTTTATATTTTTGACAGATAGGAAATAAACTTTGAATATGTATACCTTTGAATTCTGTTAGAGTGTTGCATTCAATAGTGAACATGTGCATCACTTTAAACCACCTCCTCCTTGATCAACTCACTGACAAGGGGGAAGAATATGTATACGTGAATGTTATTGAGATGGAATAAAATTCATCTTCAAGTAAGATGAAGAGTGTGATACGTATGGCAAAGAGTACATGAATTGTTATTGAAATGAATTTCAAAGGAAAACAGAAAACTGGCTGACAAATCTGTGTATGGTAAAAGAGTACTAGTTTGTTAATATCACATTAAGCTATCAAGTTTCTGGAGCAAAATTATTCCAATTCCTACCTATACTACAGTTCTTTAACGTGTTCCAATGCAAAATAAAGATTTTATCACCTTCTTTTTTGTCATCTAACATTAATTAACCTCGATCTGAAGATGATTCCTCGGCTTCACAGTGCAATAGATACTACACACAGCAGAAAATGATTTAATAAAGGAAAACATTTCAACAAACAAGCAAAGCAACGTGCATCCGGAACTAGATAATTTAGAGAGGGAAGAGTGTATCCGTTTTACTGGAAGGGATAGCAGATTATGGCAATAACGAATACATAGCTCAGAGAGGGAGGAGGGCGGCACTAAATAATAATGAACTCATATTGGATCTTGATTACCCTTAAGGTTAAATTTTCAACTCCTTCATGGAATCATTTTCTTTCGAGACAGTGAACATACAGACATACTACAGATGTGCACAGTAAAAGATTTCTAATTTCTTAATATTACATTTTGCTATCAACTTTATTGAGCAAATTATAAGTTCCTACATTTACTATGCCTCTTCGGCTTCATAGATTAGTGTCAACCTATAACAAAACAATGACCTAGTCTAACCTGGACACCAGATGAGTTTTGAGAGTTACGAGCAGTGGATGATTTAATACACACAGAGAAATGACTTGTCCTTTTCAGACTGATGACATATTGGAAAAAACTACAAACAAAAAGAGAAGTACTGAAATCTTGCAACTTATCACATTTTTGTCATCTAACATTAAGCTCGTAGCAACGTTGAGATGCTTACTCGGCTTCCAATTTCTCAGTGAGATGAACAACCTTCACAGCTTCAACCTTCCAGATTCCAATAGACCCTTTGCTCTGCTCAACAAGATTTAACACAGCATAAATAATTAACAAGCAAAAGAGAAGTAATGAAAAATATAAAAACTTACTGAAGCAGAAAATAACTTACATCTGTTAAGCACCATTCTTCTTAATCATCATAGACATTCATTGTCAATCACTATGGTGGGAATATGAGCAATTTTTGGCCAGTACTCCCCCTCCCCAAATTCTAGACTTGGTTTGAGAGATGGGCATTCGGCAATACGTAGTGTAGAGATGGAAGAGGGCAGCCCATTTGCTGGAAGTGATTGGAGATTAGGGCATTCGGCAATACGTAGTGTAGAGAGGGAGGAGGGCAACGCTGGAAGGTATTTGAGAGAACAACAAGATCCGATGGTCAGCTCAGAGAGGGAAGAGGGCAACGCTGATTCTGGAAGAGATTCGAGTTGCTTGCAGGAATGGATACATAGAATTCGAAGAGAAGTGAGGCGCCGAAGAGCTTCGGTCTGCAGTGAATGGAGCTCATCATGGCGATCTAATGTTAGCTTAAAAAGAGACTCTATTTGAGGTAACTTACTAATATTTAGGGATTCAAGAGAGGTGAGGCTTTTGAGAACTTGGCTGCTTAATGTTTTCATATTGTCTATTTCAAGACGTCGAATCGAAGCGGGCAACTCCCAATCAATCTCTTCGTCACTACCATCATGTAGGATTACTAAACGGGTGAGTCCCTGTAAACACCACTTCTTTCGGCCATTCACCAGTTTCTTGCAATGGGAGATCAGAAGAGTTTCTAAATTGAAGGGCAACCCTCCTTCAGGGAAGGACTCGATTTCGGGACAACGAATCAGTTCCAATTTCTTAAGAGATGGAAGGAGTTCACGCATATGTTCTGGCAGTGACTTCAGCTTCTTGCAGTATCTTACAGATAATGACGTCATCTGAATCTTGCAGGCCACTGAAAGTATTTCAAGATTCCAACATCCCTCAATATTCAGTTTTTCTGTTGCAGTGGGAATCAAAAGCCTTGTATTGCTGTTGCTACTGCATATACTCAAATAGCGTACTCTTGGGAGCAACTCAGGTGATATCTCATCTATAGAATCACATCTACTCAGTATCAATCTGTCGAGAAACATATCACTAACTGATGACTCCAATTTCAATTTCCCACAATTACGTATCTCTATCTCCTTCAACGTATTTGGAAGACTGCTAATAGGTAAGGAGGTAAGAGACTGACAGTTATGAATATGTAATTCCTCTATCTGCTTCATTCCCTGAAGTTGGGTTGTAAACAGTTCAGCATGATCAAAAAGAACTCCAACCTTAGGAGAACCAACAACTTTAAACTTTTTTAAGCTTGAAAGTTGACTAGGTGCCTCCAAAAGAAGTTCCGGACATTTTGAAATACTCAATTCTGTCAAGGAACAAATATTTTCAGGTAACTTCCCAGTCAACTTGGGGCAATCTTCAATTGTAAGGTTCTGAAGAGCAGGGAACTCTCCATTCCCTAGCACATCCCACTGCTTCCACTCCTCCATCCCTGTAAATTCAAGCCGTTCCAGAGACTTAAATGGCTTAATTGAAGACGGACTACCATAGAATTCTTCAGTCACCTCTGTTATTTGAGCCATCCCTCTAATGATAAGGGATTTCAAAGAAGGAAGTTGTCCTAGTGCTGGCAAGGAATCACAGACCTTGCAGTTGCTAAGATGCAATTCCACCAGCTCAAGAAACGAATGATCAGCTAGCCAATTTGAAAATTTTGTTCCTCGATATCCAGTGATCTGGAGTTCTTTTATGTTTCTATTAGGTTGCAGCTCATCTAGTATGTCTCTTTCATTTTGTGAATTGTTAGCATTACTTCCACTCCACTCCAATGATAACTTCTCAACATGCCCTTTTCCCCTTATGTTTGCCTTCAGAGCTTCCCATCTATCAGCCACATTTTGCAACTCTAGAATTTTTAGATCTCCATACAAGTTATGCAATTCACCCAAATCTTCAGTTTTCAAACTACTCCAACCACCTACTAGAAATCGAGCTCCCACTAACACATGGAGGTTTTTCAACTTGCTAAGATGTAGCTGCATCTTCAAGGGAGAAGTGCCTCTAAGGTCAAGATGACGCAAGTTGATCAACTTTTCCATCTGCAAGGGTAACTCCTCAAGCAGACGACAAGATGACAAAAGAAGCGTCTCTAAGTTATACAGTACACAAATTGAATCCGGTAACTTTTTTATCTCTGTCCAAGAAAGGTCCAAAAACCTTAGGAGTCTTAAATTGATGAACAAGACATTCGGTAACTCCTTGATTTCATAACCAGACAATGATAGCGCCCTTAAGGATGTTAGTGTAGGCAATATGTTATGCAGCACCCTCTTGCTTAGATTCTTCCTTGAATATTGTCGGGTACGCAGTGGAAGCAGGGTCCTCAATTGCTCCAATTTGTTGAGGGGTTTTAATTTTTCAAACTCACCATATCCCACAGAATATGACAGGTGCCGAGTTCGTTCCAAGTTATGAAATCCTGCGTTTTCTTCCAAGCTGATACAAAGCTGTGAAGATGCAATTCGGGCCAAATCATTGACAAGGTCATGCATTAAGTATATCTCTGTGTTCCTTTGAGTAGAACCTGGGACCCTTTCAATTAAATATTTATCTGTGTTCGTTTGAGTAGAATATGGAACCCTTTCCACCAAGGATCTTGATTTCAAATCAAGAAAGCATTGGTCGCCATATTTAATTGCTTCATCTTGTTGCGAATTCTGTACAAGACCATTGGCTATCCAAAGTTGAATGACTTGTTCTTTGCAGAATGGATAATCTTTTGGAAATATTGCAAGATATGCAAAGCATCTCTTCAAATATGAAGGAAGATCATTGTAGCTCAACATCAAAGCTGGTAATATGTCATTAACTGGGAGCTCCCATATTTCACTTCTCAATATGCGTCTCCACCCTTCAACATCGGATTTGGAGCGTAACATGCCAGCTAGCGTCTTTAGAGCTAAAGGCAATCCTTTGCACTTATCTGCAATTTCTTTACCGACCTTTTCAAGTTCTTGATATTTCTTAGGTTCCATTTTCCCAAATGCATGTCTTTTGAATAAGGACCAAGACTCTTCGCTAGACAACATGTCCATGCTAATTTTCTCATTACCCATTGTTGAGGCAACACCTCCCTTACGTGTCGTCACAATGATCTTACTTCCTACATCTCCTTGTACAAAAAGATTTCTCAAGTCAGCCCACGCATTATAGTTTTCATTCCAAACATCATCCAGAACAATAAGAAACTTTTTTCCCTTTAAGCTTTCCTTCAATTTGATCTGAAACTGATTAAGATTGTTATCAGCCTTTGAGTCAAAAGAGTCAATTTCTTGAAGTAACCCTTTTGTTATTCTTAAAGCATCATATGGTTCTGAGACACAGAACCAAGCTTTCAAATCAAAATGTTTTTTCACCGTCTCATTATTGTAAACGGCTTTAGCAAGTGTTGTCTTGCCAATCCCAGCCATCCCAACAATAGGAATTACAGTCAGTGTTTCTCCATTTGCATCACTAGACAATAGACGACCAACCAATTCCTTTATTTCATTCTGCCTACCAAAGATATCAGATTCATCAACCACAGAGGTTGAAGGTGTCCTAGTTTCTTGTTTACCCGAATCAAGATAGTTCTTTATCAGGCCAAGGTGACCAATTTGCTTTTCCAACTCCTCTACTAATTCAATGGTATCTTCCAACTTCTCCTTTATGTTATCAAAAAATTCATCACTTACCTGCTGGTTGCTTGTCTCTGCAAGATATTGATGCTGACCTTCCACCTTAAGTCTCAAGACTTCATAATTAACTTCTTCAATTAAGTTTTCAGCACAGTCGACGGCATCCTGAAGTTCATTAAGCCACTGGCTCACGGATTGATTTGATGCCTGCTTATTCTGTGCATCGCTTAGCACAGCCTGAAGACCAAGCAACGTAATCCTTAGCTTCCTTAACAAACGCACATCACGCTTGTCCCTCTGAAACATCTTCAGTAGCTGACCCTGAGGAGCAAGCCTGTCAAATAGAACTTGCAGAACTGAAGACAGAAATGCACCACCAACTGCTAAGCCAATATCCATCTCCCAAAGCTGCAAGCAAAGCAGAGAAATCTCAAAATGATCAAGAATTAAAATAGTCTCTATGAAGAGTAATATGCAAACAAGTATGGTTTCTCTTTCTCACTTTTGCTAGAGCTGAGAAGACTTTCTTCCAAATTGGGAGTTCAAAGTCAATGCTACAGCTTGATGTCTTAACTAACTGATTATTTTAATTTGGAACAGAATTCTGTGAAATAACAATTTTAAATTAATATCATACTCTTTCCCTACCTTGCCCAGCCTAGTCACTGCCCTATTATATTGCCTTTTGTGTCTTTTTGGTTACAAATTTTCTTCCATGTATAAAGTTATACATGAATTGATCGGGGTATTATTTTATCTTCTATGATGTAGGCTAACTAATTCACAGCTAGATTAGTTATACATGCATAACAATTACCCCACTAAAGTGGAGAGGCTGTTTCCCATACAGCATGGGCTAGGAAAAATAATTACATGCATAACAATTAAATTGACAAAATTGTTCTTTCCAAACCTTTTTATTTCTTTGGATATTTGTCTTTTTTTATAATGTCCAAGTTTACTATTAGAAGCAAAAATTCATCCAACCCAAAATCATACACATTATACACCATGTTTTTTATTTATAATAAAATGAACCAAACGTTAAATAAAAATAATACATGCATTACTGATTTGATTACCTGTTCAAACTTGGACTTTTTCTTTCTGGAAATGGGAATGTTTGAAAAAGGATTTTCCGTAAATTGATGCCTTCTTCCTTGTCACTTCAGTACCATAGAGGCATAGAGTCACCAACGATGAACCCACCCAAAGAAACAAAAAATAATTGGCAGTTTTGTAGTGGATGTTTGTTAATTGCAAAAATGAATAATTAGAAATTGAAACAAGTTTTAGTCAACTGTTGCTTGTTTAACATATTGATTGGAATCTTCCTTCTAATTGCTTACCTGGACATTAATTTTGATGGAAAAACTTGAGAGTTACCATCACCAATTGAAACAATTAAAAATGAAAATTTAAGATTAATGGAAGTTAAACTGATTTGTGCTATTATCAAGTGGATGTCTGATATCAGTCTGAAGCATTAAATATATGTTCATATGCTATTTCTCAGAATTGATCTATAATTTATCTTCTAGGGAAAAAGGCTATTTACTAAAATGGAACCTCTCAAGTTTTCAAATTAAAAAAATAAAAAGGATATTGATCAAGTTAATGTTTAATTAGTTTAAATGAGGGCCGAAATTTAATATTTAAAAGTGTCGGTATGAGAAAAACTTCCGAAATTTACAAAAACACCTCACAATTCAAAAGAATTCAAAAGAATTCATTTGCCTCGTCCCCACCTACTTTTACTCTTTTTCCTATTCAAATCATTTCAAACTTGTATTTTTCTCTCTTCTCTTCTTTCTTCTAGATTTCTTTTCAAATTTAATTTCATCACCATCCATATTATTTTTCTTTCTTCTTCTTCGTCTACGTTTGCTTTGTTTTCTCTCCTCCTTTTTCTTCTTCTTCTTCGTCTCAATTTTATTTTATTTTCTTTTTAATTCTCATTGTTATACTGATCATTTCAGATGTGTAAACATATTTGTTGTATATTTAAATAATTTTGGAGATGTTTTCACGTCTAGTAAAACTTTGTACATATCTCGACAGA
Organism: Petunia x hybrida; assembly: GCA_037355625.1. Lineage (NCBI taxonomy): Eukaryota > Viridiplantae > Streptophyta > Magnoliopsida > Solanales > Solanaceae > Petunia > Petunia x hybrida. Next base: position 474,759 of record JBBBVM010000012.1, read on the forward strand.
TGTTGAAATATTCCAACATTACCGGTGGAGGGCAGTGGGGGTAGTATGGAGGGTAGTAGAAGGTGGTGGTGGGTGGTGGAGGGTGGTAGAAGGTGACGGTGAGTGGTGGAGAATGGTAGAAGGTGGTGGTGGGTGGTGGGTGGTGGAGGGATATAGAAGGTGGCGGTGAGTGGTGGTGGATGGGCAGAGGGGTAGGGGGTCATTAGGGGGAGGGGGCTGATGAAGGGTGGGGGCCGGGAGAAGGGAGATGAGAATGTGGGAGCTTTGTGCAAAAAAAAAAAAAACTTGAAAACTTTTAAAATGTTAGTCATTAGTGTTAATCTTAAAAGTGTCAAACTTGTATTCTTTTACTTATTTAGAAGACTCAAACTCTCATATACCCACAAAGTACATCTCAACAAATTTAAAACATCCCAACATTAAAGTGGTGGTGGGCGATGAGGTGATGGTGGAGGGTGGTAGAAGGTGGCGGTGAGTGGTGGAGGGTGGTGGTAGAGTGGTGGATGGGTGGAGGGGTAGGGCCGATGGAGGTGGGGCTGAGGGAGGGGAGATGAGAAGGTTAGGGTTTTATGGAATCAAAAAAACTTGAGGGCTTTTAAAATGTTAGTCATTAACTAATCTTAAAAGTGTCCCTTCTATCTAATAAAAAAAACTTGAGTCCCTAATTATTTAGGAGACTCAATAACCTCCTCAATATCAGGTAAACAAACATAACAACCTTAATATGGTGTTAGACGCTTTTAGATGTTAAATTATGGGGAAACAAGATTTCTGACTTGTGTGCCTTTGAACTCTGTAGTAGAAATATCAAAGAGTTAACATGTGTTTTATCCTAAAGCAGCTCCTCCTTCCTCAACTCATTGGAAAAAGGTAAACAACGAGAAAACATGACTTATTTTTTTTGAGAAGGTAACATTTTGTTATATATATATATATATATATATATATATATACACACACACACACACACTAACTGTATAGTCATTCATAATTACAATAAAAAGTATGGGAGAATCATAATCCTTTATCTGTTACAAGGATCCTAAGACATCAATAAAGGATTCATTGTCTTCTATGAACTCTTGTTTACACCAAAAATAAAAGAGGGCTAAACATTGCATCTTCAAGTTCTGGATGGTGCTGCTATTGTCTTCAAAACATCTTTGGTTTCTCTGTCTCCAAACTGACCACCATATGCAAGCTGGGACAATCTTCCATCTCTCTTTGTGACGGGAGGTATTGCTAATCTTGTTCCAGCTTTCTAGAACTTCAAGAATACCCCTAGGCATTACTCACATGAGTCCTTTTATATTGATAAAGATCCTCCATAACTGGTCTGTTATGGTGCAATGCAAAAAAAGATGATTGATTTTTTTGCTCCACATAAATAGCATCTTGAACATAAATGAAAGCCTCTTTTGATGAGATTGTCTTGAGTTAGGACTGCTTCCTTGCACAACAGCCACGTAAAGCAAGCAACTTTGAGTGGCACTTTAACTTTCCAAATCAACTTCCATGGCCAGCAATCTATCTGATTGTTAGAGGTATTATACATTTTGTAGGCTGACTTGACTGAGAATCTTCCATTTTTGTCCCCTTGCCATAGCATACAGTCTTCAGAAGTAGATGTCTCATTGAATTGCTCTAAGGTGTTATAGAATTGAGCTAGTCTGTCAACCTCCCAATCATTCAAGAGTCTTCTGAAGGTGAGATTCCATCCTTGAATTGACCAGACTTCTCCTATAGTTGCACCTTCTTGTTGATTCAAGTAGTAGATGTCTGAGAATAAATGTTTCAGGGGTATGGGACCCAACCAATTGTCTTTCCAGAAAGATACTTTCATCCCATTTCCGACTTTGAAACTTGATTTGTTCATGAGCTTGGGCCATAGATTCCTGATAGATTTCCAAACACTGACCCCGTAAGGAGAATTGGTGAGTTTGGTCGTCCATTTCCTTTCCCTTCCATATTTTACTGTGATTACTTCTTTCCATAGAGCATTTTCTGGTGAAGAAAATCTACATAACCACTTCATCATTAAACTATGATTCTGAATTCTCAGGTTCCTAATTCCCAAGCCTCCCTCCTTCTTGCATGGTGTTATGGCATCCCATTTAACCAAATGAATTTTTTTGACGTCACTGTTGCCTCGCCAAAGGAAGTTTCTTCTCAAAGCATCAATCAAGAAAACATGACTTATAAATTTCAAGTGCTACATGATCTTCAAAATCTTGAAGTACAGTTGATCCATCTCCAGGTCGCCTCAATGTGTTTTTACTATGCCCCATCACTCGTCCTAGAAAAGCCTTTTAGAACACTGCCATTACCTAGGGGATCAGTTTAGATCCTACAGAGCAAGAATTCATTCTTCATATTGGGTTGCAGTATTTCTCACTTCTCTATTTTACGTTTATTGCATGGACTCCTTCATGGAATAATTTTCTTCTTAGACAGTGAAAATCCGGTTGACAAACTACAACGTCATGGTAAAAGATTTCTAATTTTATAATAATACATTTTGCTATCACTTTCTAGAGCAAATCATTAGTTACATATAATAGCTCCTTTTACTCCACATGTATAAAGATTTCTGTTGTCGCAAGATATTACCCCCCTTTGCAACTAACTCTAAATTTCATGTGAAGATGCCTCTTTGGCTTCATTACTTAGTGTCAGCCCGAGATATTACAAAACTATGACCGAGTTTACCTGGACAACAGATCAGTTTTGATAGTTACGAGCAGTGGATGATTTAATAAACACAAAGAAATGACTAGTCCTTTTCAGACTGATGAAAAATTGGGAAATTACAATCAAAAGAGAAGTATGTTTCTTCACTTACAATCTGCTTACATATGACAGTTGAAGTGATTGCACATTCCTCTTGTCATGACCCGTTTTATGAACGAGATGCGACCGGCACTCGGTACCTGAATTTGACCGAGCGAACCCTTTAAACTTGACTGTGATATTCTAACTCTGTCAATGACATAGTCTTTAAAACAAAACTTCAATAAAAACTCATTATGAAGTTGTATTTATAAAATAAATAACTTTATTATGTAGTGCAAGATTATGCAAAATGGACAACCACACCCAACTGCTAGACTGTCTGTGAAGCCTCCAAGAATTTTATACATAACACTAGTGGTATACAAAATATCTCCACGAACAAATGCGGAGCTCACCAATCAACTGAGTAGTGGGAGGATATCCTAGCTCATAGTCTTCTTGCCTGCAAAACCTGTGCCTACATTGACATCGGTCAATACAAGTTTCCATGAAGAGAACGTCAGTACACCACGGCGGTACTCAGTGAGTCTCAACGACCCCCACTAAAGCGGGAACGAGACATTTAAAAGAAACTTGGAATGCACATAATTCATTAAAATCATGAGAACATAAAACGTTTAAAGAAGCTGAAGTAACTTGAAACAATAAAATTCTGAACTTTAAACATAAATATGTATATATCGTTTATTTACTTTTTGGGGAGTACCAATTAACTCTGACATAACATGATTTATGAAGCCACCGTGACGGGCTCGATCCCCGCCTGATCAAATAAGCCCCTTCACTGTGGCGCCACACAGTTCCAGGTGATAGCATGCTGCGCATTTTGTACCTTGGCCGTGTCAGGCAAATCTTATAATAAACTCCTACTCTAGCACGAGTAGTTTCGAGGTCAACATTAACCACTAAAGGTCACGAAACCCTTCTCAGAATCTCAAGGTAACTCCCAAAATATTTCTATCAAACTTTACTTGACCACTTTAAGCTCCAATAAATTCTTTGAACATAATCCATGAATATAAAACATAATACTCTTGAGTAAAACATGACATGAATATATGAAGGGATTATTCAATATAACTTTTTTAATCCATGAAACTTGATATATAAAATCACGTAAATTGAATATAACAAAATATGAACATAAACGTGTAGAATTCCATGATAAACTCTTGAACTTTAACTAGAATAGGGTTTAGCTAATATGCATTCTCTCGCTCCAATTAAACACATATTAGCTCTTTAAGGTATTTTATCAAATACTTTATAGACATGCTTTAGTGAGTAAAACCTCTTTAGTAAAGGGTTATATCAACTCACCTCAATTCTCCTCGCATAGACGTAAGCTCCAATCCACGCACTTTACGTCAACGAACTACTTTGACAACTAATAATTTGAGCAATCAATCCCAAAGTTATCATCTTTTTTTTCTCAATTTAAGAACTTCGAATCAAATTATAACTTCCTAGGTTTTGAGTAAATCCTTGTTCTTTTAGGAATCTCTATTCCCTATTCCCATTAATAATCTCAATCCATAAAAATATCTAAAAGTGGAATAAATAATTTACCTCTTGAATTTAGAACCCTTGGTTCTTCCTTAAAAGTTGTTGATGTATTCTTTGAAACAGTCTTGTAGGAAGATTGCTAGTTGCTTAGGACTTCTTGGGTAGTTGAAGTTAATGGAAGAAAACAAGAAACTTCTCTACTTCAAATAACAGTAGTTGCTGCGTTCTCTTTCTCCCAGGAGAGGCGTAATTATATTATGATGAAAAGTCCCACTTTGACTTGTATAAGTCCACCAGGTCACGTGAAAAAAAAAAAAGGATTTGCCTTTGCTTAGGCAGTCCACTTTTAACTTTTGGCCACTCGAATGTAGCTTTAATTTTTTTAGCCCTTTTTATAATTTCTCCTTTCACTTTTAACATAACTAAATATTTATACTCTATCCATGATAATTACTTTCACCATATAATTTATACTCAGACCTCGTCACGACATACAAGATGAATTTACTAAAATGTTTCTCATGCCAATAGCATCCTGAAACTTAGAAAATTATGAGGAACGTTACACCTCTCGCCAACTGCTCAAGGAGCTGTAATAGCTTACAAGTTGTTACCAATATCCTGACAAAGAAAATGCTAAGTCTACATCAGATAATCACATATAATAACAACCTTAATATGGAACAGATGATAATATAGGTGCTAACTAATTGGGAAACGGCCCTTATATTTTCTAATAGATACGAAACAAACTTTATGTGTCATGTACCTTTGTTAGGTCTGCATATAAGGACGAAATAAAGGATTTTACACATCCCAGCAAACAGATCAAAGCTCAAGATATTACTTTAAACACCTCTGCCTTGCTTAACTCACTGGGGAAATAGAAACAACAACACTACATGAATTTCTGTTAATACATGAACTACAAATCTCCTAGTAAAATTGATTTCATATTTCGAAAGAGCATGCAAATCCATCAGGCATATTTATGTATGTGCATGGTGCAAGATTTCTTCTTCATCAATATTGTATCGTGTTATCAGAGCCAGGTTAGTACTTAAGTTGGCCTTCACCGGCTAGACCTCCGGGAGGTCTTTCGTTTGTGCGTTTGCAACATCCGAAAGGAAAGCCGGCTCCTATGCAAACTGTATTTCTTTTAGAATGTTCAAAGCAAATATAAAGATAACTATAGTTGCAACTTTTCACAGTTTTATCATCTAAAATTAAACTCGTCGTACTCTAGAGATGCTTACTTGGCTCTCCAGGTTCTCAGTGAGGAATAATGGAGATGAACAACATTCAAAATGGCAATAGATGATCTGCTCTGCTCAGCAAGATTTTAACAAAGAAAGAAGTTAACAAACAATAAAAGAGAAGCAATGAAAAATATAAAATCCTATTGGAGTAGATAATAACTTAAAACTGTTGGAGCACCATTCGTTTTAATGACCAGATATATTCCTAAATCCCGGGAGATGCATAACAATCCCCTCCTCATAGGTTCTGATGGCAAACTTCATCTATAAAATGAAAGAAACCTTTCACAAGGAAATGGCATTGGATCTTTGCCAAATAATTCTCAAAATAGAGCCAAGGGACTAAACACACTGTAGTCAAATTCCTGACTAAATAGAAGAAAAAAAATCCTTACTTTGATAGTAAAACCATTCTAGAGACGATAACAATTCATAACATACATAAAAAACTGAAAACTGCGGTCCTATAAGATGATGTAGTAACATGAATTTAAAACTGAAATAGATTAAGCTCTTTTTTTTTTTTTGAGATGGTAACATATGTATGTATATTAATAGACAGTACATAGGTTGTACTGAAAATCATATTTACAAGTGGGCAAAAGAAAAGAGGGGAGAAGGAAAGAAAAAACTATTCTGCAGTCCTAGCAAGATTCTAGAATTTCTAGGATTGAAACAGAATCTTCAATGTAATTCTGCTTACACCAAAAATAAAAAAGCAGAACACATTTTAGTTTGATTTTCTGCAATGTACCGCTACTATCCTCAAAACATTTGGAATTCCTTTCTTTCCAAATTGTCCACCAGATACATGCGGGGACAGTCCTCCATCTATCTCTGTCCCTTGCTCCAACACCAGCTTCATCCCAACTAAAAAGAACTTCAATAATCTTGTTAGGCATTGTCCAGGATATGCCTCTGAAATTAGTAAAGATCTTCCATAACTGGTATGTTATCTTGCAATGTAAAAATAGATGGCTTACTGTCTCAGCTTCTTCCCCACATAAGTAGCATCTTGAACAAAGTAAAATCCCTCTCTTTATAAGATTGTCTTGCGTCAAGACAGCCTCCTTTGCCAGCAGCCAAGAAAAACAAGCTACGTTATAGGGAATCTTGATTTTCCAGATTTGCTTCCATGACCAATTAGTTAGTTGCTGGTTAGGTTGACTCAAAATTTTATATGTTGTACTCACCTTATATATATCATTCTTATTTCCTTGTCACCATAGTGTATCCACCCCACTCTGTAAACCTCTGAAACCTTCCAGTAACTTGTAGAACTCAGTCAACCTGATTACCTCCCAATCATTCAGCCTTCTTCTAAAGATAAGATCCCATCTTTGGGGAGTCCACACTTCAGCTACTGTTTTTTCCTGATGTTGTACCAAGCCATATATATCAGGGAAAAGCTCATGTAAACAAATAGCTCCCATCCAGTTATCTTTCCAAAAGGAAGTTTTGTTGCCATCTTGTACTTTAATGGAAGAGTGATTTTTCAGAATAGGCCAAAGAGCTCTAATGGACCTCCATAGACTAACTCCATATGCTGTGATGACTTCTTTTCACTTCCACTTGTCTTCCTCTCCATATTTGGCTTTGATCACACTACCCCATAAAGTTTGAGGTTCTTGAGAGTACCTCCACAGCCATTTGCTCTTAAGAGCCTGGTTTTGCTTCTTCAAATTCCTGATGCCTAGTCCACCATGAGCTTTGTCTGCTGTAAGAGATTTCCATTTAACCAAATGAAAACTTCTTTTTTCTTTGTTTCCTTGCCATAGAAAAGCCCTTCTTAGTCTATCTAGTGTATGTATCATCCCGGCTGGGATAGGGAATAGAGACATCATGAATGTAGGAAGAGAATCCAAAACTGAATTGATAAGAATGAGCCTGCCTCCCATAGACAAATATTGAGATTTCCACCTCGACAACTTCTTTTCATATTTTTCTACAACAGTGTTCCAAATTTCCTTGGATTTTAATTTTGCACCTAGGGGCATGCCAAGATATACAGTAGGTAAGGCTCCTACTTCTCCTCCCAGAATCAGTGCCAATTGTTCCATGTTAGGAACTTCATTGATCGGAAAAAGATGGCTCTTTCTCCAATTAATATGTAGACCAGAAATTCCTTCAAAAAGTACTAGAATGATTCTGAGAAACCTCAGTTGTTCCTCTTCAGCATCGCAAAAAATCAAGGTGTCATCAGCATATTGAAGGTGTGAAACCTCCAAACTGTTGTTTCCATTTCTAGCCACCTCAAAACCTTTGAGCCACCCATTAATTTTTGATGTCTTTATCATGTTGTTCAAACCTTCCATGGCTATTATGAATAAGAAAGGGGACAAAGGATCCCCTTGTCTTAAACCCCTAAGTGCAGGGAAAAACCCTTCAGGTGACCCATTTATGAGGACAGAGAATTTGACAGTAGAAATACAATATTTCACCCAGTTTATCCATTTCACCCCAAAACTCATTTTGTCTAACATTTTCAGCAAGAAGTTCCAATTTACATGATCATACGCCTTCTCGATGTCTAACTTGCAAAGGATTCCTGACTTCTTCTGTTTGATCCTAGAATCCACAGCTTCATTAGCTATCAATACAGCATCCATTATCTGTCTTCCTTTGATAAAAGCCATTTGTTGAGCATCCACCAATTTATCTATCACCCTTTTCAGCCTCTCTGTCAGCACCTTTGAGAGCAATTTATAAAAACTGCCTATTAAACTTATAGGCCTGAAATCTCTCAACTCCTTGGCACCAGTCTTCTTAGGAATCAAGGCTATGTATGTTGCATTGAAACTTTTTTAAAAAATTCCATGGGAATGGAAGTTATGGAAAGCATCCATGATGTCACGTTTCAGCACATCCCAACACTTAATGTAAAAGCCCATTGTATAACCATCAGGTCCAGGAGCCGTATCCACTGCACACATTTTCAGACAACTCAAGACCTCTTGTTCATCAAAGTTCCCTTGCAAGAACTCCTTCTCTTCATCAGATATTACTGGACAGCTATCAAAATTACATTCAGGTCTCCATTCTTCAGCCTCTGAATATAATTTTTTATAAAAATCAATGATCTCACACTTGATTCTTTCAGGCTCCTCAATTGTTTCTTCATGGATTGCTAGTTGATCTATGTTGTTACATCTCTTGTGTGCGTTAGCAGTTTTATGAAAGAACTTTGTGTTCTTGTCCCCTTCCTTAAGCCAAAGAGCCCTGGACCTCTGTCTCCATGCAATTTCCTCATTTTTAATGTGTTCCTCATAATCCATGAGGAGAGATGCTTTCTTCACTGAATCAACCTCTGTCAAAACTCTTGAATGTTGTAATGAATCCAAAGCAGCAAGTTGATTTAGTATGTTGGTCTTTTGCATACTTAAATTCCCCTCGCTACTTCTGTTCCATTCTTTCAGTTTTCCCTTGAGAGCTTTAAGTTTGCAAGCTAGTACATAGTCTGGTCTTCCTGAGAATTCAAAAGAAGTCCACCAATCTCTGACTCTGTCTACAAAACCTTCAGTACCCAGCCACCAGTTACCAAACTTAAAATATGATTTAGCTTTGATCCAGGAACCACACTGTAAGGACACCGGGATATGATCTGATTCCAATCTTTGAAGAAGAGTTTGCTTGATGTTTCGAAAATTATCATCCCATTCTTCAGAAATCAAAATTCTATCAATTCTAGAAGCCGCGACATGATTGTCACCTTTAAACCATGTAAAAGAACCCCCTTCTAGTTGAAGATCAATCAGGTTCAAATCTTCTATAAAATCTGAGAAATCCACCATAGCTCTAGGTCTCCAATTGCAATTCCTTTTTTCAGATGGAAACCTCGTAATATTAAAATCACCACACACAGCCCATGGACCATTCATCAATCCCCTAACATCACCTATTTCCTCCCAAACTGCTCTCCTTTCTATGTAATAATTTGGAGCATACACCCCTGTAATATGACATTCAAAATTTTGTAAAAGGGCCTCAAATCTGCATGTCAAGGTGTAAGCTCCAATCTGCATCACCTCCCCTTTCCAAACTCTACTATCCCACAGCATCATAATACCCCCTCTAGTGTCACTGGCTTCAAGGCATGCAAACCTCACCCATCTCCCTCTCCATATCTGCTTAACTAGTTCTTTTATTTCGCCCTCCAATTTTGTCTCCTGGAAACAGAGGATGTCTGCATTCCAATCCAATACCAGACTCTTCAGCCTTCTCTTCTCCCTGTCATTGAGCCCCCTTACATTCCATGAGATTAAATTAATCTTCATGATACAATGGATACAATCCCTTTCCCCTTGTTTCTTTTCCCATTACTTCTAAATTTAACATCAAAAGAAGTTAAACCTTTCAGTTCTTGAATACCCCTGAATCTAGGCTTCTTGATACTCAATTCCGCCTCCATCATTCTAACATGTCTGCAACTATCTATTTGCATCAACAACTCCAAAGCTTCTCCTTCATGTCCCTGAAAATCAATCCCAAACATTTTTGCCTAATTTGAGCAAATTTTGGTGAACCCAGATTGTTGCATTCATCTCTTTTTCAAGCAATAAATCATCACGTTGGATAGGTACAGCATCCTCCACTTCCCAATCTTCAATGTCAGTGTCTGTTTTATGAGGTGTTGAGGCTTCTTGTTGCATATGTTCACACTGGAAAAGAGATTCCTCAATATTAATCAGTGTCATAGCATTGTCTTCTGATTCACCCTGCCTTTCTTCATCTTCACACTCTACTGTCACAATCATCATCTCTGCATGTGTCAGAATTTCCCCTTCTACAACTGCTTTGGCTAAAGTCAGTTGGTCAGTTTGTTTTTCCTTATACTCCAGCTGATACGTAGCTTTCAGCACCTCTAAAAAAGGATCAATCCTTTTATCTTCAGTGGGCTTTAAGTGTGAGTCATTAAAAATGGCTAGGGCTTGTGTATCTGGCCCATACGTATTTTTAATTGAAACATCTGGTTCGGGCCCAATAGATAGGCCCAATGAAGGACTTAAATCCACCAAATCCCCCACCTCCATATCACGTGCCTTTCCCTTTAATTTAAAATCTGTAACAGCTGGCACATCACTTGAGCACCTCACGTGGTCATTGTCCTCCTCCTGTGCAAATAGGTTGCTAGTCTGACCAATCTCTTTCACATAGGTGGATTTTACCCCGGGGTCACTACCATTTTTCAATCCTTCAGCTTCTCCAATGGCTTCCATGGAAACCGATGCTTCCAATTCAAACCGTGTTTTTCTCTCAGCCCAAATTGGGATGAAAAATTTGACACCATCTCTCTCAATGACTACCTCGCTAGGGCAATTCCTGCTGTCCCCTGCTATTTCTAACCTCGCCCATTTGAGATGATTTTTGAGCTCTGTTTCTTCTTCTTTAGTTATCCACCCACCACAAAGATCCCCAATTTCTTTGAATACCTTCTGCGACCATAGATGAAGAGGAATTCCCATAGCTCTTATCCAACTGGTTTCCACAATATCTGACTGGGAGATACAGCCGGCGATGGGGCTCCACCATTCGAGATGGAACTTGAATTTCTTCCATCCCCATTCACTTTGGAGTATCTGCTCTGCCATGTTCCTATTTGGAAATTCAAATAAAAACATGCTTCCGGACATCTCGTAAATGTTCACCCCGAATGCTGCTTTCCAAGAAATTGAAGCCCATCTCCTGATGTCTGATAGGGTGGGTTTCTCTGTTACCTCTGCCCCAAAATGCCCAACTATGCATCTTTTTAAAAGGCCAGTATCTGTCATTCCAGGTGGGTCTGAAATAATAATGTCTCCTTTACTGGTACAGACTAAGGCTGTCTATTGACCCGGTCCGGCCCGGTCCCGGTTCGGCTGGTCCGGTCCGGTGGTTTGTTAAAAAAAAATCCGTCACCGGCCCGGTTCCGGTCCGGTGCACCGGTGCAATTGCACCAATGCCGGATCGGAACCGGAACCGGCAGCCGAATATTGTGCCGGTCCCGGTCCGGTTTGATCCGGTTCGGTTCGGTTCGTTAATTATTTTTTTTTGTTTTAAATTAAATTTTTTATTTTTTAAAATACTAAAATCTAAATAAACAACACAAAACACATATATTATTCAACAATACACACAGTACATTATGTTGGAAAATGAAAATGCATAATTAGAAAATAAAAACATGAAAATAGACTAGAAATTAGAAAAATACATAAATTTTCAAGTTCAGCGACTCAACACTGACTCAAATCAATCATCACGTGATTGCAGATATTTGCCACCAGCACGAGCTGCCCATTCGGGGTCATGATGGTTTTCCAAGTGGGTCTTAAACCTCATTGTCCCTCCAGTATTTGTTCCATCTTCCCAATTCCAAACTTTCTGACAAAGAGTACATTGAGCTTTGCCGGTATCATTATTTTTTGTGATAAATTCCCAAACTTCGGATCGTTTAGTTCTTTTTGGAGCACCAGACGGACCTACGTTAGTAGCACCTTGAACTTGATTTGCATTATTTGCATTTGCAGCCATGTTGATAGAAAATTTAATAAAATAGCCTTTTTTTTTTAAGAGAAATGAATAGAAAATATTGAATTGTGATTAATTTGATGAAATATGGGAGTATTTATAGGCAAAATAGGTAGGGGGGTTGTAGGGGCGTTTATGGGTGTGGGGGTGGGAAAATAGCCGTTTATGGCCGTTGCCAACGGCTATTTTTCAAAATGGAGCGGATTTGGACATAAATTTGAAGTGGGCCGATCCGGTCCGGTTCCGGTCCGGTCCGGTCCGGCCCGGTTTTGTCGTTTTCTTTATGTTTTTTTTTTTGTTTTTTGTTTTTTGGTTATTTGTTTTGTTTAAATTTTAGTTTTATGTAATAACTTTTATATAATACTAGTAATCTAGTATTAAAATATTAACTATTATGTAATGTAGTATTTTAGTATTATAAAAGTATAATTGAGTATTTTTTATAAAACTTAGTAATCTAGTATAATGTAAGTAAATTGTTATTTTTTCAAACTTAATACTAAGTTAGTAGTATAATAGTATTTAGTATTTTAGTATTTTAGTTTTTAGTATTTAGTATTTAGTTTTTAGTTTTTAGTTTTTAGTATTTAGTATTTTAATATTTTAGTATTTAGTATAGTATTTTAGTATTTAGTATTTTAGTATTTTAGTATTGAATTGCAAAGAGGTAACTTAATAGCAAAGTATACTTGAGAATATAACAAAGGATTTACTTAATAGCTAGGCGTAACGCATTTTATTGAATAATGGATAATGGTTGATTTTTTGCAAAGTACATAGATATTAAATTGCAAAAACTACATATTAATAAAAAAACTTCTCATTTTCTGAATAATTTCGTCTGGCACCTCTGGAGGAACCGGTGGCAAAGAGTCATCTTGTTCATATTCAGTTTCATTGTCCAAACTTCCATCGCCTGATAAAATTTCTGATGATGCTTCTGCATCGGCTACTTGATCTTCTGCAAATCCAAAATTTCTTCGCTCCGATCTAATCCAATCTCTGAATAATACGACCGTCTCCATTGCTTCTTCCTTCAATGAATGTCTATGATCTCCAATTTGTAATCTTCCTTGGCTAAACGCGCTTTCTGAAGCAACAGATGATGTTTGAATAGTTAGAATATCCCGCGCCATTTTTGCTAAAACTGGAAACTGTGCTTGTTGATCCTTCCAAAATGGCAGTAGTTGATCGCTTCCAAAATACTCAATTTCCTTGCAACCATGAAGTAAATAAACATCAAGCTCGTTGAACCCTCCGCTGCTACTCGACTGCCTGCTAGAAAGCCTTTGATTAAGGCTGGAAAAACTTCCCAATCCGGTTGCAGGTCTTTTGGGAGCTTGCGTTGAACTTGATCCAGCTCCACTTGGAACACTTGGAACAACATTATCAGCCGCACTCCTATACCTTTCATACATCCGTTGGCAATCTACAATTACCTGCGCACAAACTGTTTCTACACTTGGTGTTTCTTCATCAGTAATTCTCAAATTCCGATAAATTTCTCTAATGAGCATTTCCGTATTAAAACGTTTAAAATATGGATGTAATACAGATTCAATGTAATAAAGTGGTGGAATCGGAAAAAAATATTTTTTAAATTTTTCAAGCATTGCTTCTACCGCAACTTCATAACCAGGCACTACTCTATAATCGTTAAGTAATTCTGCTATTCCAGCTATAAAATACAACATGGTAGTGATTGTAGGATAATATTGACCGGAAAATTCTTTAGTAGCATAAAAAAACTTTGCTAAAAATTGAAGAAGACGCTCAACATCTTGCCAATCTGTTTCTTCTAGGTGATACACGTCAGCTACTTTGCGATTAAAATAATTAGTAATAGGCACTCGTAAAGTGTAAGCAACAGTCAAAGAGTCATATACAGTGTTCCACCTAGTTGAAACTTCCTTGGGAACTTTTCTAGGAGCTATACCTTCTTTCACACACTCTACTTGAAAGTCCCTCAACCTATCAGATTTTTTAGATTTAAAAATATAACTAATTGCGAGTTTAACCTTCATAATAGTAGGATCAAATAACTTAAGGCCATCTTTTACAACTAAATTATATATATGACATGCACATCTAACATGAAACAATTCTTCAAAAGGGGGATGCAATGCGGGTATTAACTTAGTAATAGCATAATCATTGTTAGTTGCATTATCAAGAGTTATACTTAAAATTTTATCACTAAGATAATACGCCTTACAAATATCCGAAACTTCTCCCTTAATAAAATTTCCCGTGTGTGGTTCATCGACAGCAGAATATGCTAAAATTCTTTTTTGCATTACCCAGTTAAGATCTATCCAATGACAAGTAACTGTTAAATACTCATACCCATTAACACCACGACCCAAATCAGAAGTAAGACAAACTCTACAATCAAAGTGATAAAATATATATCGTAAATATTGTCTATATTCATTTTTAAATTTTATAATATCAGTTCTAACCGTAGTTTTTGGAAAACCTTGAAAAGATGGATTATATACGGTTTGAATATAACGAATAAAACCTTGACAAGAAGCAAATGTAAAAGGTAAGCACTCTACCGCAATCATTTTTGCCATTTGTTCCCTATCTTTCTTTTTATCATAATGCAAAAGCCCCCCGTCACTGGGTTAATTTCCTGTTGGATTCCACTACCTTGCGATGGAGCCATTCTATTCCCTGAACGAGGGCCACCCGCCCTTGCTTCCCATTTTTCCTTATGATGGTTTTCTAAGTGTGTTCTCAACTTTCCCGTCCCACTATTATGGCTGCCGGTTTTAAATTCCCAAACTTTTGCACAAATATTACATTTAGCTTTCTGAGCCACAATATCTTTAGTCATAAATTTCCACACATCCGATATTTCGGGTCGTGCATATCGTTCTCTACTAGGAGGCATAGGTGGTAATTCAGTTTCTTCATGTTGTTCACCTTGAAATTGACTAGTGGGTGTTTCATCTAAATTAGCCCCTTCGGTAAACTCTTCATATTGTGTCTCTAACATATCATTATCTAGTGGTGCACCAATATTTATATCATGCAAAAATTGCGAGTCATCTTCCTGAGTAAAATCATCTAGAAGAGAAGGAGCGCTAGAAGTACCAAATGGTCTTTTACCTAAAGCACGACTACGTCTATCATCCCCCCCTCGGTTAGAAGCACTTGATCTACGACCGCTACCCGTACGCCCAGTAATTGATCTCCAAATTCCAGACATTTTTATAATTACTAAAATATGCTTCAAACAAATTACTAAAATATGCTACAAACAATAATATTGCACAAAAATAAAATAGATAATAAAAAGTAAGAACGAGTTTACTTGATATCGTGAACTTAGAATGTAGAACTTAGGAAGTGAAAGTTGAAACTTGACCGGAACCGCACCGAACAATATTTCCACTTTACTCCAAATATTTTTTTAGTATGCAATTTAGCAAATAGCCTTTTGTAGAAATAAGAGAGATTGATAGAGATTTAGAGAGAATATTAGAGAAATTGTGAATAAATTGATGAAAAATGATGGTATTTATAGAAAAAATAGATAGGGGGTATGGGGGCGCCCTAGGGGGGTGGGGGAGGGGGCAAAAACTAGCCGTTTTTTGCCGTTGGGCCAACGGCTGTGAGTTAAATAGCCATTGCCCAACGGCTATTTTTTGCAAGCCCATCAGTCATCCGGTCCGGTCCGGTTCCCGTCCGGTCCGGCCCGGTTCCGGTCCATTTTGGTCCGGTTCGTCCGGTCCATTTTGGACGTGCCGGATCGAGACCGGGTCGAATTTTTTTTTTTTTATATTTGGCCCGATTTGATCCGGTCCGGACCGGTTTCTGGTCCGGTCCGGTTCGGCCCGGCCCAAACCGGGCTATTAGACAGTCTTAGTACAGACCGTTGATTCACGGAGAATATTGGATTGCCATTTACTCTCTCGTACAGCTTTGGTATATGGGAAGTTCCCTACGGTGTTTCTGGGAGGCTCTTTAATATTCAGTTGTGAGGAACATTTAATGAATCTTTCTATCCTAAATGCTATGTCTTTCCATCCTGCATTCAAAGCTGCTTCAGGTATTATTATGACTGATCTCTGACCTCCAAGAAGTGACAGAATACTCATGTATCTCCCATGAACGTTGTACTTCCTAGTACAAAAATATTCTGTTAGTTGATCTGTTGTTTTCCATCTCCTCACGAAATTTTTCTGGTATTTCGAAGCTTCTTTGAGAACAAAGCAGATCCATTCCATAATCTTTCTGGTCATAGTTGATCGTCTCATCATGTTACGACTTCTCTCCACCCAATCGTACCATGTTTCTTTGTTGGAGGTCCATCTGGTGATATCAAATGACTTGAAACCTGCATTGAAATATATCCTGTTTTCCCCCCATAACTGCTTGGAAAAGTAAAGAGAAAAGGTAATTTATCAGTAATCACAGTGGGTGAACACTGTTGTTAACAATCTGAAGTGGTTAAATCTGGTGGAAGGACACCGGAAAAAATAATTCTATCAGTCCTAAGAAGTAGGAAAGAAGAGTGTGTTGGGAAGAGTGCCTGGGAGCATATTTCCAATTTTGCAAAAATTCTTCTGGAAGTATCAGGTTCTATCTAGATTAAGCTCTATGTGATGCACTTTTGTATCGTATTACATATCTGCGCATCACTAGGAGTAAAACATATCTTTTCATACGTATCAACTTCCAGACGGAAAGTTAATCTAACATCCACCCCGGGCTTAGGCTAGAAACGAAGACAAACAAAAAACAACAGAAGAAATGAGCATCACATGGATATTGAAAAGTGACTCCCTCTTTTTGCCATCATCCAGGAAAAAGTACACACATATTTAACAAGCAATCTAATTGAGACGATATTGGAAGCGTATTGCTGCCAACTACTGACAATTTAAGTATAATCATTACCCAAATAGTTTGGATGGTTGTCCATGATTTTAAATATGTATGTCTGTGTATGTGCGTGTATTTGAAATGTAAATTCTATATGGAGCTTTTTAGTGATAAGACACCAAAATCTCAATCCTCCAGAACTAGAACAAAACAACTGCGTGATAACAATAATTTTTTCCAAGAAACGGCAGAAGAAGAAGTATGCACTCGTTTACCCTTAGCAAATTAAATACTTAAATAGAAATAAGAAATCCCGCAAATCAAAGTGTAGGCGAATGTGCAATGGTACTGAGCCCCTCATTGGCTAGAAAATTGAATACTCTTTTGGAGAATACGACCAATCAACACCAAAACAAGATTTTTCCAATGACTTGGGACGATCTATTTTCTTATTTGGAATGTCACGGGGCGAACAATAAGGAAATTTTATCTCTGCTTAAACTATGGATTTGGCTCCTCTCCATTATACTTTTTTTTTATTTCGTTAAGTGCATACTTAAATGAGTGCTACTTGTCAATTTTAAATTTTAAAAGTTAAGATTAAATTACCTTAACCAAACATCCAGACCATAGTTAATATCCTGCATTAGGAAATTTCTCTTCATAAAATCCCATATCCCACAATCTAGGAACCCATTAATATCCTATCTTCAATCGTAATTTTTTTTATATCTAAATAGTAGAAATTTATCTAATGATACGATTTTCAAGAATTACTTCGTATCAATAAGATAGAAGTCCTTTCTTATAGTCATTTATTAAGCGTAGTTTTGAAAATTTATGAAATTTTGCACGCATTTGCCTAAATGGCCTGATTTGCAATAATTAAATAGCAATTCAAAAATTAAAAGGGTAATAACCATAAAGTAGACAATAACTCAATAAATAAAATATTTATTCATAAATATAAGTACATAATTATTCTACAAGTAATTTATATAAATATCCTAAGGGCAAATGGAAGACAAGAGTTAAAAGATAGAACCCGGAAAGCAAACTCGCGAAACGAGCCTTGGATTTCTAAGATTTCTATAATCTTGAGAACTTGAATCCGAATCTTGACCCCAATGCAACTTCGAGCCAATGAGCCAATCCCAATTGGTGAGTTTTAGCCAACTCGCTCCCAAGAGGGCATTATGCAATGAAAGAGAAAAATAAGGATTAATAACTATGCAAATGAAGAATAGATTGAATTATATACATATACTAACAACCAAACAAATTTGATCAAAGTGAAAATTTAATAGTGGTCTGCCCTAATAAAATATGGTCAGATACAATCAGCTTGCTAAGTAGAAGATGACACATGATACGCGAGTCAGAAGGTTTAAACATTTTCCAAAATATACAAGATTGGATTTGGCTATGTTCTTAATAAAATCCTGTATCAGCTGCCAGTTAAAAATAGAGTAATCAAAAAAGTTGTCTCATAGTCAGAAAAGATGGTCACGTTGAACTAAAAATAAATTGGGTATATAATTCCGCTATATTTAAATAATTTTATACTTGAATGTAAAAGAGATAATGGAAGTAAAATAAAATAAAATTAATGTCATTAGTAGGTTCCATAATTTTGGGTAATTGAGATCTTAAAGTTTTTGAGAATTTTCCTAAAATAAATCATTAACTATCGTCAGGATATTTGGTTAAGTTAATTTAATCTTAACCTTTAAAATTTGAAATAGGTAATTGTCAATCATCTAACACATGCACTTGAGGAAATGGAGAGAAAGTATAATGGAGGTGAACCAAATCCTTAAACTATCACATGTCTTGTCTTTTTTCTAGCGCCCACCCTTGCCTAAAGCAGGTGAAGCCACTGCTTTAGGCCCCACAATTTGGGGGTCCATTTTTTGTACACCTAACATAATTATATAGGGTACATTAAATAAGTGTACAAACTAACATTCTACCTTGCACAAAAATAACAACATTACTAGAGTTTCAAAAGTAGCAATACTATTTTATCAAAAAAAGAAAATATACATAAAAAAGTGAAAACAAAACCCTAGATCCCCTTCCTCTTTCTTCCTCCACACTGCCCCCCAAACCCTCCCCCATCCCACGTGCGCCCCCAACCCCCTGCCCGCTACCTTCAGCCAATCGCCAACCACTGGATTTTTTTTGTAAGTTTTTCTTTTTAAAATTATTTATTGTATGGCAAGTGTTTTTCCATTTCATACAATATATACAATAGACATACACGTGATATACAACAACCAAAAGCACCATAACCACCATTATAATCACAATAAAAATGAAAAAGAAAAAGAAACAGAAAAAGAATGGGAAGAAGAACTATACATATATATATTCAAGCAAAACACACTAGATACAAAAGTGATACAATTGATAAATATATCATACAAATCATATACAATTCATATATATCTGCCATACAGCTCACATACAGTTGCGATACAACTGCCATACAGTTCACATACAGTTGCCATACAACAACCATACAAAGTTGAAAAATTACAGATCTAAAAAATTTCAGATCTGGAAGCAACAGAAAAAAAAAACAAAGAGAATATCTATCAGCAGCAGCTTGTTTGAAGGCATCATCACCATGTTTCTCCGGCGGCAGCAGCACGTTCCGATGAAAAAGTTGGCGACGACGATGGCAAGATTAGCGACTTTAGTAGCTGTAGAAGGAAAAAGTGCGGGTCAGTGTGGTGAATGCCGGCGCTGTGTGCTTAATTAAGACGACATAAAGTAGCAGCAACCGGAGAAGTCGTCACCCATCTCTTGCACATTTATAATAATTGAAGGTGTCAATTATACTTTGATATGGAGAGCTTTTCTTTCCAATCAAATGGGACAAAAGTTAGATGAATTGAATGGAAATTGATTTTCTCTCTCTTGTCGGAGGAATTCCCAGAAGTATTGTTTTCTGCCATTAGAGGGACATAAATGGTCATAGCCATTTTCCTTATTTGTTGAGTAGTAGGAATATGCGTTGATTTTCAACCCTTTAGGGATGGGGATTTTATTTTGCCCATATTTTTAATTTTTTGCTATATTTTGTAACAAATATTAAAAGTGTTGCTCTTTTTTTTAAAGTAATCAAAGTATCTCTATGTTTGATAAATAAGTTTCATAAAGTTATATGTGAGGTAATATATCCAATTATATACTCCATATAAGGGGCGAAGTGCTGTTGAACCCCCAAAAAAAAAAAACCCCCGAAGGGCTAAATTTCAGGAATATCGACAGGATGGACTAACTCTTTTGGAGTTTTTGGAGTCGCCACCCAATTTAAGGAAAAACAGGGAACCAGATAAACAAATGCGTGCAAAACTCCATTTTTATAAAAAGACGGTTTTTCTTTCAGAGATTCTAAAGGTAAGAGGTTTTGTTAATTTCGAAAGAAGGTTTTTAAGGCACTTTCGAAATTCCGTTAAAAACGGTTAATCCGACAGGTTTCCAAAATATTTGCAAGTGCTATTTATGCGCTTTTTCTAAAAATAATTAATTGAACTATTAATTAATTCAACTAATTAAATTTAATAAGTTTCAAAAGATTTTACAATTTTATTTAAAAGTTTTAATTATTTTCAAAATAAATTAAATAAGTAAATAAAGCGCATTTTCTTTTGAAAAATGAACGATTTGGATCGTCCTAATTTCTTTGCCAACTCGTATTTGATAGTGCATAAATGGCACTTGCTTAATTTCAACTTTAAAATCCGAGTATCTCACCATAAGATGGAACTTAGATTTCAAGTCGCTTTTTGCAAAGTCGTTTCGGGACATTTAGAAGTTAATTAAAACTTCATTATAAGTTTTGACTCTTTAAAGAAACTACTTCGTATCAATAAGATAGAAGTCCTTTCTTATAGTCATTTATTAAGCGTAGTTTTGAAAATTTATGAAATTTTGCACGCATTTGCCTAAATGGCCTGATTTGCAATAAATTAAATAGCAATTCAAAAATTAAAAGGGTAATAACCATAAAGTAGACAATAACTCAATAAATAAAATATTTATTCATAAATATAAGTACATAATTATTCTACAAGTAATTTATATAAATATCCTAAGGGCAAATGGAAGACAAGAGTTAAAAGATAGAACCCGGAAAGCAAACTCGCGAAACGAGCCTTGGATTTCTAAGATTTCTATAATCTCGAGAACTTGAATCCGAATCTTGACCCCAATGCAACTTCGAGCCAATGAGCCAATCCCAATTGGTGAGTTTTAGCCAACTCGCTCCCAAGAGGGCATTATGCAATGAAAGAGAAAAATAAGGATTAATAACTATGCAAATGAAGAATAGATTGAATTATATACATATACTAACAACCAAACAAATTTGATCAAAGTGAAAATTTAATAGTGGTCTGCCCTAATAAAATATGGTCAGATACAATCAGCTTGCTAAGTAGAAGATGACACATGATACGCGAGTCAGAAGGTTTAAACATTTTCCAAAATATACAAGATTGGATTTGGCTATGTTCTTATTTAGGTACACAAATCGAATTTGGATTCGAATATAAGCAAATCTTTGTATCAAAGCGGTAAATAATGCGCAAAACAGATGAAAAATACGTAAAATAACTCGATTTCAATATATGGATGTTCAGTACAGATTTGGGCAGAGTTTCGGTATCAATTTCTGGATCCCTATTACATGAAATGAACTGATATTTATAGACATAAGCCTTGCCCACAATCTCCACTATTTGCTACCATGTTGTCCCACGATCTTGGTGTGTGTTGGCTGAGTTAGTGGGATGAAGTGGTGGGCTGCAAAGCCGCTTGAATCGAGGGGATCCACCGAGGTGAGAGCTGATGACCTCGGTGGCTTGGCCCTGTTGCTTGACCGAGGTGAAGGTTATCGAAGCTCAGCTTGCGGCTCGCCTTCGGTGACGCATCTTCGGTTTCAAGGCCTCGGCGACTTGCTCAATCGCTTCGGTAGTTGTTTAGCCGTGACGTGTTCGGTCGTTGAGACTTTCGTGACCGGGGCAAATTGCCGTGGGTCGATTTTTACCCAATACAGATAGTCCCCCCACTCCTCGGTTGCCTACCGAGGAGACCGAGGAGTGGAATGAAGTTTTAGCGGGAAAGCGACGTGGCTCAACCCTATCCAAGCGTTTCAAAATTTTGCCAACAGTCCGCGTCCCATCAGGTCTTTTCTCAATGACACGTGGCGCTCATCCGTGGGTTGACCGAACCGTCGCGCCGAAAATTTTGTTTTTTCCAACGTTCCAATGATGACGCTGACGTCACCCTCTTTTAAAATTCCAAACCTATAAAAGGGGGGCATTCGACATGATGCCTCTTCACTTACTTCAGAGCGTTCAACAGTAAAAAACTTAAAAACTTTCCCAAACTCCTTCCAATCTTCCAACTTTACAGAGAAACTTCCAGTTTCGAATTCATCACCATGTCTACCACCATTTCTAGGCAAGATTCCAGTGACTCAGGTGAGAGAGTGCGAATTTCGCCTCCAACTGCAGCTGCTGTCAGCGGCGATGCCGCCGCTGCTACGCCGGTGACTACCACGGCCGTGGTGGAAGGCGGTGAAGTATCATCAGGCGTTGGGGGCGTGAAGCGCCGTAAGATGAGAGCTATGCGCCAGCTGGCGGCGGAGGAGGAGGTCGCCTCAGGCGAGGACGACGTCGTGCTGGACGACGCCGCTCTACGCAGCTTCAGTGACGCTCTCCTTAGGGACGATGATGATGGAGGGGATGGCGAGGGAGTTGGCACCGAGGACGTCGATGCCGAGGGCAGAGGCGCCGAAGCCGTAGATGTTGCCGAGGGGGGATCCACGGGGCCGTCTATTCCCCTCGAGCAGGAGCTTGAACCACACCAAATCATTCCCTCCCATTTTGACAACTCCAAGGACCTAAAACTACAGGCTCGGACGGCTGAGCAGGAGGGGAAGCACAGGAACGTTCCCGTGAACACTACCCCAACCCTCATTACTCAGGCTCACACTGAACGAGTTCGGAGGGAGTGTCAATTTGACGCCGAAGTCAAGGTCGTTATCCCCGACCCAACAAGCAGGGTATGCCATGATATCGAGGGTATGTCTTTTGCTTATACTTATCCATTCACCATCGGTTTCACTCTTCCCGTACACAAGGTCATCGACGACTTTTGCCGGGCTTATAATTTGTGTCTGGCCCAACTTGGCCCCGGTGTCTGGAGAGTCGTTCAATGCATGGATTGGCTAAGCAAAAAGGCGAAGGTGGACTTCACCTTTCAACACCTTATTTCCCTCTACTACCCTTACTTCCACAAAGCCGGGGTAGTGGCGCTCAACAACCGGGGCAAATTTGCTCTTCTTCACAAGAGTGAGGATCACGGAGACCGAGGCTGGAGTGAGCGGTTCATCTTGCTGGAGACCAAGGTCTTATCCACCGAGCCTGATTTTCCCGAGCGGTGGAATAACACACGTAAGCACATCGCTTTTGTCATTTTACTCCTCGGTAGTTTGCCAATATTAATTGATTTCCTTCATTTGCTATTTCTTCAGCCAACAAGGTTGACATCGTGCCCCCGGCGGGCTTGACTGAGTGGGTGAAAGCGATGACTAACGCTCGCACGCGCCCCGAGAGGACGTGGATGAATATGGCTGCCGAATTTGGTTGGCAGTGCAAGAGGCACGGTGAGTTTTGATAGTGTTTTAATAATGGTTAACTTTGGGAATTTTCTGACTTTTCCTTCCCTCGGTGTCAGGTTTTCCAAATCGTGCCGCTAACACCAAGAAGAGTAAGAAGAAGAAGGAAGAGAAGAAGAAAAATGATGAAGAGACCGAGTCTGACGATGATCTGGCTGCGGTAGCCGGGGAGTATAAAGGATTGAAGGCTTCCAAGTCTTCAAAAATCTCCAAGGGAGCCCCCGATCAAGGGACTTCCAAAGGTAAACGTTTGTCCTCAGCGCGCGTTGTTAAGCGTCGTTTTCTTTCTGTTCCAATGTTAAAAATTTCTCCTTCGCTTGTAGGCGTGAAGCGGAAGAGGCTACGTCGAAGAAGTCGTCCCGCTCGGTAGCTCCTCGTACCGAAGCGGAGACACTTCGCCAGCCCGAAGCGGTGGCTGAAAAACGCCGAGGACTGGTGGACGAGCCCGAGGATAAGGCTGCCGACGAGGCTTGGTCTCGAGGAGATGTCGCTGTTGTAGATCTTGAAGGTCAAGAGCCCGAGCCTGATGCAGCGGCGGAAAAAGCCAAAGGTAAGGCTAAAGTTACCGAAGCTGGAGCTGCTGCATTTATCGGAGAAGCAGGCCCCGGGTCAATGAGAGCGCATTCCGAACCCGCGAGGATTTCTTCCTCGGTGGGGTCTTACCGGAAGCTGGAGGTGCCGATGTCTTCAAATCTTCTTGGGTGCAACCCCGAGGATCTTCTTAGACTTACGCCCTTGTTGGGGCCAACCGAGGATAGGCTCATGCAAGAGTTTACCCCGGGTCAGCTATACAGTACCCTGGCCTCCAACGCAGTAAGGGTAAGTTTTGCCATATTAAAAACTTTTAAGAGACCAAAAGAATTTTGATTTGCATCTTTACCTTCGGTTATATCTGACTTCTGTTTATTTGGCTTTTGCTCAGACTTTCATCCTTTCTTTGAAAGCCGTCGAGGTTGAGTCTTCGAGGACCGCTGAGGTTCGTCGTGTGTCTCGTCTATGGGATCAGCAAAAAGATAAGTTCAATGCTCAGATAGCACTGCTGAAAGCTGATTTAGCCAAGTCTCAGGCCGATTTACGCGAAGCTGAGGCGAACTCCGAAGCTAAGATTAAGATCCTCGGTGATGACTTTGAAGCTGAACGCTCACTGCTGGGGGAGGAAGTCGCGAGGCTGAGGGACGAGCTGTCACGAACCAAAACCGAGGCGGTTAATTTGGCCAAAAAGCACCAAGAGCAGCTGAGAGATCACCTGCTTCACATTAAGAAGCTAGAGGGTGAGAATTCCAAGCTTTCAGCCAAGGATGATCAGATCGCTGCCCTGAAAGATGAAATTGCGGCCCGAAAGGATAAGGTTGCGCTTAAGGTGAAAAGGGCCGAGCTCGACAAGCGGTGGGCCATCATTAAGTCTCGGTTAAGATTGCTCAAGCGGTGCCGCGCCGGGGAACTTAACCTTGATGAAGAGATTGAGAAGGCCGAAGCTAAAGCAGCCGAAGCCCAAGCTATCATAGAGGATCTTCCTTCAAGTGAGGCCTCGAGCGGCGATGACGAAGACGAGGAAGATGAAGAGGCCGAAGAGGGCTCCGGGGATGGAGGTGGTTCTCCTGAGGCCTGAATTACTTTTAGCCCTTCTTTTTGCAAGCCTTCGGGCTTTTAAGTTTGTACTTTCGACCTTCAGGTCTTTTGAGAATGTATATATTCAGCCTTCGGGCTTTTAGTAAGAAATATTTGCATCATTATTCTGTGTAATGGCCTTTTAAGCATATCGAACATTTTGATGCAAACTTTACTTTAATCTTGCAAGATTTAGATAGAGTTTGACCGATGCGAACCTAGGGCGACGTCTCGCCCTCGGGTCGACGCATTACGCGGCTTCCAAATTTAAGATTTAAACAGATAAAATGAGTGTAACCGAAGTCGTTCTTATTGATATTGACGAGCCAAAAGGCTGTGTACATAAAACCAAGCCGAAACGGACCTTGGGTAAAATTTTGAAATAAAAGCAAACTGACAGACACGCCGCTACCGGGCTAATTTACAATGTACTAAATCTAGTCCCCGGGCAT
The DNA here is from genome assembly GCA_037355625.1 of Petunia x hybrida. Taxonomy (NCBI): domain Eukaryota; kingdom Viridiplantae; phylum Streptophyta; class Magnoliopsida; order Solanales; family Solanaceae; genus Petunia; species Petunia x hybrida. The sequence goes on from JBBBVM010000012.1 coordinate 500,414, forward strand.
TAGTCCCCGGTTGCCGGATAGATAAGCTTGGGTTGGGAGGCTCGATGCAGACCTCGACATCAACCCCTTCTCACTCCCCCCCAGTGTTCGGTTGTGAATCTTGATGAAGATCCGAGCACTGGAATCGGTTCGGTTCGCTTCCTGAAAAGGTCAAGCAAAAAGGCGGAACGAGGGGTAAGTTAGTACATTTTCTGTTAATGCCATGGGAGCGGGGTTCGGCTCGGGGCTGTTTGATTTAAAGAAGTTTGGAGATATTTACCTCGACTAGAAGTAGTACCGCTTCAAGTTGGAGATATTCCAATTCAACGGTTCGGGCTCTCCTTGCAAACTTTCGATTTGATAAGATCCTTTTCCAACAATTGCTTTGACTCTGCAGGGTCCTTCCCAATTTGCAATGAGCTTCCCTCCGTTTTCTTCTTTGGTTGATTGCTTCACGGTTTTCAGCACATAATCCCCGACCTTGAAGTCCCTGAATTTAGCCTTTCTGTTGAGATATGCTTCAATCTGTCTCTTTTGAGCAACCAACCGAACCAAAGCCAATTCCCTCTTCTCCTCGAGCAGATCCAACTCAATGCGCATTGCTTCCTGGTTTGCATCCTCGGCCATATGGGCATATCGAACGCTTGGTTCGCCCACAAAAACAAAGTGCAAGAGGATGAGAGCATTACCTTTTTGCGAGCAATGAACTAAAACTGAGAGATTTGAATTCGACTCGAACAAAAGCGGAGACTCGAATGGGGTCGACGATTTGAGAAGCGAAGTGACGACACAATGCTTTAACCAAAATCAGACCAATGCCTTTTTATTTAAAATGTGCTAATATTTTTTAGCTGCTGCTGCTATGCCTATCCGCTACTGTCGCTGAATCCCCTACCCCATTAATGGCTCAGAACGTTTTGAACCCCCTCTCTGCTGCTACTCTCCACTCCATTCACGGCTGCCTCTAAATCTCAAAAGAAACTGAACTCACTCACACCACCCTCTTCCCTACTGCTCGTGTTCACCCCTCTAGGTTCTATAACAATAAACGCTCCCCTGATGTTCTCTTAAGACTGGTTTTTATACCACGACCCATTAGGGTTCCTCCAAGTCTCAAAAAATTGAACTCCAAATGACTCATTTCTCCTCCAACGGGCAATAATGGATAAGGTTGTACGATCCCCAGCTGGAAATAGGATGTGGGGTATGTATTTGAGAGGGAAATTTTGAGTGAATCGGGTTGCGGGTTGTGGATTTTGAAAACGGGTTCCTGAATTGGGGAATTATCTGAATTAGGGAAGGGGTAATGTATATATTGGTCTTGCATAGATAGGCTAGATTTAGGATTAGGAGCGATTTTAGCCCCCTTTTAAAATAAATTAAGGAAATAGAGTAATTGCACGTATAGGTTCAAATTAAGGCCATATTTTATACACTTAACCTGTTTCTTTGAATTTACTCAATTACTTTTGAATTTTCAAAATTAATTTTAATTTTAAAATGATTATACTTTAATTGAAATTTTCGGGACAAAATTGGGTGTCAACAAGTGCACCAAAGGCCACTTTTGGCAGTGGTCTTCGGTTTGATGCCACTTTTTTTTATTTATTTTGCATGAGATGTCACTTTTTGGAACTTCAATTCTTTTGGGTGAACTTCTGTGAAGTTTAGCCCAAAAGAATTGATGTTCAACTTCAGCCCACCACAAAGATTGAAGTTCAACTTCAGCCCACACGGGTTGAAGTTCAACTTCAGCCCACAAGAGTTGAAGTTTACGCATCTATACCTAAAAGTTCAGCCCTTACAGATTGAAGTTGAAACTTCATAATTTAGGCATGAAGTTCAACCCACAAGGTTTGAACTTCAGCCCACAAAGATTGAAGTTCCAAAAAGTGGTCTCTCATGTAAGACCAATAAAAAAAGTGACTTCAAACTAAATACCAGTGACAAAAGTGGCATGTGGGTGAAAATTTTACCCATATAAGTTTAAAAAAAAATAACGGTGAAGTAAAATAGCTCTGTACGTGGGAATTGCATAAAAAAAGGGAATTTTGTAGATAAAGAGCCTGTTTGGGTGGGCTTAAAAGCTTGTCAAACCAGCTTATAAGCTACTTTTAGTTGATAGATATGTTTGGTAAGTTAAAAAATGCTTAAAAGCCAAGTGCTTTTATGTCAGGAAAAAGCCAAAAGCAAGAAGCTAGGGTAATCTAACTTTTTGCTTCCGGCTTAAAAGTTGTTATAGTTTGACCAAGTAGTTTACCTTTTTATCCCTTATATTTTTTTTATTTCCACTAATAGCCTCATTAACAAATGCCCTAAATGATCCTCTCTTTTTTTGTTGTTGTTTCTTTTAAGGATATTTTAATAATTTTAACATTAAAAATTTTTTTTTAACCAAATACCTCTGCAATTTTTTTTCAGTTTCAGTACTTCTATCCAAACACGTAACTGCTTATTTAGTAAAATAAGTTCAAGCACTTAAAAATGCTTTCAAGCACTTTAGCTTAAAAGCTACTTTTTTTAGGCTAACCCAAACGAGCTCAAAGTGGTTGATGGTGGAGGCTCCATTCTAAAGTCCATAACGTGGAAAAAGAAATTTTATTTTAGAAAATTGATGATGGTGGGCCATTAAGTAATGACTTGAGAAGATTAGTCACCGTAAAGAAAGGAAAGTGATCAGTGATTTTTATGCTAATTGACATATTAAACTGCTTAATTACAAAAAATATTGATATTTTTAAATAATTACCCTATATACCAACATTTTTTCACATTTTACAAAATATACAATTTTCATTTTCTTTCTTCCCTCTCTATCCAAAAACCTAACTTCTTCCTCTCTCTTTCTCTCCTCTCCACCCACCCACCCCACCCTCCCATTGTCACCCCCTCCCCCATGCCTCTGCTCCGCCGTCGCTGCCGCTGCGTGGCTCTACCACGGCGATTGGAGCAGATCTGCTCTTCTTTTTTCATCTTCTCCTCTTTTTTCTTTTTCTTTTTTCATTTTGTACGTGTATATGTGTGTATTTTTATGTATACACATATATTTTGTTAATATAAGTTCAGATCTGCTTCTCCTCTTCTTTTTTGCATTTGAATATACACATTCAAATTCAGATCTACAAGTGTATGTATCTGTATGTTCGTGTATATACATGTAATAATTTTCAGCACACAAGTGTATGTACGTGTATATCACTGTATGAACGTGTATATCCGAGCATCTATTTGTATTTTTTGTATGTATTTTCGTGTGTATGTCAAGTAATAAATGTCAAACACATAAATTTATATATTTCGTTTGTAGATCTGTAGATTCGTGTGTGTATGTGTGTATTTAATGTATGTATAACGTAATTTTTTTGTGTATTTACATGTATTTTTGTTTATATGTATTTTCCAACTTTAATTTCAAAAAAAAAAAAATCAATGTTTATATGTGTATTTCATTTTTTAGATTAAAAAAAAAAACTGGTGGTGGATGGCGGCGGCCGGCGGCAGCCAGCTGTGACTAGGCGCCGCCGCCGCCTGGGGTGGTTGCAGTGAGGGGGAGGGAGCAATAGGAAGAAGGAGGAACCCTAATTTATTAGTTTTGTTGAATTTTGTATATAATGTGTAAAAAAATGTTGGTATTTTTGTAAAATGGAATAATGTTGGTATTTTTTGTAATTTTGGTGTTAGGATTGTATATATTTTTAAATCTCCCATATTTTTTAACCGGACAAAGTGCACGAATAACCACTTTTACCAGTGGTTTTTGGTTTGAGGCTACTTTTTCTATTAATTTTGCATAAGAGGTCACTTTTTGGAACTTCAATCCTTATGGGCTGAAGTTCAAACCTTGTGGGCTGAACTTCATGTCTAAGGTATGAAGTTCAACTTCAACCCGTAAGAGTTGAAGTTTTAGGCATAGATACGTAAACTTCAACCCTTACGGGCTGAAGTTGAGTTTCAATCCTTGTGGTGGGCTGAAGTTGAACTTCAACCCTTGTGGGCTGAATTCGTGTGAATTTAAACCCACAAGGATTGAAGTTCCAAAAAGTAGTCTCTAATGAAAAATTAATTAAAAAAGTGGCCTCAAACCAAAGATCACTGGCAAAATTAATTAAAAATGTGCGAAATTTTTACTTTTTAACCATTAGCATTTTTTCGAAAAGGAAAGAGTTCTATTGAAGATAGAATATGAATCCTTCCTAATATACTAAATAGTACAAATTTCACGTTAAAGTTTAACTTTTCCCCTCTCATCTTTTTTAGAGCAAAGTCAACTTACACCACAATTTTTTTTTGTACTAAATTCTTCAATTCAAATTGTAATTGTGCAATAGCTAAAGATCAAGTATCATTGTGAGTGCTAAGGGTGGCTATCGGTCCGGCTACGACCGGACCGGGCTGGAAACCGGCTCGGAACTATTGCGACCGGACCAAAACCCCCAACCGAGCCCCAAACCCGGTTCTGATACGGTCTCTATAAAAAAACCGGATGGACCGGTATAAAAATGGACCGAAACCGGTCGGATCGAGTCGGACCGGACCGGTCCAAAAAAATAGAAAATCATATTTCAGCCGTTAACTAGACGTTGGCAACGGCTCTTTTGACCTCCTAGTCGTTGTCCAACGGCAAAAAAGGGTCATTTTCACCCCTCTACCACCCCATAACCACCCCTAACTATTTTTTCTTATAAATACCCCCATTATTTCATCATATTTTTCACACAAATCTTCCAATTCTCTCTAATTCTCTCAAATTTTCTACAATATTGCTATTTTGCTACTTTGGCTATTTGTTAAAAAATTACAGTTTAGCTACTTTATCAAGTTTTAATTAGAGTTGCTATCAAAGTTATATTTGGCTATTTGGTGAAGTTTTCAAATATCAAGTATTGGGTCAATTGGAGGCGCTACTTGGTTGAAATATCAATTTGGGTATTTTTTGCAATTTTTTTATTATCAAGGATTCAACTAATTAATTGAAGTGAAGGCTCGAGTTTCAACTTTACCTCAATTATACGGTTATATTTGGTTGGTAGTTCCTACTTTCTACTCTTTTATTAAAAAAAATTCATATATTTCTTTTGTTTTCTATTATTATGTCTCAAAGAGGTTCAATTGGAACTAGTAGTGGGGGTGGGCACGTGGTCGTGAGGGAAATAGGGATAAAGGAGTTGCCGGTAGTTCTAGTCAGTCCACCCACATAGATGATTCTCAATATTATCATGATTTTAGCACTTATAATATACTTGATCATGAAATGTTAGAAGCACAATATGGAATTCAAAACGGGGTTAATTTAGAAGAAACACCTGAATTTCAAGCTAGTCCACCTGAAGTTCAGTCCGACTTGCCTCCTGTACCTCCTACTAGAGTACCGGTTAAACGTAAGATAGATCTGAGGTGTGGGAATTTGCATTAAAGAAAGTTGAAACGCAGACGACCGTATGTGGGATTTGTGAAAAGGAGCGGGTATTTAAAACTGGGGGATAATGATGGTGGGACGGGTAAAAATAGGATCCACTTACAAAAAAAAATCCTAAAGAATGGTCAATGCGGACGGGAGGTATATATTTAGGGACCGAACATGGGGGAGTAGCGTATGATGAATCTTTGGGTACCCAAACAAAAGTTAACCAAACAACATGAGGGCTTCTTACTTCTGATAAACAAAAGGATAAGGAAGCTATTGTTAAACTAGTTGCCGTCGAGGGTTTACTTTATAGTTTTCCTTCTTTTATTGGTTTTGTTCGTTATGTTCAGTCTATATATAATCCCTCTTTTAAAGGTTTTCCAAGAACTACTGTTAAAAATGATATTATTAAATTTAAGAACGCATATCAATATTGTTTGCGATATTTATTTGATTACTTTGACACTAGAGTATGTCTTACTACGGATATGTGTCATTCTACTAATGGATGTGATTATATTACTGTTACTGTTTATTGGATAGATCCTGCTTGGGTATTTCAAAAACGTATTATTGCTTATAAAGTTATTGATACTGTTACTGTTTATTGGATAGATCATGCTTGGGTATTTCAAAAACGTATTATTGCTTATAACGTTATTGATGAACCGCACACGGAAAATTATATTTGTAATAAAGTTACATCAATTTGTCATACATACTATTTAACTAACAAAGTTTTTAGTATTACGGTAGATAATGCTACAAACAACACATTGCACTTAGGAACTTGAAACCTATTTTGAACCCCCCTTGAGGAATTTTTTCATGTTAAGTGTGAATGTCATATTTACAACTTAGTAGTAAAAGATGATCTTGACTTGTTTAATGACATTATCAAAAAAGATGAAAATAGCTATTACTTATATTTTTAGAAATAAAAATCAAGAAAGAAAAAAAGAATGGGAAAGAAAATGTATAGAATTAGGAATGCCAATTAAGAGAGTCCCAAAGGAAGTTTGTACTAGGTGGAACACTTTATATGAAGCATTGAGTGTCGCTTAAGATTATAGAGTGCCTATTTCTCAAATGTATAATAAATATTTTATGGAAATCTATCACCTTAAAGAAGACGATTGGCAACTTATTCAACATCTCCTTTAGTTTTTACAAAAAGTTTATCAAGCTACTTTAGAATTTTCTGGACAATATTATCCAACTACTCCTACCATGTTATATTATATAGCTGGAATATCGGAATTATTGAAAGTATATAAGAAATATGAAGTTTACAAAGCGGCTGTAGAGGCTATAATTGAAAATTTTAGAAAATATTTTTTTTCAATTCCTCCTCTTTTTTACATTGCTTCTGTGTTGCATCCTGCTTTTAAAATTAAGTTAACTGAACGACTTGTTAAAGAAATATATGCAAACTTAGAAATTACTCGTACTGAAATTGCTACTAACGGGTATCCAAGTGTAGAAGATGCTATTGCTAAAGTTTATGCAGATACTGTGGCTGTTTTTACAAAGCATAGAGCTTGGGCAGACACTCTACACCAACTGAACCAATACAATCCACCGGTGAAAGTTCTTTTCAAATGGGCAAAAGGTATACGGGGATGAGCACTTTTGGGGGACTTCATGAAAAATTGCTTTCAGAACAGGACGTACGAGGAGGAATACAACGAGTTCCAAGTGCATTTAATTCAATATCCAAAGAAACTTAAAAACTTTGGAACTCATGATTTGTTGGGTTATTGGAAGAATCAAGAATCACAATTTCCAATTCTTTCAAAAATGACCCGGGATATATTAACAATTCAAGCTTCATCAGTTGCATCAAAAAGCGCTTTTAGCCAAGGAAGATTTCAAATTGGAGATCACAGATATTCGTTGAAGGAGGAGGCAATGGAGATAAGATTTTTATTCAGGGATTGGATCAGAGCAGAGCGAAGAACTTTGGTCTACCAGAACTTACTAAGGAAAAAGGCAAAGCATATCTCGATCAAATTTTGAGCGACGGAACAAGTGAAGAAGGGAGTCAAACGGGCAATGAAGAAGAAAAAGAAGAACCAGAAGGAGATGATGAACAAGAACAACAACGGTCAAGTTCCTAAAGAAAAGCCTATGACTATCATCAAGAAATTAGCTAGTATGTTTAAAAGAATGTAATTTTCTAAATCAGAATTTTGAAATTACAAGTTTGAAAGTTTAGCTATTATAGTATGTATTGCACTACTCATGTCTTAAACAATTCAATAAAATTGCTCCAAGTCTTGGAATTCCATCACAATTATCGTCTTCATATTTTTTGTTTTTACTTTATAGTTTGCGCAAAAATACTACAATTAATTACTAGTTTCTAAATTAGTTCAAATTTGATTTTATATAATTAATTCAAAGTTTGAACTTTGAACTTAACAAATTAATTCAAAAGTTTGAACTTTGAATCATCACTTCAAAAATTTCATTAATTCAAAGTTTAAAAAAATACTACAAGTTTTTAATTTCTAAGTTTAAACTTTAAACATTGAAATAAACTAAACATTCCAAACGTATATACAAACTTGATAATATTTTGTTGTTATATTTTTCAACTTATCCATCACTTTAAATAAAACACAAGGAAAAAAAAAATATGGGGCCGACTGCCGGACCGGGCCGGCAGTTTGAATTGGCCAACGGATCTCTTTCAAATATAGCCGCCAAAAACGACTATTTTTGTCTACCACCCTCCAAAACGCCCCCATACCCCCAACCTATTTTTATCTGTATATACCCTATTATTTCATCATTATATCACACAATTCATCACTTTCTATCAATTAATATCTCAAATTATTCTCAAATGCTATTTTCTAAATTTCTTTCAAAGTCCAAACTCCAAACAATTATTATGACTGAAAATCAAGCTCCTGCTGCTCCCGGTCCTAGACAACGTCCGGAACGAAGATGTCGCTCGAAGTTTTGAAATTTATGGAGTATAATAGAGAAGCTAACAAAGTTAAATGTAAACTTTGTCAAAGAGAGTGGAGCTTATTGGGTGGGAGTGGGACGAACAACCTTATATCGCACTTAGAAAAACAACATAATTTCGAATGGAGTCGTCGAGTGGGGAGGGAGGGGGGAGGATATATTTGCGTAATAATTGAAGAAATAGTTAAGGAATTTTCTATGTCATTTTAATGATGTATTTTCGAATTTCTAGTTTATTTAGTATCTTTATAATTTACAATTTTTAGTTTGTTTTTGTCATTTCAATTATGTATTTCCCGAATTTTCAATAAATTGTGTGTATTTTTTTTCCAATCAACGTTTGTTTAGTGTTTATTTTACATTAATAAATTAAAAAATATAATTTACATAATTACTTTGTTTCATTAAAAATGTAATTTACATAATTATTACAAATAGTGTTTACTTTCATTAATAAATTGTTTAGTTTTTCAATTTTCAATTTTAATTTACATTATATTTGCCTAAAGAATTTTTTTTTATGAAACCTTCCACTGGACCGAACCGATGGGCAAAACGGTCGCCGGTTCCGATCCCGAACCGGCTCCAAAATTTTTGACCGGATGAGACCGGACCGGTAAGGCCATTTTTTTCCGGTTTTATAATTCCATTTGGCCCGGACTGGAACCGGTTGCTGGTGCCGATCCGGGAACGAACCGGACCGATAGCCACCCATAGTGAGTGCATTGATTTTGCTTATTCTAGTTCAAGAATTCAAGCCTTACAATAAGAATACTCAAGCATAAAATTTAATTTAATATCAAGTTATGTAATCTTAAATTAGGTTCTATCTTTTTATTTCTCATCTAAAATTAATTTTTTGATATTGTTATTTCATACATATATAGTGCCTTTTTATATAATTATTGTAAGACAAGTATGTCTGATAAAAATTATCAATTTAGTTATGAAAAACTCAAGAAAAGGCAAAGTATTGAGAATTTAATATCATCCAAAAAAGGTACTCTTGATAAATTTTTAGGGGAATTTACCCTCCATGCCCACAAAAATAAATTATTTACGTGTTTGTGCCCAAAAAAAGTCAGTTTACATGGAATACCCATGCGCCCCATTTTATTTACAGAAATGCCCATCCGCTCAGTTTTATTTACAATCTCTGCCCACCAGCCCCATTTTAACTGTATACCGTGCAGTATGCTGTATACTTTTTAAGTATACTATATACCGTTTTAGTATACCAAATTAATTATACTTCTTTATGGATTTGAGAGTATACTGTATACTAAATAGGTATACAAAAGAAAATGCACTTAAAATGCAGCGGCACATATGCACTGTATACCATCCACAGCAGTATACCACCATGGTATACTGTTAAGTTTGGTTGATGCATACGAAAGCAGTGATCAAATAAGCACTGTATACCTCTAAAGTATATTGGATCCATTAGTATACCTCTATGGTATACACATAGAGCGAAAAAAGCTGTTACAAAGAGGAGAGAGAGTGTGTTTTAATAGAATGGGTATACAGTGTAAATAAGTTTGTGCGCAAAAATGTAATGGGTATGAAGATGTAAATAAGTAGGGTTTGATGGGCATTTTTGTAAATCTCCCAAATTTTTGTTAAATAATAAAATTTTGAATCAAAAAATTTAGGGGAATGTTCTCTAGACGAGTAAATTACTGATTTAGTTGAGTTAGATAATTCTAAAAATATTAATAGTCAAGAAGAAGAACAAGTAAATGACAAGTCGGACATAAATCCTCAAAACAGAAGGGTTCTTTACATAAATAGCAGTTCATATAAAAATATTTACTATCCTTTAACCCTTACATTTTGTAGCCACATATTGCACTATAACAATGAAAAAAAATTCTAGTGTTAATAATTATTTAATACTATATTACTTAAATAAAAAATGAGTTTAAGTTTGATGCACCGTCGGTGTATTAGATATTTTACACCATCAGGTAATTCTTAAGGTAACTACATTAATTTTTACTCTTTTTTATTTTTCGTAATTAATGACACAATAAAGTATTGATGGTAAGTTGAAATCCTAAAAATTATTTCCTTTTCCAATTTATTAACTAAAGTCTTAAAATTTTCATGGTTCTTTCCAAACATCAATGTTAAATTCACTGAATAACTTCAACTCTTGAACAATTACAATTAACTCTCAGAGATTGGTGTTGCTTCACTGCTACATGGGCTGGTCACTTTAGCATTAGACAAAAGCATATTTTGATAATAACATCAAAATTTAAAGGAGGAGAAAGATATCCACGCCCTGCAGGACAAAGAATCGACTATTAACACTACACTTAACTTAACCTGAAGAGTGGCTTATGTTTTGCTAATTTTTCATTACAAATTGCAGCAATCATAGTGAAGTATGGTAAAACATGAAATCTGTAGCGTAAGGCTGTCTAATAGCTCGGTCCGGCCCGGTTCCGGTGCGCCTATGCCGGTCCGGTGCTAAACAAAAAAAAAAAAACTCGTATTTGGTCCGGTTCCGGTCCGGTCAAACGGTGCAGTTGCACCAATGCCGGATTGGAACCGGAACCGGCAAACAGAGTCGTGCCGGTCCCGGTCCGGTTCGGTTCCGTTTAATTTTTTTTTTGTTTCACATTATATTTTTTATTGTTTAAAATAGAAGTAAAAAAAATATTGGTAGACTAAAATCTAAATAAACAACACAAAACACACATATTATTCAACAATACACACATAGTACATTAAGTTGGAAAAGGAAATGCATAAATAGAAAATAAAAACATGAAAATAGACTAGAAATTAGAAAAATACATAAATTTTAAACTTCTGCGACTCAACACTCAATTATCACGTGGTTGCAGATATTTGCCACCATCACGAGCTGCCCATTCAGAGGCATGATGGTATTCCAAGTGGAACTTAAACCTCGTTGTCCCTCCAGTATTTGATTCATCATCCCAATCCCAAACTTTCTTACAAAGAGTACATTGAGCTTTGCCGGTATCATTATTTTTTGTGATAAATTTCCAAACTTCGGATCGTTTAGTTCTACTTGGACCACCAGACGGACCTGCAACATTAGCACCGTGAACTTGATTAGCATTATTTGCATTTGCAGCCATGTTGATAGAAAATTTAATAAAATAGCCTTTTGTTAGAAATTTTTTTAAGAGAAATGAATTGAAAATATTGAATTGTGATTAATTTGATGAAATATGGGAGTATTTATAGGAAAAATAGGTAAGGGAGGGATGTAGGGGCGTTTATGGGTATGTGGGTGGGAAAAATAGCCGTTTATGGCCGTTGCCAACGGCTATTTTTCAAAATGGAGCGGATTTGGACAATGTTTGCAGTGGGCCGGTCCGGTCTGGTTCCGGTTCCGGCCCGATTTTGTCGTTTTTTTTTTTTTTTTTTTTTTTTTTTTTGTTTTTTGGTTATTTGTTTTGTTTAAATTTTAATTTTATGTAATAACTTATATATTAATACTAGTAATCTAGTATTAAAATATGAACTATTATGTAATGTAGTATTTTAGTATTATAAAAGTATAATTGAGTATTTTTTAAAACTTAGTAATCTAGTATAATGTAAGTAAATTATTATTTTTTCAAACTTAATACTAAGTTAGTAGTATTTAGTATTTAGTAATGTAGTATTTTAGTATTTAGTATTTAGTTTTAGTTTTTAGTATTTTAGTGTTTTAGTATTTAGTATTTTAGTATTTTAGTATTTAGTATTTTAGTATTTAGTTTTTACTATTTAGTATTGAATTGCAAAAGAGCCAAAGACTAAAGAGGTAACTTAATAGCAAAGGATAATTGAGAATATAACAAAGGATTTACTTAATAGCAAGGCGTAACGTATTTTATTGAATAATGATTGATTTTTTTTTTTTGCAAAGTACATAGATATTAAATTGCAAAAACTACATATTAATAAAAAAACTCATCATTTTCTGAATAATTTCGTCTGGCACCTCTGGAGGAACCGGTGGCAAAGAGTCATCTTCTTCATAATTAGTTTCATTGTCCAAACTTCCATCGCCTGATAAAATTTCCGATGATGCTTCTATATCGGCTAGTTCATCTTCTGCAAATCCAAAGTTTCTTCGCTCCGATCTAATCCAATCTCTGAATAATACGGCCGTCTCCATTGCTTCTTCCTTCAATGAATGTCTATGATCTCCAATTTGTAATCTTCCTTGGCTAAACGCGCTTTCTGAAGCAACAGATGATGCTTGAATAGTTAGAATATCCCGCGCCATTTTTGCTAAAATTGGAAACTGTGCTTATTGATCCTTCCAAAATGGCAGTAGTTGCTCGCTTCCAAAATAATCAACTTCCTTGCAAGCATGAAGTAGATAAACATCAAGCTCGTTGAACCCTTCGCTGCTACTCGAATGCCTGCTAGAAAGCCTTTGATTAAGGCTGGAAAAACTTTCCAATCTGGTTGCAGCTCTTTTGGGAGCCTGCGTTGAACTTGATCCAGCTCCACTTGGAACACTTGGAACAACATTATCAGCTGCACTCCTATACCTTTCATAAATCCGTTGGCAATCTCCAATTACCTGCGCACAAACTGTTTCTACACTTGGTGTTTCTTCGTCAGTAATTCTCAAAGTCCGATAAATTTCTCTAATTAGCATTTTCGTATTAAAACGTTTAAAACATGGATGTAATACAGATGCAATGTAATAAAGTGGTGGAATCTTGGAAAAAAATATTTTTTAAATTTTTCAATCATTGCTTCTACCGCAACTTCATAACCAGACACTACTCTATAATCGTTAAGTAATTCTGCTATTCCAGCTATAAAATACAACATGGTAGTGATTGTAGGATAATATTGACCGGAAAATTCTTTAGTAGCATAAAAAAACTTTGCTAAAAAAAAAAAAAAAAAGACGCTCAACATTTTGCCAATCAGATTCTGCTAGGTGATACACTTCAGCCACTTTGCCATTAACATAATTAGTTCCACCTAGTTGTAACTTCCTTGGGAACTCTTTTAGGAGTTAAACCTTCTTTCACACACTATGCTTTAAAGTCCCTCAATCTATCCGGTTTTTTAGATTTAAAAATATAACTAATTGCGAGTCTAACCTTCATAATAGTAGGATCAAATAACTTAAGGCCATCTTTTACAACTAAATTATATATATGACATGCACATCTAACATGAAACAATTCTTCAAAAGGGGGATGCAATGCGGGTTTTAACTTACTAATAGCAAAATCATTGTTTGCAGCATTATCAAGAGTTATACTTAAAATTTTGTCAGTAATAAAATACGCCCTACAAATATCAGTAACTTCTCTCTTAATAAATGCTCCCGTGTGTGGTTCATCGACAGCAGAATATGCTAAAATTCTTTTTTGCATTACCCAGTTAAGATCTATCCAATGACAAGTAACTGTTAAATACTCAAACACATTAACACCACGACCCAAATCAGTAGTAAGACAAACTCTACAATCAAAGTGATAAAATATATATCGTAAACATTGTCTATATTTATTTTTAAATTTTATAATATCACTTCTAACCGTAGTTTTTGGAAAACCTTGAAAAGATGGATTATATACGGTTTGAATATAACGAATAAAACCTTGACAAGAAGCAAATGTAAAAGGTAAGCACTCTACCGCAATCATTTTTGCCATTTGTTCCCTATCTTTCTTTTTATCATAATGCATAAGCCCCCCGTCACTGGGTTAATTTCCTGTTGGACTCCACTACCTTGCGATGGAGCCATTCTGTTCCCTGAACGAGGGCCACCCGGCCTCCTTTCCCATTCATCCTTATGATGGTTTTCTAAGTGTGTTCTCAACTTTCCCATCCCACTATTATGGCTGCCGGTTTTAAAAGCCCAAACTTTTTTACAAATATTACATTTAGCGGTCTGATCCGGAACATTTTTAGTCATAAATTTCCACACATCCGATCTTTCGAGTCGTACCGCTGGTTCTCTACTAGGAGGCATAGGTGGTAATTCAGTTTCTTCAGGTTCACCTTGAAATTGACTAGTGGGTGTTTCATCATCTAAATTAGCCCCTTCGGTATTTTCTTGATATCGTGCCTCTAACAAATCATTATCTAGTGGTTGATCAAAATGTATATCATGCAAAAATTGCGAGTCATCTTCCTGAGTAAAATCATCTAGAAGAGAAGGGGCGCTAGAAGTACCAACTGGTCTTTTATCTAAAGCACGACTACGTCTATCATCCCCCCTCGGTTAGAAGCACGTGATCTACGACCACTACCCGTAATTGATCTCCAAATTCCAGACATTTTTATAATTACTAAAATATGCTTCAAACAAATTACTAAAATATGCTATAAACAATAACATTGCACAAAAATAAAATAGATAATAAAAAGTAAGAACGAGTTTACTTGATATCGTGAACATAGAATGTAGAACTTAGGAAGTGAAAGTTGAAACTTGACCGGAACCGCATCGAACAATATTTCCACTTTACTCCAAATATTTTTTTGTAATGCAATTTAGCAAATAGCCTTTGTAGAAATAAGAGAGATTGATAGAGATTTAGAGAGAATATTAGAGAAATTGTGAATAAATTGATGAAATATGATGGTATTTATAGAAAAAAATAGGTTGGGGGGGGGGGGGTATGGGAGCGCCTAGGGGGGTGGGGGGCAAAAACTAGCCGTTTTTGGCCGTTGGGCCAACGGCTGTGAGTTAAATAGCCGTTGCCCAACGGCTATTTTCGCACAAGGCAGCCCACCAGATTCCGGTCCGGTCCACTTTGGTCCAGTTCATCCGGTCCATTTTGGTGGTGCCGAATGTAAAAATTTAGTGTAGGGGCCTGTTTGGCGCGCGTTAATTGATTTGTAGCCGTCAAAAACAAATTCGCTGAGAAATAGCCATCTCCGGACAAATCCCAGTATAAATACTGGGACTTTGAACAAAACTTGTTCAAGGCCCCAGTATTTGTACTGGGGAAGCTTCAGTAAACTAACCCCAGTATAAATACTGGGGCTTTGAACAAGTTTTGTTCAAGGCCCCAGCATTTTATTATGGGACTATGTATAAAGCTTCAGTCCCATAACAAAATGCTGGGGCTGTGAACAAAACTTGTTCAAAGCCCCAGCATTATTATGGGACTGAAGCTTTATATATAAAGTCTCATAACCCATAACAAAATGCTGGGGCTGTGAACAAAACTTGTTCAAAGCCCCATCATTTTGTTATGGGACTCAGCTTTATATATAAAGTCCCATAACAAAATACTTGGGCTTTGAACAAGTTTTGTTCAAAGCCCCAGTTTTTTGTTATGGGGCTAGTCTGGGGTGTTTTTCCAACGCTAATGGAGCTTAAGTGTGCGCGCGGATTTTTGGCTATTCTTCAATGAATTTTGAAACGGTGGATAGTCCTCATTGAGCGCGTCCAAAAATGGCTAGTGATCAAAATTTCCCGTGCCGAATCAGAAACGGGACGGGTTTTTTTTTTTTAATATTTGGCCCGGACAGGTCCGGACCGGTCCGAACCGGCCCGGTGCAAACCGGGCTATTAGACAGCCTTACTGTAGCGGCAAAGTTTATCCTTATAGAAGGTTTAATTCTTTCTCAAGACATTTTTATTCAATCTTCCCGTTGGGCCAATTTTGTTCCTTGTAGAATTTTCACAACATATTTCCATGTCTATTCCAGATTTTGCCAGAGTGGAAAGGCCTAATATCTCAAGCCACTCATATACTTCTCAGTAAAATATTAGTAATATCTCAAGCCACTCAACTTAGAACATAACCACCTCTGAGATTGGACTTCGAGAGGCTCACCAATCCTAATCTTATTTTTTTTCAGATGAGCCTTCCTGCGCCTTCGTGCACAAGCATCTTTCTTCCCCAGATCCAGGTTTCTGCAACTCACTCCCTTTTTGCCATAATGGTTCGTTGAAAACCAACAAAGGAAGGAAGATAATATCCTGATCCACATACAAATAAAAATCAACTAAATCTTTAAGAGTAACATCTTTCCCTAAAATCTAACCATAATGTACAATTTGCTCTGTCAGGTTACATTGAACAAGTTTCTGTTCTCGTGTTCTTTTGAGAACCGTTAGAACTGTATGTTGTATGTGCAGCTAGGCATGCTTCATCTCAAGGAAGATCTTCAAGGAGATGGCTGTATGACTTGGAAACTACAATGACTTTACTCGGCGAAAACCAAACTGAAAGCGAAAGAAAAAGAAATGTTATAGCCAATTCACAAATTACTATTCCAGGCCAGCTTACGCCTATATAGCTATAGATAAATAATACCTCTAGACAAGTAAAGAAATATCATGGTTTAATTGACTATTAAGTGATTCCTAAACTGACTGCCAAGTGAATAGTCTAGTTATGTCATAGCTCAGAAGCAATCTCAACATCTAGCATAGCTTTAATTGCATCCATTCAACTATGCTCTGGAGATTCAAGTACAAACTATCAAATGCTGTGTTGTTAGAAATCTAAAGATAGTTAAATAAAGTTAATCAGAAAGAATCTTGTTTGAAAATTTTCCTTCAAATCTTTTGCTTTCCAAGCTTGATGTAGACTTCATACAAGGAATAGGCATAACGTACCTGATTGTGAAACAGGGATTTCATTTTTCCGAGCATCGTGCTCTTCCTAGTGATTCTAAAAACTTGATTGAACAGCTCCTGTAATAATAATGGGTAAACAAACTGAAACAATCTAATAGACAAGCACGTAGAAATTTCAAAACTGGCAGGTTATCTGGAGAAAAATTCGTGTTTCTAAGGGTAAGAACATCATCTTCAGTGTAAAAATCATTCAAGCAACGGATGCCACAAATGCAGATTCAGAGATAGGGAGAGCAAGGAATGCTAGGGAAATTAACGATTTCGAGAATATTGAGGGACTAGGGAACACCTTTATCAGCAGTGGTAGTAGACAAGGTCGTGTCTAATTTCATTGAGAAAGGGAGGATGAAAGCCGTTTCACTGAAATAGATTGAAGCAAAGCAGAATAACAAGTGGCCAATTGCTTTCGGTCTTCAGTGGAGAAACAATCCCATCAATGCTCAGCTCCAGGAGTAGATTACAGCTGATTAGAGAAAGCACTCTAACACTCAGCTGAAAGAAAAAAAAAACGGATAGGGCCTTCAATTTACAGTTGAATTCAAAAGTCAAAAAATTCTTATGAATCTCTGCACTATCTCCTTCTCAAATTGCCCCGGTCCAAAGGAAACAATAAGAAAAAGTACTAATTATAGCGCCAATAGCTGTCCCTTCTCGACTTGAGCAAAAAGAGGCTGTTGAAACTTTTCCCTTCCCAGATAACAGTTGAGCCTTGACAAAATCCTAACAATGAAAAAGTGATATATTTCCTTAAGATTTGACCATAAGTAAAATATGCTCTTTCGTGTTACATTAAACAACTTTTTTTTCTCATGTACTTTGGATTCCATTAAAGCCGTATGCTCCATGTGCCACTTGGAAATTGCAATCTCCTTGCTCAAAGAAAACCAGACTAAGCTAAATAAATAAATAAATAAATAAATAAATAAATAAATGTTAGAGCAATTAGCATACAACTGCATCATATTGACATGAAAAATATAGAAATATGTCATATCATTGAAAAGAAACCAAACTTATCTACACCAGATAGCTGCAGCTGCATCATATTCACATGAAACTGATAACTCCAATTTTGATGATAACAATATGATTAAATTAGATGAGCAGTTAACTAAACAATTACTGCACTTCTTCACAGGACCACAACGTGTCAGTCGACTAAATCTGGAGGAATATTGAAATCAATGAAATTCCATTGCCTTGGAGTCAACAAGATTCAATCCATGATGCTTTTAGGAAAAGAAGATTCGGTTGGTTACAGTCTGCCTTGAAGATCTGGATGATTGGAGTCAATCCCGCATATCAAGTTGTTGTGGAAAATCAAGGTCCTTAAATGCTCTTTCCTTATTCTCAAAAAAAGGGGAATCAATCAATGCCTTTTTTTTGGGGATCAAATCCCTTGGGTCAAGATCTCTTCATTCAAGGAAACTATCACCTTGATATCAATTAAGGATTCACACGACTATTCGATGATCACAAGAATGTTGCTGATGCTATATAAACCCAAGCTGCTGGCAGTCTAAAAATACGCAACCTTTCAGCTTTCTTATATTCTCTTTTAATCTTGAAAACATTGCAACCTTAAGAGATTACTACTGTCCAAGAAAAGAAAAGAGAGTTCTTAGAGAAAGTAAGGTTAGTGTCAGGTGTGTTGGTCAAGTGAGTGATCAACAGTGTGTCGTTGGTGGTGAGCGAAGGAACAAAACCATACTGTGTATCTTTGATGGTGATCGAAGAAAAACCATCACACTGTATTTTGAAACAACTTTAAAGAGCTGAAGAGAAACTCCCTTGTTGACCCAAGGGGACTGGATTAGGAACCATTTTTGGTTCTGAACCAGTATAAATCTGCTGTGTCGTTTCTTTACTGCACTTATATTATTCTGTTATCCCTGCTCTAAATCTAGTCGACCAACTAAGTCGACTGAATCTGAAAAAGAAAATGAAAATTATAATTCATCCCCCCCTTCTTATAACTTCAACTGGTATCAGAGCAGGTCTCACACATTCTTAATTTTTGCTTTGCAGCAAGTGAGAAAAGATCATGTCTGGACATACTGTCTCAGGAGCTCTACTTCAAGAGGGTACCTCTATTGCTCGTCCTCCCTATTTCAATGGACAACACTTTAGTCATTGGAAAGTAAGAATGGAAACATTCGTCAAATCCATTGACTTTAAAGTTTGGCGAGTAATTACTAAGGGTCCCTATGAAATTCCTCCAGACAAAAACCAGAAATCAGAAGGAGAAACCACTAAGATCCCTCTGGATATTGATGATTACAATGACGAGCAAAGAGAAGTCATACAACTGAACTCAAAAGCTCAAAATCTTTTATATAATGCTATTAGTGGAGAAGAATATGAGAAAATCTCTAGCTGTGAAACTGCCAAGGAAATGTGGGACAAACTTGTCGTAACTTACGAGGGTACAAACAAAGTTAAGGAAACTAGAATTAATCTTCTAGTTCATGAGTACGAACTGTTTCAAATGAAAGATGGAGAAACCATTGAAGACATGTTTGCCAGATTCAGTAAAGTTGTAGAGGAACTTAAATCTCTTGGGAAAGTTTACACTAATGGAGAACAAGTCAGGAAGATTCTTCGTAGTCTACCTATCATTTGGCAACCCAAGGTGATTAATATTGAAAGTGGAGATCTAAACTCTCTATCTTATGATGAGCTTCGTGGTGATCTCATTGCTTTTGAAAAGACCCATCTCCAAAGAAGCTCTCAAAACTCTGATAAGAAAAAGGAAGTTGCCTTCAATGCTGAAAATACAGATCCTCCTAGCGACAATGATGATCTTGCAGAGGAATGGGCACTTATGTCCAAAAACTTTGGAAACTTGCTGAGAAGAAACAGACAAAGAGGCAGAACTAGATTCAATTCTAGAAGAAACAATTCCAGCAATGATCAAGATAAAAACGATGGTCGATGCTTCGAATGTGGCAAATATGGTCATATTGCAGCTAACTGCAATGAGGCAAAGAAGAAGCAATTAAAGAACAAAAAGAAAGCCTTGTCTGCATGGAGTGATGAAGAAGGATCTGAGAATGAAGAAGAAGCCAACATATGTTTTATGGCGGATGCTGAATCAAGCAAGGTACGTAACTACAACTGTGAAAATTGCAACTCCCTTCAGGAAGACTTAGACTCGGCTCTGGAGGAAATGGAAAATATTTTAAAAGAACTCTCTAAAGTAAAAAAGGATGGTGAAATCTGGAAAACCAGATTTGAAGTTTGTGAGATAGAACGTGACTTCTTTGAACAAGAAGTTCAGGATCTAAAACTTCAACTAAATGGTATAAATAAATCCACTAGTCAAAGTTCTGTCATATCTAACAAAACTCCTTTATCCCCAGCTTCCATTGAGGCTATTCCTGGAAGCTTGCGCTTTACCAGTAGTGAGTCGACTAAATCTGTGCCTAATGCTAAAACTCCCATTACATGTTACTACTGTGGAAACCTCGGACATACTAATGCCAGATGTAGATTCAGAAAAGCTGACACTAGAAAATGGAAATGGGTTCCCAAAATTTCTTTAAACACTTATGTTGCTAACCACGAAGGACCCAAGAAAGTTTGGGTACCAAAGCATCAGTAGTCCTTTTTGTTTGCAGGAACACGTACCCATAGGAGCGTGCAAAGGTAAATGGATTTTAGACAGCGGGTGTTCCAGACACATGACAGGTGACAAATGCTGGTTTAAAACAGTGACAAGCATAGACGGTGGACTTGTCAAATTTGGTGATAATGGCAAAGGCGTTGTCATAGGTGTTGGTAAAGTTTTCTTAAACAAATCCTGTTACATGAATGAGGTATTGTTGGTAAGTGGCCTCAAGCATAATCTTCTCAGTATTAGTCAACTCTGTGACTCTGGATATCTTGTTAAATTTGAAGCATCTAAGTGCATCATCTCTGACTCACTAGGTAATGAAATTCTCACAGGCTCCAGAGATAACAACATATATAAATTAGACAATGTCTCTTCCTCTCATGAATATATTTGCTTAACCTCTGTTGCTTCAGATCCATGGCTATGGCATAAGAAACTTGGACATGCTAGTATGCATCTCATTCTTAAACTATCTCAAAATGATCTAGTTATTGGTCTTCCTAAACTTAAATTCGTAAAAGACCATGTATGTGATGCATGTCAACTAGGAAAGCAAACCAGGTCTTCCTTTAAAGTTAAAGATATAGTTAACACCTCTATGCCACTTCAACTGTTGCACATGGATCTATTTGGTCCTACTAAAACTGCTAGCATTGGTGGAAAAAGGTATGCTTTTGTTATTGTTGATGACTACTCACGTTTTACATGGATTATTTTTCTGTCTCATAAAGATGAAGCCCAGAATTTTGAATACTTCTGTAAAAAGGTTCAAAGAGAAAAGGGTTATTTTATCTCTTCTATCAGAAGTGATCATGGTGGAGAATTTGAAAGCAAAGCTTTTGAATCCTTCTGCAATGAACAAGGCATTTCGCATAGTTTTTCTTCTCCCAGGACTCCCCAGCAAAATGGTGTTGTAGAACAGAAGAACAGGACTTTACAAGACATGGCTAGAACAATGCTCTTAGATCATTCTCTACCCAACAAATTCTGGGCAGAAGCGGTTAGCACGGCCTGTCACATCCTCAACAGATGTCTCATTCGTCCAATCCTGAAGAAAACACCATATGAACTTTGGAAAGGTAAACGCCCTAACATTAGCTACTTTCACCCATTTGGTTGCAAATGCTTTATCCACAATAATGGAAAGAACAATCTTGGTAAGTTCGATCCCAGAAGCGATGAAGGTATTTTTCTTGGATATTCTAATTCTAGTCGCTCTTACAGAGTTTTTAATAAACGCACTTTATCTGTAGAAGAATCCATGCATGTTATATTTGTCGATACTAATCAAATTCTTGAGAAAGATGAAAGTGCAGATATAGAATTGTTAAGTGCAGGAAACTTATCCTCTGCAACTGAGACCAAGTCGACTAACAAAACGACTAAGCCTGCCTCAGAAACTCAGAATGAGTCAACTGAAAACATCCATTCAGTAATCCCAAATGAGTGGAAAAGTGAACCTGGATACCCTCACAAATTCATTATAGGTAATCTTCTTGAAGGAATGAAAACTAGAGGTTCCTCCAAACAAAGTGCAGACATTGCCCTCATCTCTCAAATTGAACCAAAGAAGATTGATGAAGCTCTCAATGATGAATGCTGGTTGAAAGCAATGAAGGAGGAATTGTCCCAATTTGACAAGAATCAGGTATGGACTCTTGTTCCCAAACCTCAAAATGCATCTGTAATAGGTACGAAATGGGTCTTCAGAAATAAGCTAAATGAGAATGGAGAAGTCACCAGAAATAAGGCTCGACTTGTAGCTCAAGGCTACTCACAGCAAGAAGGTATTGACTATGATGAAACGTTTGCTCCTGTTGCAAGGTTGGAATCTATTCGCATGCTACTTGCTTACGCATCTTTCAAAGGTTTTAAACTATTTCAAATGGATGTCAAAAGTGCTTTCCTAAACGGTTTTATCAAGGAAGAAGTTTATGTTAAGCAACCACCTGGTTTTGAAAACTTAAATTTTCCCTCACATGTTTTCAAGTTGACTAAAGCCCTATACGGCTTGAAGCAAGCTCCTAGAGCATGGTATGATCGATTAAGTGCTTTTCTCTTAAATCATGGTTTCAGTCGAGGAAAAATTGATACTACCTTATTCATTAAGAGATCTTCTGTTGGAAATCTTCTTATGCAAATTTATGTCGATGATATTATTTTTGGTAGTACTAATCCATCATTATGTAAGAAATTTGCTGAAACAATGCAGAATGAGTTTGAGATGAGTCTAATGGGAGAACTTACTTTCTTCCTTGGACTTCAAATCAAACAATACGATAAAGGGATTTTTATCAATCAATCTAAGTACACCAAGGAACTACTTGCAAAGTTTGGTATGCATAGTGCAAAGATCATGAAAACTCCTATGAGTCCCTCAACGAATCTTGAAAAGGACTGCAAAGGTAAAAATGTAGATCAAACCATCTATCGAGGTATGATTGGTTCTTTACTATATTTAACTGCTAGTCGACCTGACATAATGTTTAGTGTTTGCAAATGCGCTAGATATCAATCTGAACCTAAAGAATCTCACCTCACTGCAGTTAAACGTATTATGCGATATCTCTCTGGCACTGTTTCCTATGGTCTTTGGTATCCTCGTACTATTAATTTTCATCTTCAAGGATACTCAGATGCTGATTTTGCAGGAGATAAAGATGATCGTAAAAGCACTAGTGGGACCTGTCAATTTTTAGGACAATCCCTCATCTCTTGGCATAGCAAAAAGCAAGGCTCAGTATCTCTATCCACTACTGAGGCAGAATACATTGCCATTGGTCACTGCTGTACTCAACTACTTTGGATGTCTTATCAACTCAGTGATTATGATATTAACTCCATTCCTATGCCTATTTTTTGTGATAATTCTAGTGCTATCTGTCTCTCTAAAAATCCGGTGCATCATTCTAGAGCCAAGCATATAGAAATCAAGCATCACTTTATTAGAGATCATGTTCTATGTGGTAACATTAAAATTTCCTTCGTGACTACTGAAAATCAACTTGCTGATATTTTCACTAAACCTTTGCATGAGGAACGTTTTTGTGATCTTCGTGAAAAATTAGGTGTAGTTGAAGATGCTACCTTGATAAGTTAATGATATTTTCATTGCTAACTTGCTGATAAATGTATTCTCTTCTCTGCTAGTGTGAACATCTTTACAACTCTTTATGTATTGCCTTTCCCTAAACTTCTCTAATTATTACCTGTTGGTTTGCGTGTGTCTAAAAGGTGCTTCGGTTCTCCCGCTGACTGCTCCCGTCCTTTCCCTTCTCTCAATCACGTCTTTTCCTCTCCATCTTCTCCATAAAACACCTCTGGCTCCCTCCATCTTCCTTCATCTGTTCATCCACCTCCTCTCATTCCCATCTGATAAAATGGGTAAATCTCAAAAACCCACAACTCCTTCCATGAAGAAAAGCTCCAGAACCAGCTCCAAAAATTGTTCTCCTGGTTCTCCCATAAATCTTGAGAACTCCGACTCTGCTTCAATGTCTCAGCACAGTGAATCCGCCTCCTTCATCTCTACAAATTCAGGCAAAAAGCGTGGGAAACAACTAATGGTTGACTCCCCTCAAAAACCTTCTCCAAAGAAACCAAAAGTGTCAAAAACCTGCATCCCTCTTGACTGTGACCAAAACTTCTGGGATAATGGAAGAGAAAAGTTTGAAGATCTCAAAAATCGTCGCATTGCCTCCGGTCGCATTGTTGACCTCGATTCCATGGAAACCCTTGACTGCAATATCAAAACTCTTTTCGAATTCCAAGGTTGGTCTAATCTCTTCTCTATCAATCCTCCTGTAATGTACCCTGACTTGGTACGGTTGTTCTATGCAAATCTTCGTCCCTGTGGAACTGATGGTATTGAATCCTTGGTTTTGGGTCAACGCATTTTCTTGACCTGTAAAGTTCTAGAAAAATTGCTTAAAATTAAGTCCTCTGGTTTCTCTGAGTGCTTCAAAAACTCTTGGCCCTCCGACTTCGAAGTGTCTTTTGACCAAGCCAAAGCTTGCATTACTGGTTTGGGTGCTCATGCTATCCCTGATGGACAACTTGGTCCTCATCTTCTCTGCTTTGAAAATCGTGTTCTGGCTCATATTACTGCTACCACCCTGCTTCCTCGCACGGGCTCCTTCAGTACTCTTTCCCAAAGGGACACCTTCATTGTTTACTGTCTGGTTGCTAAACTTAAAGTTAAACTCTCTTGGTGGATTCTTAATTACATGCATGAATGTGCTGTGGATACTAAGGAATCTGGCTGTCTACCATATGGGATGCTCATCTCCCACATTCTGGACCTTTTGCATGTCCCAACTTCTGGTCACTCTGTCATCACTGTGTCTCAATGCTACAATTCTCGTGCTTTCACTAGTATGGGGTATGTACATCTTAATCACTCTTGGGTTAAAAAGCCTGACCTGGATCTACCTCCCTCTATTCCTGCTCCTGCACCTGCTATTGATAACTCCTCTGTACTCAGTCGACTCTCTGCTGTTGAAGAACAACTCTCCACTCTGCGTGATCTCTGTCTTTCTTCTCAGTACAATTTGGAGAAAGCCAGGGATGACACCAAAACCACCAAGGCTGATGTTGCTATCCTCAGACTCTCCATTGATTCTGTGGCAAAAGATGCTCGCAGAAGTCTCTCTACCCTGCACTCTCGCATTGACACTCTGGGAACCAACATCATCAATACCTTGAAGTACTTTCTGGGAAGGCGATAGCTGTTTGTGCTTGTCTCTGCTGGATAAGACTGTTTTGTAGATGCTTTGATGTGACTCCCATGTTTTTTTGTTGATGACAAAGGGGGAGAAAACACTATGTCTGACTATGCTGAATGATCCTATGACTATGTGAATATTGCTTATGTCTGATTATCTGCTGCTTGTGAAAGTTAAACTGTTAAGTCGACTAACTAACTCCTTCTTTAAGTCGACTATATATGTCTGGTTTGGAAAATTAGTATATGCAGGTACTCAAACTCTCAGGGGGAGCATACACTCAGGGGGAGCTGTCAACTCACCCTTAGAACAGGGAAGTATCATAAAACTATAGAATTGTCATCATCAAAAAGGGGGAGATTGATAACTCCAATTTTGATGATAACAATATGATTAAATTAGATGAGCAGTTAACTAAACAATTACTGTACTTCTTCACAGGACCACAACGTGTCAGTCGACTAAATCTGGAGGAATATTGAAATCAATGAAATTCCATTGCCTTGGAGTCAACAAGATTCAATCCATGATGCTTTTAGGAAAAAAAGATTCGGTTGGTTACAGTCTGCCTTGAAGATCTGGATGATTGGAGTCAATCCCGCATATCAAGTTGTTGTGGAAAATCAAGGTCCTTAAATGCTCTTTCCTTATTCTCAAAAAAAGGGGAATCAATCAATGCCTTTTTTTTGGGGATCAAATCCCTTGGGTCAAGATCTCTTCATTCAAGGAAACTATCACCTTGATATCAATTAAGGATTCACACGACTATTCGATGATCACAAGAATGTTGCTGATGCTATATAAACCCAAGCTGCTGGCAGTCTAAAAATACGCAACCTTTCAGCTTTCTTATATTCTCTTTTAATCTTGAAAACATTGTAACCTTAAGAGATTACTACTGTCCAAGAAAAGAAAAGAGAGTTCTTAGAGAAAGTAAGGTTAGTGTCAGGTGTGTTGGTCAAGTGAGTGATCAACAGTGTGTCGTTGGTGGTGAGCGAAGGAACAAAACCATACTGTGTATCGTTGATGGTGATCGAAGAAAAACCATCACACTGTATTTTGAAACAACTTTAAAGAGCTGAAGAGAAACTCCCTTGTTGACCCAAGGGGACTGGATTAGGAACCATTTTTGGTTCTGAACCAGTATAAATCTGCTGTGTCATTTATTTACTGCACTTGTATTATTCTGTTATCCCTGCTCTAAATCTAGTCGACCAACTAAGTCGACTGAATCTGAAAAAGAAAAAGAAAATTATAATTCATCCCCCCCCCCCCCCCCCCTTCTTATAACTTCAGAAACATCCATCTTTTTCTGGTAGAAAATAAACTTGAACAACTTGAACAATAGATAAATAAAGTAAGTCCTTAAGTGGACAGATCAAGAGTCGAGATTGGGAATGAATCATTACAAGAGGTGGTAAAAAGTAAAAATACGAAATGATGTTTGAAGAGGAAACTTTGTGCAGTGCATCTTTTTTTAAACAACCCCCTTCCTCTTACAAAGTAAGCTTCGGTAATCTCGGTAATCACATAACAACTTCCATATCATCAATTTGAACAACTTCCATATCATCAATTTGAACGCCCATGTAAATCAGTGCACCATAAACCGCTTGAAAGATTGTACACTAAAGCATAGAATGGGAAATAAATTTGAAGGGAAACAACATTATCTCAGCAATCACTAGCTTAATATAATTTCAATTATCTTGCCCGAGATGAAAGGGCTGATATAATGCATAAGTGTTGCCTATCTACAAGCAGAAGTAACAAAAGATTTGAAAATCACTAGATCTGTTACTATTCAAATGAAAAAATTACTCGGAAAAGCTTTTAATTGTCCTTTTCCGGCAGTTCGTCTATGAGATACAGCTAAACATACATATTCAAAAAGTTGAGGCTGTACTAAAACAACTATACATGTTGTATGGGAAGTACTGTTAGATTAGAAAGAGAGGAATAGAGGAACGAGTAACTTTCACGATGAAAACAAACACACAGCTGTCCAAAAGATTAACAAACAAAAAGAATGTAAAAAGAAAATCAAAGTGAAGCTTGGAAGAAAAATAGGCATTTTTATCTGGAGAAACACTTACCATAATACAATAGCATAAATCATCTTGCCCCTTATATGAGTTCACTATCGACACATGCAGTGGGTCTGAGCTATATTTGGCCACTCCCTCCTTACAATAGGATTGAGCAATCCCTGGCCATTCCACTTCCTCAATTTCGAGATGTGATTTGAGCACTAGACAAACATCAACGTATAATTTAGAGATGGAGAGCAGCCCTTTTCCTTGAAGAGATTGGAGCATGGGGTACTGCTCGAGAATCCGTCATACATCACAGGCGGAGAAAGGTACTTCTTTATTCTAACTATGGTAACTTCCTCAATTATGCAGGGAAGTTCCAGAGATGCACTTAAAGATTGTTCGCCATCTTCCTTCTGCAAAGGACTCATCTTCCAGTAGTCAAATACCTACAATTTGTCAAGAGGTAGCAGGAGTTCTTGCACGAGGAAATGAATTCCAAATCATTATCAAATAGACCAAAGGGACTGATCAAACTGTAGTCACATTCCTGACAAAATAGAATAAAATAAGAAAAGCTTTTCTAATTTGATAATTCTCATAGCATCCACACGAAACTGGAAAATGCAGTCTTTATAACATGGTCAAGTAACATGCATATAAAACTAATAAAGGTTAAGCTCTAGGTGATGTACTTTGTATTGTATTACATGTCTGCCAGCACTAGGAGTAACACATATCTTTTCATGCTTATCAAGTTCCAGACAGAAAGTTAGAGCTAGGCTAAAAGCGAAGACAGAAATGCAAACAACAGAAGAAATTAGCATCACATGGATGCTGAAAAGGGACTCTCTCCTTTTGCTGTCTCTTAGGCAAAAGTACACTAACATTTCTGCCAACTACTCACAGTGGAAGTTTATTTTATCCTAAATAATTTTTATGGTTGTCTGTGATTTTTGTGTGTTTATGTCTGTGTATGTGTATGCATTTGAAATATAACTTCTATATGTAGCTTTAGCACAGAGCTATGTTTTTAATTACAAGCATGACAACTACATAGCAGATTGATTGAGCATCATTAATAGCGGAAGGCTAGATCATTCTGACAAATAGTTATCTTTTAGTTTCTACAGGAAATGAAACATCAAGCAGTAGGATAGTAGGATGGCTTGACTTGACTGGGATAGAGTATAAATACATGCAGATTCATTTGAGAAACTTCTAGCAAAATGGTTTCCGTTCTGTCAAACATTGCTTTGTGATCTGCTCCGATATGCTGGAAAGAAAACCTGTAAGTGGAGTGACGCTGAAGAATTTGGTAAAATGTTGAATGTTAATAGAGCCAATCCTCAGCCTAGTACCCTCAAATCTATATGCTGAATAATCCATGTACACAAAAGAACCACTCAGAACAATGTATAAACTGTGCAAAACGTAGAGCTTAATGCCACACTCGGCTATCACAAAATTGCGGACCTACTTTTACTTTTGAAAAAGTATTATTTAACATCACTGGATGATATAATTGATACTAGAAAATGACTAGCCCTTTTAAATGATGTTTTAAATTGCCATAGGAAGAAACTCTTGTAAAAAATTTGCATAATACTTCCTTTTCAGACTGATGAAAGAGAAGTGGTTTAATGAGAAGCAGAACATAATTCATGTCCGTGATAGCAGATTGAACGCCATTAATAGTCTAAAGCTAGATCACAATTTTTCTTCATTTTAGTTTCTACTGAAAATGAAACATTAAGCAGTAGGATAGTAGGATGGTTTGTTTTAATTGGAAAAAGGTATAAATACTTAAAGATTCATAACAGAAACTTGTTGCAGAATGGTTCCAATTCTGTCAAACATTGTTTAGTGATCTGCTACTCAATGTTAGAAAGAAAACCTTGAAGTGGTATTGAAGAATTTGGAAAACAAATGAATGTTAGTAGTAATAGAGCCAACTCTCATACTAGTGACATCAAATCTACATGTTGACTAAACCATATAAACAAAGAATTTTACATATAAACTGTGCAAAATGTAGAGCTTAATATCACACTCAGCTATCATCACGGACACACATTATTTCGGACAAAACATAACTAAAGAGCACCGGATGATATAATTGATACTAGTTGATACCACAAAATGACAAGCCCTTTTAATTGATGTTTTAATTTGACATCGGAAGAAACTGATGTTTTGGTGGCAAACTTCACCTAATACTGAAAAACTATCCACAAGGAAATGATATTTGATCATTGCCAATTCATTCTCAAAATCGAGCAAAGAAAATGATCAAACTCACATTCCTGACAAAATGGAAGAAAATAGTTCCTTAAAATTTGCTTGTAAAGCATTCTAGAGACGATAATTCTCATAACATACATAAACAAACTGAAAAATGCTGTCCTTATAAGATGATCTAGTAACATGCATTTAAAACTAAAATAGATTACGATCTATGTGATGTACTTTTGTATCGTATTACATATCTGCACATCACTATTCACTAGGAGTAAAAACATATCGTTTCATGCTTATCAATTTCCAGACGGAAAGTTAATTTAACACCCTCCCCAGGCTTAGGCTAGAAACAAAGATAGAAACAATAAACAACAGAAGAAATGAGCATCACATGGATACTGAAAAGGGACTCCCTCCTTTTGCCATCATCCAGGAAAAAGTACAACCGAGACAATATTGGAAGCCGTATTGCTGCCAACTAAACAATTTAAGTTTACTCATTACCTAAATAGTTTGGATGGTTGTCCTTGATTTTATATATGTATGCCTGCGTATGTGCGTGTATTTGAAATATAAATTCTATACGGAGCTTTAGCATTGCGCTGTGTTAAATGACAATCAGAACTTAGTCCATGTTCCAGACAGCAAATTGATTGTCATGAATAGCAGAAAGCTAGTCTCACGATTTTTATCTTTCTCGTTTTACTGGTTTGAAACATCAAGCAGTGGAAGGATTTGATTTAACTGGAAAAGAGTGTAAATACTTAACAGACTCATTAGAAAAACTTCTAGCAAAATGGTTTGAATTCTGTCAAACAGTGCTTCACTGTTTTGTGATCTGCTATGATATGTTGGAAAGAAAACCTAGAAGTGGTGTTGAAGAATTTGGAAAACAAATAAATGTTAATAGAGCCAAGCCTCAGACTGGTAATATCAAATCTATATGCTGACTAGACCATACAAAGAAATAACTATCCAGAGCAACGTATAAACTGTACAAAATGTAAAGCTTAATGACACACTCAGCTATCACAATATTGTGGACCTACTTTGGTTTGGACAAAAAATCGCTTAAGAACACTGAATGGTATAATTGATACTAGCAAGTGAAAATTTTAGTTTATTTAAATATATCACTTAACTACTTTGGTTTGGACAAAATAACTAGCCCTTTTAATAAATGTTCTAATTTGATGACATTGGAAGAAACTCCGGCACAAAAATTTGCACAGTACTTCCTTTCAGACTGATGAAAGAAGTGGCGCTATCAAACTCTATACAGAAGAGAAGTACCTCTCTTCACTTGCACTTCGGTAACGGACCAAGTGCTTGTTTATTCTGTTGAGAATGTTAACACAACTTTCCTTTCAGCCACCGTACGAAGAGCTGGAATAGCTTATATTGTTACCAAAATCCTGACAGAAAATAGCTTATAGTGTCTTCTGTGCCTTGAACTCAGTACTCTGTAGTGGAAATATCAAAGAGCTAACATGTGCCTTACTCCAAAGCAATTCCTCCTCCCTCAACTCACTGGAAAATGGTAAACAACAAGAATACACAAATTGTTGACGAGATGAAACTTCAAGTGATACATGAACTGCAAAACTTCAATTAAAATTGATTCATATGTCATGTGACAGTGCACGGTTATGTGTGGTAAAAGATTTTTAGTTTTTTAAATGTTACATATTGCTATCAACTTTCTAGAGTAAATTATCAATTCCTAACTAAAGTAGGGTCTTTTTCCAAGCAATGTCCCAAGATTTCTGTCGTCACAATATATTACTACCTCTTTTGCTCTAATAATAAATTCATGTTGAACTGAACATGCTTCCTCGCACAAAAGATGCTAACACACTGCTCAGTGCTCAACACTATTTGACAAAGGAAAAGAATTAAACAGAAAAGCGACTGAGGCAGAGAGTAACTTACATCTATCAGAGCACCATTTGTTCTAATCATCACAAGTATATCCCAGCTACTCTTAGGTAGGATATATAAGCAATTTTTGGCAAGTAATCCCCCTTCTCAAATTTTAGACTTGGTTTGAGCAATGCGCAGGGGCAAATATATAGTTAACACAGACTGAAGAGGGCATTCATTTTACTGGAAGGAATCAGAGATTAGGACAAATGCTGATGCTCAGACCAAAGAGGGAGGACGGAAGCACTGATTCTGTAAGAGATTGGAGACTGGAGCAACACAAACAACTGGGGAAAGCTGATAAACAAACAAGGAGAAGTTTTTAGAAAGGATATCATAGGCAAGTTAACAGGGAAAATAAAAAAAGAAGCTTATGTTAATAAGAAAATAGGACATCAGCTTACGTACCAGATGAAGTGACCAGCAATCCTGGTTCAGACTTTGCATATTGAAACAAAGCTAAGGGTGCGCTTAATCACTCACTGGGAAAGGGAAACAGCAAGATTACGTGAATTTCTGAAAAGACATGAACTAAAAATCTCCAAGTAAGATTGATTCAGATTTCATCAGTATTATATTGTGTTATCAACTCCTATGCAAACTGTATTTCTTTTAGAATGTTCAAAGCAAATATAAAGATTTATCACCTTTTTGTCATCCAACTTTAAGCTCGTTTAAATCTTGAGATGCTTGCTCGGCTTTCCAGGTTCTCAGTGAAGAATAATGGAGATGAACAACATTCACCACGGCAATAGAAGCTTTGCTCTGCTCAGCAAGATTTAACAAAAAAAAAAAAAAAAAAATTAACAAACAACAAAGAGAAGTAATGAAAAATATAAAGACCTATTGACATAGATAATAACTTACATCTGTTAGAGCACCATCCGTTTCAATGATCAGGTACATTCCCAATCAATTATCATTGCGGGAATATGAGCAATTTCTAGCCAGTGATCCCCTCCTCAAGTTGTAGAGATGGTAAACTTCATCTATAAACTGAAAGAAACCTTTCACAAGGAAATGGCGTTGGATCTTTGCCAAATTATTCTCAACATAGAGCCAAGGGACCGAAAACACTGTAGTCAAACTCCTGTTGAAGAAATAGAATTTGTTATCTTAATTTGCTAGTAATTAGTCCATTCTAGAGATGGTAATTCTCATTACATACAAAATGAAAAAAAATGGTCCTTATAAGATGGTCTTGTAACATTCATATAAAGCTAAACAAAAAGATTCAGCCATAGGTGATATATTATTCTCTAATTGGACTATTCTACCATTCATTATTCTTTCTTTCTTAGCTATGTTTAGCTCCTTGTTTAACGAATCGAGATTCATGCTTTGGTGGGAATTTCAGGATTTTAACAGAAAGTTTGGTAAAGATCAAATAATCAGTGAAAGTTGTTTCACCTGAGACGAGAAAAACTTGGCAGCAATAGCAGAGTAGAATCCAGCAGCCACTGCCATCCATATCCCTCCATTTTAATCATTGTTGGCAGCTTATATGCTGGATCTGCTTCACAGCGGCGATAGACACTTTGCTCTGCTCAACAAGATTTAACAAAGCAACACAAATATTAACAAACAACAAAAGAGAAGTAATGAAAATATAAACACCTACTGAGGTAGAAAATAACTTACATATGTTAGAGCACCATTCTTCTTAATCATCAAAGATATTCTTCGTCGATTATTATGGTGGGAATATGAGCAATTTTTGGCCAGTAATCCCCCTTCTCAAATTCTAAAGTTGGCGTGAGCGATGGGCAGTTACGAATAGATAGTTCAGAGATGGAAGAGGGCATTCCTTTTACTGGAAGTGATTTGAGACTTTGGCAATTCCAGATGGTCAGCGTAGAGAGGGAGGAGGGCAGCTCTGGAAGGGATTGGAGATTACGACAATCCTTGATGGTCAGCTTAGAGAGGGAGGAGGGCAACGCTGATTCTGGAAGAGATTCGAGTTGATGGCAGGAGTAAATATCTAGAAAACGAAGAGAAGTGAGGCGCCGAAGAGCTTCTGTCGGCAGTGAATGGAGCTCATCATGGCAATATAAAAATAGCTCAGAAAGAGACGTGGGAAGCCCTTCTTCGAGCAGTGACTCTATTTGAGGTAACTTCCAAAAATATAGGGTTTCAAGAGAGGTTAGGCTTCTAAGAACTTTGCTGCTTAATGTTTTCATATTGACTATTCTAATACATCGGATTGAGGCAGGCAACTCCCAATCGATCTCTTCGTCACTACCATCATGGTAAATTCTTAATTCTGTGAGTCCCTGTAAATGCCACTCGTTTTGGCCATTCACCAATTCCTTGCAATACCAGATCCAAAGGTCTTCTAAATTGAAGGGCAATCCTCCTTCAGGGAAGGACTTGATTTCGGGACAATATGTCAGTTTCAGATACTTGAGAGATGGAAGGAGTTCACGCATATGTTCTGGCAGAGACTTCAGCTTCTTGCACTCCCTAATCTCCAATAACGTCATCTGGGTCTCGCATGCCACCGAAAGTTTTTCAAGATTTCCACATTCTTTAATATGCAGATGTTCAGTCCCAGTGGGAATCAAAAGACTTGTAAGGCTGTGGCAACTCTCTATACTCAATTCGCGTGCTCTTGGGACCAACTCAGGTGATATCTCATCTATAGAATCACATCTACTCAGTATCAATCTGTCGAGAAACACATCACTAACTGATGACTCCAATTTGAATTTCCCACAATAAGATATCTGTATTTTCTTCAAGGTATTTGGCAGACTACTAATAGGTAAGGAGGTAAGAGACTCACAACCTTTGAGATATAATTCCTCTATCTGCTTCATTCCCTGAAGTTGGGTTGTAAACCATTCAGCATGATAAAAAATAACTCCAACATTAGGAGAACCAACAACTTTAAACTTTTTTAAGCTTGAAAGTTGAATAGGAGCCTCCAAAAGAAGTACCGGACATTTTGAAATGCTCAATTCTGTCAAGGAACAACGATTTTCAGGTAACTTTCCTGTCAACTTGGGGCAATCAGCAATCAAAAGGACCTGAAGTCGAGGAAACTCTCCATTCCCTAGCACATCCCACTGCTTCCACTCCTCCATCCCCTTAAACTCAAGCCGTTCCAGAGACTTAAATGGCTCTATTGAAGACGGACTACCATAGAATTCTTCAGTCACCTCTGTTATTCGATCCATCCCTCTAATGGTAAGGGATTTCAAAGAAGGAAGTTGTCCTAGTGCTGGCAAGGAATCACAGACCTTGCAGTTGCTAAGATGCAATTCCACCAGCTCAAGAAACGAATGATCAGCTAGCCAATTTGAAAATTTTGTTCCTCGATATCCAGTGATCTGGAGTTCTTTTATTTTTCTATTAGGTTGCAGCTCATCTAGTATGTCTCTTTCATTTTGTGAATTGTTAGCATCACTTCCACTCCACTCCAACAATAACTTCTCAACATGCTTCTTTTCCCTCATGTTAGCCTTCAGAGCTTCCCTTCTATCAGCCACATTTTGCAACTCTACAATTTCTAGATCTCCATACAAGTTATGTCGTTCACTCAAATCTTCAATTTTCAAACCACTACAACCACCTAGTAGAAATTTAGCTCCCACTAACACATGGAGGTTTTTCAACTTGCTAGGATGCAGCAGTATCTTCAAGCGAGAACTGCCTCTAAGGTCAAGATGACGCAAGTTGATCAACTTTTCCATCTGCAAGGGTAACTCCTCAAGAGAATAACAAAATGACAAGAGAAGTGTCTCTAAGTTATACAGTACACAAATTGAATCTGGTAACTTTTTTATCCATGTCTCAGAAAGGTCCAAAAACCTTAGGAGTCTTAAATTGATGAACAAGACATTCGGTAACTCATTGATATCATAACCAGACAATGATAGCGCCCTTAAGGATGTTAGTGTAGGCAATATGTTATGCAGCACCCTCTTGCTTAGACTACTGCGATAAATATTCCGGATATTTATTGGAAGTAGTGTCCTCAATTGCTCCAATTTGTTGAGGGGTTTCAATTTTTCAAAGTCACCGCGACCCATTATTGAATATGACAGGTGCCGAGTTCGTTCCAACAAATGAGATCCTGCGTTTTCTTCCAAGCTGATACAAAGTTGTGAAGATGCAATTCGGGCCAAATCATTTACAAGGTCATGCATAATGTATTTCTCTGTGTCCCTTTGAGTAGAATCTGGGACCCTATCAATTAATGATCTTGATCTCAACTCGAGAAAGTATTGGTTGCCTAAATTTTCAATCATTTCTTCTAGCTGCAACTTCTGTACAAGACCATTGGCAATCCAAAGTTGAATGACTTGTTCTTTGCAGAATGGATAATCTTTTGGAAATATTGCAAGATATGCAAAGCATCTCTTCAAATATGAAGGAAGATCATTGTAGCTCAACATCAACGCTGGTAACATGTCATTCGGACGACTTGGAAGCTCCCATATTTCACTTCTCAAAATGTGTCTCCACCCTTCAACATCTGATTTTGAGCGTAACATGCCAGCAAGTGTCTTGAGAGCTAGAGGCAATCCTTTGCACTTATCTGCAATTTTCTTTCCAATCTCTTCATGTTCTGGATGTTGCATAGGATCCATGTTCTCAAATGCATGTTTTTTGAACAAAGGCCAAGAGCTCTCAGTAGACAGAGTTTTCAAGATTATTGGCTCACTACGCATCATCAGTGCAATACTTTGGTTACGTGTCGTCACGATGATCTTACTTCCATTCTTCCCTTGCACAAAAAGATTTCTCAACTCATCCCAGTCATTATAGTTTTCATTCCAAACATCATCCAGAATAATAAGAAACTTTTTTCCCTTTAAGCTTTCCTTCAATTTGATCTGAAGCTGATTAAGATTGTTATCAGCCTCAAATGAGCCAATTTCTTGAAGTAACTCTTTTGTTATTCTGAAAGTATCATATGCTTCAGACACACAGATCCAAGGTTTCAACTCAAAATGTTTTTTCACCTTCTCATCATTGTAAACAGATTTAGCAAGTGTCGTCTTGCCAACCCCCGCCATTCCAACAATAGGGATTACTGTCAAATGTTTTCCATTTGCCTCATCAGACAATAAACAACGAACCAGTTCCTTTATTTCACTCTGCCTGCCAAAGACATCAGCTTCATCAACTATAGAAGTTGAACGTTTTCTAGTTTCTTGTTTACCCGAATCAAGATAGTTCTCCACTAGGCGAAGGCGAGCAATTTGATTTTCCAAGTCCTTCAATCTTTTGGTGGCGTCTTCCAACTTATCCGTTATGTTAAGGATAAATTCATCACTGAAGCACAGGTTGAGGTCACTTCCCTGCTGGTTGCTTGGCTCTGCAAGAAATTGATACTGACCGTCTACCTTAAGTCTCAAGACTTCATAGTCAACTTGTTCCATTAAGTTTTCAGCAGAGTCCACAGCATCCTGAAGCTTGTTAAGCCAGTTCCTCACGTAGGGATTTGACGCCTGCTTATTCTCTGCATCACTTAGCACAACCTGTAGGCCAAGCAAAGTCTTCTCCATCTCTTCTAAGATCTGAAGATCATGCTTACCCCTCTTAAGCATCTTCAGCAACTCATCCCGAGGAACAAGCCTATCAAAGAGAACTGCAAGGGCTGACGAGAGAAATGAACCCCCAACTGCTAAGCCAATCTCCATTTCTGAAAACTACAAAGCAAAGCAAAGCAAAGCAAAGAAATCACAAAACGAACAAGAATTTGGAAAAGATTAATGTTTGTATACATCTTAAAATAGTGTCTACTGCTTTGTTTTAACTGTTCAATGTAAAGAGCAATATGCTAACAAGAATGATCAGAGTATACTAACTGCTTGATTGCTTTAGCAAAAGTAACTTGCACTTCTTAGAAGACCTTATATCTCTCTCTTTGTTTGAATGATCCAATAAATGCTGGTTGTTTTCACCTCATCAATTGGGATGGTGTGCATGGACCCAAATAGGCACTACGATAATGTCTTAGAGAAGACTTGCTGATGTCTTGTCTTGACTTTGAGAATATTTTTTTAAAAAATATATGATCCATATTTACACCAAATTAATTGTTTATTGAGAAAATGTTAAGAATAATATACAAACAAGTATGATCCAATAGGCTAACTGTGCGCTTAAGCAAGAGATACATATCATTGCTGGAGTATTATTTTTTCTCTGTTCATGGTTATATTAGAAGAAATTACCACACCTTTTCTCGCTGTCGCTCTTGCTACAGTTAAGTATTAGAGGCAAGTAGAATTGGGTAGTCAAAGAACTTCTAAAACGTGTTGAACTAACTTTCTTTTTATTTTTTTAAAGAGTCAGAAAAATCACATAATTAGAGAACATACGACATTTGAGAAAGAGTTAAAACAATGAATTGCACTGCAAAATATAGAACCAATGATACCTTCAAAGAGTCTCTCATCTCTTCCATCGCACTGAATTTCCAGGACTTCATTATTGTGAAATACTTCGTTCTTGAAATGGTGCCCAAAAATTCCATCTCCAATTCAAAAAACATACATTACCGTATTGGCCAAATACATCGACAGCCCCTTGAACTTGACATTATATTCCAGTTAGACACTCCAACTAAGGTCCTTTCCAGTTGAGCACTTGAACCTTTACATTTTCCACCCACTCTGTTGAAAAACCCATGCACGTGTTTGCACATGAGTCTTACGTGGATAAGTGACCCATTTATATTCTATCATGTGTAATAATTGGGCACATCATATAACACATAATACATCCGGACGATGAATTAATGACCTGACCTGCTTCAAAAGTTGACACTATCTTCTAATAAGGGTAACCCACAATGCATTTCCCCCAAAACATTCATAATTCAACCCGTCTGTTGGACTTTGAATTTCAAAAGCTTACCATTCTTCTTCCTCTCAAATTGACTCTATTAAGAAACCTAACAAAGTCTCTATATCATCAATCAAACCTACTTCTAAAATGCTTATAAATGGATTACTTATCCACGTAAGACTCGTGTGCAAATACGAATTTTTCAACATAGTGGGTGGAAAGTGTCTAGATGGAACTCTTGAAAAATATTCAAGTGCTCAACTGGAAAGGGCGTTAGTTGGAATGTCTAAGTAGAATATATTGTCAAGTTCAAAGGGCTGACAATATATTTGGCCTACCGCGTTAAGTCATTACATAAGAAGCCATGAGCATGGCGATTTTAGTGAACATCATGGTTCACTTTGAGGAGCAAGCCTATAAAAGATCGTTTTCAGGCCTTAAAGAGAGAAATGCACTCCAAGCTGCTAAGCCAATCTCCATTTCTTAATGCTGCTAAAGAAAATAAAGAAATCACAAAACGGTCAAGAATTTGCAAAAGATTAATGTTTTGAATAGATCATAAAATAGTCTCTACTAATTAAGAGCTTTATTTTACATGTTCAGTATAAACATGCAAACAAGAATGATCAGTGTATACTAACTGCGCAAGTAATTGGTATAACAATGTTTGCCATTAACTAAAATAAAAGCAAAACTGTCGCATTTGCTTGACTTTTCAAATAAAAATGACAAAAGAGAAAAATACAAAGACTTGATATAATAATGCAGTGTAGTCTCTTAACTATTCATTGAATAATTGAGGAAAGAGAGGAAGAATACTTAGCTTTGCCTTTTGCTTTATGGGTCTCTAAACTATTCATTGAATACACTAATTTTACTCAAATCCAAATTGATTCATATGTCGCTTCTTTCCTTATATTACATAATTTGGCGTTGGTAGAATAGTTTTACATAGTTTTATTTAAGTAATTTTCCAACATTATCTAGTGAGCTACTACCATTAGATATCAATTTGAGAAAGATAGTTTTAAGAGAGGAGTTTTGCGTAAAAATTTCGCCCAGCAGCCACTTTTAATATTGGTATTTAGTTTGAGGCCACTATTTTTATTGGTCTTACACTAGAGGCCACTTTTGGACCTTTACTAAATAAATATTGACTTAAGTCTTTGATAGTTGACTGAACTTCAGTCCATACGGCCCCTGGACTGAAGTTCCATCTCTAAAGACTGAACTTCAGTCCATATGGCCATGGCATGGCCATGGACTGAAGTTCCATCTTGGTCCTGGACTGAAGTTCCATCTTAAAGACTGGACTGAACTTCAGTCCATATGGCCCTGGATTGAAGTTCAATCTTTAAGGACTGAACTTCAATCCGGCCTCTGGACTGAAGTTCTATCTCTTTAAGCAAAAGTGGCCACAAACTAAATATTTTGGTATTAGTGGCCTGTGCCCAAAGACCAGTGGCAAAAGTGGCCTTTCGTGCACTTTCGTAAGGAGAAGAACTATTGGGCTTTCTCTTATGGATTCGGGTTGTGGTGTGTTAGATCTAAGGGAGACTTACAAAAATATCCATACAAGCTAAAATAATTACAGTCCCTATCTATAACTTTCAAATATTACCTCAGCTACCCACTAAACTAATTACCTAAATACCCATTTATCACTCCCCCTTCTCCCAGAAACATCCTATACTTTCAGGATTCTACACGATAATTTCTCCCAATTTCACGCTTCCAAAACCCTAATTCTTACATAAATAAAAGCTCACACCGTATACTTTCTTCACCATACAGAGATCAGTATACTCTCTTCACCAATGGAAGTCGAAATTTTAGTTCAGTTTAATGGTCATT
This sequence comes from Petunia x hybrida, assembly GCA_037355625.1. Lineage (NCBI taxonomy): Eukaryota > Viridiplantae > Streptophyta > Magnoliopsida > Solanales > Solanaceae > Petunia > Petunia x hybrida. Next base: position 540,582 of record JBBBVM010000012.1, read on the forward strand.
GGGATTCTGCTAACAGGTACTGTGATTTTCAAGTCGCTGGTTTTATGATTGAAAATAGCTGTAGTTTTAAACAATTCCATACAGCTATCGCAGAGCTCCTAAATATCGATTTGTCGAAACAACAATTTGAGATCAAATTTGTGGTAAAAGATGCATATCCTCCTATGTCGATCAATAATGACATGTGAGTGAAGCTGTATATGCAGCAAAAAAGGAAAAAACCTGATATGATCGATTTTCCAATCTCAGTAACCTTAATCCGCAACCTAACAAGCGCGGGGAGTTCTATGACATTGAATTATATGAAAGGGATTGAAATTTCGTCGAACGAGTTTGGGATGATCGATATGGAAATTGAAGAAGGCGATGACATTGTTCAAATTGATGAAGGCAACATCATTACGGATGAATATCATCGGAACATTAAAACTGGGCAAGTTTTCAGGGACAAGGATGTCCTCGGTAGTGTTATGAAGCACTATGCGATTTATAGAAAATTTCAATTTAAGGTTGATTGATCGTGTTCGAGAAGGTAATATAACTATAATTTTTCTATTGTATACTATTTTAGAATATACTTCTATTGTAATAGTATACTGTTCTAATGTACTCCAAATATAACAGAACTGTATACACTAACAAATACTGTGGAAATAACAGTATACCAAGCAGGTATACAGTACAATTGTACCCCCTAGAAGAAGTAATTTGTCACTTTACTGTTTCTGAGTAGTTGTATAACATACTGCATGCACTATGTTTCCTATTTTTTGCGTAAATCTATGCCATAAGAAATACGTTGCAAATACTAAATGCGTATACAGTGCAAATGCACTTGCTACTTTTGTTGTTTTCAGTGTAAACGTCGAGGCAGTAGCAACAGAGTAAAACTCTTCAGTGTATACCTTGGTAATGTACATTATACCTTGGAGGTATACTAGTTTTATGCCCCTGTATTTCCACTGCGCGTGATACCTTGGTACTGTACAGTATACCATTGGGGTATAGTGGTTTTATGCGGTTCAATATCAATTATACAGTATACCCTGTATTTTGTTGCGTGTTATACCTGGGTACTATACAATATACCGTCGTGGTATACTGGTTGTATGCGGTTCAATATCAATTGTACAGTATACCCCTATATTTCCATTGCTTGTACAGAGCAATTGTAGCCGTAGAAGAAGTAATTATGAGGTTCAATATACCGTCGTGGTATACTGGTTGGATGCGGTTCAATATCAATTTTATAGTATACCCCTATATTTCCATTGCGTGTACAGAGCAATTGTAGCCGTAGAAGAAGTAATTATGAGGTTCAATATCAATTGTACAGTATACCCCTGTATTTTCATTGCGTGTACAGAGCAATTGTAGCCGTAGAAGAAGTAATTATGAGGTTCAATATCAATTATATAGTATACCATGTATTTCCATTGCGTGTTATACCTTAGTAGTATATAATATGCCCTGGGGGTATACTGGTTTTATGTGGATCAATAGCAATTGTACAGTATATCTTGTATTTCCGTTGTGGGTTATACCTTAGTAGTGTATGATATACCTTGGGGGTATATGGTTTTATGCGGTTCAATATCAATTATACAGTATTCCCGGTATTTCCATTGTCTGTACAGATGAATTGTAGCTATAGAAGAACTAATTTATGGGATAATTGATTTTTAATACTAGTATAGCATTGTTGCCATACGTGCACTACACTGCATGGTATACATTGGAAAACTATTACTGAACTCTTACGTAAACAGGTACTGTCTTATATGCATTGATGAGCAATGCGAGTGGGTTCTGAAATCGTCAAGTGTGGGAAAGTCAAACCTATTTAAAGTAACATCTTTCAAGGATGAGCACACGTGCTCACATGAGCAGAGGTTTAATGCACAAAGACAAGCTACTGCTTCAGTTATTGGACGAATGATAAAAGACCATTATGAGGATCCGAGGACAGTGTACACACCAGCAGATATAATCAGGTATATGAAAAAAGAGCACAGTGTCGACATAAACTACATGCAAGCATGGAGATCAAAGGAAAAGGCATTACAAATAGTAAGAGGGAAACCTCGTGACTCTTATAAGAAGTTACCGAGTTATTTGTATGTCCTGCACCATGCAAATCCTGGATCAATAATACGACTACACACTGCGGCAAATGGGCGCTTCCTTTTATGCTTTTGTTGCCCTTGTAACAACGATTGAAGGATGAAAATACTGTAGGCCAACAGTTGTAGTCGATGCTAGCTTCCTCAGAGGTGCATATGGAGGGACATATATTATTGCATGTGCACAGGATGCAGGAGGTAAACTACAACTTTTTAAAGACGGAACATTTGTCGATTTCAGCATCTTAGTGAAAGTTGTCAAAAAATAAAGTACACTCATGTTGTTACTAAATAATAACTCTTCTTTTTACAGGACATATCCTACCCCTAGCATATGTTGTTGTCGATTTTGAGAATGATGCATCATACCATTGGTTCTTTCAATGCTTCAAAGAAGCATACGCTCAGAGGGATGGCATGTGCTTTGTATCCGATAGAAATGAGAGCATTCACACTGCACTAACCACAGTGTATCCGTAGGTGCCGCACTGTATCTGTATATTCCACCTATGGAATAATATAAAAGTTAAGTTCAATAGGACGTAAAAGAAAATTTCAAAGATACATACTATAAGTTAGCAAGAGCTTACACAGTTACAGAGTTCAACATACACATGGGTGCTATTGGGAAGATTGATAGCAATGTCAAACAGTACTTGATTGACGCTGGATATAAAAGATGGTCGAGGGCATATTCCATTGCAAATAAAACAAACACCATGACCTCCAACAATGCAGAATCGGTGAACTCTAGAACGAGGAACATAAGATACCTCCTCGTAATTAATTTTCTAGACTATATGATGCATCTGGTTAGGGAATGGAACTTTAAAAACAGGATGGAAGCTTTGGGTACTTGTAAGGAGCCGACACTGTCTAAAAAGTATGATGATGTCTTGACAGCAGAAATTATCGCATAAAAAATAATGAGGGTATGATGTACTTCAATGTATACTTTCTGAAAGTACTGTATATTTTATGTTTCAATGTCACTAGTACAATTTGTTTCACAAAAAATATAGGTCCTGCCATCAAATGACTTCTTACATTCAGTAGTGGATGGTTCAGTAACGTATCAAGTGTCCTTGGCTGAAAAGAGATGCACTTGTCGATGGTTTGATCTGGAAGAAATGCCATGTCGACATGCCTTGGCAGTGCTGGACAAATTCAAATTGTCTCCATACCAATACTGCTCTGAATACTACACAAGGGAGAGTTTTATTCAAACGTATGCAATACCAGTTTATCCTATACCAGATGAAACTACATGGCAGATACCAGAAGATGTTTTATCACAAGAGGTGCTACCACCAAGAGGCAGAATACCACCTGGAAGGCCAAAGACTGGAAGAATCAAATCAAATTGGGAAATGTCCTATGAGAAAGTGCAACTTACATGTCAACGATGTGGAAAGAAAGGCCACAATCGTAGGACATGTAAAAATGTCCCTATAGAGTCTTGATATACCAACAAATTATGTTGGTTTCTTTTATTTTAGTGCGTGTCTGAAATAGCTGATGCTTTCACTGTTGGTGCAATTTGTGCATAACTTCTAGTTGTATACATTGCTATTGTGTGGTATACCCTGTTGGTATACTGGATTTATTGTGTTGGCTATGAAATGTTATGGTGTTCAATATCAATTGTTCTTTACCGTGTAATAAAATCTATTCAATATGGGTATTTCATTGTATATCTTCCTACAATACATTGTACATTTACTCATCAATTCGTTTACAGGAGAAAATATATTACAACTTTTGCTTTAATGTAGTGGTGTTGATTCTGTAAAATTGGTTTGTATATACTTCTGTAGTATTATTCTATTTGACCACTTTGTCTCGCCATTTGATACCTTTCTAATATATGATATTACGCCAATGATATACGACTTTTCCAAAGGTACAAGGCTTTGCTTTCATTAACATATTTGTCCCTACTAACAAAAAGAATACCATTTTCAATTATATACTTTTCTAGTAAACAGTATACCACAATGGTATACAGATTTGATATGTCACAGTATTTTTTTATTAATAGAAAATCATGGTACAGTTGTATACCTTTGTAGTATACACGATAGCCCGAATAGTATATACATTTGTTTTGTCACAACATACTTCCCTATTAATTATAAGGAATTATGTTGCAAGTGTATACCTTTCTACTCAACAGTATACCTAAAAAGGTATACCTTTTTACTTTGTTTTGCACCTGACTTGCTTTTGGGTAACACAAAATTTCTTTCTATTGTATAGCATGTTGGTATATTTATATCCCAGGTGAAAGGTATATAACAGTATACCACAATGGTATACAGATTTGATTTGTCACAGTGTACTTTTTATTAATAGAAAATCATGGTACAGTTGTATACCTTTGTAGTATACATGATAGCTCGAATGGTATACACATTTGTTTTGTCAGAACATACTTCTCTATTAATGATAAGGAATTATGTTGCAAGTGTATACCTTTCTACTCAACAGTATACCTAAAAAAGTGAGCCCTAAAATTTGTCTTTCTATTATATACCTTTATAATATACGGTATACCCCAATGGTATACAAATTTGATTTTGCCACATTATATTTTCCTATTAACAAAAAGAAAATTGTCTTTCTATTGTACATACCTTTATAGTATATGGTATACCCCAATGGTATATAAGTTTGATTTTGCCACATTATATTTATTAACAAAAAGAAAATAGTCTTTCTATTGTATACCTTTATAGTATACGATATACCCAAATGGTATACAAGTTTGATTTTGTTACATTATATTTTCCTATTACCTAAAAGAAAATCATGCTTCTATTGTATACCTTTCAAGTGTACAATATACCCCAATGGTATACAACTTTGATTTATCACAATATATTTGTCTGTTAACTAAAAGGAAACCATCTTACTATTGTATTCCTTTCTAATATATGATATATCCCAATGGTATACGATTTTTCCAAAGGTACAAGACTTTGCTTTTTTCCAACATATTTGTCTATTAAGTAAAAAGAAAATTATTTTCTATTGTATACCTTTCTAGTAAAAAGAAGTTTTTTTATCTACAGTAGTGCTAAACTAATATATATGATATACATTTTCTTCTTCTTCTTTTTTTTTTGTTGTTTTTTATCATATAAGTCATAAAAAATAACTGATATATTATAACATTTCTTATTTTCTTGCATACAAAAAATAATTGATAGAAGAATATACGATATACCAAAAAAGTATATTGTATTCAAAATAACAAAATTCAAACACAAAAAAGTGTATACCATAAAGGTTTATCGTACTTAAAATAATTAAATTTGAAGCATTCATTTTCTGTAGTAAATCACACATCCAAACACGAAGAGTTATACTAAAAGAGTATACAATAATAAAATTTAAAATATTTATTTGTTTGATTGCAGCTCACACTTTGATTCAAATATAAAAGGGTATACTAAATAAGTATAATCTAATTAAAGTATACCGTTGTAGTAAACTATATACTACAGTAGTATACTAGTACAATATACAGTTGAAATATACAAGCAGTAAACTCTATACTATAGCAGTATACTACTATGATATACAATTGAAGTAATCTCTATACATAGCAGTATACTCATTTTCCTCTTAAGGCTGCCAGTGTCAAGGTTGGGATCGCCAATCTCAGGGGAATCGTCAACTGCAGAGGCTTCGTGCAAAATCTGGCTACAGTTCCTTGACAATTTCTTGATCCGAATAACATGTGGTATTGGTTGAGAATCATCTATTGGAACTGGCTCAGCTTCAGTTGTGCCTTGATTTACCCATATGTCCCTGGATGGCATCAACTCTTCACCTTCTGATATTGCATTCTTCATCAGCTGTATGCACATGTCATTTGGTGATAAAGTCAATTCGAGAAATGGAAGCACAATGTGATATACTGTGATAAATTCAGGGGTTGGTCGTGTAACAAAGAAATCAATCTGGAATATTGCAAATACATGTAAAAGAATGGCTAGGAACCTATTCGTTACGTGCCTAATATAGACACAGAATTATGATCTAGCTATAGAAATTACGTACCTCCCAATCAACAAAATTCAATCTGAAGACAAAATGGTTGTACTTAACTTCTCCAGACTTAACAACATTGGCATCAGGACCATTCCTAGGAGCTGAAAAGGAAAGAAAATTAGAAAGGAAAAAGGAAACAACATAGCCTAGAGGAATCAAGATAGAGGGACAAATATAAAATAAGTTTCAACAAAAGATTTAGAAAGGTATCGCATAGACAAAGTGTAACGACCCTCAAATAGTCGTTACGGGATCCGAGACCTCAATTTGTGTGTCGACAGTCCCAAAAGCTCCGTTAGGTCATTTATGACTCGTCTGTGAAATCTGAGTCGAAACGGAGTCCGTTTGATAGGTTTTCGAGAAAAGGATCCGTTTATGAAATTCCGGAAAGGAATTTGGGGTTTCGATAGGTCGTTTTGAGTAAACGAACCCCGATGGAAAATCCGAGCGCACCGTTAGGTCTGTCTCGTCATTTATGATATGTAGCAACCTTCAAAATTGAAAACGGACCTCGTTTGATAGGACTTTTGATAAAGTCCCCGTTTCGGAAGTTTAAAAGAGTTAAAAGAGGTTTCCGAGCTCGATTTGAGCAAATGAGCTCCGATGAGAGATCCGAAAGTTCCGTTAGGTTCGTATAGTCATTTGTGACTTGTAGCAACTTTCGGAATTGGATTCCGAGGTCGTTTGGTTAAATTTCGCTATTTTGGCGAAAGTCGAAAATTGAACCTTTGCCGTGGGACCCACTTTTTGAGTTCTGGAGGTCCGAATTGAGTTCCGTCTTGACGAGCATGTCACCCAAGTATTTTATGGCTTGTGTGAAAAATTTGGGATTATTCTGAGCTTCGTAGGGTCCCGTTTTGCCCCTAAAACAGTAGAAAATCTGGTGCGACTTTTCTGTTCTGTTTTGGCGCAAACAGCCGGATAAAAGCTGATTTTCCGGCCAATCCGTAAGGAATTAGGAAAAACTCAAAACATGAAAGTTGTAGCCCTTTGAGTTGTGGTTCTAATGGCACCAGTTTCAGGTCATTTGGATATTCCTATCAAAAATTATGATTTTTTCAAAAGAAGCTGTCACAGAGGCAAAAAAAAAAAAAAACTGCTATAAAAGGCCATTTCGGGCCATTTCGGTTCATAACTTATAAAAATCATTTGGTGAGCTCTTGAGGCGATTTTTGGGTATTTCTTGAAGACCCAATCATACTTACACTTAAGGTAAGTCCTTTCAATCCATCTTTATGTTGATTAACACAAGAATCAAAGGGTTGATTCTTGAAAATGGGTTAGAACCCTAGATTCTTAAGAATTGGGGAAAGACATCGAGCAAGGCTCGCATGTGGAATCTAAGTGTACTTTTGGACTCACGGGAGCGTGGGGAGTCCGGAAAAGTACATTTTGTAAATTTAGGGCTCGACCATACCCGGGGGCATTTTGGTAATTTTTACCTTAGGATGCCTATAGGCTTAAATAGCTATAATTGAGCACTCATATGTTCTATATCTTGTCTTAATAGACCTAGTGGAGAGTCCTTCGCGGACAAGGCGAGCGGGAAAGGAGATTCTTCCCGGCATTTGAGCCCGAATTTCGAGGTAAGTGAGACTTGACCTCTATTGTGCTTGTGGACTCTTCCTTCATGCTAGTATGCTTCATGTACGCATATATATACCTAACAATGGTTAGGATTAATGATGTGAATTACTTGCTATTATTGTTTGTTATAAATAGCGAGATTGTGACTCGACCGAGGTATGTGCCGGTCTAAACGCTACGTCGAGGTAGCTTAAATTTATATCGTAGTAACGCTTGTTACGCCATGCTTAGATAGCAAGAACTTGGGACATGGCCGAGGATGTTGCCGGCATGTCATGATAAATGTCTTGCCGAGGATTTTGCCGGCTTTTGTATGATATTGGTACTTGATTTGTTCACGTGCCGGGTTGGGTAGTGCTGTCTATACGTAACCTTGGGTTGGACGACATGGGAGTAGGGATTGTACCCCCAAACTGTGGTCGGGTTAACCTTCGCCTTACGTTCAGCTAGCATAACCAACCTGGGTTACGGTGACTGTGAAATATTATCGTTATTAATATTTCTGTTATTATTTCTGTTATTGTTATTAATGTCGTGGATATTAATACTGTTAGAGGGACACTTGACAGGGGGTGTGGTGTCGCCTATACTATGAGATGTGTCACACTTGACAGGGGGTGTGGTGTGGACACTTGATCTTTGAGATGTGACACACTTGACAGGGGGTGTGGTGTGGTCACTTGATTTATTGAGATACGACGCACTTGACATGGGGTGTGGTGCGATCGTAGACAGATTTGAGATGAGCCAACGACTACGGGTCATTGGTCTACTTATTCATGATTGTGATAGTGACTTCGGGTCACGGTATATGGTTGATACTTAGTAGTGGTGTTGCTAGTCCATCGTAGGTCTAGGTTAGTCGGCACGGGAGTAGAGATTGGACCTCCAAACCGCCGCTGAGTTGACCTATGCCTTACGTTGGATGGGCATAATCCTTGAGACTTCTGGTTACTACTTGTGTGTATGGAATGTGTTACATCTATTTGTGATTTCACTACTTTATTGTATGATTACTATAGTATGTTGTTGCTTATGATGCATGTAGCGACTTGTCCCGCAAGGGTACCTTAGCGGGCCTGTCGGTGATCTTACTGGGCTTCGGCTCATAACTTACTCTGCTACGTTCGCAGGTCCTTCATCCATTCAGCAGCCCGGACGTTAGCGGTTCCCGAGGCTTCTGAGACTTTTGATTGAGGTGAGCCGACCACACAGACCGTGGTGGCATACCGCCGGAGTCACTTAGAGATAGGACTCAGATTTCTTTGATGTATATTCATACTTTATTGAGTCACTCTTAGAATGCTCCAATTCTTTTGTGGATATATTCTTTTGGACTTCACCCTTTTATATTTATATATCCATTTATGATCTTTTCACATTATTGTTCTTTTCCGCATCTTGTTTCATTGGTTCGCCTAGGCAAATGTTATTTAGGTGCCATCACGAGCCCTTGGAAATTGGGTCGTGACACAAAGTGAGATACATTTTCATCCACGTTTATGACAACCCGTCCATCTTTCACTAGAAATGATAAAAATAAGCTCTCAACACTTTGCGTAGAGGATTTTCTGTTCATTAAGAGATTCTCAAGCTTAACTCTCTTCTTCTTCCTTAGGATCTGTAACATGGTGGATATGTTCTTGTATGTATCTTTTTCCTCCTCAGTGCTAACATCAAGCTATGATAGAAGTAGATTAAACAATTGCGTCATTTTAGAATGTTATGAAATAAAGCAGCTAAATAAAATGCAAAACCAAGCAGTATCTGTCTTATTTCAGATCTACTTTATGCCTAATAATATTAACAAATTACAATACATGTGAGCTTTAGAAAATCCTCATAATATTCTGAGGCCTACATGTACAAGGGAATCGGTTAATTAATACGTGATGCAATTCTTTTGGATGGAAAATAGTTAGTCCAATAGCAGAATTTATCAAGTTCAGTTTTCAAAGAAAAAAAAAAAGAAGGTGGTTGCTTTTTCTATATTAAATGGTTTTTAGAAAATTTCATGTTTACATAAAGGGAACTTTTAAGTTCACATTTTTTTCATGGGCTTCAGAATTTACATGCAGCAAGTGTTCAAAGAACATGAAAACAAAAACTCAGGGATAAGCCAACACTAAAAGTTACTCCTATTTACTTCTGGAAACACAACGAAAGTGATACCTTTCATAACCAAATGAAGTAAGAAAATTTTCTAAATGCACTCTGGTGTATCAATAACTTAAAACCAAACTAACTCTTGCCTGGTGTGTCAATAACTTAAAACCAAACTAACTCTTTCCTGCAAAGGTCTAAATTGATAGACTGCTTTAACACATAAACCATGAGAAATTTACACGCACACCTCCTTCGGATGAGCACGTGAGTGCACCTTTGTGCATGTTTTACGTGTCACGTTCTGAATACCTGAAAGGTATACAGAAGAAAACATACGCCTAACGATATGCAACTTGTTCAGTGACTTATTTTTTCTTCTGTTTTACTTTATTATATACAATATACCCCATGGCAGAGCACCTATAAATACTACGCACAATAGTATACCATAGGGGTATACATTGCATATGACAAAGCAACAAAAGACAAAGATCACAATACCACAGATATGCATTTACATATCACAAGCAAACAACAAAAATACCTTAGGCTCCGTAATCTTATCCAGCTCTATAACAGCAGGTGCACCCAGTGAGGTATAGAAGCGTCACTCGTATGTGCAGGTCGACCCACCTCATTCGTACCAACAGTTGCACCCAGGATATTTATAACCACATCATTTTTAACCTAATTCGCACCAGCAATACCCGCACCAGTAGTGTCCCCAAAAGTAACAATTGTCAGAAAGGAGATAGTTTAAAGTGCAAGTACACTTATCAGGTTCAAGCCATGAAAACAATCTTTGATGCTTACAACTTACCTCGGTGAGACCCTTCTTTGGACCCTGCGTGAATGCGCGATACACTGTGTGTCGGACTTCCTTTTTTTGTAATTTAACTTCAATCACTTAATTAACATAAAATAATTTCTAGTTGAAGAAAGATGAAAGTAACAATCTAGTAGACATCAATTCTTTACTACGCAAGAACAAGTAAAAAAGTACATATTAACAATAACAACAACAACAACGACTACACCTCAATCTTGAATAAGTTGGGGTCGACATCAAGTATTAACACTATAAATTCACAATCACAATAAATTTTTTCTATTGGATATTAAAGTAAGAATCTATACATAAAAAATTAAAATGGAACAACCAAAAAAGATCTCTACTAATAAGTTTCACTTTAGTTAAATATTGGGAAACAAAAGAACAAGAATTAGAAAAGTAAGAGCAAACCTGTAAGAAACATCTCTTCGAAAAGAACCAAAAGAGGAATTTTGATGATGATTTAGATAGCCACTTGTGCTTGTTGTTTCCATCTAATTATTTGCAATGGTAGGGAAACTCAGTTATTATTAGAATAAATGGACAAAACTCAATGGTGTGGGTTTTGAGTTAGCTGAAATATTAGTTGGTGGATATTGTTGACAACCGACGGAGTATAGCTGGAGAAAGAAAAAGGGCGGAGAAGGTGATTTTGGGGGAAATGGGGAAATAGGTACATGTGAGAGAAACAGAAATGGTGATTTTGGGGAAAAATGGGAAAATGGGTAGAGGATGTAATTATTATCAAATCAATGGGTAGAGAAATATGACATGGGTAGGTTGGGTAATTACTATCAAATGTATGGGTATAGAGTGTAAATTTCCCTAGATCTAATTTAATTATGGATTCTTTACATGAAAGTATAAGTTTTAGAACTTAATTACCAAACATAGCAACATTTTAGCAAAATAACCCTATGTAGAAGAAAACACAAGTTAATTACAAATATAGAAAAAACATAACAATATTTTCCCATAACATACCAAACCCTTACATTCTTCCTCATATTTCCCCCACTATCACTTTTGCTCCTCCCATTTCTCCCTATTTCACTTGTCCTCCCATAATTTCCCCAATTTCACTTTTATTCTTATCATTTCCCCCCTATTTCACTTTTCCTCATCCAATCCTCAATGTATCTCGTTGTATCTCACCGTATCTCAACTGTTTCTGCACCGTTTCAACTGTTTCTGTAGCACCGTATCTAATTGTTTCTGCATCGTTTCAACTGTTTCTAACTATTTCTGCACCGTTTCAACTGTTTCTAATTGTTTCTGCACCGTTTCAACTATTTTTGCAGCACAGTATCTAACTGTTTCTTCACCGTTTCAACTGTTTCTGCAGCACCGTATCTAACTGTTTCTGTACTGTTTCAACTGTTTCTAATTGTTTTTGCACCGTTTCAACTGTTTCTGCAGCACCGTTTCAACTGTTTCTGCAGCACCGTTTCAACTGTTTCTGCAGCACCATATCTAACTGTTTCTGCACCGTTTCAACTGTATCTAACTGTTTCTGCACCGTTTCCTTGTTTCTTTTCTTTGTCCCTCTTCATTTCCTAGTTGAGCCTTTTCTTCTTGTTTCCTCCCCCCAAAAAAATCAAACTTAGAACATAATAAGAGATGCTGCTCTTTTTTCAAGAGAAGATCTGTCTAATCTATTTGCAGCTCTGAAGTTGAGTTCGATGACCACTATATATTTGAGCATCTTTTTATTTGTAAAATTCGTAGCGTTTCTTCATTCATGCTTCAACTAACTTGTACCTATTAAGATATTTAACTTTGTCCTTTGGCTTTCCCCCTGTTTCACTGACCATCCATCATCGTCCATTCCATTGTTTATAAAGTAATTTTCCCATTTTTCTAATAACTAATACTTCTGTATCTCCTCTTCGCAGCAATGGATCGACCTTGCACGGCTTACAGGATTGCAGGCTCGGAAGAATGAGCAAGTTTCCGATCTTGTTCCAGATTATGCAAATCAGGCTGCACTTGGTTGCAATACACCAGAAGATACAAATATTGATGAAATCAACAGTCAATAATAACTACGTCAACAAGATCCTGCAAGTCAGGCAGCCCTTGGTTGCAATACTGCAGAAGATACAAATATTGATGAAATCAACATTCAATAATAACTACGTCACTAATCTTCGCTGCTTTCTAGCATAACATGTAAGCAACAATTTTGAATTTTGATTCTCTTTCTGTATATCATTCATGTTTTAGCATGCAAATATACACATAGATGATAAATTTTTGAGAGAGTAAGTGAGAGAATTTTTAATTTGGGGAAAATGGGAAGTGAAAGTGAAATGTGTTAGATTATTATTAAATGTGTTAGAAAAATAATGCTATGCATTCTAATTAGAGAAATATTGCTATTTTTTTTATAATTATGAATGAAAATTTGTATATTTGTATAAAAAAACCCTTAAATTATGGACCAATCATATAGTGCCACAGAGATTTTTATATGAGAGATTTACGAAAATACCCATCAAAATCAAAATATTTACCAGATCTTTCCCATGCCCATAAACTATTTTCTGCACTACCCATTCAAATTTGTATACCATAATTATGAAGTATACGATAAAAAGTATACGCTCATAAGGTATAACAAAGGTATACAGTAATAAATGGCTAGATCGGATAAATACTTTTAATTTCATGGGTAGTGTAATTATTAATGGGTATGATGGTTAAATACTTTGAATTTTAAGGGTACATAGAGTAAAAAATTCTTTTATAATCCTTTTTAGATTTTCATTAGTTCCAATGGTATTTAGACTGAATTTTAACTTAGGAGCATTTATGGTCTAATAGGTGAGTAGATTTCTCGAATGATCACTAAATTTTAGCAAATTAGCTACCAATGTCTAAACCAGGTCTAGCGAATTTGATAACTCTAAACCAAATTTAGCGAATTTGATAAAGCATCTTAAATTAGAATTATTTTTCATAAAATGTTGTAAAAAAGAACCAGCAGAACAAGTATTATTCCATGTCGGCTGAACTTGGTAAGATACATTTTTTATCCACACACATTCCCCCCCTCTCAGAAATAAATAGTGGTCCTTCCACTTTTTACTCTTACTATGTCTTGAATACACAACCTCTTGATTGTAGCTGGATGACGCTTACCATCTGAACAATCCTCACTTGTCCGTAAAATACCTTAGTTTTCAGTCTCGTCCTTTGTTTGAATTATAACAAACCAGTTCATTCTAAACTAATATCAACATAAGATTTTCAGCTAGTCATTATATTTGAATCGACTTGAGAAACCAGTTCATAACTACTAGTTGAAAGCAAAATTTCACCATTAGTCCTAAATCAGACTACTTTTTCCATCTCTACATAAAAATTTATGAAGGTAGCAAATTCAGCTTCTTGAACTCTCGTGGATGTTTTTCCAGCTATAATACACACTTGAATCATCTTATATATCTACAAATTCACACTTTGAATCATTCCATATATTTGAGATTAGCTAATAGCTGGTTTCTTATGACTCAAATATAATGACTAGCTCGACTATGAATATTTTTTGGTGCAAGGTATTTTACCAAGTTCACTCGCATGAAATAGCACATGCTCTACTGATGCAACCCAAATTGCATCGACACCTACACTTGGTTTGGAAGTCAAGGCATGGATGATATGAGCTCGGGAGACGACTTGAAGACCATGCATTGGAGCTCAATCAAAGTGAAGGCAGGGCTAGAAAACAGTGCAGGAAGCAGGAGAGCAAAACAGGGGAACACCTGCTGAGCTTACTGCCTGACGAAGAACTCTTGTTCTTCGCTATCGCGCCCATACTCACGCGATCGCGAAGGGTATTCTTCTGCTCTGCGTGACAGCGTCACTTTCCACGCGATCGCGAAGACTTGAAGACGAGTGTTCCTCGCGATCGCATATCCTTGTGCGCGATCGCGAAGAGGACTTGGGCAGTGCGGACCAGAAACTTGCCAAACCTTGTAATGGGGTGCTATAAATAGACCCGTCATTTCATTTATTGTATTTACCAACCTTGAATGTAGAATGATATATTTCTTGAGTGAATCTCAATGAAGAACCCGTGAGCGGGCATGATTTCACTTGGTGGATTCCAAGTTGAACATCGTAACCTCTTTGATCATTCTGTTTGCGAGAGCCGAGTGTCTCTTGAGGGTAGTTGCATAGTATAGGTGATCCTTGACTTCACCCGGGGTGTATCGAGACAAGTTCCTCGGTGCTACTTAGGTAAACGTTTCAAGCCTCGTCTTGCTTTTTATCTCGATATCATTATCGATATCGCCTATCTTGTTTTAGCTTCCGCATTATCATATCGTTTCTAGCTTCCGCGTATTTTCCATTGCATCAGTTGGTATCAGAGCACGGCTAGACTTCGTTCTTACGAATCCTCGGTCTTGTTCTTGTTGTTGTTATCATTGTGTTGTTTGTTCTTTAAATTAGAAGAAAAACAAAAAAAATTCAAAAACTTTAAAATCACAAAAAAATTGCTAGAAATCGTTGGTTGCAACGATTTTGATGTTGTTTGTTATTGGGGATTGTTTGTTATCATATTCCCGTTGATTTGGTACCCACAAAACACGATTTGAAGTCGTGAATCAAAATCTTGAAAACCAAATCTCAAAGGTTGAGAATTCACACAATTTGCTAAAACTTGTTTTGTGTTGTGAATTCTTGGTTGTTTGGTATCGAGGATTGTTCCTTATAGTTTTCCCGTCATTTTAATATCCCCATATCGTCATTTGGAGTAGCGGACTGAAAATCGAACTTTGAAAATTTTGAAGTTCTTGAAAATTTTGAAGAACTTGCCCCAAATTCTTGAAACAAGTTGTTTGTCCATTGTTTGCTTGATAAAACCATTGGGACTTGTTTACTTCAGTTGAAAACACCATTTGGAAGCCTTAGAACTGAACAACAAGTTGAATTGGGGTGATTTGTGTGCCAAAAACTGAGTTTGCAGTCGGGGTTCTAGTTCTGGAACGCAGGCCTGCGCGATCGCGCACTGCTGCACGCGATCGCGACAACTCCACAAATTAAGTCATCGCGATCGCGCGCCAACCCACGCGATAGCGAAGAACAATCATTTCCAGAAAATCCTGTTTTGGGGCAGATTGTTCGCAAAGCTGTCGTAGCAGTTTCCGACCACCAAAACTCCCATAGCATCATTAAATATGGTGAGTTTCTAGATCACCCACCAAAAGTCATCCAATTCCGAATCCGTTTAGTGACGATTCGATTTTTGAACATTTGATCGCGTCACTTCCGGTTAGTACTTTGAGGGTAACACTCCTACCCAATTAGTACTAATCCTTTGTGCGAATAGGATACTCGTGCCTAGAAGGAGAGTAGAGCTCAAAGAAGACTAGTAGTACATTTTTTGCTCAAGTGCTCACTTATAAAGTCGTTCGCCCATCGAGTCCCATCATTCCACTCACCCCGAAGAGTGTTTGGTTCTTGTGACTTGAGTGATTATTGAGGTGGTTGTTCAACTACAAGGAAGACTTTGAGATAAAGCTTGAGTGATCCTACAACCCACTAAATTGAGTGTACCCGAGTAACACTCCAAAGGTGAGGGAGCGAGTGAAGGTTTTTACTCTAACCTCTTTCTCTTGTTTTTACTTTTTGTAGGTACATGGCCGGAGACGTATACGATACCGTTGAGGTCCTGGTAAGCACTTTGGCCTACATATTGGCCGAGGTGAGATCTTTAGACCAACGGCTTGAGAGCCTTGAAAGAAAAAGGACCCCGAGTGTCCAAAGGGGTACCGAAAGAGGTACTAGTGATGAAATGTTGGCCATTCCCCAACCGTTGGGCACTCCCCAACAAGTGGGCATTCCCCACGACTTGGGCAATCCCCAAGTAGAAGTAACTACTCACTCTAGGAGTAATTCTACTACTCCTATGAGCCAACCAATGGCAAATGAGGGAGTTAGGGAAGGTGAGCGAGGTGATGACATTCTTGGACCTCATCCCCATACACTTGCACATGAGAGCGAATTGAAAGAAAGAAGAGGAGAGGAAAAACAAATTGAGAGTGAGGGCACCCTTTGTCCTAACCATACAATATCTTCTTTTTCTTGCTATAGCTATTGTGTAGGTACCCTTGGAGGCGAGCTATTGGAGCCTCAACCATTTGCCTTGGAAGGAAGACAAGAGGATGGAGATCATCATTGTGAGCTTCATGACGGAGGAATTGAATGCGACACTACAAGCTATGTGAGTGCTCACGGGAGCGACTCAAATGTAAGTGTTACATTCCCTTCTCATGAAAATGTTAATCCCTTGTCTTGTGGAGACTCAAAACTATTTGTTGCTTATGATGCCTATATTGACCTCGCAACTAGTGAAGAGTCTAATGGTCAACTTGTGATTGCGTGTGACCCGCTAGTAGAGAGGAATGAAAAGCCACATCATGATGTGAGCCCGGTATTCAAAGAACCCCTCTCTAGTGAAAGTGTGTTAGTTGACCTTGCTTGTGACCCTTGTTATGACACCCCTCCCATATTTGATAAAGGGGAAGAAGAGTTATGTGACTCTACCCTTGTTGGTATAATTGATTTTGGTGGATTTGTGTGTCGTAGTAAGGATGAGGGTGACCTTGAGGAGTCAAAATTGCATGAATTGGACAAGGTTGTCTATGATGACTCCTCAAGTGAGGGCGAAGAACCTAGCTTTGATACTTCACCTTTGCTTGACCTTGCGAATGGGATGCGTGCTTTTACTAATCCTTTGTTTGAGGGCATCCTTATTGGTGGTGGTGAGTTGTATCGAGCTAGAGTTAGGAAGGAGTTGGAACCTCCGTGGTGTGAGGGATTTGATCCCATAGACAAATCTTTGTTTGAAGCTTCGAGTGAGGTAGATGATTCTTCTAGTGACCCTACTCTTGTTGGTTCGGGTTATGATGATGAAGAGTCCATTAATAATGCCTTCCTTGAGAGCTTACCTTGTGAGGGGGGTTTGTCTCGAGGATGAAATTAGAGGTGAGGAGGTATCTCTTAGTGTGAGTATGAGAGCTCTTAAGAAGGGGAGTGGGGTAATTGCTTCGAATTGTGATTCGACTTACCTTGTCTATCCCATTCCACATGTTAACCACACTTTGAGAATTGAGCATGCCGAAACCATTGTGCCGCATTGTGAGGATATTGCATTGAAGGTTTGGTATGTTTTTATGAGCTTAGGGGTCATAGGAACTTTGATTGCTTAATCTTGAATGTTCCATGTCCTATGGGTCTCTTTGCTTGTTATGTTTGTGAGTGCTTGTCACTAGGGAGCCAAGAACTTGTTGTCTCCTTTGGAGACATAAGCTTTTTGATTTGTATTGATACTTGGCTCTATCACAAGAGTGAATTTTCCACACCACTTACCTTCACTCTTGTTGGACTTGCCTACTCGCATCGTGGGAAGTCTTGGTGCACTAATCTTGAACTTAGGGGTGGTGGTGATTTTGATAGCTTAATCTTGCATATGCCATGCACTATTGATCTCTTTATTTGTTCTTGTGTTGGGTGCACTTCCTTGTTGAACCAAGTACTTTCTAGTTCCTTTGGGAACATGGACTTCTTTAGCGCTATTGATGCTTGGTTATACCATAAGAGTGTGTTTTCCCACACCGTTGGCGCTAACCTACTCTTATAGTAGGAGCTTTTGTTTTTGTTTGCCTTTTAATGTAGGTGCTACTACCTTGGAGGAGGACGCCTTAATTTCGAGGACGAAATCTTCTCAAGAAGGGGAGGAAGATGCAACCCAAATTGCATCGACACCTACACTTGGTTTGGAAGTCAAGGCATGGATGATATGAGCTCGGGAGACGACTTGAAGACCATGCATTAGAGCTCAATCAAAGTGAAGGTAGGGCTGGAAAACAGTGAAGGAAGTAGGAGAGCAAAACAGGGCAAAATAGGGGAACACCTGCTGAGCTTACTGCCTGACGAAGAACTCTTGTTCTTCGCGATCGCGCCCATACTCACGCGATCGCGAAGGGTCTTCTTCTGCTCTGCGCGACAGCGTTGCTTTCCACGCGTTCGCGAAGACTTGAAGACTGAGTGTTCCTCGCGATCGCATATCCTTGCGCGCAATCGCGAAGAGGACTTGGGCAGTGCGGACCAGAAACTTGCCAAACCTTGTAATGGGGTGCTATAAATAGACCCCTCATTTCATTTATTGTATTAACCAACCTTGAATGTAGAATGATATATTTCTTGAGTGAATCTCAATGAAGAACCCATGAGCGGGCATGATTTCACTTGGTGGATTCCAAGTTGAACATCGTAACCTCTTTGATCATTCTATTTGCGAGAGCCGAGTGTCTCTTGAGGGTAGTTGCATAGTATAGGTGATCCTTGACTTCACCCGGGGTGTATCGAGATAAGTCCCTCGGTGCTACTTAGGTAAACGTTTCAAGCCTCGTCTTGCTTTTTATCTCGATATCGTTATCGATATCGCCTATCTTGTTTTAGCTTCCGCATTATCGTATCGTTTCTAGCTTCCGCGTATTTTCCATTGCATCATCTACTTTTTTTTTTCTTCCTCCCATTTTTATGAAAGCTTATACTAATATAAGATGCTCTATCAAGTTTGCTGAACTTGGCATAGAGTTATCAAACAAATACTATGATTCATGAAATGTTGAACTTTTTGTTAATTTGTGTGTCCCACGGGATATAAAATAAAAATTAAAAATTTCACCTCAGCATTTCGGTGAGTGAAAGTGCAAAATTCGGTAAGAATTATTTTAAGAGACAATTTGCCTAAGTTGAATGACATTTTCTAGACCAACCAAAGCAAAATGACTTTATAAACTAATTTCTCAAAGTTGAGTGACCATATGAGAAATTTACTCCGTAATAAGTGGATGGAGGGTACATTTAAACCAAATCTAATAGTTTAGAGCTAATTTTTATTTTTTTCTCATCTGGAAAGGGGGAAATGTTTTGTTGATAGGGCTTATGATAAAAATGAGATTTTATCCTTTCACGTCTAATCCTCTAACAACACAAATAAATCACAAGCAAAATAGATTCTATATTTGCAACAGTGTAGGCTACATACATTACAACCCTAGGAGTGTGGCCATTCCACAAATCCTACCTGAATAAGAGAGGCTTTGTGCGGCTCCCTGGCCATTTTATCAATATATCTACATTTAGTACTACCAAAATACTAATACATTCAATCTGGCTTGAATCGACAATAAGTAATACTAACTCTCGGAATCACAACTCTACTCAAGTGAGCGAATGGATGCAGCTGGGACAAGGACATCCATCCTTTTAGTGATAGACCACCAAAATCCTAATCCTCCAGAACTAGAACAAAACAACTAATTAGAAGAGAGACCTCTAGTCCTAGGCAAGTCTCTCAAGCCTACACGTGATAACAATAATTCTTTCCTAGGAATGGCAGAAGAAGAAGTATGCACTCATTTGCCCAATCAATACTATTTGCAAATACTTAATATAAGTAAGAAATCCCGTAAATCAAAGGGTAGGCGAACATGTAATGGTACTAAGCCCCTCACTAGCCAGAAAATTGAATTCTCTTTTGGAGAATACAACCAATCAACACCAAAACTCGATCCTTCCAATAACCTAAGACAGTCTATTTTTTTATTTGGAATGTCAAGGGACGAATAATGAGGAATTTAGTAGGAATTTTAGATCTACCTTAAACTATCACAGGTCCTGTCTTGTTTCCCTTCTAGAAACTAGGATGGCCAACCACCAAAGCATTAGGGATGTTTTCAGTTTTAGTGACACGATCGAATCCGACAAAATGATCTCTCTAGGGTCAATGTTATCCTTTGTCACAATAGAGTTGTCAACGTGGATCAACTTCACTAGAGTCGTCAGGAAATTCATATGACAATCCAAGTACTTCCCTCGACTCATCCCTACTTATTTTTTATTTTTTATGCTAGTAATCAATTCAATAAAGTAATGAATGTCCAATCATTTGATGTAGCAACTCAACTGACTTTGGAGGTCGTTGTACATAGTACAACACAACCTTCACTAAACCAACTTGAGGAAAGAGTTTGAACCTTTTAGTTCTCATATCACTGCCAATTAATCCTCCTGGTATAAGGATATCATAATATCTTTCCTTTAGTTTCTTATCATACTGTAGTACAACATAGTCTTTTCAATATTTCAATTCCTGGTACATAAATAAGCAAAAGTGATTATCTAAGTGCTAGACATGTTTTCTTATCTATATGTTATACGAAGTGCTAGACATGTTTCATGTCTGGGAAAACGATTAACATTCAAAAGTAGAGACAGTTCTATTATTCCAAAATCAGGAACTTTAGCCATCAAAATCAAAATTATGCAACATAGTTCACTTCTCAACATAAAGAACCATGTCGTCTTTTGCTATTTGTTTCCCAAAACATAGCCAGGGTAGAAAGGCCTAAGTTATTCCTAGTTAGGTGCACACAATGTCCTTCTCAGAATATTAATATCTCAAGCAGCTGAATGTGATTTGTAGTGCCATCAGAGAGCCGGACCTATGCGATCTCATTACAAAATTCTTTTTATTAGAATATATTAGGGGTTATTAGCGCAATTGTATAGGTATGGTAGGTTATTTGTGTATTGGGTATATAATTAGGGTAAATTGTACAACTAGTTGGGCTAAACCCATTAGGAGTATATTTGGTGACCAAGGTAGGGTTTTCTAGTTTTCTTGTATAAATATAAGACTCATTCATCAATAAGAGTGGTGCTGGCTAAACCGGAGGTCAAGCTAAACATGATGAAACGCGAAAAATAACAAGAACAAGATAGAAGTAAGACAAATCTTGCTTCGATTCGAAGGAACATCGAGGGACTAGTCTCGGGTTCGATTAGATCGGAGGCAAAGAATCACCTATACTAAGCAACAATCCTCAAGAAGTCATACTTTTTGCAAATTGAATGACTAAAGAAGAAGATTTTTCAAACGATTCAACACCGAATGACACAAGTTCTTAAAATCCCACGTCAGGGTTCGACTCCATCGGAGACTCACAATAGCTACAACTATGTTTGATCATTCAACAAAAACTAGTTGCTTATAATGAAATGTAAAGGAGTAAAATGGTCACACGCGACCAATGAGAATAAGCCATGCAGTGGCTGACAAAACTAAGTGTTCGGTTCCTGGAATTCGAACACTCTCAATTCGATCGCATTTTCTTTGGTTTCTTCAATGCTTGGCATCGAAGTGAAGTATTCGGTCGCTGCTTTTTGCTTCGAACACATGTGCTCGAACACTCGAACTCGGACGCTATTTCTTCGGTTGGCTGTTTATTGTTCAACATTGATATTAAGTGTTCGGTTGCTCCCTTCCTCGGGCTCGAGCTTATAGATAATGCCTTCGGATCTTGAGCTCCGCCAATCAGCTTTGGAGCAGCTGCCTTCTCCCGTCCAAGCTAATTGAATGTGAGTATCACGCACTAGCTTGGGTTGGCTTCGTGTCATCGGCCTCGGTGGAATGAATGTCTGATCAGCACTGAGTTGGGTTGCATCATCCTCCCCTTCTTGAGAGGATTTCGTCCTTGAAATCGAGCCTTCCTCAGCCTCCGATACTTGGCCTACAACACAAGGAGTTAAGTAAGCAATATTAAAGGTGTTGGACATATTATACTCACCAGGGAGGTCGATAACATAAGCATTGTTGTTGATCTTGCTCAGCACTTCAAACGGACCATCCCCTCGAAGAGCCAACGTTTCTTTCCTTTGGTTTGGGAATCGTTCCTTTCAGAAGTGAACCCAAACCCAATCTCCCTTCTTTAATTCCAACTTTTTGCGCCCCTTGTTTTTCTTCGATGCAACTTTGGCATAAGCTTCCTCGAGGTTCTTCTTCACCTTTGCATGCAACTCGATCAAGGCAGTGGCTCACCGAGTACCTTCAAAATCAATAGTAGAATCTCGAGGCAATGAGGTTAAATCAAGTGGAATCAAAGGGTTAAAACCATACACACATTCGAACGGAGTCATTCCAATCATTCGATGCAATGTTCGATTGTATGAAAATTCCATCAGGGGCAAACGATCTGCCTAGTTTCCGACAGCTGAGGCTCCCATGTCCCGCCGACCATACCTTTGGTCATAGCTCGAAGCAGATCTCCCAAGGTTCGGTTAACTACCTCGGTCTGTCCATCAGTCTGAGGATGGTGAGATGTCGAGAATAGTAATTTGGTGCCGAGGACACCCCACAAACATTTCCAAAAATGACTCAAGAATTTTGAGTCTCGATCGACCACAACATTGTCTTTTCCCTTTTTGTAATGAATTACATAGGGAAAATTCTCAATAAATTCTACCCACTTGGCATGTGTTCGATTTAATTTCTCCTGGCCTCAGAGATGTGTCAAAGACTCATGATCACTTTTAATTACAAACTCACTCAGCCATAAATAATGTTTCCAATGGGCGAGTACTCGAACGAGGGCATACAATTC
The DNA here is from genome assembly GCA_037355625.1 of Petunia x hybrida. NCBI lineage: Eukaryota > Viridiplantae > Streptophyta > Magnoliopsida > Solanales > Solanaceae > Petunia > Petunia x hybrida. The sequence goes on from JBBBVM010000012.1 coordinate 563,750, forward strand.
CTTGTCATACGTAGAGTAATTCAAGGTTGCACCCTTAAGCTTTTCGCTAAAGTAAGCGATCTGCTTCGATTCTTGCATAAGCACTCCTCCGATCCCAACTCCGGACGCATCACACTCGACCTCTACTGCTTTTCTGAAGTAAAGGAGTTGCAACAACGGGGCAGAGCAAAGCCTCCGTTTCAACTCTTGGATGCCCTCTCTTGGGACTCTCCCTAAATAAATGGATGGTCTTTCTTTACCAGCTCGGTTAAAGGAGCTGCCACGGTGCTAAAGTCATGAACAAACCTTCGGTAAAAACTAGCTAAGCTATGGAAGCTACAAACTTGAGACACCGAAGTTGGAGTTGGCCAATATTTGATGGCTTCGACTTTCGACTCATCGACTTCAACACCATTAGCACTCATAACAAATCTAAGAAAGACTACACGCTCTACACAAAAGGCACATTTGTTGAAGTTAGCATACAACTTCTCTTCTCTAAGCTTATCAAGCACTAGCCTTAGGTGTTCGACATGCTCATCCACATATTTAATATAAACAAGTATGTCATCGAAGTAAATGACAACAAACTTATTTATGAACGGTTTGAGCACATGGTTCATCAGTCGCATGAATGTGCTCGGTGCATTAGAGAGGCCAAATGGCATCACTAACCATTCATAGAGACCGAATTTGGTCCTGAATGCAGTTTTCCACTCGTCTCCGGGTTTCATTCGGATTTGGTGGTAGCCGGACCTGAGGTCTATCTTCGAAAAGCATGAAGAACCACTTAACTCATCTAGCATGTCATCTAATCGAGGGATATGATGACGATACTTTACCGTGATTTTGTTGACTGCTTAACAATCAACGCACATTCGCCATGTTTCATCTTTCTTCGGGAAGAGGATAACTGAAATAGCGCAAGGACTCAAGCTCTCTCGAACAAGGCCCTTGTTCAGCAACTCATCCACTTGCCTTTGGAGCTCTTTGTTTTTTTTGGGATTACACTGGTATGTAGGCTTGTTGGGGATTTAGACCCCGGTACGAAGTCAATTTGGTGCTTGATTCCTCTCAACAAAGGCAATCCATCTGGCATTTCTTCGGGGAACATGTCTCCAAAGTCCTGCAAAATACTTTGTACAGCACTAGGCAAAGGGTTATCGTTAGAAAAATCATCATTAGAGTTAAGAAAGATACCTTTGTGCACGAGGCAAATCATCATTTGACCGTTGTCGTTGCCTCGTAGATACTCACCCAGTTGCATGATAGCACAAATATTTCTTACCTCGGGCGGTGAGTTGTTGTCTTCGGCCATAATTTTCGTCCCGACCTGAGACTTAGCTTTGGCTGCTTCTTTCAACTCTTTCCTTCATTTATAATCCTAGCTGACTTGTTTCGGATACAATGGTTTCAGTATGAAACTCTCCCCTCTGAGCTTAGCAGTGTAAGTGTTGGATGGTCCGTTATGAACAACCGACCGATCATACTGCCATGGTCGACCCAATAGCAAATAACAAGCTTGCATCGGTATCACATCGAACATCATTTCATCTTGATAATCTCCAACTTTTAACTTAATCCACATTTGCTTGACAACCTTCAATTCTCCACACTCATTTAACCATTGCAATCTGTAAGGATGAGGATGTTTTGAGGTAGGTAATCCCAATTATGAAATCAAGGTTTGTCTTACCACATTTGCACAACTAGCCAAATCAATTATCATCGAACAAACCTTCCCCCTTACTCGACATCTTGCATCGAAAAGATTTTCTCTTTGGTTGTCCTCTTCTTCAAGAGTCATGCAGCTCAAATTCCTTAGAACCAAAAGAAACATTTCCAGATGGTCAGCTTCGGCAGCTTCACGACCATCATCATTCTCAGCTCGGTCAGTCTTCTCAAAAAGTTCTTCCTCGGAGCCACTAGCTTGCTCATTGACGGTTCCATCTTCGAGCAAAAGCGTAACTTTGCGAGTTGGAAACTCTTTTGCCATGTGACCATAACCTTTGCATTTATGACATTGAATACTTGAAGCACTAGGAGAATTGAGTTGAACTTTACCTCCCACTTCTCTTGGCTGGTTAACGGTCACACCCCTCTCGAAGGGCTTCTTCGGACCTCAAACATTATTGGCACTTGTTGGATTCTGACTCTTCCATTCTTTACCTCAGTTCAAAGGGGTTGAAGTAGTAACTCCTCGGTACCGGTTTGCTTTGTCATCCTTAACCCATTTCTCAGCTTCGATGGCAGCATGAAACACATCTTCCAAAGTTTGATGCACATGCAGCCTCAATTGAGATGACACATCTCGAGCCAAGCCATTTTTTAATCGAATGATGGCTTGCTCGTCATCTTCTTCCATATCAAGATCCAGTCGAATTCTTTCGAACTCATCATGATATTCTTCAACCTATTTGGACCCTTGTTTCAATTCAAAGAGCTTTCGTAGTTGTTCCTGCCGATATTTGGTATTCACATACTTAGCATCCATTGCTCTCTTCAACTGTGCCCATGTGGTGACCTCGGGATAAGAATTCCTTCGTCTCAACTTTTTGTCAGCCTCCCACCATGTTGATGCATATGCCTCGAACGAAGCAATAACATGTGCAACTTTCCTCTCTTCGGTCATCTCATTGGTTTCGAAGATTCGTTCCAGTTTAAGCTTCCAATCAAGATATTGGTCTAGATCACTAGTTCCTCTGAATGGTGGAATAGTGACCTTGACACTGTTCAAGTTTGAATCTCGAGCACCTCGGATCGACTCTGGATACTCATCATAATAGTCATCAGCCTCACGCTCAACATTTCGATCAACATTCGCGCCTCGGCCTCGACCTCAAAAATTTCTACGACCTCATTGAGCCCACCTTTGTTGAACGAATGGTGGCTCATATTCAGGTTTGACCTCGAGAAATTCTCCTTCATCAACACCTTAATCAACGACCATAACTTGTCTTCAGGCCACTGGAAGTGGCATTCTATCACCTCGTGGAATACCCAAGTGTTGATAACCTGTTTGGGGATTGCCCAAGTTTTGTTGTTGCGCTTGGGGATTGCCCAAGTGTTGTGTAGCTTGGGGATTGCCCATAGCTTCATTTCAAATAGCCTCGTTCTTCAACTGTTGTTGTCGAACAAGCTCAGCAAATAGCTCAGATTTTATCGGAGTGGAGTTGCTAGTCCCAGCGCCGGACCCAGGCAAGGCCACGGACACGCTCCCTTGCTCGAGGTTAGCTACTCGAGCACTCACTCCTCTTACCTCGGCACTGATGCCTTGTATCGCAGCCATGAGATCGGCTAACGACACCTCGGGCGCCTCAATGCTCTTTCCTTCGCCTCCATTCCCAGCCATAGTACCTGCACAAATCAAAGACCAAATAAAGTGTTAAGGTTAAAAATCACCTCACTCACTCCCTCACTTTTATTGGGCGGCGCTCGGGTCCACTCAATTTATGGGTTCGGTTTTGGTCACTCAAGAACTTGTAGCCAATGGCTTCCTCGGTTGATCAACTTCTCTCAGTTTCTTCGAATTTGACAAGTTACACTATCTCCTTCGGGAAGAGTGAATTGATATGACTCGATGGAACAGATGCTATTTACTCTGCGCTCGAGAAGTCAAAGAATTTTCTACAAAATTTAGACTTCGGTCACCCCACGCACGAGTTCCTATAAGCTGAAATGAGTTAGTACGCCATCGAGTAGAAAGATTTACTCTAGAGATCCACTAACTAGATTTATCGAACACAAGAAAAGTGAAAACCTAGGAGATTCTACCCTTCGATTCCTCCTTCGGAATCCTTCGATCACACCAACTCTTATTCGGACAAAAGTGGTCCCTCCTTGGTACGGATAGGGTTTTACCTTATCCAATTTCCCTTTTCTAGCCGACAAAATTTCACCTGGGGTTTTAGATTTTGAAACTTTAGCACTTTCTTCTACAATGGAACAGTGAATCTTTTACTCCGGTGTACGGACAAAATTTAACTTTGTTCACTGACCTCGAATTATCACTGACTTTGGGTTGTTTTTCACTCCGGTAACTTCAAGGTCAGAGGAAATCATTTCTAAAAATCGAGCTAAGAACACAGTTTGTTTCGTCCGTACACTATTACAATGTAACAATTTTCGGCGTACGGATGGTAGTTAAAACAATGGAACCACGAATTTTAGCTCAGAAAATTGACCTAAATTAAGTAACAACCGCCAGCGTTCGATATCAACCGCCAAAACACGACTGGGGTCTGTAACAAACACCAACACCACGATAATAGTCCAAAAACCTTCGAGAAACCCTAGTCGTCAATCGTGTACGAGAGGTGCTCGTTGGAATCATTCGATGATGGTGAACAAGAATCAATGGTTGTTTGATTCAAACAACCAACATTCAAACCAAAATTTCTTGAATTTTTCTTTTCTACTTTTTTTTTTGACTCACAACAGTAACAACAATCAATAACAAGGAAGAAGCTGAAACTGAAAGATACAAAAACACGAGATTCGAACAGGATTGGGGTTGTAAGAACAAGCCCAAACCTTGCTAGATGGTGCAAGCTAAACTGGAGGTTAAGCTAAACACGATGAAACACGGAAAATAACAAGAATAGAAGGAAGACAAATCTTGCTTCGATTCGAAGGAACGTCGAGGAACTAGTCTCGGGTTCGATCAAATCGGAGGCATAGAATCACCTATACTAAGAAACAATCAGCAAGAAGTCATGCTTCTTGCAAATTGAATGACCAAAGTAGAAGATTGTTCAAACAATTCAACACCGAATGACACAAGTACTTAAAATCCCACGTCGGGGTTCGGCTCCATCGGAGACTCACAATAGCTACAACTATGTTTGATCATTCAAAAAAAACTAGTTACCTACAATGAAATGTAAAGGAGTTTATATAGACTACTCTAGGGATAAAACAGTAAAATGGTCACACGCGACCAATAAGAATAAGCCAAGCAGTGGCTGACTAAACTAAGTGTTCGGTTCCTGGAATTCGAACACTCTCAATTCGATCGCATTTCCTTTGGTTGCTTTCAATGCTTGGCGTCGAAGTGAAGTATTCGGTCGCTGTTTTTTGCTTCGAACACATGTGCTCGAACACTGAAACTCGGACACTATTCCTTTGGTTGGCTATTTACTGTTCAACGTCGATATTAAGTGTTCGGTTGCTCCCTTCCTCCGGCTCGAGCTTGTAGATGATGCCTTCGGATCTTGAGCTCGGCCAATCAGCTTTGGAACAGCTGCCTTCTCCCGTCCAAGCCAATTGAATGTGAGTATCATGCACTAGCTTGGCTTGGCTTGGTGTCATCGGCCTCGGTGGAATGAATGTCTGATCAGCACTGAGTTGGGCTGTATCAAAGAGGCAAGAGTTTTCACTTAGAACGGCGCTGCGTGTAAGGAAGAAGTTTGGTTTTGTTGATGGATCGATTAAGAAGCCTGGTGAAGATTCGGTCGATCATGAGGATTGGTAGACTATCAATTCTCTTCTGGTGTCATGGATTAGGAATTCTATTGAGCCTACTCTTAGGACCACCATATCGCACCTAGAGGTTGCTAAATATTTGTGGGAGAGCATCCGAGAGCGTTTCTAGGTAGGAAACGGACCTCTGATTCAGGAATTGAAAGCTGCTTTGATCGGTTGTAAGCAAAAGGGATTGACTATTATTGCTTACTATGGAAAATTGGCTATGTTATGGGAAGAACTTGGGAATTATGATAATTTTCCAACGTGTTCATGTGGAAATTGCACATGCAATCTAACGGTTGCACTGGAGAAGAAGAAAGAAGAAGATAGGGTCCATTTATTTCTTATGGGGTTGGATGAAAGTCTTTATGGAACCGTCCGTTCCAATCTCTTGGCTCAGGATCCGTTGCCATCAATGAATCAGGTTTACCAAAAGGTAATTCAAGATGAACGGGTCAAAGAGATGGCACAGACTTAGGAAGAACGGGGTGAGGTGACAGCGTTTGCTGCACAACGGTCGCCCTCACCAAAGAAAGGTCATAAGAAGTTTCACTTGTGCGACTGAGGTGGACATCCTCCAGAACGCTGCTTTGAAGTGATTGGTTATCCGGAGAGTTGGGTTCATTATTCGAAACAAGGTTCTCCGAGTGGTGGACGTGGCAGAGAAAGAGCTGAAGGTAATAGAGGTGGTAGAGGCCGTGGACATCAACAACATGCTTTAAATACTGGCCGAGGACATGGTGGTAATCGAGCAAATGCTCCTCAAGCTGAGTCCAAAAGTGGAGAGAGCAGACTCATGACTGTGCCCGGACAAACTAACTTGTTAGGAATAACAAGTGATCAGTTGCAGATGCTGTTCGAGTAGCTAAACAAAGAGAAGACAAGCACAAGTGAACCATCGATCGGTAAGAAAATTCATCTTCCGTGGATTATTGACACGGGAGCATCGAATCATATGACCGGACAGATGAGTATTTTGGAGAATTTACGAACAATTCCAAAGTGTCCGGTAGGTTTAATAAATGGAAGTAGTACGATGGCGACGCAAGAAGGATCCATTAGATTTAATGAAGACATGGTTCTTCACGGAGTGTTATATGTGCCCGAAATGACTTGCAATTTGCTTTCCGTGTCTCAATAAATTAATCAAGTTGGTTGCAATATAAATTTCACTAATCATTTATGTGTTATGCAGGACTGGGCTACGGGGAAGTTGATTGGAGCGGGTGAACAAAAGAATGGACTCTACTACTTTCGAACGATACCCCCGGTGAAGGCTATGAAGGTTGATGTGATAGATTTGTGGCATCAAAGGTTAGGGCATCCTTCGATGCAAGTGACAAAATCTCTTTTAGTTCTAAAAGATAGTAGGAAAGGTAGCTTAGAAGAAAAAGCATGTGATGTATGCCTTAGGGCGAAGCAAACTAAAAATGTATTCCCTTCAAGTGATAGTGAAGTTGCCAAACCTTTTAATTTAATTCATTGTGATGTGTTGAGTCCTTATAAAATTGAATCCTCGTGTGGTACATCATATTTTTTGGCTGTTGTTGATGATTGTTCACGAGGTGTATGCGTATTTTTGTTAATTGATAAGAAAGAAGTCGGACAGAAGTTGAAAAGCTTCTTTGCGATGGTAGAAAGACAATTTAATAAACAGGTTAAGTGCGTCCGAAGTGATAATGGAACCGAGTTTGTAAGTTTGAAAGGGTACTTTCTCGAACAAGGGATATTGTTCCAGACTTCTTATGTAGGGACGCCACAGCAAAACGACAGAGTTGAACGAAAACATCGAGATATCTTGAATGTAGCACGGACGCTACGTTTTCAAGATAATCTGCCGATTGATTTCTGGGGAGAATGTGTGATGACGGCATGTTATTTAATTAACCGGACGCCTACTAAGTTGTTGAATGGTAAGACACCTTACGATGTCTTGATGGGAGTGACACCGAATTATGACCATTTGAGAGTGTTCGGTTGCTTATGTTATGCTCTCAATCAAGGACGAACAGGTGACAAATTTGAGAGTATAAGTCATCGATGTATATTCTTGGGATATCCAAATAGGAAGAAAGTGTGAAAAGTATATGATTTGGAGGCAAAGAAGTTTTTGATATCAAAAGATGTGGTGTTTTACGAAAAGGAATTTTCGTTTGCATCTAAGGAGGATGAGAAAGAAAAATGGAGTCAAGAAACGGTTCCTGTGACTGTAGCATTAGAAGAAGAAGAGAATGTGCGAGGAAGGGGGGGGGGGGTGTTGAGAATGACGCTCAAACGAATCCAGAAATTGAAGAAATGGATCATGGAGATCTAAACCCCAAAATTGTTCCCAATGTTGCTCCCGGACACATTGAAAATGATGTGTTGGTGGAAGAGTTGTTCCGTGGAAAATGGACTAAGAAAGAAAGTGTTTTGTTGAAAGATTTTGTTACTAATACGGTCCAAAAATTGAGTCATCGGGTCTCGTCCTGCGTCCGATAGTTTGATTGTTCATCTGTTTCTCAACAACCCTCTGGTAGTCCTGCGTCCGAAAGTCTGATTGTACATCTGTTTCTCAACAACCCTCTGGTAAGCCCTATCCTCTGGCACATTATGTCAATTGTGATAATTTTTCTTCGAACCATGTGAGTTTTCTTACAGCTATAACGCAAGGACATGAGCCTACCTCCTATTCGGAGGCGGTGAAAAATGAAAAGTGGAGAACAACCATGGAGCTAGAGTTGAAGGCATTGGAAGCGAACACGACTTGGGAGATAGTTCGCTTGCCTTCGGGAAAGAAGGCCCTCGGCTGCCAATGGGTATATAAGATCAAGTGTAACTCAGATGGAACTATTGAAAGGTACAAAGCACGACTGGTGATTTTTAGGAATCATCAAATTGAAGGAGTTGATTATACAGAGACATTTGCGCCGATTGCAAAGATGGTGACTGTCCGAGTTTTCTAGCCGTGGCTGCATTTAAAAATTGGGAATGGCATCAAATGGATGTGCACAATGCATTTTTTCATGGTGATCTTTGTGAAGAAGTGTATATGAAATTGCCTACGGGGCATTGCATGAACGGGAAAGGAACTGTGTGTCGCCTCCGAAAATACTTGTATGGTTTAAAACAAGCTCTCAGGTGTTGGTTTGCAAAGTTGTCGGTTGCTCTTAAGAAATATGGGTTCCGACAATCGTATTCGAATTACTCATTATTTATGATGAAGAAGGAAAATATGCATTTGTATGTGCTTGTTTATGTAGATGCTTTGATGATATCTAGTAATGATTCGAAGGCAATTTGAATTTTCAAGTTGTATCTCTCGAAATATCTTCATATGAAGGATTTAGACACTTTGAAATATTTCTTGGGGGTTGACGTGGCAAGGGCTCCGAAAGGGATCTTCTTGTGTCAGAGGAAGTACGCTTTGGATATCATATCGGAAGCAGGCTTGCTTGGGGCAAAACCGGTCGGTACACTAATAGAGCAGAGCCATCACTTGGCGCTTGCGAATGGTCGTTTTATCAAAGTTCCCGAACGCTTTCGGAGACTGGTTGGAAGATTGATTTACTTGCGTTTTACACGTCCGGATTTATCCTACAGTGACACGACCCGGAATCCGGTTAGGCCGTGCGGGCACCCGACATCCTCCCCTAGACCCGTCGGGCGAACCCTTACCAATTAAATTAGGAAAATAAATATAATAATTCATAAATAAGGACAAGACTTAAAAAAATACAGACATATTGATACCTCTAAGCTGTACAAAAGAAATTACAGCTGACTACCCAACATACTAGGTTTAGGGCTATCCAGACTAGACATTTAAGAGTACAGAAGAAGACAAATACCTCATGAAGGGAGCAAAATACAACTGAAATGATAAACATAAAACTGGTGGCCATCCGGAATAAAAGCTGGCTCACCCTGACAGCTAAAATCGTCTTCGCTCCTTCACAATGTGGCAAACTCAATCCTGGAGCGAACCTGCCGAAACGAAATAGATAGACAAAAACAAACAACAGACAAGGGTGAGTCAAAAGGACTCGATAAGTAGCGCTGACTAGCCACCTCAAAGAATAGGATAGCTAGCCAGAGAGAAGAAAAACAGGTAAACCAAATCCATCTTATTTAAACTATAAAAAAGCGAGCCAGATAATAACTGGAAACACGTATGGAATCACAAACTCATAAACAACTAGGGATATAAGATAGACAGAATATATAGGTTTTTAAGTATCCTGGACATATCAACAATCAGAAATGCATACTGTCGCGGCATGCAGCCCGATCCATATATTTATACCGTTGCGGCGTGCAACCCGATCCATATATTTATACCGTGGCGGCGTGAAACCCGATCCATGTATTTATACCGTTGCGACGTGCAACCCGATCCCCGCAACCCAGAATACGAGCCAGAAATAAATAGGCAAATTAAAATATATCCACAATATGATATAACTACCGCATACACAAAACACAATATGATAGTCACACAATAGTCAGCATGCAGTGCTATGAAATGGGATGAATGCAGTATAATGCAATGGGGTCACATATGCCAAATAGATGGAGCGGAATCCTCCTGCTCCTAGGGCGGAATCCTCCTACCCCCAATATGATGCAATGGAGCGGAATCCTCCTGCTTCTGGGGCGGAATCCTCCTACCCCCAATATGATGCAATGGAGCGGAATCCTCCTGCTCCTGGGGCAGAATCCTCCTACCCCAAATATGATGCAGTGTAATGCATATGAATGATATATAATGCATATGAATGCAATGTGATGCAATAATAACCCTTCACCGGTGCGGGACTCTCATCGACAGCCGGGAAGTAGATGCCAACTCAAAGCCAGAGTACAATGCTCAGATCCTCAATGCAATACCGATAACAGGGCATAACATATAATATAAAATGTAAATCCAAAGCTAAGGCGTAATGAGTACGCCTATCGGCAGCTACACACATAAGGAACACGTGGTAGAAAATCCACGAGGCCAGGTGCCTCCAAAGAAATGGATATAAACACTTACCTTGTTACAAAGTTAGCACTGCTACCCAATAACCGCTTTATCCTTTGGATTCATTGCCAAACGATCCCACTTCATTCAATAAGCAGAAAAATATATCAAAAAAGGCTAAAGGCTTCATTCCCCACATCTTAGAACAATCCAGGTAGGAACCTGATACCCTATTCGCATACGCAATACGTAGGCCAGGCCTATGTACAGGGTTTAAGGTCACATACCTAAACCCCAAATAAATTATATTTATATGTTGCCCATAACTCACTGAGTACGGATATATAATCAATTCCATTATCGGGGTCCAATTGACCCTTTAAACTATTAACTGAACTTATTAATACGATGTCTAATATCCCAATTTTTACCGTCAGATTATATTCAAACACATGTAATAAACTCAAATAATGCATTAAGATTATTACCTGAATGTTTCAGAGTGAAAATTCAATCTTTTCTCCGGCTCTTTTCTCATTTTCTGGCATTTGCTCTTTACATTTTTCGCTGCTTCGTTCTGCTCTCACGTTTGTGTTACATTTGCTTGATTTGCTTCAAAATGAAGCTTAAGGGATTTATAATCCCTCACAACCGCCTAACTTTTCCTTTGTATCTTTCTTTTGTCTTTTCCTTTTCATTTTATTTTCTTTTCTTTTATTTTATTTTCTTTTAGTGACAAAAATTAAAACGGTACCCTACGATATTAGAAATAATTCCAACTTTTGCATACATTATGCAAAATATATGTAGCATACTCGCTAAGGTGGATCTCAAATCGGGTTCCCGAAACTCAAGATGCGAATTTAAATAGAAAAAGGTTAAATTATTTAACTTTCGGTATTTTAGCAGAAACTAGCCGAACAACCTCGAAATTTACTTTTGAAAGTTCACAAAAGTCATAAATAATCATACGAACCCAACATCGCTTTCAGATTTCGAATCGGAGTTCATTCGCCAAAATTGAGCTCAAAAACCTCTTTTTAATATTTATCGACAATAAAAACTGAAACCTTCTTCCGCTACATACCAAACAAGGTCTGATTTAGCTCAAATTTTACAGATAGGTCCTAATGGACATTATGAATATTTTAAAATTATCGGCACGTCAATCGGAGTCCTAACTTCTGAAACGACTGACCGAGGTCGTTTCATTCAGTATGCATGTGTTGTCACAATTCATGCAGAGTCCCCGTATTGTGCATATGGCTGCGGCGCTTAAGGTTGTCCGATATTTGAAAGGTTGTCCGGGACAAGGGATCGTACTAAGTTCATAGTGTGATCTATAATTGCACGGATGGTGTGACTCCGATTGGGCAGGTTGTCTGTTGACACGTCGATCGTTGACTGGCTGGTATGCATCTGACACGACCCGAAATCCGGTTAGGTCGTGCGGGCACCCGACATCCTCCCCTGGAACTGTCGGGCGAACCCTTACCAATTAAATTAGGAAAATAAATATAACAATTCATAAATAAAGACAGGACAAAAAAAACATACAGACATATTGACACCTCTAAGCTGTACGAAAGAAAATTTCAGCTGACTACCCAACATACTAGGTTTAGGGGCTATCCAGACTAGACATCTAAGAGTACAAAAGAAGACAGATACCCCCTGAAGGGAGCAGAATGCAACTGAAATAATAACCAATAAACTGCTGGCCATCCGGAATAAAAGTTGGCTCACCCTGACAGCTGAAGTCGTCTTCGCTCCTTCACAACGTGGCAAGCTCAATCCTGGAGCGAACCTGCCGAAACGAAATAGATAGACAAGAAACAAACAACAAATAAGGGTGAGTCAAAAGGATTCAATAAATGGGGCAGACTAGCCACCTCAAAGAATAGGATAGCTAGCCAGGGAGGAGAAACAGATAAATAAAATTCCTCTTATTTAAATTATAAAAAGGCAGAGCCAGATAATAACTAGAAACACGTATGGAATGACAAACTCATCAACAACCAGGAACGTAAAATAACCAAAACATATAGGAATCCCCAACTCATCAACAATCAGAAATACATCCTGCTTCGGCGTGCAACCCGATCCATATATTCATCTTGTTGCGGCGTGCAACCCGATCCATATATTTATACCGTTGCAGCGTGCAACCTGATCCACGCAACCCAGAATACGAGCTTGAAATATATAGGCAAATAAGCAATGCACGTAGAAGCAGAACAGTAGTTATGTACCACAAGTCTACACAATGGTATGGAATGAAATAAAATAAAATAAAATGAAATGAAATGAAATGAAGTGAGATGAAATGAAATATGATGCAAAGGGTCACATGTGCCAAATGAATGGAGCGGAATCCTCCTGCTCCGAGGGCGGAATCCTCCTACCCTCAATATGATGCAATGAAGCGGAATCCTCCTGCTCCGAGGGCGGAATCCTCCTACCTCAATATGATGCAATGGAGCGGAATCCTCCTGCTCCGAGGGCGGAATCCTCCTACCCTCAATATAATGCAACGCATAACCAGAAAACGTAATACATACGAATATGGTGAGATGTAATAATAACCCTTCACCGGCGCGGGACTCTCATCGACTGCCGGGAAGTATATATCAGCTCACACCCAGAGTACAATGCTCGGTTCCTCAATGCAATATCAACAACAGGACATAACATATAACATATAATGTAAATTCAAAGCTAAGGCGTATTGAGTACGCCTATCGGCAGCTACACACGTAAGGAACACGTGGTAGAAAATCCACGAGGCCAGGTGCCTCCAAAGAAATGGATATAAACACTTACCTCGTTCCAAAGTTAACACTGCTACCCAATAACCGCTTTATCCTTTTGGATTTATTGCCAAACGATCTCACTGTGTTCAATAAGCAGAAAAATATATCACATAAGGCTAAAGGCTTCATTCCTTACATCTTAGAACAATCCAGGTAGGAACCTGATATCCTATTCGCATATGCAATACGTATACCAGGTCTATGTACAGTGTTTTAGGTCACATAACTAAACCTAAATAAATTACATTTATAAGTTGCCCATAACTCACTGAGTACGAATATATAATCAATTTTGTTATCGGGATCCATTTGACCATTTAAACTATTAATTGAACTTATTAAAACGATATCTAATATTCCAAGTTTTACCCTTAAAGTATATTCAAACACACGTAATAAACTCAAATATTATATTAGGATCATTACCTGAGTGTTTCGGGGTGAAAATCCTATCTTTTCTCCGGCTCTTTTTGCATTTTCTGGTATTTTCTCTTGCTGCGTTTCATTTCCCTCGTTTTGCTATGTTTTCCCATTCTCTGTTCGTTCCTCATCTTAGATGAGGGCCACCGCCCACTTTTTCATTATCTTTCTTTCTTTTCATTTTCTTTTTCTTTTATTTCTTTTACTTTTCTTTTCGTGATAAAAATTAAAATAGTAACCTACATATTTGAAATAATTTCAACTTTTGCATACAAGTTATACAAAATATATATAACATACTCATGAAGGAGGATCTCAAATCGGACTCCCGAAACTCAAGGTGCGAATTTAAATGAAAAAAGTCAAATTATTTAACTTTCGGTATTTTAGCGGAAACTAGCCGAACAACATCGAAATTCACTTTCGAAAGTTCACAAAAGTCACAAATAATCATACGAACCTAATGGCACTTTCGGATTTCGAATCGGAGCTCATTCGCCAAAACCGAGCTCGAAAATCTCTTTTTAATATTTATCGATAATAAAAATGAAACCTTCTTCCGATGCCTACCAAACGAGGTCTGATTTAGCTCAAATTTTACAGACAAGTACTAATGGATATTACGAACATTTTAAAATTATTGACACGCCAATCGGAGTCCTAACTTCTGAAACGACTAACCGAGGTCGTTTCAGTATCTTTACGGGATTCACTGATATCATGGCGAACGAAGAAGCAACAAATTGTGTCAAGGTCTTCAGCAGAGGTAGAGCATCGGCCGTGTGTGAATTAAAGTGGTTGAAGGTGATATTATGGAACTTAGGTATCGAGCACAACTCTCCGATACATTTGAAGTGTGACAGCCAAGCAACATTACATATCGCTCAGAATCCTGTTTTTCACGAGCGCACTAAACATAGTGAAGTCGACTGTCACTTTGTTCGGAATGAGATTATCGGAGGGACCATCCGTCCCAGCTATGTGCCTACGGCCACACAACTTGCCGATATTTTTACGAAGGCACTGGGAAGGGCACAGTTCGAGTATTTTCTTAACAAGTTGGGCATAAGAAATCCTCATGCTCCAACTTGGGGGGGGGGGATTAGAATATATTAGGGGTTATTAGCACAATTGTATAGGTAGGGCAGGTTATTTGTGTAAGATGTATATAATTAGGGTAAATTGTACAACTAGTTAGGCTAAGCCATTAGGAGTATACTTGGTGACCAAGGTAGGATTTTCTAGTTTTCTTGTATAAATATAGGACTCATTCATCAATAAGAGGCAAGAGTTTTCACTTAAAACTTTGTTTGGTGTGTCCGTTTTTACACTTTTTCTTCACGAAAACTTCAATCTTGAAGCATGGGCAGGTGAACTGAATGAATAAGGAGAATTAACTAAGCTTTTTCAAAAACCAAGGAATTGCAGCATAACCATATGTGATATCGGAGACTTTGAGAGGATCCCTATTGGGGTTTTATGAATAGTTGTGAATGGGAAAAAGCACCATAAGTACCTCTTTGTTGAAAAGGTTTCACACCTTTTCATTACACCCATCCTTGATCAATAAATTGTGAGATACTTTCTCGTTTTTAAATACACAACTAAATATGTATCCTCTCCTCTAGAGTCGTGTGATTTGCTACCGAATTTGAGTTTGCTGTTTACTGTGATTTGAATTACCATTATCATAGTAAGGTTAATTATGTTCTATTCTAGGAAAAATTAATCCACAACCTTGGGTAACTGTGAGGGGATTAGATTTCTTAAGGACAAGACGATGTATACTATTGGCTCGGAATTTTTCTACTTCATCTCTTTCTGGTTTTCCGTTTATTTTCGAAAATGCAGAATTCTAACAATCTTAAGAAATCTAATTATTTTATTTAATGTCTGTGTTCATGAAAACGGGAGAATCTGCAATCAGAATTACATTTAATCTCCCTTGGCCACTGCAGTAAAAGTTCAGGCGATTGAATCTGATCCAAGGCTCAGGTTGAATTTTCGTTGAAACAGGAACTTGGTCCATGCTTACTACAGAATAGTAGACATCATAAAGGTGACATCTTTCTTTCATTCCTTCTAATTGCTTCAAGGTTGAAGAAAAATAAATAGCTTTTGAATTAAATACAATTCATGAAAATGGTCTATTTTTGCTAAGTATTTCGGATGTTTACACGTAAGTATCGTGCTAAGGAATTCTGAGATTTCATTGATGGTAGATAGAAATATAAGATGCAAAGAGCATGGTGTGTATCCATTTAAGGAAAAAAAATTATATGTAATTTGTTAAAATAATTGTCTATGATTTGCAACACTAGTATGTTCGTCATGGCTTTGGCCATGTGATTGCCACAGTTTTTGGCAAAGTATCCGAAAGGAGGCGCCATTTAAATATTTGCGCATCATTTGTCTTCTATTTTGTAGTTGACCATTGATTAAAAGCCAGCATTTGGGAACTTATAAAATTTCCTAAGAAATTAAAATGCAAGTTACAATCCGGTCAGTAGTATAATGACACCATAAGGTTAAAATTCTCGTGATTTTCTACTCATATTTAATATTCGATTTGAAGATTAAAAATTTCATCGTTATATTAAATTGGTTTGAAGATTAAAAACTTCGCCATTTATTAAATTGATTATCTCATATTCCAGCAAAAACAAAAACTGAATTTTCGTAATTGTCTGATGGAAGTTGGCTTGAGAATCCAACAATTAATGGCACATCAGGTGACATAGTTGTGATGCTTTTAATTGGAATTTTCAATTGGTTTCATGGCTCTGAGATATGTCTTGAGAGTGGCCTTTGCATAGGCGAAGCCATTTGATTTGATGGACCTAAAAGTATTTCCACTGCTGTGGCAACTTTTGATCGTGGAAATGCAAAGGACGTGACTTTGTTTTGAGTCTTCAAACATTATATTGTTTGAAGAGAAAGTGATGCCAATAGTTCTAGAATACTTGTTTTTTTTAATGATCTTTACTAAACAACTTAGTGGTTTAGTATTTGTAGTATGAAAGATACTGCATTCCATGGAGAGTCCTTCCATGAAAAAATGTGGATAGAAATAGTGAGAATGCTTGGAAATCACTGGTTGATTACGTCCCAGTAACTTGAAGCCAGCACAACAAGTGTTTCCGTGGCTATATTTTAATCTCACAAATATATAAAGGCAATAAACTATTGAATTCTCATGATTAGCATTACTCCAACTTATTTCCACGGAAGTAATTATTGTGTCAATGAGATAGATATGAATAAAAGGAGAATTAAAGAATGCCTTATCTGAGCAACATGAGCACTTTCACATAAGAATCTAGTTATTGAACCATCAAGTAAGCTGTTACCACAATGTTTGGGGAAAGTGCACGAAAGGCTATTTTTGTCACTGATCTTTGGGCACATGCCACTAATACCAAAACATTTAGTTTGTGGCCACTTTCGCTTAAAGAGATAGAACTTCGGTCCAGAGGCCGGATTGAAGTTCAGTCCTTAAAGATTGAACTTCACTCCAGGGCCATATTGATTGAAGTTCACTCCTTAAAGACAGAACTTCAGTCCGAGACCATGTTGACTGAAGTTCAGTCCTTAAAGATTGAACTTCAGTCCAGGGCCATATGGACTGAAGTTCAATCCTTAAAGATAGAACTTCAGTCCAGGGCCATGTTGACTGAAGTTCAGTCCAGTCCTTAAGATGGAACTTCAGTCCAGGGCCATGTGGACTGAAGTTCAAATCCTTAAAAATGGAACTTCAGTCCAGGGCCATATGGACTGAAGTTCAGTCCTTAAAGATGGAACTTCAGTCCAGGGGCCGTATGGACTGAACTTCAGTCAATGATCAGAACTTAAGTCAATGATCAGAACTTAAGTCAATGTTTATTTAGTAAAGGCCCAAAAGTGGCCTCTAGTGTAAGACCAAAGAAAATAGTGGCCTCAAACCAAATACAAGTGTTAAAAGTGGCTGCTGGGTGAATTTTTTACACAACGTTTTGGATAAAAATTTCGTGCAGGGGCCTGTTTGGCGCGCGTTAATTGATTTGTAGCCGTCAAAAACAAATTCGCTGAGAAATAGCCACCTCCGGACAAATCTCAGTATAAATACTGGGGCCTTGAACCAGTATTTATACTGGGAAGCTTCAGTAAACTATATACTGGGGCTTTGAACAAGTTTTGTTCAAGGCCCCAGCATTTTGTTATGGGACTTTGTATAAAGCTTCAGTCCCATAACAAAATGCTGGGCTGTGAACATTTTGTTAAGGGACTGAAGCTTTATATATAAAGTCTCATAACAAAATACTTGGGCTTGTTCAAAGCCCAAGTATTTTGTTATGGGACTAGTCTCGGGTGTTTTTCCAACGCTAATGGAGCTTAAGTGTGCGCGCGAATTTTTGGCTATTCTTCAATGAATTTGGAAACGGTGGATAGTCGCCAATGAGCGTGTCCAAAAATGACTAGTGATCAAAATTTCGGGGAATTTACAAAAATGCCCATCAATTCCTATTTATTTACATCTCCATACCCATTACATTTTTACCCACAAACTTATTTACACTGTATACCCATCCTTCTGTATACCTATCTAGTATACAGTATACTTCCATGGTATACTTGTTACACTATACTGTCAAATCCTTCTGTATACCTATCTAGTATACAGTATACTCCCATGGTATACTTGTTACACTATACTCTCAAATCCATAAAAGAAGTATACTTAATTTGGTACACTAAAAAGGTATACAATATAATGCAATGGTATACAATTAAAATTGGGAGGGTGGGCACATAGTGTAAATAAAACATGCTAGATGGGCATTTTTATAAATAAAATGAGGTGCATGGGTATTCCATGTAAACTAATTTTTTTTGGGCACAAACACATAAATAATTTATTTTTGTGGGCATGGAGTGTAAATTCCCCCAAAATTTTCCAATATTTGGGTGGTTGTGTATAAGCCCACGTTGGCTTTTATCACATTGTACCGTTTGATTAATATTTCTTAATATCATATTATTGATGAGATCATGATATAATTTTGATTCATATTAAAATATTTAAAATGTGGGAGCATTTGACATATGTATAATTAGACTAATTGTCTATATTATTTAAAAGAATTAAATACGATATGATTCTTTTTCTTGGAACCCCATAAATTCTTAGTGGATATTGACATAATACTTTGAGGATTCATAACTAGTTATACTTTTGGAGCGACTAGTTGATGAAACTGCCGATTTGAAGGTTGGTCACGCCGTCACGTGCTTTTACGAAAAGCTAGTTGTATGTTTTCATGAAAAGGTGTCACTAAAAGTTTGTGGCTTTTCATGAAAAGATATGTTGGTTGAAAGATAACATTTTGTATAGATATGATCGTTGATGAACATATGTATTAAAATGTTGTTCTGTAAAACGTTAAATCAACCATTGATATTAATGATATAATCCATATCAAGTTGGATTTAAGGGAGGAACCAACCAATAGAAATTATTAAATTCATACCGAGTTGGATTTGTATAATAATTGAAGGTTAAATAATTTGGGCATCAAATAAGTAGCAAGTCGGAAATGGTTGAGAAATATATTGAACTTTAAAAGGTTGTGGTCACAACTGATGCAACCATTCCAAGCTATTGATATAAGGATGCTAAATTAAATATAACCAATAAATGCTCTATAATGAAAGCTGAGTTCATACCCTTAGACAAGTTGGTTAAGAAGCTGAATGGCTTCGGAATTTCTTGAAAGATATTTCAATTTGGCCCAAACCGTTGATATCGATTTGCATAGATTGTAATTGTCAAGCGACAATATCGAGGGATGGGAGCCTCAGGTAGAATGGTAAAATTCGTCATATACGAAGAAGACATAAAATCCATCAACAACTTCTCTCTAAAAGAATTATCGGAATTGACCATGTAAAGTAGGGGTGCCAACGGTTCGGTTCGGTCGGTTTTTTTATGAAATTTATACCATACCAATTTTTCGGTTACTCTATTGTGCATAACCAAAATAAGACTTTTCAAAATCGTCCCGTTCATGTAGGTTTTCCTTCGGGTTTGGTTAATTTTCGGTAAATTTTTTTAGAAATCTATGGTAGAGTCGTACCATTATTAGAATTTACCATTTTTATGTAAAATATCTATAATTTAATATAACACATAAAGTATGATTTAAGATAATATTTGAACAAATAATGACTCTTAAATGGTCGTAACTAATATTTTAGTACTCGACATATTTTCGTTCTTTAATATCGAGCTACAAGTGATTGTTACTCTCTATTAAGTAGATAATAGAACACGATACCATATGAGTACATGACTCTGGTAAAATTCATTTATAAGGAAATTAATAAAAAAATTACTATTATATAGTGATATTATAAAATCAATGAAGCAAAGACAAAAGAATTCTAAATAACATGAACTGATAGATATTGATTAAATATAACTCAAGAACTAGAATAATAAAATATTAAGTAACTATTCTAAGAGAAATTTAAATGAGTAGAAAAATATTTGATATCTTGGTCACTTAGTAGCTTGATATATGCTCAAGTTTATTAGATGTACCAATTGAGTTAGTTTCAATAGGATTATATCAGTGCAGATGAGTTTGGTAGTTTGCCCTTTTGGTGCTAATTAGTATATGCAACGTTATGTTTCCATCACCTTAAGGTCCAAGACCTCGATTAAAAATATTTGCTTATATTTATTTTTAGATTTAACACATATGCTCAAGTTTATTAGATGTACCAATTGAGTTAGTTTCAATAGAATTATATCAGTGCAGATGAGTTTGGTAGTTTGCCCTTTTGGTGCTAATTAGTATATGCAACGTTATGTTTCCATCACCTTAAGGTCCAAGACCTCGATTAAAAATATTTGCTTATATTTATTTTTACACACGCACACGCACACACACACGCACACGCGCAAGCGCGCACACGCACACACACGCACAGTGTGTATAAATATCTTCGGTTCGGTATTTTTTCGTTTTTTTTATTTTATATAAAAACCTTCCCTAATTATTCGGTACGGTTATATTATATTCAAACCATCAGTTTTGATAAGAATAACCTAAGAATCAGTTCGGTTCGATACGGTTCGGTCGGGTTCCGTCGGTTGGGTCGGTTTTTCGAAAATCATTGATACCCCTAATGTAAAGTCAAAGGATAATGTATCGGATCTGCTTACAAAAGGTCTAACTAGAGACGATGTTGAGAGATCGAAGGGAATGGGACTATGGCCAAGGACAGGTCGTCATGGCGGTAACTCTACTTAGAAGACTGGAGATCCCAAGATCTAGGTTCAAGGAGCTCAAACAAAGTTATGTACGACCGCTCCAACATTGTCTAACAACTCAACCCATCCTCGTAATAAGACAATGTTCAGTACCAAGGATAAAATATTAAAGGGTTTTTTTTAATGATTATCTAAGTTTGATCTGAGAATTATCAAATAGTGTACATCTACGGGATTACACGTTTAGAGATCACATATATGAGTGTAAAGTGGAAGCCGCTTTAAAGAAATGTCAATTCTCTACGCACTCATGAACCAGGTGGTGTTCATGGCTGAAACGAACACACTACTAAAAAAACCTGAAATTCCGACCACCAAATCGGTCGCATATTGGTCGCCAGGTCGACCGATCGGCGACCGATACGGGTGGTCCGATAATTAATGGTAGCAAATAGCCCTGCGACCGAAACTCGGTCGATACTTCGACTACTATGCGACCAAATTTCGGTCGCACAATAGCTCACATACAGTGACCAATTATGCGACCGATTTTCGGTCGCACATCCTATGCGACCGAAAATCAGCCGCATACTTGGTCCCAGTTGTTGGAATTAAAGGTGACCAAGTATGCGACCGAAATCGGTCGCATAGGATGTGCGACCGAAAATTGGTCGCATAATTGGTCACTGTTGTGGCATTAATGGTGACCGCTCTGCGACCGAAAATCGGTCGCCAAACCTGTAAAAACCTGCAATAAAAATCCTGCAATCAGGCTTTAGCAACAGCAAAAACCAGCAATTTTAATACCTGGAATCCAACACCAATACACAGCAATAAACCAAACATTTCAAAAAACAGTAATTCACCAATACAACGCAATAAACCAATCATTTCAAAAACATCCAACACCATTAGTTATATCCTAAAATTGTTAACAATACAACTTCCCAAACATTCAAATGACTACTCGGGCGAGGCTGAGCTAGACCCGGACTCGGAAGAGGAAGATGAGCTGCGTCGATGCCTGCTCTTATGCTTTCTTCTCGCTTTCTTCTTCTCCTTTTTGGCAAGGAGCTTTTTGATCATGTCCTGGGTTTCTTGATTTACTCTCGACAGCTGTGCGATCTGCTCTCTCATTTGAGCCATCTCAGCAGGATCAACGGCGCTCGACGGAGAAGAAGTAGCTGAAGAGCCCAAAAAGCGAGCATTATGCTTATCCGGAGCAAATAGCGATCCAAGACCATAAGCATACCCCTTCTTAACCCCTCAAACAGTATCGACCCATATTTGTTTTTCTTTCTCGAACGTCAAGGGAGCCGGGGTGCTACTTCCGGCGTCCGATGCTTGGGTCGATGTCCAGTCTTCCACAACCTTTGTAGCCTTTTCCTGAATAACATAAATATATTAATGATGTTAACAGAAAGACTATATATTGAAGGATTGGCGCGACTAAAGATCGAATTTTACAAACTTACCCATGCCTCTTTTGCGCGGGGCTCGACCCACTCTCCACCGCCCTTCTTGGCACCCTTTGTATGCCTGATCTTGTGCAGCTCGAGCACGGGAATAGTGCGCTTTTCTTTCTTTTCCTACAAATTAAAAATCATAATATGTTAGACAAAAAAACAACTGTTCAAGTAAATAATCAATCAATTAAATAGCTGTACCAAGCGCATCTTTTGTGTAGCCGCGCTAATTGAGCCACCGGTATGGAGCGATCCACCCTTTTCCGACGCTCGCGCAGCCTTTCCTTGTTCGCTCTTCGCCTCGAACTCGGGCGTCTGCCAATATTCATCCAGCTCCGCCCACTGACGGGCATCGAGGAAGCCGGGCCTTGTACCTTTATGCCGCGCATTGTAAAGGGTTTGCTTGAATAGCGCAGCACATTTCTTTGGGAAGATGGTACGAATGTTATAATCCAGACCCTGATGCCAGATACATTTGCCCTAAAAGAGTATCAAAATATTTTCTTTAAACATGTTCATGGTTTAAAAAACTGCAATTAGCTTTAAACCAAATGCATATGTATCACCTCAAAGTCTACCAATATTTGCTTCTTCACTTGCTGGGGCACATCGCTCCATTTTCGCCAAGGCTGGTTCCAGTGCGCTCTCATGCACGCAGTCAGTACTTTAGTGGACTCATCGCTTGGGCAAAAGCTACAAAAAAAATTAACAAGAGTTATTCATAATACTAGCAATTAAAGTAGGAACTAATTATTTAATAGACAAGAACTTAAGAAATTAGGTAGCTTACCCTTTATCCGCCTCGGGGTAAATAATCATCCTGCCTTCTACCCGAGTGCCAGGCTCACCAATGTAGTAAGGCGAATGGGGATCATACACCATGAGCTCCTGCTGACTCGGTGGGTCGTCACAACTATCTAAGGGGAATTCAGGGGGCTGAGTTGCACTATCATCAGCCTGTGAGGGATCGCCCTGTGTGGGAGGGACCTGTGTCTCAGTACAATCAACGGTAGGGAATGTCCATTGCCAATCAGGAGGCAACTGAGACGGGGTAATAAGTGGTACCTGATATGGGCCAGGGGGCCTGAAAAAAGCTGGATCATAACTAGATGGGGCCTCAGTAGGCAGCGAATGCGGGACCTGTGAGGTCTGACTGTCACCACCCGCAGAAGCTGAACTCTCGCCCACAGGTCTCTTGCCCGGCCTTCTTCTAAAAACATTAGGGCATAACTTGTCCATACCTGTTGAAATATTCAAATAAGTTCTGCTTCATTAATTATGAGAATACATAAATGTAAAGTGCTGAGATTGTACAAATTTATCAACTAAGTAAGCACATCACAATCAGAAAATGATATTAGCAATAAACTATAAAGTACAAATTTATCAACTAAGTAAGCACATCACAATCAGAAAATGATATTACATAAATCATATTATGTTCATATATTAGTTACAGTAGGTAATTAATAATAAACTACAAAGTACAAATTGGTTCAATCAACTTCACCATCTGATTCATAGTCACTAGCAATTTCATCCTCGGACGGCTCTTCACTATCTATGTTTTCATCAGCCTCGTATGCCCTTGAAGTTCCTTCTCCAAAACTAGCCGGGTTTTTTGCACGACTAAATTCAGATGCAGCCACCGGGTCATAAGTCCTATCAATATGTCGCAAATTGTCTGCAAGTTCAATATCCGCTATCAAGGGAACAGCTGAGACCTCATTCTGGTATGCAACATCTAACCTATCAGGTACTTCAATTAATCCCACCGGTTTTCCCTTAAGAACCGCCCACCACTTGGATTTGGCCTTTGCTTTTGATGCGTTCTTCGTCCGTGGGTAAGGAACAAACCACACCTGTTTTACATTCTGTGCAATGATGAAAGGATCATAGTTTCCATATGACCTTTTATGATTAACCTCAACTAGCTTTGAACTTGGATCCACCCGCGTACCCCTGCTACCTGGATCAAACCACTTGCACTTGAAGAGAACCAATCTTTTTTGAGGTCATCCAACTCTATACTCAACCTCTAAGATCTCCTCAATCACTCCGTAGAAATCAGAGTCGGCCCCCTGGTCACCAGCTCCAGCACTCACGGACACACCGCTGTTGTAGGTTTTTTTACCCTCTGACTAGCTGTGTGTATGAAACTTGTACCCATTTACGAAGTATGTATTCATCTTTTTATACTCGTAATATGGGCCATGACATATATGTCGCAAAAAATCAAAATTGATGCCATTCACCGGATTGTTTACCTATATTAAAATTAAATGGAATACATAAATTAGTCAGAGTTCGATGACGGTAGTAATGTTTTTAAATGAATGGAAAAATATATGAGTTTCCATAACACTTACAAATGACGTAAACCAGTCTGTAAAATGATCACTGACTGCATTTGGACCAAATTCAGCAACAAAGTGACTGCGTTATGTAACGAACTAATTTACATTAGAAAGAAGACTTATGTTAGTCACAGTTTAGTGGGTTCCATTAAAATAAAACATACTTGTAATAAGGCGTGACTTCGGGACAGTTCAACAACACATGTGTTGTAGCTGCTTTCCTGTCCGTATCAGTGAACTGGTATTTTCTGGATGATAATGTACTTCCCCTCCCTGGTTGATTGAATATGGAGAATGCTGGGTAATTGGGATCATTATTATCTCCCACATCATGCCGATCCGGCCTTGTGCGCATACATTGAACATCCTTGTCGAAGTAGTATGAGCAAAAATGTGAAGTTTCTCTTGACAAATATGTATGGCATATCGACCCCTCGATTTGGCCTCTGTTCTTCACATCCCGCTTACACTTACCAATAATTCTACAAAAAGTAATCTGTTAGTAGAATTATGTTGCGTAAAATATAGAGTACTTGAATAAGATATGGAAGCTTACCTCTCGAAAGGGTACATCCATCTGTAATGCACCGGGCCTCCTAGCCGAGCCTCTTCAGCGAGGTGAACCGGTAGATGCTCCATCACATTAAAGAAGCCGGGCGGAAAGTTCTTTGACAGCTTAGACAATACAACAGGAAAGTTCTGTTCCAACAAGTTCAAACTCTCTTCCTTCAAAGTCTTGCTGCAAAGCTCTTTAAAAAAAAGGCCTGTCTCTGTTATTGGTTTCAAAACTTTATCTGGCAACCCATTGAATGCAATTGAGATCAAGTTTTCCATAAAAATGTGACAGTCGTGGCTCTTCATGTGATGGAGTTTTAAGCCACTCATATCAACACACCTTTCTAAGTTAGATGCATATCCATCAGGCATCCTCAAGTTACTCACCCACTCGCATATCATTCTTCTCTCATCTTCGTCGAATGTATAGCAAGCCTTTGGAAGTAAAATGCTGTTGCCATCCCGGACCGTATGTAGCTCGGGTCGCCTGCAAAGTTCCTGTATGTCAAACCGTGCCTTCCAGTTATTCTTTGTCTTACCCTTGACATCCATGACAGTATTAAGGACTGCCTCGAAGAAGTTCTTCTCAATATGCATTGGATCGAGATTATGGCGCAGAAGGTTATCCTTCCAATAAGGCAACTCCCAGAAAATGCTCTTCTTGGTCCAATTATGTTCGACCCCAAAACCAGGGGTATTAGTTTGCAAGTTTTCAGTTACCTTTGGAAGGTCCTTAACCATGTTCCATATCTCTATCCATGTTAACCTGCGAGGAGGCTCATCATAATCAACCTGATTCTTCCTGAATGCATTTGTATTATTCCTAAAAGGGTGCTCCATTGGCAAGAATCTACGGCAGCAGTCAAACCATGTCACTTTACCTCCATTTTTCAATGTGAAGGCCTTTGTATCTTCCATACAGTATGGGCACGCTAGCTTCCCTGCAGTGGACCAGCCAGACAGCATCCCATAAGTTGGAAAGTCATTTATGGTCCAGATCAAAGAAGCATGCATTTGGAATTTCTGCTTCATTGATACATCGTAGGTTTCCACTCCTTCATGCCAAAGTGTCTGCAATTCATCAATCAAAGGCTGCAAATAAACATCAATACGAGTTTTCGGGTTATGTGGACCAGGTATTATACAATTCAAAAAAAGATATGGACTGGTCATGCACATTCCGGGAGGCAGGTTGTATGGTGTGACAAATACGGGCCAACAAGAATATGGCGTAGACGAGACATCAAAAGGGGTGAAGCCATCGGAACACAGCCCCAACCTTACATTCCTCGGCTCGCTAGCAAATGACGGATACACTTGATCAAAGTGTTTCCATGCCTCACCATCTGAGGGGTGTGATAGAATACCCGCCTGCCTGGTCCGCTCATGATGCCACCTCATGTGAGGAGCAGAACTCATGGAAGCATACAACCTCTTTAACCTGGGTATAAGCGGCAAGTAATGCATCCACTTAACAGGTTTCGGCTTCATTTTTTGATTTTTCTCGGGCTTGTATCGAGGCTCCTCACAAAATCTACATTGCACGAGCTCTGCATCATCCTTGTAATATAACATGCAACCATTAACACAGCAATGAATCTTATGAGAAGTAAGGCCTAATGAGGAAACCAACTTCTTTGTGAAGTAATAAGAAGTTGGTAAGTCCATGTTAGCCGGCTTTAGTTCATTCATAAGGCCTATGATGGAATCCATGGCAGCTTGAGAAATACTATAATCTGATTTGATACTCTGCAATCTGACAGCAACAGACAACTTGGAATGTACCGAGCCCTCATGGAATGGACGACTTGCTTCCTCCAACATTCTATAGAATTCACTTGCCTCGGCATTTGGAATGTGCTCAGTGTTAGGCTGTGATGTACCCGGCTGCATGGGATCATTATCCGGGTACATTCCAAAAGCATCACGAACCATATCATCCATTCTATAATCATTACGGTCTGGTTCCAAAGCCGGAGAACCAGTAGTGCCATGAATATGTTGAAGCATTTGAATGTGCCCCTGCAAATCCCACGGCTCTCCATGATAACGCCAAATATAGTAATCTGGCATAAACCCCCTATCTAACAGATGCAGTTGTACGGTCGTCATATCTTGGAGGGTTTGACATTTGCACTTTATGCAGGGGCACTTAATTGTACCACGCCTTATAAAAGGTTCGGTTGTTGTTGCTAAAGCAACAAATTCCTTAAGACCCTCTTCAAATTCAGGCCTTATCCCCCGGCGACCGGGGAAAAGTCTATTGTCCATCCACAAACGACGTGCATTAAAGTCCATATCTACACAAAAATTGCCAAATTGAGAACAATCTAATTGGTACCAATTTTTAATAATCCTAGCCTTTTTTTGAATATCCATTGGTCCGTTTGAATTCCATATTATCTAGTAAGTGCAATGCAATACAAAACGCATACAATTTATCCGGTTTAATCATAAGATGTTGCAAACATGAACAATCAAAACAACAATACCAAAACCCTAACTTTAAATGCATAGCAAGTATCCCAAACACCACAACCCATGACAAGACATCAACACATCGCAAACAACTCTACCAAACAATTCCCAACATATCACAACAATTACCATAATTAATCCCAAACATCACAACCCTATATTTAAAGTTCATCAACCCAAAACAACTTACTCGACATCACATTATATAGAATAAACTAATTATAACTAACAACTAATATGTAAACAACATATATAGGCTCTCCATTATTTAAAAATATATATATAATTAAATTCGGATTATTAAACCAAAAAAAAAAAATTACCTCAACTTTGTATTGGATCCAATGGCAAGAAAGTATGAGTTACCAATGTGCTATCCACCCAATAACTACAAAAAAAGTGAATTAAAAAGTCATTATATGAGTTTTTAAAAAAATAATAAAAATTACTAAAAAATGAAATTTACCTTGAATTAGTAGGTGTAGATTGTGTTAGATGTTATGTTGGAGGTTATAGAGTAGTAATTTAAAGTTATATGGGGTTTATAATGGTGGATAGTTGATTATGGGGTGGGGGGTTCGGTTTTTAGGGATTGGAAGTAAAATGGGTATGTTGAAATGGGGGAGAAAGGGGGTTCTGCCCGTTTTTAGTCACAGTTAGGCGACCGACAGGCGACCGATTTTCGGTCGCCTAACTTTGACTAAAAAAGTCAAATTTTTCAAAGACCACTATGCGACCGATTTTCGGTCGCCACTTTTTTTTCGTTGTATGTGCGACCGAAAATCGGTCGCACAGCTGTGGAGACCGATTTTCGGTCGCATGATGGTGGTCGCAGATCCGGGTTTTTTTAGTAGTGACACAACAATAAGAACCAAAGACGGTCAAAGGTTAATTGTATGACATATATTGTCTAAGTATACACCAAAGCTCGATAGTTCAAAGATATCAAATCTACTGATTGATCAAGTATATCCGATATATATTCACTACGGAAAGTTCAAAGGAAAATCTACTTATCCAGATGCAATTAGTTCTTACTTGCAAATCACACAAGTTTCTGCATATTTTATCATAGAGTCATTCCACATTCATGTGGGGGATTGTTGGGGTTTTATGAATAGTTGTGAATGGGAAAATGCACCATAAGCATCTCTTTGTTGAAAAGGTTTCACACCTTTTCTCTACACCCATCATTGGTCTATAAATAATGAGATGCTGCCTCATTTTCTAAATACATAACTAAATATTTATCCTCCCCTCTAGAGTTGTCTGATTTGCTACCGAATTTGAGTTCGCTGTTTACTGTGATTTAAATTACCGCTATCATAGTAAGGTTAATTCCGTTCTATCCTGAGAGAAATTAATACACAACCTTGGGTAACTGTGGGGGGATTAGATTTCTTAAGGACATGCATTGTATACTGTTGGCTCGGAATTTTTATACTTCATCTCTTTCTGGTTTTCAGTTTATTTTCGAAACTGCATATTCTAACACTCTCAACTACTAATTTTTTTTGTTTGAAATGAGACTTCCCGCGCCTTCCTGCACAGGCATCTGTTCTACTGAGATGATGGTTGCTGTCCTCGCTTCCTTTTTCCCATAATGGTTCGTTGTAAACTAAAAAAAGAAGGAACACAATATCCTGAACTTTAATCCACAGAGAACTAAAAACCAACTAAATCTTTTAACAGCACTCCCTTCTCAAATGATCATTGAGCCTTCTCAAAATCCTAAGCGAAAAAATAATTATATCTTTCCTTATAATCTAACCATAATGTACAATTTACTCATGTACCTTTGAGAACCTTTAGAGCTATATGGTGTATGTGCAGTAAGGCTTGCTTCATCCCAAAGAAAGATGGACAAAGTAGACACTTGTATGACTTGGAAACTACAATCACCTTACTCGACGAAAACCAAACTGAAAGCAAAAGAAAAAGAAATGTTAAAGGTCTTAGCCAATTCACATATTACTATTCCAGACCATCTCACGTCAAGATAGCTATAGATAAATAATTCCTCTAGACAAGTAATGAAATATTATAGTTTAATTGACTATTAAGTGATTTTTAATTGACTGCCATGTGAAATAGTTCTAATATGTCATAGCTCAGAAGCAATGTCAACGTCTAGCATAGCTTTAAATACATTATGATACATCTGTTTTGTTGCCTGACGGCACTGACCTTAAGTTGCAAATCAATGTTGATTTTCAAATTCGAAGCTGCCATATGAGGATGACCCAAAAAGGAAAGAAGGAAAAAAGCAAATCCAAATAGAAAAAATGAAAGTTGAATGACAATAGTTTAATACTCCCTCTGTCCCACTTTGTTTGTCATACTTTCCTTATTTGTCTGTCCCAAAAAGATTGTCATATTTCTAAATTTGGCAATAATTCAACTCTAAAGTTACTTTTTGACTCATTTATAGCCACACAAATATTCATGGCTTATTTTAGACCACAAGTTTCAAAAGTCTTCCTTACTTTATTAAACTTTGTGCCAAGTCAAACTACGACAAACAAATTGGGACGGAGGGAGTATCAGTTACTATGCTCTAGAGATTCAGAAAATGATAACATTCATCAGTACGAACTACATGCGATATTGTTTGAAATTAAAAGATCAATGAACAAAGCTACTTAATCAGAAAGAACCATGTTGGGAAATCTTCCTTCAAGTATTTTTCTTTCCAAGCTTGATGTAGTCTTCTTACAAGGGATAGGCAAACCATACCTAATTATGAAATAAAAATTTCATTTTTCCTAGCATTTGTGCTCTCCCTAGTAAATCCACAAACATGATTGAACAGCTCATGTAATGATAAATGGATAAACAAACTGAAATTATCTAATAGACAAGCAAGGAGAAATTTCAAAAAATAACTGGCTGGTTATCTGGAGAATAATTCTTTTTTCTAAGGGCAAGAACTTCATCTATAGTGTAAAATATTTCAAGCGCCACACATGCAGAGTTCAGAGATAAGGAGAACAAGGAATGGCAGGGCAAGTAATGATTACCACATTATATATGGACTAGGGAACACCTTTATCAGCAGTGATAGTAGACAAGGTCATATCTCTAATTTTCATTCAGAAAGGGAGGATGAAAGCCTTAGCGGGGAAACAATCCCATCAATGCTCACCCCCGAAGTTGTTTACAGCTGAGTAGAGAAAGCACTCTAATCCTCAGCTGAAAACAAGAAACTGAGAGGGCCCTTCAGTTTACAGTTGAATTCAAAAGTCAGTCTTATGAATCATTGCACAGTTTCCTTCTCAAATTGCCTGGGTCCAAAGCAAACAATAAGAAAAAGTACCAATTAAAGCCCCTGTAGCTGTCCCTTCTCGACTTGAGCAAAGAGGCTGTTGAAACTTTTCCCTTTCCAAATAACCATTGATCCTTGAGAATATCTTAACCACGAATAAGTGATATATTTCAGTATGATTTGACCATAAAGTAAAA
Organism: Petunia x hybrida; assembly: GCA_037355625.1. Classification (NCBI taxonomy): domain Eukaryota; kingdom Viridiplantae; phylum Streptophyta; class Magnoliopsida; order Solanales; family Solanaceae; genus Petunia; species Petunia x hybrida. The sequence continues at coordinate 594,946 of JBBBVM010000012.1, forward strand.
TATGCTCTTTCGGGTTACATTAAACAGATTTGTTTTTTCCTCATGTACCTTTGGGTTCCATTAGAGCTGTCTGTTCCATGTGCCTCAAGGAAGACGAGGTGGACGGCTGCCCTACTTGGAAATTACAATCTCCTTGCTCAAAGAAAACCAGACTAAAAAAAAAAAGTTAGAACATTTAGCAGACAGATGCATCATATTGACTTGAAAAATCTAGAAATATTTCCTATCGTTGAAAAGAAACCAAACTTATCTACAGCAGATAGCTGCAGCTGCATCATGTTCACATGAAACATCCATGTCTTTCTGGTAGATGAAAAATCCTTTTCATACATCTCAAACTAGATTTTCATGTAAGAACTTTCGTTTAGTGTTAATTTTATTCTATATATGTTTCAAATCATCTGTAATGTTTGCAGATGTGGCTTTCTATTGGAGCTCTACATTACAAGATAAATAAATAAAGTCCTTAAGTGGACAAATAAAGAGTCAAGATTGGGAATGAATCATTACAAGAGTTGGTAAAAAGTTGCTTCGCCTAATCACATAACAAATTCCATATCATCAATTTGAACGACCATGTAAATCAGTGCACCATAAACCACTTTAAAGATTGTATACTAAAGCATAGAATGGGAAATAAATCTGAAGGGAAACAACATTATCTCAACAATCACTAGCTTAATATCATTTCATTATGTTGCCAGAGATCCAAGGGCTGATATAATGCACAAGTGTTGCCTATCTAAAAGCACAAGTAACAAAAGATTTGAAAATCACCAGATCTAATGCTCATCAAATGAAACAATTACTCGGAAATAACTTCCCCTTTGGTGTATTGTCCTTTTCAGGCAGTTCTTCTACAAAAATACCTATTCAAAAAGTTGAAGATGTGCTAAAACAACCATACATGTTGTACGGAAGTACTGTTAGACTAGAAACATGAGAACAGAGGAACGAGAAACTTTCACGATGAAAACAAACATAATGCTATCCAAAAGATTAACAAAGAAAAAGAATGTGAAAGGAAAAAAAAATTAAGGAGAAGATTGAAAAATAAAGGAAGGTACTTTATTGGTAAATCACTTTACCCAAATATAATCTCATAAATGATCTTGCTCGTTATATGTGTTCACTATCGACACATCCAATGGGCCTGAGCTATCTTTTGCCACTCCATCCTTATAATAGGAATTTGAGCAGTCTTTGGCCATTCCACTTCCTCAATCTCGAGATGTGGTTTGAGCACTGGACAACCATCAAGGTATAATTTAGAGATGGAGAGCAACCCTTTTCCTTGAAGAGATTAGAGCATGGGGTACTGCTCGAGCATCCAAAAAACACTGAAAAGAGAACTTCACCTATGGTAACTTCCTCAATTATGCAGGGCAGTTCCAGAGTTGCACTTAAAGATTGTTCGACATCTTCCTTCTGTAAAGGACTCAACTTCCAACAGTCAAATACCTACAATTTTTCGAGAGATGGCAGGAGTTTTTGCATAGGTTTTGGTGGAAAACTTCACCTAATACTGAAAAATCTTTCCACAAGGAAATGATATTTGATCGTTGCCAAGTCATTCTCGAAATCGAATTGAGACGATATTGGAAGCGTATTGCTGCCAACTACTGACTATATAAGTTTAATCATTACCCAAATAGTTTGGATGGTTGTCCATGATTTTACATATGTATGCCTGTGTATGTGCGTGTATTCGAAATGTAAATTCTATATGGAGCTTTAGCGCTGTGCTATGCATTAAATGACAATCAGAACTTAATCCATGTCCCAGATAGCAAATTGGACAAATTGAACGGCATTAATAGCGGAAAGCTAGTCTCACGATTTTTATCTTTCTCGTTCTACTGGTTGGAAACATCAAGCAGTGGAAGGGTTTGATTTAACTGGAAAAGAGTATAAATACTTACAGACTCTTTAGAAAAACTTCTAGCAAAATGGTTTGCATTCTTTCAAAAAGTGCTTTGTGATCTGCTACGATATGTTGGAAAGAAAACCTGGAAGTGGTGTTGAAGAAATTTGGAAAACAAATAAATGTTAAAGCCAAGCCTCAGACTATTACCAAATTGATATGCTGTATAAAATGTACAAAATGACACACTCAGCTATCACAAAATTGTGGACCTACTTTGGTTTGGACAAAATATCACTTAAGAGCACTGAATGATATAATTGATACTAGTTGATACTAGAAAGTGAATAAGCCTTTTAATAGATGTTTTAATTTGATGACATAGGAAGAAACTCATGTACAACAATTTGCGCAATATTTCCTTTCAGACTAATGAAAGAAGCGGTGCTGTCAAGCTATATATATAGAGAAGTACCTCTCTTCACTTGCACTTTGGTAACGGACCAGGTGACTATTTATTCAGTAGAGAATGTTAACACACTGCCTTTCAACCACCGTACGAAGAGCTGGAATAGCTTATATTGTTATCAAATCCTGAAAAAGAATAAGATTACTAAGGTGAGATCAGATAATCATACATAATAACCTTAATATGGTATTGATGCTTTTAAATGTTATGAGGATACAAACTTTTTGTCTTCTGTGCCTTTGAACTCAGTACTCTGTAGTGGAAATATCAAAGAGTTAAAAGGTAAACAACAAGAATACACAATTTGTTGACGAGATGAAACTTCAAGTGATACATGAACTACAAAACTTCAAGTAACTTACATCAGAGCACCCATTTGTTCTAATCATCACAAGTATTTCCCAGCGACTCTTATGTAGGAAATATGAGCAATTTTTGGCCAGTAATCCCCCTCTCAAATTTTAGACTTGGTTTGAGAAATGCGCATGGGCAAATATATAGTTAACAGATGGAAGAGTGCATTAGTGCAGTCATTTTACTGGAAGGGGTCAGAGATTAGGACAAATGCTGATGCTCAGACCAAAGAGGGAGGACGGCAGCACTGATTCTGTAAGAGATTGGAGACTGGAGCAACACAAACAACTGGGGAAAGCTGATAAACAAACAAGGAGAAGTTTTTAGAAAGGATGTCATAGGCAAGTTAACAGGGAAAATAAAAAAAGAAGCTTATGTTAATAAGAAAATAGAACATCCGCTTGCGTACCAGATGAAGTGACCACCAATCCTGGTTCAGACTTTGCATATTGAAACAAAGCTAAGGATGCGCTAGAATTAATCACTCCCTGGGAAAGGGAAACAGCAAGATTACATGAATTTCTGAAAAGACATGAACTAAAAATCTCCAAGTAAGATTGATTCAGATTTCATCAGTATTATATTGTGTTATCAACTCCTATGCAAACTGTATTTCTTTTAGAATGTTCAAAGCAAATATAAAGATTTATCACCTTTTTGTCATCCAACTTTAAGCTCGTTTCGATCTTGAGATGCTTGCTCGGCTTTCCAGGTTCTTGGTGAGGAATAATGGAGATGAACAACATTCATCACGGCAGTAGACGCTTTGCTCTGCTCAGCAAGATTTAACAAAGTAAAAAATTAACAAACAACAAAGAGATGTAATGAAAAATATAAAGACCTGTTGAAGTAGATAATAACTTACATCTGTTGGACAACAGAAAACTGGCTGACAAATCAGTGCATGGTAAAAGAATACTAGTTTGTTAATATTAGATTAAGCTATCAAGTTTCTGGAGAAAAATTCCTACATTTCTTTTACGTGTTCCAATATGAATGCAAAGATTTTATCACCTTCGTTTTTGTCATCTAACATTAATTAACCTCGATCTCAAGATGATTCCTCGGCTTCACAGTGTAATAGATGCTACACACAGCAGAAAACAATTTAATAAAGGAAAAGATTCAACAAACAACCCAAGTAACGAAAAATAAAAAGCTAATGAGAAAACAAAAAGTAACTTACATCTGTTGGAGAGCCATTCGTGTTAATCAGTACAGGATTGCCCCATCGATCTCTATGGTGGAAAAGTGAGCATTTTAGCCACTATTCTTCCTTCTCAAATGCTAGATGTGGTCAGAGCAACAGGTATCCAGAAATAGATAGTTTCCCTTTTACTGAAAGGGAGTGCAGATCAATAATGAATACATAGCACCTATTGGATCTTAATTGCAGTAAGGTTAAATTTTCAACTCCTTCATGGAATAATTTTCTTTCGAGAAAGATAACATCTGGGTGACATACTACAAATATGCACAGCAAAAGATTTCTAATTTCTTAATATTACATTATGCTATCAACTTTCCTGAGCAAACTATTAATTCCTACGTATACTATTCCTCATCGGCTTCCTAGATTAGTGTCAACCTGATATATAACATAACAATGACCTGGTTTAACCAGGACACCAGATCCCTTTTGACACTTATGAGCAGTGAATCATTTAATAAACACAGAGAAATGACTTGTCCTTTTCAGACTGATGAAAAATTGGAAATATCACAAACAAAAAGAGAGTATGATTCTTCACTTACAATTTGCTGATAGTGACAGACCACAGTTGACTGATCGCTTATTCAATAGAGAATCTCAGCACAAATTTCCTCTCACCAACTGTACAAGTTGTGACCAGAATCCTGACAAAGTAAAGAAAATGCTAAATCGATAGCAGATAATCATACTTAAAAACATTAATATGACGCAGATGATTTTAGGTGCTAAATAATAAGGTTATCTTGTTTATAGATAGGAAACAACAGTATCGTGTACCTTTGTAAGCTCTGCATACAAGGAGGAAAAGAAAATGATTTTACACATCCCAACAGACAGATCAAAGCTCCGGTTTGAACATATGTGTCGCTTCAAACCACCTCCTCCTTGCATAACTCACTGGGAAAAGGGAAACAACAAGATTAAATTGCTGTTAATACATGAACTATAAATCTCAAAGTAAAACTGATCTCATATTTCGAAAGAGTATGCAAATCCATCAAACAGATTTATGCATGTGCATGGTGCAAGATTTCTTGTTCATTAATATTATATTGTGTTCTCAACTCCGACGCAAACTGTATTTCTGTTAGAATGTTCAAAGCAATTATAAAGATTACTATGGTTGCAACTTATCACATTTTTATCATCTAACAT